>JAOPSE010000074.1:4584145-5306936 GCA_029449295.1 Zea luxurians
TATCGTCGTCCGTCCCACCCAGTTGACAGGCCAGGCGGTAGTCCGCAAGCCACAATTCCGGCCTCGTTTCCCCCGAGTACTTTGTGATAGTAGTCGGGGGTCGGAATCGGGGCGGAAACGGCGCCCGCCGAATGGCTCGGCTGAAGACCTGCGGACCGGGTGGTTCGGGCGAAGGACTTCGATCCTCCCCACTGTCGTAGCGTCCCCTACGCCTGGGGTGATAGCCTCGGCGCACCCTTTCGTCGAGGCGCGCCCGACGGTCGCGATGAGGGTGCTCGTTGCCGAGGTAGCCCGGGGCCGCAGGCGCGGTGTTGCGCGTGCGCCCGGTGTAGACCGAGGCTTCCCGCACGAGTCGGGAAGTCGCGGCACGAGGTTCCGAGGGGTATCCCTGCCTGCGAGAGGCAGAGCTCTCGGCCCGCCGGGCCGCGGCGCCTTCCAGGAGATGCTTGAGTTCTCCCTGGATTCGCCGACCCTCGGTGGTTGATGACTCCGGCATCGCGCGGAGGAGCATCGCTGCAGCGGCCAGGTCCTGACCGGTTCCGCCGGATGCGGGTGGCGGTCTGTCCCTGGCATCGTTAGCGATGCAGTGCCGGAGGCCTTGGGGCAGGTGACGTATCTCTCCGGCCGGGGGCTGGCTCGCCCATACCTGCCCGATGTTCTGGCGGATTGCCTCGAGCGCTCCTGCTCCCTCATCGAGCCCGGCCTGCGCCCCACAGACTTGCTCGAGCTGTGGGTTGTGACCCCCCGCCGGAACGGGGACCACAGCTAGCTCCCGCGGGATGTCGGCGCGAGGCGCTGGCCTAGGGGGATCACCGTCCTCCGGCATGCCGAGACAGCTGCCTCCGGAGGGATCCCCTAGCTCGATGTGGAAACATTCGCGACTCGGGCCGCAGTCCTCGTCGCCAAGGCTGCGGCTGCCGTCGGAACAGTCGGAGAGGCAGTAGTCACATGCGGTCATGAAGTCCCGCATGGCGCTAGGGTTGCCAGATCCGGAGAAATCCCAGCAGATGCTGAGGTCGTCATCTTCCTCGGACCCAGAGGGTCCGTAGGTCGAGACACCCGTCAATCGGTCCCAAGGCGACCGCACACGAAACCCCAGAGAGGTTGCACTCGCCTCAATGTGAGCGCCCGCCAAAGCGAGGTCGCCAGGCGGGCTGAGGCCGAGTCGAAATGACGAAAGATGGGAGCAGTCGGTACCTTTTTGTCGACGAGGAGCGACGAAGTCACGTCGGGGGCTGATCGCGCCGTCGTCTCGGGTACGAGGGCGACGTCCCGCAGGCCCTTCGTGAGCGCGCCGGCGTCGTCCGCCTGCTCGGAGTCGACGCGCTGCGGGGGGATGGCGCTCGCCTTTGCCTCGAACGCGAGGGCGACGCTTGGCGTGTCCTCCGTTGGGGCGCCGGGGATGTCGATTTGCTCGACAGCCGTCGGAGCGCGGCCTCCCGCCCGGCCTTGGTTGTCCCGCCTCCTCCTCCTCCGATGGCGAGGGAGGAGGATGGGACGAGCTCGAGAGTTGTCCTTCCCCCACGCGGGAAAGACGTCGTCGATTCCGCCGCCGGCGAGTGGGCTGTCCGCCACCATTGTCGCTGTCGCGCGGCGGTGGAAGGAGTATCATGTCGTAGTTGCCGTCGAGAGACATGAACTCGAGGTTCCCGAAACGGAGCACCGTCCCGGGTTGAAGAGGTCGTTGAAGATTGCCCATCTGGAGCTTGACGGGAATGTACTCGTCAACACGCAGCGTGCCCCTACCTGGCGCGCCAACTGTCGGCGTTCCGAGACCGGGGGGTCCCCGACGACGAGTGAGAGTGCCGCGTGCCCCAGCCCAGATGGGTCGAGCGCGTGGGCGAGCGCGAAGGGGGGAACAGAGAGAGAGAGAGGTCGGCGGCCGGAGCCGGTCGTGGGGGAGTCGGAGAAATTCCCGCGGCCTTCGTGTTCGTCCCGCGCCCAGGTCGGGTGCGCTTGCAGTAGGGGGTTACAAGCGTCCGCGCGAGGTGAGGGGAGTGAGCGGCCCCAAGAGAGCGCCTGCCCCTGCCCTTCGTCCCCGCGAGGCCAACCTTCTCTAAGAAGGCCCTGGTCCTTCCTTTTATAGTCGTAAGGAGAGGATCCAGGTGTACAAAATGGGGGTGTAGCAAGGTGCTACGTGTCTAGCGAGGGAGAGCTAGCGCCCTAAGTACATGCCAAGGTGGCAGCCGGAGAGATCTTGGCACCCTGTTGGTGTGTCGTCGTGGCTGTTGGAGAAGCAGCGAAGCTTGACGGAGTGACAGCTGTTGGAACAGCTGTGCCCTTGCTGACGTCTTCCTGCTTTCGTAAGGGAGCTGAGAGTCGCCGTCGTCACGGTCTAGTGAGGCGTCATCATTGCCTATCTGGCGGAGCTGGCCAGATGGGACGCCGGTCTTGTTCCCTGCGACCCAAGTCGGCTCAGAGCAGGGTGATGATGACGCTCCCTGTTGACGTGGCGGTCTCGTGTCCTAAGTCGGGCGCCGTGGAGGCTCCTCCGAAGCCGAGGTCGAGTCCGTCCTGCAAGACAGAGGCAGAGTCCGAGCCCGGGGTCGGGCGAGGCGGAGATCGTTCGACAGAGGCTGAGGCGGAGTCCGAGCCCTGGGTCGGGCGAGGCGGAGGTCACCGTCTTCCGGGCCTTAGCCCGAGTCCGAGCCCTGGGTCGGGCGGAGCGGAGTTCGCCGTCTTCCGGGGCCTTAGCCCGAGTCCGAGCCCTGGGTCGGGCGGAGCGGAGTTCGCCGTCTTCCGGGCCTTAGCCCGAGTCCGAGCCCTGGGTCGGCGGAGCGGAGTTCGCCGTCTTCCGGGGCCTTAGCCCGAGTCCGAGCCCTGGGTCGGGCGGAGCGGAGTTCGCCGTCTTCCGGGGTCTTAGCCCGAGTCCGAGCCCTGGGTCGGGCGGAGCGGAGTTCGCCGTCTTCCGGGGTCTTAGCCCGAGTCCGAGCCCTGGGTCGGGCGGAGCGGAGTTCGCCGTCTTCCGGGGCCTTAGCCCGAGTTCGAGCCCTGGGTCGGGCGGAGCGGAGTTCGCCGTCTTCCGGGGCTTTAGCCCAGTCCGAGCCCTGGGTCGGGCGGAGCTTCCTCTGGCGATTTTGGCCAAGTCTGGCTACCCGTCAGTCTTACCTTTTGCGTTGAAGGCCCCAGGGATTTGGTCGGTAGGCGCGGTGATTTAGTCAGGGTTACTTCTTATCGAAGGCGGGGCCTCGGGCGAGCCGGTGATGCGTCTGCCGTGAAAGAGGAGACCTCAGGCGAGACGGAGTCATCTTAGGGTCGGCTGCCCTCGCCCGAGGCTAAGCTCGGGCGTGGCGTGATCAAGTCGCTTCGTATGGACTGATCCCTGACTTAATCAAACCCATCAGGCCTTTGCAGCTTTATGCTGATGGGGGTTACCAGCTGAGAATTAGGCGTCTTGAGGGTACCCCTAATTATGGTCCCCGACACGCATGCATGCGCTTTCTATTTTTATACAGATCCAAAATTATGGCAAAAATCGTGGGAGTTTCCATTGCATGCGCGCAAATTACGAACAACATAAATCAAGGAATTGTCTTTTCAATGTGCATGCGGTAAACTGATATACGAACTCCGTGTTTAAGCATAAAATCATGCAGATTTGGCGTAAATAATACATGTGTGTCGGCGTTTCGAGACCGGGGGGTCCCCAAGCCGACGAGTGAGTGTGCTGCGTGCCCCAGCCCAGATGGGTCGAGCGCGTGGGCGAGCGCGAAGGGGGGAGAGGCGAGGTGGTCGGAGACGGGCGAGAGAGAGATAGAGATCCCGCGGCCTTCGTGTTCGTCCCGCGCCCAGGTCAGGTGCGCTTGCAGTAGGGGGGTTACAAGCGTCCACGCGAGTGAGGGAAGCGAGCGGCCCCAAGAGAGCGCCTGTCTCGTCCTCGTCCCCGCGCGGCCAACCTTTTTTAAGAAGGCCCTGGTCCTTCCTTTTATAGTTGTAAGGAGAGGATCCAGGTGTACAATGGGGGGTGTAGCAGAGTGCTACGCGTCTAGCGGAGTGGAGCTAGAGCCCTGGGTACATGCCAATGTGGCAGCCGGAGAGGTCTTGGCACCTTGCTGGCGTGATGTCGTGGCTGTCGGAGGAGCAACGGAGCCTAGCGGAAGGACAGCTGTAGGAGCGGTCGAGTCCTTGCTGACGTCGCCTTGCCTCCGTAAGAGAGCTGAGAGCCGCCGTCGTCATAGAGCTTGTGGGGCGCCATCATTGCCCATCTGGCGGAGCTGTCCAGATGGGACGACGGTCTTGTTCTTTGTGACCCGAGTCGGCTCGGGGTAGGATGATGATGGTGCTTCCTGTTGGCGTAGCGGGCCCGAGTCCTAGGTCGGGCGACGTGGGGGCTCCTCCGAAGCCGAGGTCGAGCCTGTCTTCCGTGGCCGAGGCCGAGCCCGAGCCCCCGGGTCGGGCGAGGCGGAGATCGTTTGGCCGAGGCCAGGGCGGTGCCCGAGCCTTGGGGCGGGCGAGGCGTAGTTTCGTCGTCTTCTTCTGGGGTGAGCCCGAGTCCGAGCCCTGGGGTCGGGCGGAGCGGAGTTTCGCCGTCTTCCGGGTCTTAGCCCGAGTCCGAGCCCTGGGGTCGGCGGAGCGGAGTTCGCCGTCTTCCGGGTCTTAGCCCGAGTCCGAGCCCTGTGGTCGGGCGGAGCAGAGTTCGCCGTCTTCCGGGTCTTAGCCCGAGTTCGAGCCCTGGGGTCGGGCGGAGCGGAGTTTCCTATGGCGCCTTTGGCAAGGCCTGACCGCCCGTCAGACTCACTCTGTCGAGTGACACTGCAGTCGGAGTGGCGCAGGCGGCGCTGTCCTTCTGTCAGACTGGTCAGTGGAGCGGTGGAGTGACGGCGGTCACTTCGGCTCTGCCGGGGGGCGCGTGTCAGGATAAAGGTGTCAGGCCACCTTTGCGTTAAATGCTCCTGCAATCTGGTCAGTCGGCGCGGCGATTTAGTCAGGGTTGCTTCTAAGCGAAGCCAAGGCCTCGGGCGAGCCGGAGGTATGTCTGCCGTTAAAAGGGGGGCCTCGGGCGAGACGGAAGTCTCTCGAGGTCGGCTGCCTTTGGCCGAGGCTAGGCTCGGGTGAAGCGTGACCGAGTCACTCGTGTGGACTGATCCCTGACTTAATCGTACCATCAGGCCTTTGCAGCTTTATGCTGATGGGGGTTACCAGCTGAGAATTAGGCGTCTTGAGGGTACCCCTAATTATGGTCCCCGACAGTAGCCCCCGAGCCTCGAAGGGAGTGTTAGCACTCGCTTGGAGGCTTTCGTCGCACTTTTTTGCAAGGGGACCAGCCTTTCTCGGTTGCATTTCGTTCCGGTGGGTGCGCGCGAGCGCACCCGCCGGGTGTAGCCCCCGAGGCCTCGGAGGAGTGGTTACACTCCTTCAAGGTCTTAATGCCTCGCGTAATGCTTCGGCTGGTCTGGTTGTTCCCTCATGCGAACTGGCCGTAGCCCGGGTGCACGGTCGGGGCCCAAGCTCTCGGGCTGGTATGTTGACGCTGTCAACGGTTTGGCCGGAGCCGGGTTTGCGAGAGCAGCCCCCGAGCCTCCGCACAGGGTGAGAGGACGATCAGGGACAGACTCGGCTTTTTTACATACGCCCCTACGTCGCCTTTTCCGCAAGGAGGAGGGGGGGAGAGCGCCATGTTACCCTCGATGGGCACCGAACATGGTGTCTCCGGTGAGCTGCAAGCGGGTAATCCGAAGTGGACGTCCGTGCCCCGTTCGTGGGGGTCGGCTAGGGGCCCAGAGGCACGCCCAAAAGTACCTGCGGGTGATCTGTCGGACCCGGTCCCCCTGGCGACGGGGTCCGAGGGCTCGATGCCTCCCTCCGATGGGATTCCGTTACAAGATCGCTCCCGCTGGTCTCGGAAATGTCCTAGGGTACCTCGGGAGCGCAGCCCGAGCCTTGGTTATGTATCGAACGTACCCCTGGTCATCCCTCGCTCGGTGTCTGAGGCGACTGTGAACCCTTCGGGGGCCAGCCTTCGAACCCCTGATCAGTAATGGGCGCGGAGCCCGAGTAGCCTGAGGCGGCCATGGAGCCCTTCGGGGGGCTGGCCTTCGAACCCTGACCAGTAGTGGGTGTCGGGCCCACGCGATCTGAGGCGACTGTTGAACCCTTCGGAGGGCCAGCCTTCGAACCTCTGATCAGTAGGGGAGGCTCGGAGCCCGGTTCCTTCACAGGGAAGGATCCTTTTCGGGGTATCCCCCTTTCCCGGTCCCTGTTGCAAGAGATAGAGAAAGAGGAAAAAAAAGGAAAAGGATACGAAATCGAACGTCGTGGCGTACCTTTTTTTTGGCGTGGTTGTTACGGCGAAGGCGAAACGTCGTCCGCTTCTCCTGCCAGAGGCGGCCGCCTGTCCCGCGCGGAGTTAATGCGACGGGGCGAAGTCGTTGGCGGGGCGGCCGTTGCCGTTGTGCGCGAGCCGTTCGAGGAACGGATCACGGGCGCACCGTCTTCACTCCGTGGGAGGAGGCTCCCTTGCTGTTCCATGATGGGACGTGAGCCCGGCTGACGACGTGACTGCTGCGCCCGCCCGCCTGCCACCGCCTTTACTGCCGGCCCTCTTTCCGGTCGCTTTGACCGTCGCGCCAGGCTGGCGCCGCTGGGTCGCCTCGAGTCGCGGCATAGGCCCCGCAACCGAAGAGGTGCGATGGTGGCACAAGTGGCGTGCGTGTGCTTGCATGCAGCAACTGGGCGCTGGTTGCGCGACGCATGGGCCTGGGCCTCCAAGCTAGCGTGTTAGAAGTCGGAGAAGCGCGTCCACCTGGCGCGGTTTGCATGCCCGCCTGCATGGCTGCCCGCCCCTTCCGTCCATTGGTCTGGACGAAAGTGGGGAATCGCTTTGTAACCGCTGGGCGGTTTACGTGCACCGCGCGCGGCGGTTTGGCTTCTTCTGCTTCTGAGCCGGTTTGCATGACATGCGGGACCCAGCCCCCATGCCGCAGGGGAGGCCTTGGAGCGTGTTGGAGAAGACTCGGCCTGTGGCGTTTGGGGGCGCACGTAGGGAGAGTCGCCTTTAAAAAGGAGGGCGACCCTTTCGGAAGGCCACCATGTCTTCGTCCTCCCTTATGCGTCGTTGTCTTTCCATCTTCCAAGCCCCCGGATGGGGGGGTATCCGCCGTCTTTCCGCCCCCTCGTTGGAGGAACGCAACTCCGTGGGAGTTGGTACCTTTCAGCCATCGTTCGGCTTCAAGGATTTTCATCATGCAGCCCGGTCGCACCCCTTCACCGGCGGTCACCCAGGATGGTGACCTCCAGGCTTGATGGTGGGGGAAAGCGAGCCGGGCTGCGGCCTCTGCCCCTCCCTCAGCCTCAAGGATTTTCATCACCAGGGCTGGGGAGGGGAGTGTGCCGAGTTGGGGTCAGCCCCTGCGCGGGCGGTGGCCCGCTCCTTTACTCAGTGATGGGGGGAGGAGCGGTTGTTGTCCGTGGTGCTGGCAGCTGCAGCGTGCCCGGTCTTCAGACGCGAGTGGCTTCGGAGCCGCTCGCGGCGTCGGCGTCTGCCACGGCAGCTGGAAGAGGTTCTTCCGCCGGAGCGACAGCCCGGGCCGGCCACGGACTGACCTCCAACTCTACGGCCTTCTGCACCGTCCTTGCCTCACGAGTTTTTGGCGTGGGCGGGGGCCTTCTGGCAGCAGCACCTGCCCTGAGGTCAGTGCTGCCGCTGTTCGACCCCCCCGGAGCAGAAGTCGTCGTAGTCAGAGCGGGCGGCGGCGAGCTGCTCGTCGGTCTTCTGTTGCTCCGCAGGCCTTCCCCCCTCGGAGTGGGGTTGTTCGTACCTGCGGAGGGGGAACCGGAGTTCCGTTTGTAATGGCATTTCGGATGTCAGTGTTTTTGTTCATTGTGGCTATCGAGGCCTAAACATGTATGTAATTTCGGCACGGAGCCGTGTTTTCTCCTCATTTCGAGCGCTAAGTCTCGCCTGTTGATTATCTGAACCGCTTCACCAAGCATGAGTCGCCCCGGGTCAAGGTGACGAGTGAGGTATCCGTATCCCGGAGGCGTAGGAATCCCTCGGCTCGATCGGCCTTGTTGTCCGAGGCTCCTCTAGTTTAGTTAAAGTGACCCCTCGGCCGCTCTTCGATGAGCCGAGGCGGGGGTAGCGATATCAGTTCGAACAGAGGCGGAGTTGGCTCGAAGATGGGAACCTGGTTGGCCGAAGCCTAGCCGGGTTGCCCGTCAGCGGGGGTCAACACCGGAGTCGATCAGCCGAGGCCTCGGGTCGGGCCGGCGCCCTTGGAAGATGCTTGGCCGAGGCCCCAGGGGTAACCGGCCGAGCCGCCTGCTCGGGCCGGATTCCGGGAGAAGTCCCCGGACCGCGTCGCCGTCCGAGGCTAGGTCGGACCTTGCTGAAGACGTCGTCGATGCCGAGGGTGCTGCGGCCCCCTTCAGCGTGAAGGACCCGAGCCTGCAGGATCAGATCGTCTTGTAGCGTGTGCCTTCTGCGGACCGCCGAGTCCAGAAAACACACCCTCGCTCCGTTGTAAAGCCGCGTCCTCTTTCCTCTTATTTCGAGCATCTGGACTTTCCGTCGGTAACGGGGATGTTTGTGTGGGCGAGAGTTGCTTCTCGCGGAAGGTGATGAGTGAGGTATCCGTATCCCAGAGGCGTAGGAATCCCTCGGCTCGGTCGACCTTGCCGCTTACGCGTACTTTCACCCGCCCATGAGGCCCTGTCCCCGACTTGGTCGAGAAAGCTTGAAGGACCGCTTTGGCAGAAGATCTTCCGAACGTGAAGACTTGTTCGGTCCACGGAGTCGCTTTATCCGAACGCGAGTTACTTATCGCAGAAGGTGATGAGTGAGGTATCCGTATCCCGGAGGCGTAGGAGTCCCTCGGCTCGGTCAGCCTTGGCTGCTTACGTGTACTCTGTCGTTTCCAGGATCCGCTTTTCGAAGTAGTCAAAAAGCACGAAAGAAATTATGCTAAAAAGAGATCTTTTTTCGAGGAGAAATTCGACGCAGAGGGGGTCTCCCCCTTTTTAGCCCCCGAGGGAGGGTCGGGCTTTGCCGAGGCGAGGCCGACCCTTCCTTGATGACTAAACTTTGCGCGGGTGCGAGGTATATGAATAACTTGAAAACATCTTAAGGGTAGAAGCGACGTAGCTGTTTGATGTTCCAAGCGTTGCCGTAGATGTCGCCTTGATTGTTGGCCAGCTTGTATGTTCCGGGCTTCAGAACTTTGGCGATGACGAATGGCCCCTCCCAGGGGGGCGTGAGTTTGTGCCTTCCCCGGGCGTCTTGCCGCAGCCGAAGCACCAGATCGCCCACCTGGAGGTCTCGGGACCGGACCCCTCGGGCGTGGTAGCGTCGCAGGGACTGCTGATACCGCGCCGAGTGTAGTAAGGCCTTGTCCCGAGCCTCCTCCAGCTGGTCCAGCGATTCTTCTCGGCTAGCTTGGTTGCTTTGATCGGTGTAGGCCCTCGTCCTCGGGGAGCCGTGCTCCAGGTCAGTGGGCAAGATGGCCTCGGCCCCGTAGACCAGGAAGAACGGTGTGAAACCCGTGGCACGACTCGGCGTCGTCCTTAGGCTCCAGACCACCGAGGGGAGTTCCTTCATCCATCGCTTGCCGAACTTGTTGAGGCCGTTGTAGATCCGAGGCTTGAGCCCTTGTAGAATCATGCCGTTGGCACGCTCTACTTGCCCATTCGACATGGGATGAGCCACGGCGGCCCAGTCCACCCGGATGTGGTGATTCTCGCAGAAATCCAAGAACTTTTTGCCGGTGAACTGTGTACGTTGTCGGTGATGATGGAGTTTGGGACCCCGAAGCGATGGACGATGTTGGTGAAGAATGCCACCTCCTGCTCGGACTTGATGCTGTTCAGGGGTCGGACCTCGATCCACTTGGAGAATTTGTCGATGGCGACCAGCAGGTGCGTGTAGCCCCCGGGCGCCTTCTGCAAGGGACCTACGAGGTCCAGACCCCATACAGCAAAGGGCCAGGTGATGGGTATCGTCTGTAGAGCCTGAGCGGGCAGGTGGGTCTGCTTCGCATAGAATTGGCACCCTTCGCAGGTGCGGACAATTCTAGTGGCGTCAGCCACCGCTGTTGGCCAGTAGAAGCCTTGCCGGAAAGCGTTCCCGACAAGGGCTCGGGGTGCTGCGTGATGGCCGCAAGCCCCCGAGTGTATTTCCTGCAGGAGTTCCTGACCTTCGGCGATGGAGATGCATCGCTGGAGGATGCCCGAGGGGCTCCGATGGTAGAGCTCCTCCTCATCGCCCAGCAAGACGAATGACTTGGCGCGTCGCGCTACCCGTCGAGCCTCGGCTTGGTCGAGGGGTAGTTCTCCTCGGCGGAGATATCGCAGGTACGGGGCCTGCCAATTTCGATCAGGCATGGCCCCGCTCAGCTCCTCCTCGACGTCCAGTGCCTCGGCTTCGGGGGCCGAGGGTACCTCGGGCTGAGCCGAGGGTGCCTCGGGCCGAGCCGAGGGTACCTCGGGCCGAGCCGAGGGCACCGCGGGCTCGGGCGCGTCGTTAATCCTGACGGAGGGTTGATGCAGATCCCGGGAGAAGACGTCCGGTGGGACCGTCGTTCGCCCCGAGGCTATTTTAGCCAGCTCGTCTGCAGTCTCGTTGTAGCGCCGAGCGATGTGGTTGAGCTCGAGCCCGAAGAACTTGTCTTCCAGGCGCCGAACCTCGTCGCAGTAGGCCTCCATCTTCGGGTCGCGGCAGTGGGAGTTCTTCATGACTTGGTCGATAACGAGCTGCGAATCACCGCGGGCGTCGAGGCGTCTGACCCCTAGCTCGATGGCGATTCGCAACCCGTTGACCAGAGCTTCGTACTCGGCCACATTGTTGGACGCTGGGAAATGGAGGCGCAGCACGTAGCGCAGGTGCTTTCCGAGGGGTGAGATGAAGAGTAGGCCCGCGCCGGCCCCCGTCTTCATCAGCGACCCGTCGAAAAACATGGTCCAGAGCTCCGGTTGGATCGGAGCCGTCGGCAGCTGGGTGTCGACCCATTCGGCCATGAAGTCCGCCAACACCTGGGACTTGATGGCCTTCCGAGGGGCGAACGAGATCGTTTCGCCCATGATTTCCACTGCCCACTTTGCGATCCTGCCCGAGGCCTCTCGGCACTGGATGATCTCCCCGAGGGGGAATGATGACACCACAGTTACCGGATGAGACTCGAAGTAGTGTCGTAACTTCCGCCTCGTCAGGATCACAGCATACAGCAGCTTCTGAACTTGTGGGTAGCGGATCTTGGTCTCGGACAGTACTTCGCTGACGAAGTAGACTGGCCTCTGAACGGGCAGTGCATGCCCTTCCTCTTGCCTCTCGACCACAATCGCGGCGCTAACCACCTGAGTGGTGGCGGCGACGTAGACCAAGAGGGCTTCTCCATCAGCTGGGGGCACCAAGACAGGCGCCTTTGTAAGGAGCGCCTTCAGGTTCTCGAGGGCTTCCTCGGCCTCAGGGGTCCAAGCGAAACACTCGGTCTTCCTTAAGAGGCGGTACAGAGGCATACCTCTTTCGCCGAGGCGTGAGATGAAGCGGCTCAGGGCCGCGAGGCATCCCATGACTCTCTGTACGCCCTTCAAGTCCTTGATGGGTCCCATGCTGGTGATGGCTGCGATCTTCTCCGGGTTGGCTTCGATGCCTCGCTCGGAGACGATGAACCCCAGGAGCATGCCCCGGGGTACCCCGAAGACACACTTCTCAGGATTGAGCTTGACTCCTTTTGCCTTGAGACATCGGAATGTCACTTCAAGGTCGGAGAGGAGGTCGGAAGCCTTCCTTGTCTTGACTACGATGTCATCGACGTAGGCCTCGACTGTGCGACCGATGTGTTCGCCGAACACATGGTTCATGCACCGCTGGTATGTCGCGCCCGCATTCCTCAAACCGAACGGCATGGTGACATAGCAGTACATGCCGAACGGCGTGATGAAAGAAGTCGCGAGCTGGTCGGACTCTTTCATCCGGATTTGGTGATACCCTGAGTAGGCATCGAGGAAGGACAGGGTTTCGCACCCAGCAGTGGAATCCACGATTTGATCGATGCGAGGCAGAGGGTAGGGAAACCTTCGGACATGCTTTGTTGAGACCAGTGTAGTCAACACACATCCGCCATTTCCCCCCTTTCTTCCTCACAAGCACAGGGTTGGCAAGCCATTCGGGATGGAATACCTCTTTGATGAACCCTGCTGCCATTAGCTTGTGGATCTCTTCGCCAATCACTCTGCGCTTCTCCTCGTCGAATCGGCGCAGAGGCTGCCTGACGGGTCGGGCTCCGGCCCGAATATCCAGCGAGTGCTCGGCGACATCCCTCGGTATGCCGGGCATGTCCGAGGGACTCCACGCAAAGACGTCGGCGTTTGCGCGGAGGAAGTCGACGAGCACTGCTTCCTATTTGGGGTCGAGCCCGGAACCGATCCGGATCTGCTTGGAGGCGTCGCTGCTGGGGTCGAGAGGGACGGCCTTAACCGTCTCCGCTGGCTCGAAGTTGCCGGCGTGACGCTTCACGTCTGGCACCTCCTTGGAGAGATTCTCCAGGTCGGCGATGAGGGCCTCGGACTCGGCGAGGGCCTCGGCGTACTCCACGCACTCCACGTCGCATTCGAACGCGTGTTTGTACGTGGGGCCGACGGTGATGACCCCGTTGGGGCCCGGCATCTTGAGCTTCAAGTAGGTGTAGTTGGGGACGGCCATGAACTTCGCGTAGCATGGCCTCCCTAGTACAGCGTGGTAGGTTCCTTGGAACCCGACCACCTCGAACGTCAGGGTCTCCCTTCGGAAGTTGGAGGGCGTTCCGAAGCAGACGGGGAGGTTGAGTCGTCCGAGGGGCTGGACGCGCTTCCCAGGGACGATCCCGTGGAAGGGCGCAGCGCCTGCCCGGACGGAGGACAGATCGACGCGCAGGAGCTTGAGGGTCTCGGCGTAGATGATGTTGAGGTAGCTGCCCCCATCCATCAGGACCTTGGTGAGCCTGACGTTGCCGATGACAGGGTCGACGACGAGCGGGTATTTCCCCGGGCTCGGCACGCGGTCGGGGTGGTCGGCCTGGTCGAAAGTGATGGGCTTGTCGGACCAGTCTAGGTAGACTTGCGCTGCCACCTTCACCGAGCAGACCTCCCGGCGCTCTTGCTTGCGATGCCGAGCCGAGGCATTCGCCGCATGCCCTCCGTAGATCATGAAGCAGTCGCGGACCTCGGGGAATTCTCCTGCTTGGTGATCTTCGTTCTTGTCGTCGTCGTGGGCCCTGCCACCCTCGGCGGGTGGCTCGGCCCTGTGGAAGTGACGCCGAAGCATGACGCACTCCTCGAGGGTGTGCTTGACGGGCCCCTGATGGTAAGGGCACGGCTCCTTGAGCATCTTGTCGAAGAGGTTAGCACCTCCGGGGGGCTTCCGAGGGTTCTTGTACTCGGCGGCGGCGACAAGGTCCGCGTCAGCGGCGTCGCGTTTCGATTGCGACTTCTTCTTGCCTTTCTTCTTGGCGCCGCGCGGAGTAGACGCCTCGGGAGCCTCTTCCGATGGGCGGCCCTGGGGCTGCTTGTCCTTTCGGAAGATTGCCTCAACCGCCTCCTGGCCAGAGGCGAACTTGGTGGCGATGTCCATCAGCTCGCTCGCCCTGGTGGGGGTCTTGCGACCTAGCTTGCTCACCAGGTCACGGCAGGTGGTGCCGGCAAGGAACGCGCTGATGACATCCGAATCGGTGATGTTGGGCAGCTCGGTACGCTGCTTCGAGAATCGCCGGATGTAGTCCCGAAGCGACTCTCCCGGCTGTTGCCGGCAGCTTCGAAGGTCCCAGGAATTCCCGGGGCGCACGTATGTGCCCTGGAAATTGCCGGCGAAGGCTTGGACCAAGTCGTCCCAGTTGGAGATTTGCCCCGGAGGCAGGTGCTCCAACCAGGCGCGAGCAGTGTCGGAGAGGAACAGGGGGAGGTTACGGATGATGAGGTTGTCGTCGTCCGTTCCACCCAGTTGGCAGGCCAGGCGGTAGTCCGCGAGCCACAGTTCCGGTCTCGTTTCCCCCGAGTACTTCGTAATAGTAGTCGGGGGTCGGAACCGGGTCGGGAACGGCGCCCGTCGGATGGCCCGACTGAAGGTCTGCGGCCCGGGTGGTTCGGGCGAGGGACTCCGATCCTCCCCGCTGTCGTAGCGTCCCCCACGCCTGGGGTGGTAGCCTCGGCGCACCCTTTCGTCGAGGTGGGCCCGACGGTCGCGTCGATGGTGCTCGTTGCCGAGGTGGCCCGGGGCCGCAGGCGCAGTGTTGCGCGTGCGCCCGGTGTAGGCCGAGGCTTCCCGCATGAATCGGGAAGTCGCGGCATGAGGTTCCGAGGGGTATCCCTACCTTCGGGAGGCAGTGCTCTCGGCCCGTCGGGCCGCAGCGCCTTCCAGGAGATTCTTGAGCTCTCCCTGGATTCGCCGACCCTCGGTGGTTGATGGCTCGGGCATCGTGCGGAGGAGCATCGCTGCGGCTGCCGGGTTCTGACCAACCCCGCTGGATGCGGGCGGCGGCCTGACCCTGACATCGTTGGCGACGCGGTGCTGGAGACCTTGGGGCAGGTGATGTATTTCTCCGGCCGGGGGTTGGCCCGCCCATACCTGCCCGACGTCCCGGCGGATCGTCTCAAGCGCTCCTGTTCCCTCGTTGAGCCTGGCCTGCGCCCCGCGGACTTGCTCGAGCTGTGGGTCGTGACCCCCCGCCGGAACGGGGACCACAGCTAGCTCCCGCGGGATGTCGGCGCGAGGCACGGGCCTAGGAAAATCACCGTCCTCCGGCATGCCAAGATGGTTGCCTTCAGAGGGATCCCCCAGCTCAACGTGGAAACATTCGCGGCTTGGGCCGCAATCCTCATCGTCGAGGCTGCGGCTTCCATCGGTACAGTCGGAGAGGCAGTAAGTAGTCACATGCGGTCATGAAGTCCCGCATGGCACTGGGGTTGCCAAGTCCAGAGAAATCCCAACAGATGCTGGGATCGTCATCTTCCTCGGACCCAGAGGGCCCGTAGGTCGAGACGTCCGTCAACCGGTCCCAAGGCGACCGCATACGAAACCCCAGTGGGGTTGCACTCGCCTCAATGAGAGCGCCCGCCAAGGCGAGGTCGCTTGGCGGGTTGAGGCCGAGTCGAAATGACGTAAGATGGGAGTTAGTCAGTACCTTTGGGTCGACGAGGAGCGACGTAGTCACATCGGGGACTGGTTGCACCGTCGTCCCAGGTACGAGGGCGACGTCCTGCAGGCTTTCCGCGAGCGCGCTGGTGTCGTCTTCTTGCTCGGGATCGGCGTGTCGCGGGGGGACGACGCTTGTCTTCGTCTCGAACGCGAGGTCGACGCCCAGCGTGCCTTCCGTCGGGGTGTCGAGGGCGTCGATTCGCTCGACGGCTGACGAAGCGCGGCCTCCCGCTTGGCCTTGGTTGCCCCGCCTCCCCCTCCGTTGGCGGGGGAGAGGATGGAGCGAGCTCGAATGTTGTTCTTCCACCGCGCGGGGAAGATGTCATCGGTTCCGCCGGCGGCGGGCGGGTCGTCGGCCGCCATTGTCGTTGTCGCGCGGCGGTGGAAGGAGTATCATGTCGTAGCTGCCGTCGAAGGACATGAACTCAAGACTCCCGAAACGGAGCACCGTCCCGGGCCGGAGAGGTTGCTGGAGACTGCCCATCTAGAGCTTGACGGGAAGCTGTTCGTCAGCACGCAGCAGGCCCCTACCTGGCGCGCCAACTGTCGGCGTTTCGAGACCGGGGGGTCCCCAAGCCGACGAGTGAGTGTGCTGCGTGCCCCAGCCCAGATGGGTCGAGCGCGTGGGCTGAGCGCGAAGGGGGGAGAGGCGAGGTGGTCGGAGACGGGCGAGAGAGAGATAGAGATCCCGCGGCCTTCGTGTTCGTCCCGCGCCCAGGTCAGGTGCGCTTGCAGTAGGGGGGTTACAAGCGTCCACGCGGGTGAGGGAAGCGAGCGGCCCCAAGAGAGCGCCTGTCTCGTCCTCGTCCCCGCGCGGCCAACCTTTTTTAAGAAGGCCCTGGTCCTTCCTTTTATAGTTGTAAGGAGAGGATCCAGGTGTACAATGGGGGGTGTAGCAGAGTGCTACGCGTCTAGCGGAGAGGGAGCTAGCGCCCTGGGTACATGCCAATGTGGCAGCCGGAGAGGTCTTGGCACCTTGCTGGCGTGATGTCGTGGCTGTCGGAGGAGCAACGGAGCCTGGCGGAAGGACAGCTATAGGAGCGGTCGAGTCCTTGCTGACGTCGCCTTGCCTCCGTAAGAGAGCTGAGAGCCGCCGTCGTCATAGAGCTTGTGGGGCGCCATCATTGCCCATCTGGCGGAGCTGTCCAGATGGGACGACGGTCTTGTTCTTTGTGACCCGAGTCGGCTCGGGGTAGGATGGTGATGGCGCTTCCTGTTGGCGTAGCGGGCCCGAGTCCTAGGTCGGGCGACGTGGGGGCTCCTCCGAAGCCGAGGTCGAGCCTGTCTTCCGTGGCCGAGGCCGAGCCCGAGCCCCCGGGTCGGGCGAGGCGGAGATCGTTTGGCCGAGGCCAGGGCGGTGCCCGAGCCTCGGGGTCGGGCGAGGCGTAGTTTCGTCGTCTTCTGGGGCTGAGCCCGAGTCCGAGCCCTGGGGTCGGGCGGAGCGGAGTTCGCCGTCTTCCGGGTCTTAGCCCGAGTCCGAGCCCTGGGGTCGGGCGGAGCGGAGTTCGCCGTCTTCCGGGTCTTAGCCCGAGTCCGAGCCCTGGGGTCGGGCAGAGCGGAGTTTCCTATGGCGCCTTTGGCAAGGCCTGATCGCCCGTCAGACTCACTCTGTCGAGTGACACTGCAGTCGGAGTGGCGCAGGCGGCGCTGTCCTTCTGTCAGACTGGTCAGTGGAGCGGTGGAGTGACGGCGGTCACTTCGGCTCTGCCGGGGGGCGCGTGTCAGGATAAAGGTGTCAGGCCACCTTTGCGTTAAATGCTCCTGCAATCTGGTCAGTCGGCGCAGCGATTTAGTCAGGGTTGCTTCTAAGCGAAGCCAAGGCCTCGGGCGAGCCGGAGGTATGTCCGCCGTTAAAAGGGGGGCCTCGGGCGAGACGGAAGTCTCTCGAGGTCGGCTGTCTTTGGCCGAGGCTAGGCTCGGATGAAGCGTGACCGAGTCACTCGTGTGGACTGATCCATGACTTAATCGTAACCATCAGGCCTTTGCAGCTTTATGCTGATGGGGGTTACCAGCTGAGAATTAGGCGTCTTGAGGGTACCCCTAATTATGGTCCCCGATAATGTGGTAAGCATAAAACACAATAATCGAAAAGAAAACTGCGCCGGATCGGAGGATGTCACGCGCGATCATCGCTGCGCGCATCTCGGGCCTTCCGTGACGCCGCTCGCTCGAAGATCGCGCCTCATGTGTCGCCGTCGCTACTCGCACGTCGACGGGCGTCGCTTTCTCGCCGGCCTTGGAAGTGCCGCCTCCTCGGGACCTCGGGGCCGCCGCCACCGACCTGGGAACCGCCGCCACTACTCCGGATCGAGGAACCTCCGCCACCGCGCGTCGAGGTCATGGAGTTGCGGCCACCGGCTGGGGGTCCACCGTCGCGCACGCTCTAGGGCAACTGCCGTCGTCGCACGCGGCGTCGCTAATGAATCGGGGTGGAGCGTAAAAAACTAAACCCTAGCACTACGAGTCCTGTTTTATAGACGTCCGGATGTGATCCGACTCGAACGGAGTACACCGTCCGACCTAGGCTTCCTCTAGTTATTGGAAGCCCAGGGCTCCTAAGATATAAACTATATATATATATATATATATATTAAATAGTTTAATTTGTCTCTCTTCCGCAGGACGGCGGGAGCTCACACCATCGGTTGCATGCCCAAGGAGGATCGTCGTGTGCATCAATGCAGAGGAATTGAAGGGCAGAACTTAAACGTACATGTTATTTTGTCAAGGAGAAACAATGTATATTTAACCATGCATGTAGAAGAGAGCAAAACTTAAACGTGCGGATAGTCTGTCTTCACTTAACTTCTCTAGTATTAGCAGAATAGATTAGGGCATGTTTGTTCAACTTATAATCTATACATATTATATAATCTAGATGATAGGTAAACAGTCAGATTATTAGACTAGATTATATAAGAAGCTCTGGCATGATCCCGGCTTTTACTTATTATTTGATATTTTGAATATTAATATTTAGAATACGATTCTATACAAAAAAAAAATACTACATCCATGCGGCAGCAGATAGTGTGCAATACTATATGTTTAGGATATATTAGTGCTACGCCCTAAGGCCAAACGGCGAATACATTCTTATTCTACAGGAGCTATTGTCATGTGTGGTTGGTTTCATGAGCAATCCAGCCCTCCATGCATCGCAGCATGTAGCTACAGGTGGTAATGGATCACAATCCACATGTTTCTTCACAATAAGTTAGGGCCCTGAAATAATTTTAGTTCAAAAATAAATAGAAATAAAGTCTAATTCTAATCGGATTCGATCCTTAAATTTTATAGTGTAAAATATAAAACCCTAAAAACCCTATATGCAGCACTGCTGCAGTATGCTTTACATTCATTATGGGAAAAAGTAATTAAACTGGGATTTCACAGTTTGCAGGACAAATGAAGTATTGATTAACTTAGACATCACATTATGCATGAATGGCTTCCCATTTTCTATTGACATACAATCTATGATATTGTATGGACGTTGTATAGAACACTTACAACATCACCTGGAATTTTCATTCATATTTGCTAATGTTTGGCTTATGTCTTGTTGCTTTTCTGTTGTTGTTTTTTATTTACTTTCTTATCCACAGGTTTTATTACAAGTTGGTTTTAATATAAAGGGTGTCCCTTAAATACGATCAAGTCTTGCTTAGTCACTGATATAATTGAATATATGGGTTAGATAGAAGAGAGTTTGCATAGCAACGAACTTGTGATTGTACCTGTAGAATTATACTATTTATGGACACATTACAAATATATATAACTCTTGAGTAAACAAGACTATAGACAAAAAGCTAATAAAGACTCTCTTCAAATTTATAATAAAGGAAAACAAACATATATTATTGAAGTGCTTGACAACTAAAAACATGTTTCTAGATATAATAAATTGAAGAAATAACGACTAGTTAACTAGTGCTACATAACTCTAATAGTAAACATACTAGTTAACTATTTTACCATATAATTATTTAGACAACACTCCTAGATGACCAAGAGGAACAAAGGAAGATAGATCCGCATGTCATTAGATACCTAATTTTTACACAGAAAACAAACACACACAGCGTGATATCCATTTGATTCACATCTGTGCCCCTTTACATAGGAACCATCGGAGGATTTTCCCTCTATAAAACAACTTGCCTTGCACATTGCACTAAAGCAGAATGGATCCCATTTAACAAACTGTCTGCAAGTTTCTGCAAGAAATATATCTACGCATTAGTAGAAAATAACATTGGAGTTTTGTCACAATAAACCAAACATCAAATTGTTAGCAATAACAACCTAATAGAGTCCTATCAACAAAACAAATTACTAATCATAAGCTAGTGAAACATTTGAGTTCATGAAAGTCTATCAAAAATACATTTATATGGTAAAAGACTATATTGATTTGAGAGGGGGGATACACACCTGCCAAAGTTGTATCTCCATGTAAGACAAGTACTAGGAAGATGCATAGGGTGATATATCTTGGATCCATTATCAAAATTAAACTATCTAAGATATACGTTGTGGAATCGACTAATGATGGTTCTATTTAGAGTTCTATGTATAAATAGAGAGTGAAAGTACTAATAATAGAACTGCAACATGGCACGATGAGGCAAATGCATGTTGATAGTTTCAAATTAGACTAACGATTAGTTAATAGTAGACTAAATCTCGGTAGAGAATGGTCATCGATTGACAGCAACCACATGCACCAATGTATTCGGTAAAAGATCCCTATCTTTTAGAATCTTAAGATATATCCAACATCATTGCCATTGACATGCAAAGCTTTTTTTCATAGAGACTGTGTTTTTTGTATTTGCTATTTTCTTAACGTGGCATGTTTGCATCCATGCGCATGCACACCTAACAAACAAAAACTTTGTTCTTTGCTCAAATTTTTTCTCATTTTTTTTGAATGTGAATGTATTCTATATGCATCATAGTTTAGAGACCACTAGCAAAATATTTGAGACAAATAGATGGAACATTAATATGGTGTTGCAGACATGTTGGATGTGCCATGATACGTTGATAACTTAAAAATTGTAGAAAAATATTTTTAGTCGCAAGCTTGTTACAACCATAAAAATTGTAGAAAAATATTAAAAATGTTTGATGAAGGTTGATTTCATTGTGAAGTTTGATTGCTTGAGAGAGGTTTAAATTCAAGTACAAATTTAGATCTAAACTAAATCCATTTTGTTGTAATTCAGAGCCCCTTTATGTAGCCTTACATTAGCATACCCTAATTAACTATTCCTATGACAATCAGTTTGCTCGTTTTGTTTTTTATTTTATGCTTGTTTTCATGTTTTTAAATGATTTGCATTTGCATTATTGCACTCAAATGCAAATTGGTTTGTCATAATCGTCCTCAAATTAAACCTTTGTGTGAAATTTGGAGTTGAACTTAATTTAAATCCAAACTAAACCAAGTACTTTTGATTCTCTAGTAAATCTTATAGCTGTTGTTGGAGATTCATATGCATGAGGACTAAATATATTACTCAGGAATATAGAATCACCATCCTTGCACACTTCTCCTTAAAGTGTATTGGAGGATCATAAATTTCCACGAGGAAGCACAAGACCAAAATAATATAATTGAGCATAATCTTAACTAAATATTAGAATGATAAAGTCACTAGCTAATAACTAGTTTGGGTAAGTGATAGATTACTCTTATATGGAGGAGCTAGTGATCAAATGGTCACAAGAAAGGTAGATGTATGGGAGGACAACAAGACAAGACGAGTATGGGACTATTGTTGTTGGATTACTGCATAACAAACTATACGGATGGCCAAAACTATCTAGTTATTCTAGCTTGGTACTTGTGCCAAGATAATTTAGAGATACACTAGGGAGATATTAGGATGGGTGCCCCAAATCCTACCTTGTTGTTTGTAGTTTTCACGTATGGTCGGGTCTAATGGAAGACATTGAGTGATCACATGGTATCACCTCGAGATCTGTTTTCATGGTTGCTATTTTATTCGGAAGATGCTACCAAAAGTTTTCTCAAAACAATTCAAGATTTCATTCACCCATGAGTTCTTAAAGGTAATGGTATCCTCTCATGAATCATCATTATGATAGTTTAGGGTTTTCTTTGTATCTATAGAATTTGAGGTTTTATTGAGAGCAGAGATTGTTGTCACCCCACTTTGTTTTGGGTTGATTGCATGAACCATATTTACTTATTTGCCTAGTTCATAGATGAAATACTCATGTTGAAAATACTGTAGGGGAGGTACTGTCCATTTTTAAGGTATTTTAGGTTTCACCCATCCAAGTGTCCAATATTTGTATATAAATTTGGTAAATTATGAGATCACAAAATGGATTTTAAAATGCACGCTAGACATAGCAACTACCAATAGAATTATTGACATATTTTACAAGAATATGAAACATAAAAACACACCAAAAAGTAACAACATTTCCACCCACTTTCTTCTAGGTGAGGGTGCTCGCAGCCTCATCCTCAACACAACGAGAAACGAGATTGCAGGTCAATGTTGTCACACCCAGATCTAAGGGGCAAACTCGAGCGTGAATCAAATGTGTGTTAGGATTAAGTTTCACACATATGATGATTCAGGGTACAGAAACAAATGTCACATATATAATGGAGTTCTATACAAAATAGTTAAATAATTACATCATACAAAGACAACGATCCAACAACCATAGTTGACTGAGAGACGACGGTCTAGACCTCTCACGAACTCATCGCGACATCCTTCATGCTCCTCATCCTGTGGTACCTGTTCTTGACCTGGGGGATGTGAGTACAGCAAGGGTGAGCTCACATACGTTCATCGCTCAACAAGTTGTGGGGATTAATGTACATGAGCTCACTTACAGTGGGGGCTATATGAAGTGTAAGGCTTACCAAAGAAGATGGTTAAAGCTGAGCATTGCTTTTAAAGTTGGTCAATATTTTATTAGCAGTTACTAAGTATAAATAGATACCAACCCAAATAAATAAGAGATCACAATTAATAATAACACCCACAATGCAATGCAAATGACAAAATGAGTTTAATTCCATAAGTTAATCATGTGAGTGTCCGAGCCGCTCATGACCGTGAGCACGACTTATATACCAGTTTTACACTCTACAGAGGTTGCACATCTTTACCCACAAGTCATGTTACCCATCACCACGGGGTCATGAATTCCATACACCTCTACCGAGGAGGCGAGGCAGGGTAGCGATATGAAGTGTACGACTTACCAAATGAGATGGTTAAAGCTGAGTATTGCTTTGAAAGTTGGTCAAAATTTTATTAGCAGTTACTAAATAGATACCAACCCAAATAAATAAGAGATCACAATTAATAATAACACCCATAATGCAATGCAAATGACAAAATGAGTTTAATTCCATAAGTTAATCATGTGAGTGTCTGAGTCGCTCATGACCGTGAGCACGACTGATAAACAAGTTTTACACTATACATAGGATGTGCATCTTTACCCACAAGTCATGTTACCCATCGCCACCGGGTCATGAATTCCATACACCTCTACCAAAGAGGCGAGGCAGGGTAGCACTACAAGGCCTTTCCAAAGTTTCACTAGTTCGAGAAACCCACTACGGATTTAAGAAGAAGGAAGCATAGGAATTTCTCATCCGAAAAGCCATCGCAACAGTTCGACCCGAGGACCTCCCTATACTCTTCAGGGATGCGTCCCCGCTTGCCCCTTTCGGGTAAGGTAATCTCTCCCTAGCTTTCCTAATTACTTGGACAAGGGCGTCCCATCCCACCCTTGTTGTAGTACTATTTTTCTGGGTGGTTCTCCATGTTCCAATTAACATAATTATCTTATCATGAACAATAATTAAAACAACAACAAAATTGGAACATGATCCTAATTCAGATGTAACATTATTCCCAAAACTAGGTAGAGCAATAACAAATCTACCCAATAGTTCATTTGTTTGCAAGGTGTGCGATAAACAATACTAGGAGAACCTATTAGGTCCCATCAAATTAACCTGAGCATGTCATAGTGATTAACAGGAACATTATTAGGTAGAGAAAAGTGATCAAGGGCACAACTTGCCTTAGACTTGAGATCCCAAGTACTTCACCAAATTGGTCTTCGGGTGACTCGTAATCTCTCTGCTACTCGTACCAATACATACAAATAGACAAGTAGTACATAAAAATAAAAGTACACCAAACATGAGTACAAACAACGTAAGAATATTCTACGCGCTGCTACGAGATAGTAGGTTCGAGATTGGCTAAAATCGGAGTTACCATTAAAAAGGTATGGTTTTCTGAAATTTTAGGTGATTAAATAGTAAAAATAACTATATAAATCACACGAGAAAAATATTAGAGAAATAACTAATTCTATTTTAATCTAAGTTATATCTTGCTTAGAGGTCAATTAGTCAGAGTATAACTATAGAATCCAAATATTGCATTATATTTAGAAAAGCCAATCCCATAAACATAGGCTAAACAAATTAGGTACTTATTATTTTTTGACAACATTTTACATGATAAGATAAGGTTACTATAGTGCAGACAATATGAATACGAGTCCAAAGCAACTGGAACGAGTCAAATTAGAGCTAAAACGAACAAGTTATCATTTACCTAGGCTTTTAGAATTATTTCTATAGTAAAAACCGAATTTCCGAATTACTTTATTAGAGCGAGGGATGCTTTGTAAATTCTAAGGACCGGTTTGAAATTTCAAAACCCAACCCAAAGGCCCTATTACTGAGCACCGAAAGGCGGGTTAGTTTCAAGATTCCCTGGGGTCTTTTATGCAACATGGCCGAACCGAAGGGGTATCGGTCGATAGGGACCGCACGATCCAGATTTAACGGTCCAGATTAGATCGCGATGTTAACAAAACCGGTAGCCAATCGTGACCCTCATATCTAATGTCGACGCTTTGGATTTAAAATAGCCAGATCGGCTCCTACGCGCTCGATGCGGATCGGACGGCCTCGATTGCATCTATCCTCTCGGCACCAGAATTCGATCCCGATCATCTAATGAACATCCTACGGCGGACACACCCACACACCGCTCCACCCCCACGCGGCCATGGAACTATCCGGGAGTGGCTTACCGACGAACCGCGACGTGATGAGAGCTGGTCGCGGTGTAGGGCGGCACGGTGGTTCCCACGTCACACCGGTGGGCAATTGAGACGACCAGAGCTTCTCCCCTGTGATGGCTGGCGGTCAAAGAAGATGGGATGGAGGAAGAGAGCCCTAGGACGAGGTTTTATAGCCCCTGCGAGACATGCCCCCATGTTGTTGCGACCTCCGGATTGAGCAGGGGGAAGGGGAAACAGTTTTGACCCAATTTGTTGCTCAGATGGGGCACGGTGGGGTTGGGGAAGGTCCCACACGGCGGCGGCAACACGCGGGAAGCAATTCATGCATGTGGAATCTATGTCCGAGGTGCAGCGGTCGCACCGCGTGAATCCGAGACAGCCTCCGTTGTTGACGGTGAGGACGGAGATGAACCTAACGGGTGGGGTCCATAGGTTGGTGGCTCCGCATGTGTGGTGCGCGCGCCACCAACGAAAGCACATTTCTGGATTACTCCATCGATGCCATCCGTGGGCGAGTGCAAAGGCCAGATGTGTGATGGGCCGATCCGCGGCCCACGCTGGTGCGGATACGCGTGGGGACAGCTAGGCCAGGGTAAGGAAACGACACAGGTGGCATGTAAATTCTTTCTCTCTCTTTTTTCTAATTTCTGGTTTCCTATTTTTTTATTCTTCCAAATTTGTTTCAAATTTATATTTGATTCAGGGTTCAAGTTCAAAATTTTATTGCACAATCAAAAACTCGGCATGATATGCAATATTGATATTACTTTATTTATTATTCTATTTAAGCCATTGCCTTTTAAACGTGTAATTCCCACATATTTAATATAAGGGAAATAGTTTATATTGTATGATCTCTATTAAAAGATGCTCTAACATATATCCTTATGGAATACTTATATAATTCATCAAGGGATAACTTAGTTCATATAAGAACTATTTTATTAAATCTTTTATTAGAAAACTTTTTAATTTTAGGAGAAAGACTTCGGGGTAAGAAAATCCTTATTAAAATTCATATTAATCCAAATTTTCTAGAGACTTAATTTTTCCTAAATCCCAAAACTATGATTTTCAGGTGTTACAAATGTAGTGTGAGAACTGCATGGCTTCCACACTCCATGCTACTATTAGCCATGGAGAAGTTTGTTAGGATCTTCTCACAGATTAGTAGGTTTCCTTATGTTCTTCAACATAGGAAGAGATTAAGATCTTCTCACGACTTAGTAGTGGTGGATCTATAAGAGAAATGACCCATATGATAACAACTTTGAAGCAAGAGATAAGTTTATAGAGAGGCATTGCTAAAGAGATTGTGCATTGGCTTGAGAGTAAGAGGTGACAACTATAGGAGGTATGCCCCGACACCGATAGTTTTAATATCATTTTTTTCCAAAAAAACTTTCACACCTAGTTTTATGAACAAAACCGAATGTCCACTATACACATAGTTACATCAAAATCACAGTATAGCAATATCATATAATGAATTATATCGAAGCACAATACTTTTTTAATAATGGAAAAGAGTATTATTGCATAACTATAATGTTTTTTACAATCCACTACTAGGCCACCATGCAATCAACTTGTTAATCACGTAACTAAAACTCGTCGTAATCCTAAAACTCTTGAGTCCAGGACACCTATTCTTCTCATTCTGAGCAACAAGATACATAGGATAGGGTAGAAAAAGGCATTGGTGAGTACTTTCTCACTCAGCAAGTATCCATTATTTGCTATGTAGGTTGGTTAGATATTGGATTGGCTGAAGCGATTGCTTTTATATGCCAACCTCCATACATCCATCTACGGTACTCACCACCACCATATTTAAGGCTAAAACAATAGGACATTTGATTCATGAATTTTTCTCGGTACTAAACATATATCGAATTGTCACTACATCTATAGGAAATGATAGGTCCTAAACCCACCCGAGAGTGATGGACAGAGCATGGTTTAATGACGAGCTATGAGTCCAAACGAAATTTCAGCAGCACCTGTTGTTCTCCGTTTGCACGCCAAAAATTGGTGCAATGGAGAACAACAAGGTATGTCACTAAAATTTCGTTCGGACCTGTGATCGTCATAAATCCGTAGTCCAATCGCCCACTAATAGGTTGTCCAAAAAAGGCAATTTCAGACTAACATGAGTCATGCGTCACATGTGACTCGTGTCACATCATAATGGGTGATAGAGGTTCTGAAACACTATGACATTTTTTGTGAAAATATTACTACTTAACATGATAATGCTAATTCAAGTCGATATTCGGCCCTAGCCTAACTATATTAACCTAACTTAATATTAGCTCGTAATAAACGAGAGCCTAACATAATTAAACTATATACACCAGTTAGCCAATAATCAAGTTGATTAACCTAATTAACATAACTTCTTATGGTTTAAACTTAGTTAACTCTCAGAAGTTAGTATATCTAATAAAAATTCAATACAAGGTAAAAGAAGTAACCTTGCGGAGCAGGGCAGGGGGCGTCACGATGGGAACAACGATGGAGACACTAGGCAGCGAGAGCGCTATGTGGTCAGGGTGGTGCTACGTTGACGGGCCAGAGGCGGCGCTAGGACTGGGCACACACTAGAGATGAATTGCTGATGCTAGAGACGACGTTGGGGCATCAGGGCTGGCACGCGCGTAGTTGGGGAAGCGGCGGCGCACGGCTAGGCGGCGACACAAGCGTGGGCGGGCGGCGGCTTGAGCAAGCAGGCCGACGACGACGTGGACGCGGGTGTGAAAAAGAAATGGCCTCAAACTATTTCCTATATTGATTTTGGTAATTGTTGACCATCAAAACCTTTCGGACTAACTAGTTTGGTTAGTCTTTGATTCACAGGTTCATAAGTTCGACGATTTAGTTTGTAAGAAAGAATCAACTCAAAACCAACCAAAAAGGGGTAAAATGTGGAATAGATGAGCTAGCACCAGCTCTACACTTTGGATAAGTTCTAAACACCTCTTGGAAACTATTTGACCTATCTAGAAGTGCTGGAAAGCTCGGATTCAACGAAACACACTTTTGGAGTAATTGTGAGCTAAAATAAGCAAAATGAGTTAGAGAAATGGTGTTATTCGAATTATGTGACTTAGACTTGTTGGAAAATCACTAGATACATTTTTTCTAAATCATTGAAATACCCTCAAGGCCAGTCAAATTCAATCAAGGAGAAATACTCAAAAAGAAATTGAAGTGTTTATTCAGCGGGTTCGGTGTGCACAGTGCACCTGACCGATTACACAGAGACATTGTAGAACAGACTTCAAAGGACTTGGTCATACGGACCAATTACATAGATTAGTGTGTTTGGTTGCGGGACAGCCAGGACAGTGACGTCCCTTGGCGTTCTCTCTCGTTCCTCCAATTTTGAGAGATAACTGGGGACAACACTGGGATAGTCCTGTCCTAACCCTTGACCCTGAATAAAACAACTTTATTTGAGGGACTGTCCCGTCCTATCATTGCAACCAAACGCACCCAATGGTCGACGTGATGCGCGTGCTCCAGGAGAAGACCTCCGCCACTGGATCGAGATTGGGCCGCAAAATGTTGTCCTAAGATATCTCCTTGATGGCGCTAGAATAGTGTTGAGGGTAGCTAGCAAAAGAATTGGTACATTGAGGCGAGGTAGGAAAAAAATAAAGCTTTGAGATCACTAGATCCGATAGAAAATTTTGTCATGCCACTATGAGTGTTGGTTGAATCGGGAGCATCGTATAGTACTATTCATTCATCTATTTGCCTTCCTGTCTTTGTTGGTGAGGTCTGAAAGGCTCAATTCAGTTTCTGCTTTTCTTATGGCACGATACTCACATGAATCTGCTCCAGCGAGCGACAATTTAAATATATATGCATGCAAGTGAACCTACAAACTGGATGAAGAAGAGCAACTATTGGCCAGGCCCGTCGATGGGCAAGTGCGGGATGTGCACAAGCACAGGCCAGCTAATCCATGGGCCCCCAATTTTTTCCTTTTCTTTTTTTTAGAATATTAACAAATAGTAAGTTGATGTCAAGACACTGTTGTTTCTGGTTTATTGACCTGTCTCACGCTACGATTACACCAAACCGTTGCCGTCTGAGGGTTGACGTTTTTCTCTAGAACATAAGGTTGGCACTGCGTTTACTTTTTTAACATTGGTATTTGATATAGAACAATACATTGAGTGAAAGCATGTCTTACCTATACTGTACAAATAAATTTTCACATATATATATTTAAAGTCTAACAATGAGTTTGCTTTGGGGTCCATACTTCTGGAGACAGCCCTGTTATTGGCACAAGTGAAATTGGTCTAGATTCATATCACATAATATGATAGTACGATAGTCATCAAACTAAAGTTTCGTGCTTGATCAATAGTCTGTAGGTTGCCCGTAGCTCGTAGGCATCCATGTTGGGTAGACTCAAACTTGTGCCTGGCGATAGATGGAGCTAGCATATGACAGTGAGCTTAGGCAGCGCTGTGGATGGATCAGGTACTGCACACCTCTATGGGTTGCCTGCCTCTTGTTATATATTAGATGAAACAATTGTACATCGAGGTGGTTACAACCGGAGATATTCCCAGAGCTAATCAAGGAGATGCAGCTCCTAAACTTGTATGTATCTAATATTCCATATATATCTAATACCCCCTCAATATAATCTGGACATAGGTTGCCGATATTCATATTGCGTCTTAAAGAACTGAAGGACGGCCTTGGTAATGGTTTGGTCATGATATCAATAACCTGATCCTTTGTAGAAATTATTCGCACATCAAGTTGACGACTTGAAACTCTTTCTCGAACAAAATGGTAATCCACCTCGACATGCTTGGATCTTCGATGGAAAATGGGATTCGCCGAGAGATAAGTTGCCCCAATGTTATCACACCGTACCAGAGCGTAGGCGATCTCTGAAGACTTGAAGAGTAATGCCGAGCTCCCTCGAAAGAACTTGAAGCCAAATAAATCCAGCCGTAGCATTGGCAATGGCCTTATATTCTACCTCGGTACTGGATCTTGAGACCGTTGATTGTTTTCTGGATCTAAGATTGCCGCCATAGAACTCTACAAACCCACCAGTGCTTCGTCTGCCATCAGAATCTCCAGCCCAATCAGCATCTGAGAAGGCGCTGAGTAAGAGAGAACCAGATTTCTTGATGCAAATGCCCATATCAACAATTTCATGAAGGTATCGTAAAATCCTCTTGACAGCAGATAAGTGCTCAGATGTTGGGGTTGGGGAAGATAAAAATTGATTCACACGGTTTACCAAAAAGGATATATCTGGTCTGGTGTGTGCAAGATATTGAAGCGATACTACTATACTTGGTAGCGAGAAGCATCGTCAGAAGATAATGGCGTGCATACGCGTAGGAACCCCTTTAGAATGCATCATATTCGTTCTGGTCAGAAGGTCCTGAATATATTTTTGTTGTGATAACAACAAACCTTGTGAGGTGTGCCGAAGCTGAGTACCCATAAAATAATTTAGGGGTCCTAAGTCCTTGACAACAAAGTCATCACAAAGCTGAGCAAGAAGATGAGTCACGACTGTAATAGAAGATCCAAGAATAATTTTATCATCCACATATATAAGCATGTATAACTGAGTACCATGCATGATTGTTATAAATGAACAAGGATACATCAGCTTCTGATGGAGAAAACCCAAGATCAACTAGCTTGTTACTAAGCCTAGAAAACCATGCATTGGGGACTTGTTTGAGTCCATATACAATGTTTTATCCAGCTTGCATATGTAATTAGAATACTTAGAATGCACAAACCCCGGAGGTTGTCTCCTATATACATTTTTGGAGAGATATCCATGTAAGAATGCATTTTGTATATCAATTTGGTGAATGCACCAGCTGCGAGTAATAGCAAGAGACAATAGAAGATGAATAGTAATGGGTTTGACAACATGGCTAAATGTCTCCTTATAATCAATACCATATTCCTGATGAAATCCTTTAGCAACCAAGCGAGCCTTGTAGCGGTCAACTATACCATCAGCCTTTTCTTTGAGTTTAAAAATCCATTTACAGTCAATAATATTGAGATCGGCAGGTGGAGGAATGAGATGCCATGTTTTATTTATCAAGAGAGCTTGAAATTAATCAATCATGGCTTTATTCCAGGAAGGATGTTTCAGAGCTTCAATATAGGATGTAGGCTCGTAAGAAGATGTGCATATCACAGAATATGTTACTGTACTATCAGTGTGTTGCTTGGCTTGCGAATATTATGCTCCATTCTTGTTCCATGCTGATGAAGCGTAGGTGCAAGACCACAGAATATTTGCCCTCAATCAGATTGAACAGTTTTAATTTTTGTGTTTAAAAGTCGCTCAACATGAGTTTGGAACTGAAGAAACAAGTGGGGTGCCTTAGATCGATCATGCATGAGATAAATCTAGGTGAATTTACTGAAATCGTCAATGAAACTAATGTAATATTTGAAACCATTAACAGAACAGGGTGCAGGTCCCCAAACTCAGGAGAGGACTGAATTTTATTAAGATATAAAATTGACTGAACCATTATCAGACTCAGGAGAGCACTGAATTTTATTAAGAAATATAATTGACTGAACTATTGGAGGAGATGGATGTCCTATATGTGAATGCCATTGTGCTCGACTAGGAAGAGACCGACTGATGAAGGCTTCCTTCAAAGCTGCTGCATCTGACGGCTTGAGGTGGTAGAGACCAAGAGAGTTTTGCGTGTGAGATGATCCTTAATAAGAAAATACCATAGGTGAAATTCAAAGAATACTTTGTTATCAAGGGTAAACTTATGGACAGAAAGAAGGTGCTTAGTAATTGCAGGAACGTGGAGTATGTTACGCAAAACAAGAAGCCGACCAACAGTATCAATTGAGGAATGACCAGTATGTAGCGCATGTATCCTGAAACCAGTTCGTGTCCACCTTGTAGTTTGATGTAGCGGCCAGATTTGCAGATGGATCATCATCTTGATAGGTCTCATCCATCCGGCCGGTACCTGCAATGGCGAGTAGTGTGCCGTTCCTTTTCACAAATTTGATAGGTCGGGCAAGATGTGGACCCACGGCCACCGCTCTGGATGCTGGTGCACCACGACCCCTGGTGATCGGGCCGCGACCGTGACCACGGCCAGAGCGACCCCGACCACGGTGGGAGCCTTGACGGCCAGCGACATTGGCTGATGCACCGAGATTCAGTTGAAGCTCTACATGGTGACGAAGTTGCCGGGCCTCAAAGGCCATTAGATGCGCGAAGACATCATCAGGGTCGGAGTGGACGACATTGTTGTTATCATCGTGACAAAGGGACCATATTCGGTAGGCAATCCTGCAAAACAGGTAGGCAAGAATTTCCTCGTCGCGGAGGGCAGCGTCAGCCGCAACGAGTTCATTAGCCAGGCCAAAACCTTGTTGAAGAAATTAGCCACCGTCAGATACTCAGATCCCACTTCTTGCACGTCCACACGAATCTGTATTGTGCGGGCTCATATAAATAGGTATTGAGATATTTATTCAAATATAATTATTATTTATTTCTAAATACTAAGGTATCTGCGGTTTGGTGGTTAGCTCTAAATTTTTTGGAACAGGAGGTGTGGGTTCGAGTGCTCGCTTGGTTGGCAGATCCAGAGTGTCAGCGCTCTACCAGGTGCCCATATTAGATTCTTAATAGTATAGTAAAGGTGTAACAACTTTTGTTCTTGTCCCACAATATAAGGCGTGCTCTCTCTATGCATATGCAGTGGTATAGAGAATTAAATACATTTCTTAGTCTTTTGAACCAGAGTTGGTTACGCCTTATATACTAGAACCGAGAGGGTATTATATAAATTGGTATTGAGATATTTATTCAAATATAATTATTGTTTATTTCTAAACACTAAGGTACGTGTGGTCTGGTGGTTAGCACCAGATTTCTAGAGTAGGTGGGTGTGGCTTTGAGTGCTCGCTTTGTACTATTTTTTGCGTGGTTTGGTGGGCGGACCCAGAGTATCAGTGCTGTCGGCGTTCCGAGACTGGGGGGTCCCCGAGCCGACGAGTGAGAGTGCCGCGTGCCCCAGCCCAGATGGGTCGAGCGCGTGGAGCGAGCGCGAAGGGGGGAACAGAGAGGGAGAGAGTCGGTGGCCGGAGCCGGGTCGTGAGGGAGTCGGAGGAATTCCCGCGGCCTTCGTGTTCGTCCCGCGCCCAGGTCGGGTGCGCTTGCAGTAGGGGGTTACAAGCGTCCGCACGAGGTGAGGGGAGAGAGCGGCCCCGAGAGAGCGCCTGCCCCTGCCCTTCGTCCTCGCGAGGCCAACCTTCTCTAAGAAGGCCCTGGCCCTTCCTTTTATAGTCGTAAGGAGAGGGTCCAGGTGTACAAGACGGGGGTGTAGCAAGGTGCTACGTGTCTAGCGAGGGAGAGCTAGCGCCCTATGTACATGCCCAGGTGGCAGCCGGAGAGATCGTGGCACCCTGTTGGTGTGGCGTCGTGGCTGTTGGAGGAGTAACGGAGCCGGACGGGGGGACAGCTGTCGAGGTGGCTGGGTCCTTGCTGACGTTCTCCTGCTTTCGTAAGGGAGCTGGGAGCCGCCGTCGTCATGATCCAGCGGGGCGCCATTATGGCCTATCTGACATAGCTGGCCAGATGGGACGCCGGTCTTGTTCTCTGCGACCCAAGTCGGCTCAGGGCAGGGTGATGATGACGCTTCCTGTTGACGTGGCGGTCTCGTGTCCTAGGTCGGGCGTCGTGGAGGCTCCTCCGAGGCCGAGGCCGAGTCCGTCCTGCAAGACAGAGACAGAGTCCGAGCCCTGGGTCGGGCGAGGCGGAGATTATTCGGCAGAGGCCGAGGCGGAGTCCGAGCCCTGGGTCGGGCGGAGCGGAGTTCGCCGTCTTCCGGGGCCTTAGCCCGAGTCCGAGCCCTGGGTCGGGCGGAGCGGAGTTCGCCGTCTTCCGGGGCCTTAGCCCGAGTCCGAGCCCTGGGTCGGGCGGAGCGGAGTTCGCCGTCTTCCGGGGCCTTAGCCCGAGTCCGAGCCCTGGGTCGGGCGGAGCGGAGTTCGCCGTCTTCCGGGGCCTTAGCCCGAGTCCGAGCCCTGGGTCGGGCGGAGCGGAGTTCGCCGTCTTCCGGGGCCTTAGCCCGAGTCCGAGCCCTGGGTCGGGCGGAGTCTCCTATGGCACCTCTGGCGAAGTCTGGTCGCCCGTTGGTCTTACCTTTTGCGTTAAACGCCCCGGTGACTCGGTCGGTTGGTGCGGTGATTTAGTCAGGGTTTCTCCTTATCGGAGGCGGGGCCTAGGGCGAGCCGGAGATGCGTCTGCCGTGAAAGAGGAGACCTTAGGCGAGACGGAGTCATCTTAGGGTCGGCTGCCCTCGCCCGAGGCTAGGCTCGGGCGTGGCGTGGTCAAGTCACTCGTATGGACTGATCCCTGACTTAATCAAACCCATCAGGCCTTTGCAGCTTCATGCTGATGGGGGTTACCAGCTGAGAATTAGGCGTCTTGAGGGTACCCCTAATTATGGTCCCCGACAGTAGCCCCCGAGCCTCGAAGAGAGTGTTAACACTCGCTTGGAGGCTTGCATCGCACTTTTTTGCAAGGGGACCAGCCTTTCTCGGAGGTACTTTGTTCCGGTGGGTGCGCGCGAGCGCACCCGCCGGGTGTAGCCCCCGAGGCCTCGGAGGAGTGGTTTCACTCCTTCGAGGTCTTAATGCCTTGCGCAATGCTTCGGCTGGTCTGGCGGTTCCCTCATGCGAGCAGGGCGTAACCCAGGTGCACTGTCGGGGCCCAAGTTCTCGGGCTGGTATGTTGACGCTGTCAACGGTTCGGCCGGAGCCGGGTTTGCGAGAGCAGCCCCCGAGCCCTCGCACGGAGCGAGAGGACGATCAGGGACAGACTCGACTTTTTATATACGCCCCTACGTCGCCTTTCCGCAAGGAGGAGGGGGGGAGTGCGCCATGTTACCCTCGATGGGCACCGAACATGGTGTCTCCGGTGAGCTGCGATCGGGTAATCCGAGTGGACGCCCGTGCCCCGTTCGTTGGGGGTCGGCTAGGGGCCCGGAGGCACGCCCAAAAGTACCTGCGGGTGATCTGCCGGACCCGGTCCCCTAGCGACGGGGTCCGAGGGCTCGTTGCCTCCCTCCGATGGGATTCCGTTACAGAGTCGTTCCCGCTGATCTCGGAAATGTCCTAGGGTACCTCGGGAACGCAGCCCGAGCCTTGGTTATGTATCGAACGTACCCCTGGTCATCCCTCGCTCGGCGTCTGAGGCGGCTGTGAACCCTTCGACGGGCCAGCCTTCGAACCCCTGATCAGTAGGGGGCACGGAGCCCGAGTAGCCTGAGGCGGTCGTGAGTCCTTTCGGGGGCCGACCTTCGAACCCCTGACCAGTAGTGGGTGTCGGGCCCACGCGATCTGAGGCGGCTGTTGAACCCCTCGGGGGGCCAGCCTTCGAACCCCTGATCAGTAGGGAGGCTCGGAGCCTAGTTCCTTCACGGGGAAGGATCCCTTTGGGGTTATCCCCCTTCTCGGTCCCTGTTGCAAGAGATAGAGAAAGAAGGAAAAGGGAAAGAGGGAATCGAAATTGAACGTCGTGGCGTACCTCTTTCGGCGTGGTCGTTTTGGCGGAGGCGAAGCGTCGCCAGCTGCCCCTGCCAGAAACGTCACCTATTTCGCCGCGGAGTTAATGCGCCGGGGTAGGCGGTCGGCGAAGCTGCCGTTGCGCGTGCGCGAGCCGTTCGAGGTACGGGTCACGGGCGCGTCGTCTTCACGCCGTGAGAGGGGGTTCTCTTGCTGCCTCCGGATGGGACGTGAGCCTGGCTGATGGCGTGACTGCTGCCCTCGCGCGCCTGTCACCGTCATTACTGCCCGCCCATTTTTGACCGCGTTTGACCGCTGCGCCAGGCTGGCGCCGCTGGATCGCAGGCTGGGTGGCCTCGAGTCGCGGTATCGGTTCCGCAACCGAGGAGGTGCGGTGGTGGAGCGAGAGGCGCAGCGGTTCGCATGCAGCGCCCGGCGCGCCAGTTGAACGACGCGTGGGCTTGAGCTGTCGCGCTGGCCTGTCAGGAGTCGGAGAGGCGCGTCCACTTGGCGCGGTTGCATGCCGCCTGCATGGCCGCTCGCCCCTTTTGCCCGTTGGTCTGGGCAAAAGTGGAGGGTTACTTGTAACCGCTGGGCGGTTGCGTGCATCGTGCGCGGCGGTTCGGCTTTCTCTGCTTGGAGTCGGTCTGCATGACAGGCGGGCCCCAGCCCCCGCGTCGCAGGGGAGGACTTTGGAGAAAACTCCGCCCGTGACGGTTGAGGGCGCAAGCAAGGGGAGTTGCCTTTAAAAGGAGGGCGACCCTCTTCGTGAGGTGACCATGTCTCCCACCTCCCTTATGCATTGTGTCTTTCCATCTTCCGAGCCCCCGGATGGGGGGAACCGCCGTCTTTTCGCTCCATCGCCGGAGGGACGCAACTCCGTGGGAGTTGGTACCTTTCAGCCATCGTTTGGCTTCAAGGATTTTCATCAGGCAGCCCGGTTGCCCCCCTCGGCTGGGGGTCACCCGAGACGGTGACCACCAGCTCTTGGGTGGGGAGGAGCAAACCGGACTGCGATCTTGGTCCCACCCTCAGCTTCAAGGATGTTCATCATCCTCGCTGGGGTGGGTGCCGGACTGAGCCGGCGCTCCTCCTCCCGCACGGGTTCGTGGGTCATCCTCTCCCACGATATTCGAGGGAGAAGGCGCTCACTGGCCCTGCGGGCGGCGCGGACTTCGACAACGCGGGATGGGTCGGCGGCGAACGCCGTCACCTCCAGCGTGTCGGGTCCGCTAGCTCGGCTCCGGCGGGCCCCTTTGTCGGGGGGTGGCTGCCGCGCCGTGTACACGGGAGGTCCACCCTAGACACCGCACGCTGCTAGGGCGGCGCTCGTGTTCTGGGGTGGCCCTGCTTTTGCACCAGGGCGGCGGCTTTGCGCGGAGGCCGGTGCCCCACTCATCGGGGAGGATTTGAGTGGGGATCTGGCCGTAAGCTGGCGGCTCCTGGCGTCAGTGCCGAGGTGGAGGCGGCTCGAGAAGTCCCCGTCAGCGACGGGATCACCGCCACCATCGGCGCTTTGGGCCTTCGGCTCTTTGTACTTGTCCTCGCCCCTCGGGTGGCGTTATGGGCGAGGGCAAGACAGCAGCTGTGCCTTCCCCTGAGGCCTGCGCCGCCGCAGAGGGAGGAACCGGAGTTCCGCTTGTAGTGGCACTTCGGGTGCCGGGTTTTTTGTTCATTTCGGCTTTCGGGGCCTGAACATGTATGTAACTCCGGCACAGAGCCGTGCTTTTTCCTCATTTCTGAGCAATAAGGCTTGCCTGTCGATTGTCTGAATCGCTTCACCAAGCATGAGTCGCCCCGTGTCCAGGTGACGAGTGAGGTATCCGTATCCCGGAGGCGCAGGAATCCCTCGGCTTGGTCGGACCTGTTGTCCGAGGCTCCTCTAGCTTAGTTAAAGAGACCCCTCGGCCGCTCTTCGACGAGCCGAGGCCAGGGGTAGCGATATCAGCACAAACAGAGGCGTTGCTGGCTCGGAAATGAAACCTGGTTGGCCGGAGCCCAGCTGGGTCGTCTGCTGGCAGGATCGACGTCGGAGCTGATTAGCCGAGGCCTTGGACCGTGCTGGCGCCCTCGGAAGGTGGTCGGCCGAGGCCCCGGAGGTGGCCAGCCGAGCCATCCGCTCGGGCCGGGTTCTCGGGGAAGTCTCTGGCGGAGATTGCTCAAGCGCGGTGACGACGTCGTCCCTCGGATCGGAGGCCCTCGGACCGCGTCGCCGCCCGAGGCTAGGTCGGGCCTTGCCGAAGGTGCTGTTGATGCCGAGGGTGTCGTCGCCCTCTTCCATCGTCAAGATCCGCGCCTGCAGGGTCAAGTCGTCTTGTAGCGTGGGCCTTGTGCGGCCGTTGAGGCCGGAACACACACCCTTGTTGCGTTATAAAGCTGTGTCTCTTTTCCTCTTGTTTCGAGTATCTGGACTTTTTGTCGGTAGCAGGGATGCTAGTGCGAGCAAGAGTTGCTTCTCGCGGGAGGTGATGAGTGAGGTATCCGTATCCCGGAGGCGTGGGAGTCCCTCGGCTCGGTCGGCCTCGCCGCTTACGCGTACTTTTACCCATCCATGAGGCCCTGTCACTGACTCAGTCGAGAAGGCTCGAAGAACCTGCTTCAACAGAAGAGCTTCCGTATGTAAAGACTCATTCGATCCGCGGAGTCACTTTATCCGAGCGCGAGTTACTTATCGCAGAAGGTGATGAGTGAGGTATCCGTATCCCGGAGGCGTAGGAGTCCCTCGGCTCGGTCAGCCTTGACTGCTTACGTGTACCCCGTCGTTTCCAGGACCCACTTTCCGAAGTAGTCAAAAAGCACGAAAGATGTTCTGGTGAAAGAGGTTTTTTGTTCGAGGAAAATTTTGACGCAGAGGGGGTTAACCCCCTTTTAGCCCCCGAGGGAGGGTCGGGCTTTGCCGAGGCGAGGCCGACCCTTCCTTGTTGACTAAACTTTGCGTGGGTGCGAGGTATATGAACAACTTGGAAACATCTTAAGGGTAAAAGCGACGTAGCTGTTGGATGTTCCAAGCGTTGCCGTAGACCTCGCCTTGACTGTCGGCCAGCTTGTACGTTCCGGGCTTCAGAACTTTGGCGATGATGAACGGCCCCTCCCAGGGGGGCGTGAGCTTGTGCCTCCCTCGGGCGTCTTGCCGCAGCCGAAGCACCAGATCGCCCACCTGGAGTTCTCGGGGTCGGACCCCTCGGGCGTGGTAGCGTCGCAGGGACTGCTGATACCGCGCCGAGTGTAGTAAGGCCCTGTCCCGAGCCTCGTCCAGCTGGTCCAGCGAGTCTTCTCGGCTGGCTTGGTTGCTTTCTTCGTTGTAGACGCTCGTCCTCGGGGAGCCGTATTCCAGGTCCGTGGGCAGGACGGCCTCGGCCCCGTAGACCAGGAAGAACGGCGTGAAACCTGTGGCTCGGCTTGGCGTCGTCCTCAGGCTCCAGACCACCGAGGGGAGTTCCTTCATCCATCGCTTGCCGAACTTGTTGAGGTTGTTGTAAATCCGAGGCTTGAGCCCTTGTAGAATCATGCCATTGGCACGTTCCACTTGCCCATTCGACATGGGGTGAGCTACGGCGGCCCAGTCCACCCGGATGTTGTGATCCTCGCAAAAATCCAAGAATTTTTTGCCGGTGAACTGGGTGCCATTGTCGGTGATGATGGAGTTCGGGACCCCGAAGCGATGGATGATGTTGGTGAAGAACGCCACCGCCTGCTCGGACCTGATGCTGTTTAGGGGTCGGACCTCGATCCACTTGGAGAATTTGTCGATGGCGACCAGCAGGTGCGTGTAGCCCCCGGGCGCCTTCTGCAGTGGACCGACGAGGTCCAGACCCCACACAGCGAAGGGCCAGGTGATGGGTATCGTCTGCAGAGCCTGAGCGGGCAGGTGGGTCTGCTTCGCATAGAATTGGCACCCTTCGCAGGCGCGGACAACTCTAGTGGCGTCAGCCACCGCCGTTGGCCAGTGGAAGCCTTGGCGGAAAGCATTCCCGACGAGGGTTCGAGGTGCTGCATGATGACCGCAAGCCCCCGAGTGTATTTCCTGCAGGAGGTCCTGACCCTCGGCGATGGAGATGCATCGCTGGAGGATGCCCGAGGGGCTGCGGTGGTAGAGCTCCTTCTCATCGCCCAGCAGGACGAACGATTTCGCGCGTCGCGCTACCCGCCGAGCCTCGGCTCGGTCGAGGGGCAGTTCTCCTCGGCGGAGATATTGCAGGTACGGGGTCTTCCAATCTTGATCTGGCACGACCCCGTTCTGCTCCTCCTCGACGTGCAGCGCTTCGCCCTCGGGCTCCGAGGGTTCCTCGGGTTGAGCCGAGGATGGCTCGGGCTGGGCCGAGGTTACCTCGGACGAGGCCGAGGGTGCCTCGGGCTCGGGCGCGTCGCCTATCTTGACGGAGGGTTGGTGCAGATCCCGGGCGAAGACGTCCGGGGGAACCGTTGTTCGCCCCGAGGCTATCTTCGCCAGCTCGTCCGCAGTCTCGTTGTAGCGCCGGGCGATGTGGTTAAGCTCGAGCCCGTAGAACTTGTCTTCCAGGCGTCGAACCTCTTCACAGTAAGCCTCCATCTTCGGGTCGCGGCAGTGGGAGTTCTTCATGACTTGGTCGATGACGAGCTGCGAGTCGCCGCGCGCATCGAGGCGTCGAACCCCTAGTTCGATGGTGATTCGCAACCCGTTGATCAGGGCCTCGTACTCAGCCACATTGTTGGACGCCGGGAAATGGAGGCGGAGCACGTAGCGCAGGTGTTTTCCGAGGGGCGAGACGAAAAGCAGGCCCGCGCCAGCTCCCGTCTTCATCAGCGACCCGTCGAAAAACATGGTCCAGAGCTCTGGCTGGATCGGAGCCGTTGGCAACTGGGTATCGACCCATTCGGCTACGAAATCCGCCAGTGCCTGGGACTTGATGGCCTTCCGAGGGGCGAACGATATTGCCTCGCCCATGATTTCCACCGCCCACTTCGCGATCCGTCCCGAGGCTTCTCGGCACTGGATGATCTCCCCCAGGGGGAAGGATGACACCACAGTCACCGGATGGGACTCGAAGTAATGTCGCAGCTTTCGCCTCGTCAGGATCACTGCATATAGCAGCTTCTGGACTTGTGGGTAGCGGATCTTGGTCTCGGACAGCACTTCGCTGACGAAGTAGACTGGCCTCTGAACGGGCAAAGCATGCCCCTCTTCTTGCCTTTCGACTACGATCGCGGCGCTGACCACCTGAGTGGTTGCGGCGACGTAGACCAGGAGGGTTTCTCCATCAGCTGGGGGTACCAAGATGGGCGCCTGAGTGAGGAGCGCCTTCAGGTTCCCGAGGGCTTCCTCGGCCTCGGGAGTCCAAGTGAAGCACTCGGCCTTTCTTAAGAGGCGGTACAGGGGCAGGCCTCTTTCGCCGAGGCGCGAGATGAAACGGCTCAAGGCCGCGAGGCATCCCATGACCCTCTGTACGCCTTTTAAGTCTTTGATGGGCCCCATGTTCGTGATCGCTGCGATCTTCTCCGGGTTGGCTTCGATGCCCCGCTCGGAGACGATGAATCCCAAGAGCATGCCTCGGGGCACCCCAAAGACGCACTTCTCGGGATTGAGCTTGACGCCCTTCGCCTTGAGACACCGGAATGTCAGTTCGAGGTCGGAGAGAAGGTCGGAGGCTTTCCTCGTCTTGACTACGATGTCATCGACGTAGGCCTCGACCGTGCGACCAATGTGTTCGCCGAACACATGGTTCATGCACCGCTGGTACGTTGCACCCGCGTTCCTCAAACCGAACGGCATTGTGACATAACAGTACATGCCGAAGGGCGTGATGAAAGAAGTCGCGAGCTTGTCGGACTCTTTCATCTTGATTTGATGATACCCTGAGTAAGCATCGAGGAAAGACAGGGTTTCGCACCCTGCAGTGGAGTCCACGATTTGATCGATGCGAGGCAGAGGGTAAGGGACCTTCGGACATGCTTTGTTGAGACCAGTGTAGTCTACACACATCCGCCATTTCCCCCCTTTTTTCCTCACAAGCACAGGGTTGGCAAGCCATTCGGGATGGAATACCTCTTTGATAAACCCTGCTGCCATCAGCTTGTGGACCTCCTCGCCTATCACCCTGCGCCTTTCTTCGTCGAATCGGCGCAGAGGTTGTCTGACCGGTCGGGCCCCGGCCCGAATATCCAGCGAGTGCTCGGCGACTTCCCTCGGTATGCCGGGCATGTCCGGGGGACTCCACGCGAAAACGTCGGCGTTTGCGCGGAGAAAGTCGACGAGCACTGCTTCCTATTTGGGGTCGAGCCCGGAACCGATCCGGATCTGCTTGGAGGTGTCGCCACTGGGGTCGAGAGGGACGGCCTTAACCGTCTCCGCTGGCTCGAAGTTGCCGGCATGCCGCTTTACGTCCGGCACCTCTCGGGAGAGGCTTTCCAGGTCGGCAATGAGGGCCTCGGACTCGGCGAGGGCCTCGGCGTACTCCACGCACTCCACATCGCGTTCGAAGGCGTGTTTGTACGTGGGGCCGACGGTGATGACCCCATTGGGGCCCAGCATCTTGAGCTTTAGGTAGGTGTAGTTGGGGATGGCCATGAACTTCGCGTAGCATGGCCTTCCCAACACTGCGTGGTAGGTTCCTCGGAACCCGACCACCTCGAACGTCAAAGTCTCCCTTCGGAAGTTGGAGGGTGTTCCGACGCAGACAGGGAGGTCGAGCTGTCCGAGGGGCTGGACGTGCCTCCCGGGAATGATCCCGTGGAAGGGCGCAGCGCCTGCTCGGACAGACGATAGGTCGATGCGCAGGAGCCTGAGGGTCTCGGCGTAGATGATGTTGAGGCAGCTGCCTCCATCCATCAGGACCTTGGTGAGCCTGACGTCGCCGATGATGGGATCGACGACGAGCGGGTACTTCCCCGGGCTCGGCACGTGGTCGGGGTGGTCGTCCCGGTCGAAGGTGATGGGCTTGTCGGACCAGTCTAGATAGACAGGCGCCGCCACCTTCACCGAGCAGACCACCCGACGCTCCTGCTTACGATGCCGAGCCGAGGCGTTTGCCGCATGCCCTCCGTAGATCATGAAGCAATCGCGGACCTCTGGGAACTCTCCTGCTTGGCGATCCTCCCTTTTGTCGTCGTCGTGAGCCCTGCCACCCTCTGCGGGTGGCCCGGCCCGATGGAAGTGACGCCGAAGCATGACGCACTCTTCGAGAGTATGCTTGACGGGCCCCTGATGGTAGGGGCACGTCCCCTTGAGTGCCTTGTCGAAGAGGTTTGCACCTCCGGGGGGCTTCCGAGGGTTCTTGCGCTCGGCGGCGGCGACAAGGTCTGCATCGGGAACGTCGCGTTTCGCTTGCGACTTCCTCCTGCCTCTCTTCTTGGCGCCGCGCGGAGTGGACGCCTCGGGAGCATCTTCCGACGGGCGGCCCTGGGGCTGCTTGTCCTTTCGGAAGATGGCCTCTACCGCCTCCTGGCCGGAGGCGAACTTGGTGGCGATGTCCATCAGCTCGCTCGCCCTGGTGGGGGTCTTGCGACCCAGCTTGCTCACCAGGTCGCGGCAGGTGGTGCCGGCGAGGAACGCGCCGATGACATCGGAGTCGGTGATGTTGGGCAGCTCGGTGCGCTGCTTCGAGAACCGCCGGATGTAGTCCCGAAGGGACTCTCCCGGCAGTTGCCGACAGCTTCGGAGGTCCCAGGAATTCCCGGGGCGCACGTACGTGCCCTGGAAGTTCCCGGCGAAAGCCTGGACCAGATCCTCCCAGTTGGAAATCTGCCCCGGGGGCAGGTGCTCCAACCAGGCACGAGCGGTGTCGGAGAGAAACAGGGGGAGGTTTCGGATGATGAGGTTGTCATCGTCCGTCCCACCCAGCTGACAGGCCAGGCGGTAGTTCGCAAGCCACAATTCCGGTCTCGTTTCCCCCGAGTACTTCGTGATAGTAGTCGGGGGTCGGAATCGGGGCGGAAACGGCGCCCGCCGAATGGCTCGGCTAAAGACCTGCGGACCGGGTGGTTCGGGCGAGGGACTTCGATCCTCCCCGCTGTCGTAACGTCCCCCACGCCTGGGGTGGTAACCTCGGCGCACCCTTTCGTCGAGGCGTGCCCGACGGTCGCGATGAGGGTGCTCGACGCCGAGGTGGCCCGGGGCCGCAGGCGCGGTGTTGCGCGTGCGCCCGGTGAAGGCCGAGGCTTCCCGCGTGAGTCGGGAAGTCGCGGCACGAGGTTCCGAGGGGTATCCCTGCCTGCGGGAGGCAGAGCTCTCGGCCCGCCGGGCCGCAGCGCCTTCCAGGAGATGCTTGAGTTCTCCCTGGATTCGCCGACCCTCGGTGGTTGATGACTCCGGCATCGCGCGGAGGAGCATTGCTGCAGCGACCAGGTCCTGGCCAGTCCCGCCGGATGCGGGTGGCGGTTTGTCCCTGGCATCGTTGGCGATGCGGTGCTGGAGACCTTGGGGCAGGTGACGTATTCCTCCGGCCGGGGGTTGGCTCGCCCATACCTGCCCGATGTTCTGGCGGATTGCCTCGAGCGCTCCTGCTCCTTCATCGAACCCGGCCTGCGCCCCGCGGACTTGCTCGAGCTGTGGGTCGTGACCCCCCGCCGGAACGGGGACCACAGCTAGCTCCCGCGGGATGTCGGCGCGAGGCGCTGGCCTAGGGGGATCACCATCCTCCGGCATGCCGAGACAGCCGCCTCCGGAGGGATCCCCTAGCTCGATGTGGAAACATTCGCGACTCGGGCCGCAGTCCTTGTCGCCAAGGCTGCGGCTGCCGTCGGAACAGTCGGAGAGGCAGTAGTCACATGCGGTCATAAAGTCCCGCATGGCACTAGGGTTGCCAGATCCGGAGAAATCCCAGCAGATGCTGGGGTCGTCATCTTCCTCGGACCCAGAGGGTCCGTAGGTCGAGACACCCGTCAATCGGTCCCAAGGCGACCGCACAGGAAACCCCAGAGAGGATGCACTCGCCTCAATGTGAGTGCCCGCCAAAGCGAAGTCGCCAGGCGGGCTGAGGCCGAGTCGAAATAACGAAAGATGGGGAGCAGTCGGTACCTTTTCGTTGACGAGGAGCGATGAAGTCGTGTCGGGGGCTGACCGCGTCGTCGTCTTGGGTACGAGGGCGACGTCCTGCAGGCCCTCCGTGAGCGTGCTGGCGTCGTCCACTTGCTCGGGGTCGACGTGTTGCGGGGGGATGGCGCTCGCGTTTGCCTCGAACGCGAGGGCGACGCTTGGCGTGTCCTCCGCTGGGGCGCCGGGGATGTCGATTTGCTTGACAGCCGTCGGAGCGCGGCCCCCCGCTCGGCCTCGGTTGCCCCGCCTCCTCCTCCTCCGATGGCGAGGGAGAGGATGGGGCGAGCTCGAACGTTGTCCTTCCCCAACGCGGGAAAGACGTCGTCGGCTCCGCCGCCGGCGGGCGGGCTGTTCGCCACCAATGTCGTCGTCGCGCGGCGGTGGAAGGAGTACCATGTCGTAGTCGCCATCGAGAGACATGAACTCGAGGTTCCCGAAACGGAGCACCGTCCCGGGTTGAAGAGGTTGTTGGAGACTGCCCATCTGGAGCTTGACGGGAAATCGAACGTCAACACGCAGCGTGCCCCTACCTGGCGCGCCAACTGTCGGCGTTCCGAGACTGGGGGGTCCCCGAGCCGACGAGTGAGAGTGCCGCGTGCCCCAGCCCAGATGGGTCGAGCGCGTGGAGCGAGCGCGAAGGGGGGAACAGAGAGGGAGAGAGTCGGTGGCTGGAGCCGGGTCGTGAGGGAGTCGGAGGAATTCCCGCGGCCTTCGTGTTCGTCCCGTGCCCAGGTCGGGTGCGCTTGCAGTAGGGGGTTACAAGCGTCCGCACGAGGTGAGGGGAGAGAGCGGCCCCGAGAGAGCGCCTGCCCCTGCCCTTCGTCCTCGCGAGGCCAACCTTCTCTAAGAAGGCCCTGGCCCTTCCTTTTATAGTCGTAAGGAGAGGGTCCAGGTGTACAAGACGGGGGTGTAGCAAGGTGCTACGTGTCTAGCGAGGGAGAGCTAGCGCCCTATGTACATGCCCAGGTGGCAGCCGGAGAGATCGTGGCACCCTGTTGGTGTGGCGTCGTGGCTGTTGGAGGAGTAACGGAGCCGGACGGGGGGACAGCTGTCGAGGTGGCTGGGTCCTTGCTGACGTTCTCCTGCTTTCGTAAGGGAGCTGGGAGCCGCCGTCGTCATGATCCAGCGGGGCGCCATTATGGCCTATCTGACATAGCTGGCCAGATGGGACGCCGGTCTTGTTCTCTGCGACCCAAGTCGGCTCAGGGCAGGGTGATGATGACGCTTCCTGTTGACGTGGCGGTCTCGTGTCCTAGGTCGGGCGTCGTGGAGGCTCCTCCGAGGCCGAGGCCGAGTCCGTCCTGCAAGACAGAGACAGAGTCCGAGCCCTGGGTCGGGCGAGGCGGAGATTATTCGGCAGAGGCCGAGGCGGAGTCCGAGCCCTGGGTCGGGCGGAGCGGAGTTCGCCGTCTTCCGGGGCCTTAGCCCGAGTCCGAGCCCTGGGTCGGGCGGAGCGGAGTTCGCCGTCTTCCGGGGCCTTAGCCCGAGTCCGAGCCCTGGGTCGGGCGGAGCGGAGTTCGCCGTCTTCCGGGGCCTTAGCCCGAGTCCGAGCCCTGGGTCGGGCGGAGCGGAGTTCGCCGTCTTCCGGGGCCTTAGCCCGAGTCCGAGCCCTGGGTCGGGCGGAGCGGAGTTCGCCGTCTTCCGGGGCCTTAGCCCGAGTCCGAGCCCTGGGTCGGGCGGAGTCTCCTATGGCACCTCTGGCGAAGTCTGGTCGCCCGTTGGTCTTACCTTTTGCGTTAAACGCCCCGGTGACTCGGTCGGTTGGTGCGGTGATTTAGTCAGGGTTTCTCCTTATCGGAGGCGGGGCCTAGGGCGAGCCGGAGATGCGTCTGCCGTGAAAGAGGAGACCTTAGGCGAGACGGAGTCATCTTAGGGTCGGCTGCCCTCGCCCGAGGCTAGGCTCGGGCGTGGCGTGGTCAAGTCACTCGTATGGACTGATCCCTGACTTAATCAAACCCATCAGGCCTTTGCAGCTTCATGCTGATGGGGGTTACCAGCTGAGAATTAGGCGTCTTGAGGGTACCCCTAATTATGGTCCCCGACAAGTGCAGAGTGTGAAGACGTGACTGTATTAAATTTTTAATAGAGTAGTATAGATATATCTAATATTCCATATATATATAAATTAAAGGGGCAGTGTAGACTGCCCCCGCTTGCGAATCCCATCCGCCGCTCCGCCTCCCCCGCCGCGAAACTAGCCATCACCCGCACGCCCTCGCGAAACCAGCCATCGCCCGCCGCTCCTCAAGCTCCGCGATGCCGCGCTTCAAGCACCGCAAATCCCATCCGCCCGCCCGACCTCCGGAAACCCTGCCGCGCTTCCAACCGCCTCCTCAAACCACGCCGCAAAACCCGCCGCACACAGCTTCGCCTCCACCGCACACAGCATGTGCGCTGCTTCCCCGCTCTCTTCTCGTCCCCGCATCGCTCAGATCTGCTCTAGCTCCTCGCCACGCGCGCCCTAGCCCCAAGCCCTCCTGGTGGCGACCCCGCGCGTGTAGGCGCGCGACATCCTATCGGGAAGCGAGGGGGCTCCGATGACCACCAGTGCCAACCTGATCGCTCCCCGTCGTGATGCTCTCCGCTGACCACCATCTGGCCTTGGAGCACCGATCCCCCGCGTGACATGATCCTCTACTCCTACCGACCTCAACCAGTGGGTGAGCAACAGATTCTCCCTTCCCCCACATTCCATTTACTAGACCCTGATCCGATCCAACAAGATGTCACGGTGGACACTACCGCACACGTCAGGTGAGCCATAGATTCTTCCTTCCTCGGGCTCCATTTACTGGACCATTATCCGATCCAGCATCATCTCATGGTAGATTCTCGTAATTGGTTTGTTTTGTGTAGAGCTAGAAGGACATCGAGGGGTCGCTATTTGTTGCCAGGAGGTGAGGGTTTGTGTTGGGGTTTTTGGGGTTTAGGGTTTTATCCGATCCAGCATCATCTCATGGCAGATTCTCTAGTTATTGGTTTGTTTCGTGTAGAGCTAGAAGGAGTCGAGGGGTCGCTGTTTGTTGTCAGGAGGTGAGGGTTTGTGTTGGGGGTTTTTGGCTTGCACTCCTATGCGGTCTTGTTCTGTCATATATGTGCTCGATTGGTCCAGGAACTCTGAGTCCCGCTTCCAGTTCAATGTCATGAATACGTGCAACACTGGTACATCGGCGATCATTGCTCGGATCAGTCACCCGCGGCGACCAGACAGGGATTCAAATCACCACGATATTGTTGCAGATGCCTTACAATCTCTTTTGGTAATGTGGATTCTCTTTTCATCCATCCGTTTCTTATTTATTTCTTGTTATATAGGCTCGATTAGCATCCAGATTCAGCGTTTGGCATGGCATGACTATTCCTTAAATATTGCAAATGATCATCTTCTTCGAAATATAAAAAGAATGGTACCATTTGTACCTACGGTATTCGTCATTGCTTTGACTGAAAACAAAAGTCTATCTGTGTTATGCGCTCAAACAGATGTACACAATAGACGTGCATTACCTGTTCTATATATCAGATGCATATAAACTACTCCATTTGTTTCTGCAGCTTGCCGCATTCAAATTCCAAGGAGATGAAGAGCAAGATAAAGGAGTGAAATGACATAATCAAGCCAGACATAGTAAGATTTTGTGTTCACTAGTTCCCATGAGGATTATGTAATAATTAAAGCTTTTAGTTTTCTCCTATTACATTATGGGCACTAACATTTACTACCAGGCAAATAATGATTTTCATATTTATATCTGTTGAAACAAAATTAGTTGGTTAAAGTGGGCCCTTTTTGCCAACAGAAACTAGAGCATAAGCAGCTAGACATAGGCATGAGGTACAAATCATATTATTCTGTGTTTCCGATTGCATCCAGTTTCTTCTTCTCAGTTTTCTGCAAGTACTAAGGGGACAACGAATTTGATAATTTGGTGCATATCATGAAATGGTGGTAAGCCAAGCATAGAATTAACTATAGGAGAAAAACTACGGGCTCTAATTACAATCAAATTTGAAGTGCATCATTCACCAATCACTATTTTTAACTTGCAGAACAATTTGTTGTTCTATTTTTGTCAGGGTTAAATTAAGTTTTCTATTACAAAATCACACCATTGTTCGCTCGTCAAAATGGAGGCCTCTCTGTGGACATATATAATCAAAGTTTCGATGCACACAGGGACAGTACACGGGGACGAACATGACACAGGAAAAGTGGGGGTTGAATATGTCTTTTGCTGGGGACTATACACCAGCTTCTTAATCCTGGATGCTTGATTCTTGGCTGCTCACAACGACCATTGTGATGGCCTTCATTTAGGATTTAAAGAAGGCTAGATAGGTGAAGTTTTTAGTTCACTTTGCATTGTTGGAGTGATTATTTTTCTTATTCAATCAGGTTTCTGAAAGTTGGGTTTTGGTCACTTTGCATTTTTTATGAAGGGAATGTGCATGCTTGCTGCTTTGGTTTGTGCTAGGAGCATGCGCCGGGCGTGCTTCTTGAGGAGAACATAGATTATTCGTTATTTTGCAGTGGCTCATGCTACCCGACATGACCAAGCTGGTATCCATTCAACACGCCATCTTTTGATGAAGTTAGAGTACCCCATTCCTGCAATGCTTTATCTGGTCAAGAACTTATTGCAGGTATGTCCAGTTGCCCACTCATTTTGTTGTATGATTTTTTTAAAAAAACAAAAACAAGCAAAACATAACCATGTTTCCCTGCTTCTGTGGTTGTCAGTATTATATCTTTGAATATGTGGATGCACCAGCTTACCAGATTCTGAAGAACTTGAATATTATCAGCACCGGTGTCCTGTACCGTATAATTCTCAAGAAAAAGTAAGTCTAATGAGCTTGTTCTATTATAAGTTTTCTTTGCTGACAAGTGGCATCCACTATGTCATTGGGTTCACTTTCACTTGAAATCTTTGATGCAAAGCTGAATGCTAAAGTTGGAAGACATGAATTATAGTTCTGTGATGAAAGAGTCCTACTGAAGTTCAGTATGTAAAATAAATAGTCATCCTTAGGCATGAATCCGTACTCTATTGAAGTAACTAGCTGCCTAAAGGACTATGCAACACCTAACTCTGAAATCTAAAACTAACACATTTGTTGAATCTAATACCATGCTACCCTCCTATTTGGTCATCGTAAGTTCGTAACAAAACCTCTATTGTTTTCCACTTCATTCCTTACAGTTTTTTAATATTTTCTTCCCCAACAACTACTTTCCATTGTTGATTTAGCATGGTTGAACTAACGCAAGTTAAATCAAATTAAGTGGGCTGTATTTATTTTTTATGTGCTGGATGCACTACTGCTCAGCTCAGTCCCTCGTAAGCCAAACATGTTTCCCCCAACCCCTCATTCTTTTTCTTGTTTGTTCAACACCCCCCTCCCTCATTGCTTTCTTATTTGTCCTTTTCCAGGTCAGACCATGTCCTTCAGACCCCTATTCAAGGTTGGGTGATGGCAATTGTGAGTGAAGCAGAAAAATAACCAATCCTGCCTTTTGAACATAGTAAAGGAAGTATTTAACAACTACCTGAATGCCCTTTTTCCCTATTTGAAGGTGATGGCTCTTTTAAGTTGTTTTGCAGGAGTATATACTAAAGTTTGTGACTCTATACTTCTAATCTTTTCATCATTTGTATTCTTGTTTTTTTGGAAAATACATTTGATATGAAATATTAATGATTTTTTAGGAATGTAATATATTCCTTTATTTTGAACAATCCAGGTTATCATCAAGAAAAATCCTTCAAGAAATATCAATGCACAGAATTTTTGGCTGTACGTATTTGGGATGCTCTTCAATTTGGTTGCAATTTGTGTCCAGGACTTCGATGTTGTCATGAACAAGTTAGTGCATATTTTCTTACATGTCCGACATTCATGTCACCTGTTATAGTTCATGGTATTGATCATTCCATTTGAATATTTCATGTGGTGCAGAGGCTTTTTCCATGGCTACTCGTTTATTACAGTTTTGATGATTCTTAATCATGCTTTGAGGTACTGGCAATTGGATTATATTAGTTGCTTTCACTATTGCCCTGTTGGGTATAGCTGCATCCTTGTTATTTCCTTCCCAATCAAATCGAGTATTGATATTTGGTTTGCATTGGAATTGTTGTATCAATGGTGATGAAATATGCTAACAATATTATCAAGGTACTAGCTACTATCTTTTCAGTTACATGTGTGTACAAACAGTGTAGGCCTGAACCTCAGTAGCTTATTTGGAGGTTAAATGAATGTATTATAAGCTAATTAATACTCTCTCCGTCTTAAAATATAGTTCTTTCTTGCCCTCTTTTTCCGTTTATATTCAAATGAATGATAATGAATGTAAACATACATATAAACTACATTTATAGATTAATTAATGAGTGTTTGTTTAATCTAGAACAAATTATATTTTGGGACGGATGAAGTATATTTTCTAGAAAAGTCACTAACTTGTCCACTATGTCATTGGGTTCACTTTCACTTGAAATCTTTGATGCAAAGCTGAATGCTAAAGCTGGAAGACAAGAATTATAGTTTTGTGATGAAAGAGTCCTGCTGAAGTTCAGTATGTAAAATGGTTGGATTGGATATGAACAAGCACAAGCCACAAGCAAATGGAATGCTGGGTCTTGGGAGTTGCTGCATTTTCTTTGGTCAGTCAAACAGAGTAATTTGGCCATGGAATATAGTGGGTCACTGGTGCGACACTGCTTGTTGTGGATGATCGTTTTTTGCCTTTTCTTTTTGGTTGACACAGATTTAGAAGTGAACTCCCAAATCGAAGTGCTCAGCTAAAATGGCTATCCTTGAATAATGATAAGGACCAGTATGCATACTAGCGATGTACTCCCCACCCTCTTTGTTTTTTATTTAAGATGACATCTTTGGGGCAGTAGAAGCCATTTTGTTTGTAGATCATTTCAGCTTATGCTATGCTGTTTTATTTCATTTCAAGATCTTTTCTACGATGACAACCCATTGTTTTTTGCTTTCTGTTGGCTTCCAATTTATACCTTTCTTTTGTTGTTGTATAGATAGTTTTTTGTCATTATGTACATTATCTTATGGTTAAAGAACACATTTTGATTCCTATTGCATTGATGCCTAATCTAAATTTCTATGGAGTTGTGGTTAGATTATGTCAAGACTGAGGCCTATTTGGGCTAACATGGGTAAGGTATCAGACTTTTAGAGATTATTTCAGTGCTACTATTAGGACTGATTATTTCACTGATCCAAAAATAAAATTGTGTCTTTCTACATTTCTTTGGCTTTGGATTGAGCAATGCTCCCTTTGCATATAAACAAAGAAAAACCATAGCAACACACATCGAGATTGATGATAATATATGTATTGTTCGTTTTCATGTAAGAGTTATGTACTAACTCTTCTCTTAGTTCTGTTCTTGAATGGATTAGAAAGGGGTATGGACAACTACTTTCGCAGAATGCTTCCCTCAAGGAGGCATTTGGTATGTTATATGAAATTTGCTCGTTTATTATTTGTGTCTTGTGTCCAATGAGGCAATGATATAGACACTTAGACATTTTGATGTGCCCTGTTGCGCCTTATTGTTTGTTTCTCATTTAGGTAGGTGCAATTGTTGTTCCGCAGGATCGCCTTAGCCCTATCGGGAATGGAGACGCTCTTGGCGAAGCAGGAGGACATGGTGGATGTGAACCTGAAGCCGACTTCTAACCAATCCAACTCGTAGGCGGGCGGGGAGCGAATGCGCCAACTAGAAGAGTGGTATCTCTTGGCGCTTGCTTGACAAACGTGTGTTGTTAACCGTTGTATATAATGTTATTAATTAATGTCCTTTATTCCCTGATGCTTGTGGCTCACGTTCTCAATTTTGTATTTGATGGTGAAAGACCAGATGTTTTCTTGCAGTTTTTGAAAAATCTTCTAGAGACAACTTAATTTTGATTAACAACACAACACATGGCCATACATGATATTGTTACACTATTTTTCCCCGTTGCAACGCACGGGTATTTACCTAGTATATATATAATAAGCGGGACCGGGTGAAACGTCGAGCTATGTACAGGTCTACATCTTCGAGAGCTTCTATTTCTAGCTTCCCAAAAAACATAGCTACGACTAAAAGAATGGGCAAGTCGATGTATCTGAATTCCATTCGAAGTTCAATAACCTTATACCTAACAAAACCAATATAGTTGACACAATGAAAATGCTCTTGCACGGAAGCTTTCTAATGCGACAGCCTCCATGCGCAGCTTTGTTGGAGAACCAGGAACTGTTGGTATCGCAAGGATCCCATCATGACATCATCCTACAGATGAGGAGCAGGCCAATAACATGTATCCCGTGCACTTCTGTTTGATTTACAAATGCAGCCCGTACAGAGGAATTCCATGTGTTACCTTAATAAGAACAGAAAGCGCCGACTTGGATTTAGTGTTCAGAAAATGAAAACCATCAGAGCAGGAATTTAAACTCACAACGCAAACGATGATGTTGGTTTCTAATATTGCAGGCTGTAATTTGTATTTTCCTTTGACCCTGAAGATCCATTTAACATGCTATTTTTAATTATGCTAATCAATAATCATATCTATTGTCCAGCTCCAAACATTACACATTTGCTCTTGGGATCTGATGTCAATGGGTCTATTGAGAAAACAGTTCTAAAACAAAAAAAATCTCAATACATGTTAACTCCAGACTCTGCCTCTATGTGTAGTGATATATTTTATTAATTCGACTCATCTCACTATATCTTAATTGTTTGAAGATAATCCACGACTGTTTGAACCAAAAAAGAGCTAGCGGACGGTCCGGCCCTGAGGCCGGACGGTCCGCGGTCCGGACAGTCCGCGCTTGTGGGCCGGACGGTCCGCGCGTGCACAGAACATATTAGGGTTCCGAGTTTTGTGCTACGGTTGTTAGCTAGATTCGCGGAATTAGCTCGGAATCAGTTGTGTAAAGGGTCCAGCCCCCCTCCTCTATAAATAGAGAGGTCTACGGCCGATTAATCATCAACAATCGAATCAATACAACTTCTATTTCGCATTTTATCCTAGGAGTAGTTCTAGTCTAGTTTAGGTTTAGCCTCTCGATCCCCAAAATCTTCCGCCTCTCCTCGACTCTACGTCGATTAGAGGAGTCTAGGTCGGCCTGCCCGAGCCTAGACAACTCCTAGGATCTCTCCTCCCCGACGGGGTCCCTCCCGGGAGCGAGATCCAGGCGCCGCCGGCGATCTTCCGCCGCCCCTGCGCACGTGCGGACCGTCCGGCCCTAGGGTGCGGACCGTCCGGCCGTCAGGCAGGGATCTCTAGCCTCTGCACCAGGTCGCGGACCGTCCGGCCCTATGCCGCGGACCGTCCGCGCCTGACCAGAGAGCACCGCCGCCTCGCGCCAGGTCGCGGACCGTCTGGCCCCAGGCCGCGGACCGTCCGCGCCTGACCAGAGAGCACCGCCACGGTTCTTGTTGAGTGTTTGGCGCTCCGAAAAGGTGCCAACATACTTTTTGGCGACTCCGCTGGGGAAGGCAAATACAGAGTCATCAAATCGGCCCTCAATGGCCGGTTCAAGGGATAGTTCTGATATCTCCCCAAGCAACATCATAGAGCCGATTTGGGACACATTGTCGGCTGACGAACAGCTCCAGTTCGAGGAGCAAAAGGAGCAGATGATCCAGGAGGCAAAAGCGAGGTTCTTGGCCAACTTCAAAGTGGACAGGAACAACAAAGTCGTCCGACATCGGGCGACGGATCCGGCTTCGCTCCAACCCACACCAGATATCCCCAATGTAAGTAATACCAACGAGCTACAATCTCTTAGAAATTATGTAGAACAGCAACGTGAACAAATGCAAAACATCATAGGGGGTATGCAAAGCGATTTTAAGAGACTAGTACGTGCATTTGATAAATCTAATATCGCAAATTTTCCTTCGCACAAGGTTGAGTTAGGGGGTAACACGCGTAATACATCGGCTACAGGTTGTCACGACCAGTCACAACCCCTTTATGGGATGCCGATGGACACGTACCCTGAGCAACCGCAAATCGGCAGCAAATCAGCCGATCTGCACATGCCCGGACCGTCCGCACGTGAGCGCGGACCGTCCGGGACAGCAACAGTCGGGCCTATTTTTAATGGGTTACCTAGATATGCGCCCGAGCCACCACATATGACACAAAACCCAAACTACCCAGTCGGACGGTCCGCATACAACGACGGACGGTCCGCATATAACCACGGACGGTTCGGGTATGTATCCGGACAGTCCGCAAATGAGTCTTTTCAGGAGGATTATTACCTGAATCCTCACCCGTCCCAGCAGCACTTCCCATCACACTATGCAGAGCACCAACCCATTAATTTAGGGTCCAGAGCCCAGGAAAGCTTTTCGGCCCCACCTAGAAGGCCAGAAAGAAACGATCAAACCTATGAGCCATATAGGGTAAATAGAAGTGCACCACGTAGCTCAAACCAATGGGGGGAAAGACAACCTACTAACATACAACCAACCCCACCTATGTTTGGCTAGAGAGCCGGTGGTCTTGCACCGGCTGCCATTGATATAGTGAGGGAAGAAATAGCCGAGGCGTTCCGAGATAAGCTCGAAGTAAGTATGGTCCCTGGGGGGCAATCGTATCGGAAACCTTATGACAGCCGATTTGATCACCACCCATACCCACAGGGAACCAGGATACCCGAATTCACAAAATTTTCGGGTGACCAAGGAAAGAACACACGTGAACACATAGGCCAATTTTTAGCACAATTAGGAGAGTTGGCCGACACAGAGGCATTTCGCGTACGTTTATTTTCATTATCTTTAACAGGAACTGCGTTTGCATGGTACACCACTTTACCTCCTAATTCCATTTCATCATGGGGGGATCTAGAACAAAAATTTCATGATCATTTTTTCTCCGGCGACTATGAGTTGGATTTGGTAGATCTAGTGTCATTACGACAAGCAAAAGATGAATCAATTAATGATTACATCCGGAGATTCCGAGATACAAGAAACCGATGTTTCCAAATTCATTTAGCAGAAAAACAACTAGCAGGATTAGCCTTTAATGGTCTACGATATTATTTAAAAGAAAGATTAGAAGGCATCCAATTTTTTACACTAGCACAGTTACACCAGAGAGCTTCGGCTTGTGAAAGCCGAAGCAAAGAAACTGCTAAAACAATTCGTCACAACGTACATATAGTAGAATGCGACCAAAGTAGCTCAGATGACGAATCAGCAGAAGTGTATGCTGCTGAAATGGTTTGGCCAAAACAGGCCAAATCTTCAGTTTGTTCCTCCTTACAGCCGGTTCAAAAGAAACGGCAAGAGGAGGTTAAGTTTACATTTAATGTTGGTAAGTGTGATAAAATATTTGATGAATTACTCAAAAATGGTAACATTAAAATAAATCACACTGTTCCATCCACCGACGAGTTAAAACGTCGGGCATACTGCAAGTGGCATAACTCATTTTCTCATGCCACTAATGATTGTAATGTATTCCGTCGACAGATTCAATCGGCCATTAACGAGGGACGATTGAAATTTCAGGAAATGCAGGTGGATACAGAGCCCTTTCCGATGAACATGATTGACTTCGAGGGCAAGAAAGTCCTTGTTCGGCCAAACACAGCCGATAAAGGCAAAGGCAAAGAGACAATCATCGGCAATGCTAAAGAGGCCGATGAGGATCGTAAAGTTTCTTGTAGGAAAGTGGTAGCCGAGAAGACTCCCGATGGAGGGGAGACCCTGAAGGTGACCATCACAGCCTCTAGCGCTGGGGGGCAAGCACAGACAGGGAGACAGATGCAGGAACCCGTGCTGCGCATCCCGGACGGTCCGACACATAGGCACGGACGGTCTGGGACCCCGCCGGACGGTCCGGCCGTACTCAAGACTCACAACGGCGACGTACTTTCAAACCACGACGACCAGAGATAGGTACGTGGAAAAGAAATACATTCAAGGCAGCTGGTCGGTTGATTAAAGCCGGCCCAACTTTTGATCAATTATTGTCTAAATACGTAAAAAAGAAGGCCGACCCTAGTGACCGGCCAGCAAAGCGACCCCGCTCACCCATTCATGAGCAACGTCAGGTCAGGCCGATTGGACCACCCCACCAATCGGAAGAAATGAAAGGTCACACTGTACAATTGAGACCTAACATACCGACATGGACACCTCCACCTCCTTATCCGCCTATGCCATATCCATACGCATATCTACCTCCACCATATGTCCCAAATCAAATGTGGGGCATGCCACCATATCCATTTGGGATGCCACAATACCCCACCTGGGGGGCACCCCAAACATCTGTTTTTGACAGGTTGACGCCACCAGTACAAGACCAATTGAGCACCGCTCAATCCGGTACCAGGCACAAACCCAACAGGATTGCCGGACTACTCGGCCTCCAAGGCTGACCAATCCGGCAGGGGGGCATATGCCTGTAGCAACTCAAAGAACAACAAAAAAGGACATCATCAAAATAGGCACTGCAGATGTTGTCATACAGGAAGACAATAAAGGGCCGATGATTTTTGGCGAATCGGCCAACACAACCGAAAAGGATACGGCTACCATCAAAACAGCCGATCCAAAATACTCCATGCCTCGATGGTGCCCAGCGGGATTGACACGGTCCCAAAAGAGAAAATTACAGCGTCTAAGAGCAAAGGAGAGCCAAGAGAAGGAGGCGGAGAAGACATTTAATGACACACATCCACTATACCCGCCACCGCAAAAGAAATGGAGACCAAAGGCCGTTGAGAAAAAACAAACGGCCACAGAAATAGAAAGTCAACCTACACCAGTCATGGACCGTCCGTCTTCTGTGCGTGGACCGTCCGTCCTTCACCAGGAAGCCTCTACACAACCTGCACCAGGCGCGGACCGTCCGGCCCCCACACGTGGACCGTCCGCCGTTCGCCAGGAAGCCTCCGACGATACGCCAACATCAATGGAAGAGGATGACCTGCTGGGAGAAGACCTGGTCGACTACGAGGCTTCTCCAGAACGCCCAGGTATGGATGTAAATGTTATTACATTTTCTGCCGACTGTACTATTATCGGCGACGATGAACCTGTTGTTGCCCAGTTTGACTTTGGTCCTAAAGAAGCCGCCTTTACTAAACCAAAGGAATCGGTAAACCATTTAAAGCCGCTCTTCGTGCGCGGTCACATTGATGGAATACCGATTGCTAAGATGTTGGTAGATGGAGGGGCGGCTGTAAATCTAATGCCTTATTCATTATACAGAAAATTAGGTAAATAAGATGACGAACTTGTCAAGACCAACATGACCCTCAGCGGTGTTGGGAATAGTTCGATTAAAGCCAGGGGAGTCACGTCCGTTGAATTAACCATCGGGACTAAGACCCTTGCTGCTGCATTCTTCGTCGCTGATGTAGAAGGAAATTACAGTTTAATCCTAGGCAGAGATTGGATTCACGCCAATCAATGTATACCTTCTACATTACATCAAATGCTAATACAATGGGTAGGCGATGACATAGAACAAGTACATGCTGATGTATCGGCCTGCATCGCTGTGGCCGATGCCCCTGTACTCTGGACTTATGAGACTGCTACATGTCTCACAGGAGTAGATTTTTCTGATTATCAATTCATAAGTATAGATAAGAAAGGTTTCATTCCTGTAATGCTAGAGCCGATGGAGAATCGGCTAAATCCTAAATAAAGTTTAAATGATGAATACACACAGAGTTCATGAGTCTCTGGTCACGGACAGTTCGGCTCCCAAGGCCGGATGGTCTGGTCTTTCACAAAAGGGTTCGGACTTTAAGACCGAACATATATCACAGCAAAAGGATAGTATTACAGATGATCCGGTCCCCGAGATCGGAAAGTCCGCCGCCACACAAAGATCATCTAATTCTTCTGTGGGAAGCATGATAGAGGAATTCAGAGATCTTGATAAACTAGGATAGGGGTTTACATCGGCCGATCCTTTGGAGGAGATTGACATAGGAGATGGTAAAACTCCAAGGCCGACTTTTGTAAACAAGACCTTGGAGACCGATCCTAGAGATGAGATGATCGGTCTATTGAAGGAATATTCAGATTGCTTTGCTTGGAATTACACTGAGATGCCTAGATTAAGCCGAGAGATCGTAGAACATCGGCTGCCTATTAAATCTGGTTTCAGACCTTTCAAGCAAAGAGCTAGAACATTTCGTCCAGATCTTCTCCCGCGCATCAAGGACGAAATCCACCGGCTGCTAGAAGCTGATTTTATCAGACCTTGCAGATACGCAGAGTGGGTCTCTAATATTGTACCGGTGGAGAAGAAGGAGTCAGGTAAGCTTAGAGTATGCATTGATTTTCGCAATTTAAATAGAGCAACTCCTAAAGACGAATATCCCATGCCCATAGCCGACACATTAATCAATAATGCATCAGGAAATAGAATTATTAGCTTCCTTGATGGTAATGCCGGATATAATCAGATTTTCATGGCCGAAGAAGATGCGTCTAAAACGGCCTTTATATGTCCAGGCTTCATTGGTTTATTTGAGTGGTTTGTCATGACATTTGGTCTGAAAAATGCTGGTGCTACTTATCAGAGGGCTATGAATTTGATCTTCCATGAATTGTTAGGAAACAGTGTGGAAGTTTACATTGATGATATTGTAGTCAAATCGGCTGAGTTTAGTTCTCATATAGCTGATTTGCGCAAAGCCTTTGATAAAATGTGTCGGTATGGTTTGAAAATGAACCCACGTAAATGTGCTTTTGGAGTGTCGACTGGTAAATTTTTAGGATTTGTCATACATGAACGTGGTATAGAGATAGACCCTGACCGAATCCAGTCTATTCGGAATGTGGGACCTCCGACCTGTAAGGTCGAGGTACAGAAGTTTCTCGGCAAGGTGAATTATTTACGAAGGTTTATTTCTAACCTAGCCGGGAAGATTGATGCGTTCACCCCTATTCTTCGGCTTAAGAATGATGCTGAATTCGCTTGGGGGGCAGAACAGCAAGAAGCATTTGATCTCATCAAAAAATACTTATCTTCGGCTCTCGTATTAAAAGCACCACGAGCAGGAGTACCATTCCGATTATACATTGCAGCTGAAGAGAAGGTCATTGGGGCTGTTCTGACACAAGAAACTGAGGGGAAGGAACATGTGGTGACATATCTAAGCCGAAGGTTGGTGGATGCTGAAACAAGGTACACTTTTATTGAGAAGTTATGCTTATGCTTGTTTTATGCATGCAACAAATGTAGATGTTATTTACTGTCTAGTCATTGCACTGTTTCTGGTCAAGCCGATGTGATCAAATACATGTTGCATAACCCAATTATGAGTGGTAGAATTGGTAAGTGGGCTTATGCACTCATAGAATATGACTTGGCCTATGAACCATTGAAATCTATGAAAGGCCAAGTCGTAGCGGATTTCATTGTAGAACATCGGATTAATGATATTCATGAACTAGACTTGTCATACCTCACTATTGCTCCTTGGACCTTATATTTTGATGGATCGGTTTGCAATGAAGGGCAAGGAATTGGCATCGTACTTGTTTCACCAAGTAATGTCTCCTTCGACTTCTCTAGCCGATTGAAAACTTATTGCACTAATAATCAAGCTGAATATGAGGCCCTCCTATTCGGCTTAGAGCTTTTAAATGGTATGGGAGTAAAACATGTGAAGGTACTTGGTGATTCTCATCTGGTTGTCCAACAAGTGTTAGGAGAATATCAATGTTTTGATGGTACTCTAAATAGTTACCTTGAGAAATGTTGGAGCATAATCCATTTCTTTGACGAATTCAGTATTCGGCATATCTCTAGAGTTGAGAATCATAGAGCTAACGATTTAGCACAAGATGCATCAGGTTATCGGATAAAGAGAGGGAAATTTCACAAAGTTGAAAATCTAATAACCAGTGCAGAGTCAAATTCCCACGTCGCGGACCGTCCGCGTAATGACGCCGGACCGTCCGGGGTTACCAGAAACGTCCTCTTAATTGATTCGGCTGACAATGAAGCCGATGCAAGTGATTGGAGGACACCTATACTTAATTATTTACGAAATCCCAATAACAGGACAGATAAAAACATTCGGCGAACAGCTTTCAAGTATGTTTTGATGAGTGATGAACTCTATCACCGAACAGTCAATGATGTCTTGCTTAAGTGCTTGGGCCCAGATGATGCTATATTGGCCATGGCCGAAGTACATGAAGGAATTTGTGGTACCCACCAATCGGCTCCAAAGATGAAATGGCTGTTGAGAAGGTCTGGTTTTTATTGGCCTAACATGATAGCTGATTGTTTCAAGTACTACAAGGGTTGCCAGGTGTGTCAAAAATTCGGCGACCTACAGTTGGTCCCTGCAGCCGAATTGCATCCTATCATCAAACCTTGGCCTTTCAGAGGATGGGGATTAGACTTTATTGGAGAAATTCATCCTTCATCATCAAAAGGGTATCGATTCGTGTTAGTTGCCACTAACTACTTTACCAAATGGACTGAAGCCGTTGCTCTGAAGAACATGACACACAAGGAGGTAATTGAGTTCATAACTGAGCATATTATTCATAGATTCGGCATTCCCCAGACCTTGACTACAGATGAAGGGACTTCTTTTATGTCAAAGGAGGTACGTGAATTTGCTGAATTATATAGAATTAAGTTGCTTAATTCATCTCCATACTATGCTCAGGCCAATGGGCAGGCCGAGTCTAGTAATAGGACATTGATCAACTTGATAAAAAAGAAGATATCTGATAATCCTAAGTATTGACATAAGATTTTGTCTGAAGCTTTATGGGCTCATAGAATATCTAAACATAATGCTACTAAAGTGTCTCCTTTTGAGCTTGTCTATGGGCAGGAAGCAGTGTTGCCTGTGGAGATAAGTTTGAATGCTGTTAGGTTCGCCAGACAAAATGATCTAACCGTCATGGATTATTATAATTCAATGATGGATAATATTGATGAGGTGACTGACAAGAGGGTGATAGCTTTGGGAGCAATAGAAAAGGACAAGAACAAAGTGGCCAGGGCCTACAACAAGAAGGTCAAAGCAAAGTCGTTTCAAGTAGGGGACCTGGTGTGGAAGACCATCCTGCCTCTAAGGAATAAAGACCGGAAGTTTGGGAAATGGTCGCCAAGCTGGGAGGGCCCTTATAAAGTAAAACAGGTAATGTCTGGTAACGCCTATTTGCTACAAACATTACAAGGCAAGGATTTACCAAAGGCTTTGAATGGGCGTTTTCTCAAACAGTACCATCCTAGTATGTGGCAAGATGCCTAAGAGAACCGATGTGATTAAATCGAGTTAGTTGCTTTTGGTTCGCCCAGCTCCACCAAAAGGCAGGGGGGCATATGTTTGAACCAAAAAAGAACTGGCGGACGGTCCGGCCCTGAGGCCGGACGGTCCGCGGTCCGGACAGTCCGCCCCTGTGGGCCGGACGGTCCGCGCGTGCACAGAACAGATTAGGGTTCCGAGTTTTGTGCTACGGTTGTTAGCTAGATTCACGGAATTAGCTCGGAATCAGTTGTGTAAAGGGTCCAGCCCCCCTCCTCTATAAATAGAGAGGTCTACGGCCGATTAATCATCAACAATCGAATCAATACAACTTCTATTTCGCATTTTATCCTAGGAGTAGTTCTAGTCTAGTTTAGGTTTAGCCTCTCGATCCCCAAAATCTTCCGCCTCTCCTCGACTCTACGTCGATTAGAGGAGTCTAGGTCGGCCTGCCCGAGCCTAGACAACTCCTAGGATCTCTCCTCCCCGACGGGGTCCCTCCCGGGAGCGAGATCCAGGCGCCGCCGGCGATCTTCCGCCGCCCCTGCGCACGCGCGGACCGTCCGGCCCTAGGGTGCGGACCGTCCGGCCGTCAGGCAGGGATCTCTAGCCTCTGCACCAGGTCGCGGACCGTCCGGCCCTGTGCCGCGGACCGTCCGCGCCTGACCAGAGAGCACCGCCGCCTCGCGCCAGGTCGCGGACCGTCCGGCCCCAGACCGCGGACCGTCCGCGCCTGACCAGAGAGCACTGCCACGGTTCTTGTTGAGTGTTTGGCGCTCCGAAAAGGTGCCAACAACGACAATCTTGAAAAAGCGAAAAAGCCGGATATAAATGTTGTACTGCATGAATTCAGTTCTCAGGTATGGTTTTTTTTTGTCCTAGCTAGTAGTCCGATGCGAGAATTTTCATCTTTTTTTACAGTATATAATTGGAGTTTCTCCATCTTAATTCATTTTGTCTATGCGGTATGTCTTGATCCTTTAACCACCTATGCACCTGCTATGGATCTCCTAAGTACAAATAAGTACCAGTTCTTTTCTAAGGTTTAATTTCTTCCGTGTTCTTTTGCATCATAATAACCATATTTATTTGGAACTCATGTTTTCCTTGCCTACTAATATCAGCATGTTGGAACAGCAAAGTTAGCCGCATGGCTGCTTTTAGGACGCCATTGCTTTTGATATAGTCTCCTGTCATATTTAACTATGTTGAGTCATGCATTTCCATTCTGTTGAAACCTTGATTCGTTTATTTTCATCATCTGTTGGTACAATTTCAACCAATGTCTAAGGAAAGTAAAAATGAGAGGAAAACAAACCTGACGCTGACTGCAGTATCCGTGACTCCGTGTGCGTGCTGCAGTTGCTGATGAAAGCCTTTCATTACTTGACTGATTTGTTAAGCAAAAGACTGTGGGAAAAGGAAAGGAGGACAGTATGAAGCTCTTCAATCCTGTCCATGGCGACATCGAACCTATGGAGAGCAAGGCCATCCTTGGAGCCATGAGGCGGATCACCAGTCACCACCATTAGTCACGGCACAACACGACATTCCTGCGGAACCCACTGCGTGGTCGTACGGGAGGGAGCCAGCCAACTCTGAAACCTCCTCGTCGCCCCTAGGTACGGTGAGCCCATCTCGTCTTTCGCTCCGGCGCGAGCTCCGCTCCGCTCCTCCTACCCCATGGCCCATGGGTGACATGGCATCAACAGTAAATCTACCTAGCATGCACTTTATTTGGTCACAGTTGTTCTCGTCGGATCTATTATTGGTAGAGACCGCTCTATTTGCCGTGTTTTCGCAGGGGACGTCCATTGACCGAGACACAAGCTTCTCAAATAAGCAAGCCAAGCTGCTTAAGACGCAGAAGTTCACGTTCGAGTTTGACCATCTGGTTAGTTCGTTCTTTCACTCGTACCCTTTGTATCTCAATTCAGTTGTAACGAGCGCACAATACTTTAGGGATATATAGCTGTTGTCTGCAAGGGCTTACTCTGATTTATTTAGTGATTTTGTGCTTGGTAGGTGGATACGTCAAAGGTCATGTTAGACGTGATAAAGCCCTGGATTGCCAAGCTGGTCACTGAGCTACTTGGGTTCGATGTATGTTTCTGATCCATGCAGATGTAATTACATTTTTCACTAAAAATTAGCTCAGGTGCTACGGTCATCTTGATGTTTGTGACCTTGTGCCCTTTTTCTTCTTTTTTGTAGGGTCTTTACTTAATGAGAACCCCAACTCATTTACCATTGTGATAGGACCAAAATTCACGTCCAAACTTTGCACTACATGTACTGCACATTTGCTTTGGTGTCTCGTTCCGGTATGCTGCATGCTTAGAGTTTCAGACACGATGCTCAAGCAATGCACTGGCATGCAGAGTTGCAATTGCTTGCAGCTACGCTTGCACTACACATGTGTAAACAATTCCAATAGAATATATAGTAGTACCCATATCCAGCACCCTCTGCAATACATTGATCACACTATTTCATCAGTTATAAATATCATGAGATGAATCCAGAAAAAGTTGTATGTCTGAAATTTCATAGATACAGATACTAGAGTTGTAGAGCTTAAAATCAAATTATCCCGATTTTGTTGCTAATGTTTTATCTATTTCAGTTATGAAGCAACTTCATCCCGGAGGAGTCGTAGCCTATCAAAGGACATCACAACAGCAGTTGTTGCTTCTATTTTTCTGGTATAAGCCTTATGTAAAACTCACAATTTCAATCATTGATTAGGTAAAAAATTTATCATACTGGAATGTTGGGTTGTTGACCATCTTTTCTATTCTATCTTCAATCTGTTCTCAGGTTTCTTCATTCCAAGATGGGTTAGTTGTTTCTTCAATCACCATTCTCGTGATCCTTTTCTATAGGAATAAAAGAGTGCTTTTGTTTTCTTTTCTCTATTCTTATTTCAGAGAATACCCAGATGGTGGATTTGGTACTACTAGATTTGCCCAATGGCATGGACAATGTATGGGCTAATCGTGACATAATATGGAGACCTGGAAGACCCCATCACAGTCCCTAGCGAAAGCAAGCAGAAGATAGCTACTATGTAAGACATCATTTTAGCTACCATAGGGATTTTATGCTAGTCGTTGCACCTATTCTTGTGCTCTTTGTAACATTCTTAGCTTTCATGTACGCAGTATGCATCAAGAGGTTGAACTTTCAGCAACGATAGGAACAAGATATGGCAGAAAAGCTCTTGAGAGTTATTTTGGAAAACAGTTCCTTTTCTCCTTTCATTTCTGAATCCCTTCAACATAGGGTGTAGTTCCTGCATTCCACACATCACCCAAATGTGGCGAGGTCTTATACAGATTTCTAGCCATTTAACTGTGGAACATTGCTAGAGCATAACCATGAAAAAGTTTTGTTTGAAAAAGCCGAATTCATTTCACATTGAATTTTAAGTGAAACCAACTATGCAATTGGAAATGAGTACAAGGCACTGTAAAAGCGGAAAATGTTTTTATTGTTTGATATGATACTCTAAAGGCAAAAGCAAGTATGTATTTCAGTAAGCATGTTAAGTATTAGAGGATAAAATTGTTGTATTTGGTATTTTAGGAATGATCTTGTTGGCATACTTATGCTTTTCTATGTCTTGCTAAATTTGGAGAAAATTGTTAAGCCATCACCATAAATGATGCATGTGTTACCTATGGAATCTCAATGATGATTTTGTTTAGGGCATCAGATCTACACCATCTTCCTGCTCCCACGTCCTAAGCCAAAACATTGGCTATAATTTAATTCGAGCATAGGGGCTCCTTTCAACTCATTTTTTTGATCTTTTGGCTAAGATCAAGTGTAATATTTGTTGTGCCAGTTCAATATCTAGTATATAAACAATATGTTCACTTTGACATTAAATTCATTTATTATGGGTATTTTATGTGGAGGGTCCATTAAAACTCTCAAGTGTCGTTTAGTCATCCAATCAATATCATCAAATATGGTTGGCTACCGTCGCAATGCACGGGTATTAGACTAGTGTTATATGTATGTGTGATTTTTATGGCCTACGAGTTAAACTAATGATTGATGAACTATGTCTATGTGTTAAATTGATCTATGCGAATATAATTGTGGTTAAACTGATGAGCATATCACTACCGAAATTCGGCTCTTTGCCGAGTGTTTTTCGAGCACTCGGTAAAGAAGTTCTTTGCCGAGTGGCAAACAAAAAACACTCGGTAAAAAACATTCGGTAAAGGGTTTCTTTGCTGAGTGTTTTTTTGACACTCTTCTTTGCCTAGTGTTTTATTTTTGACAATCGACAAAGAGCTTCTTTGCCGAATGTTTTTTTCAACATTAGGCAAAGACAATTTAAAATTGTATTTTGAAGAAGTAAATTAATTCAAATGAAAACGATTTCAACTACAAATTTGTATAACTCATCAAGATGTACAATTTATATTTTGGTCATTTCTTCATATGACAAAATAAAAGTAAATTTGTTCATAAAAACTATATCTCAAAAGAGATGTATATGTTTTGTGAATAATGTTAGAACCAACATGTGTGATGAATAAATAACCAAACAACAAAAATAAACTTTGTAGATCTTGAGAAGTTATATAATTTTATAGTTGGCAACTTTTTGATTTGAAGTCATCTTGTCAACAAAAACTATGTCTGAGTTTTAAAAAATTTAAATTCGAAGTTTCAAAACGACCTCAAATAGAAAACCCACCAAAATGAAAGTTGCAGGTCTTAAAAAGTTATTAAACTTTGTAGTTGACAACATTTTGGTTTGAAATCATCTTCTCTTGCAAAACTTTGTTTGGATTTTAAAATTCGAAATTTTCGAACGACCTTGGATGGAAAAACCACCAAAATAGAAGTTGTAGGTCCTGAAATGTTATGAAACTTTATAATTGACAATTTTTTATTTGAATTCATCTTGTCATAGAAAAATATGTTTGAAGTTTTCAAATTTGAAATTCAAAATTTGTAAACGATCTTGGATGAAGAAACTATCAGTATGAAAGTTGTAGATCTTGAAAAGTTTGACAACATTTTCATTTAAATTCATCGAGTGCCTCAAATAATCAATTTACTCTCGTTTGTTATAATACAAGGGAAAGGAAAATGTAATATAGACACAAGTGATATAGTGGTGTAGTGGTAGAGGAGGTATATATATTGATATAGTGGTTTTTTGCCAAGTGTAAAAAGGCCTTTGATGAGTGTTTGGGACACTCAGCAAAGATTGCTAGTCCGGTAGTGTATGTGTGAACTAATGAGTGATAAGTTGTGTTAATTTGGTGTTACATTGATGTGGTTTGTTACTCACTAGTCAGAGATCGTTACGATATCACTGTTGATGAGGGTGTTGCACTGAAACGAAAACGAAATCCACAGAACAAAAAAAACCACATTGCGAGCTTTGGATCGAAGAAGACTCCTTGATCGTGATTCTGATGAATTTTGATGTGTAATGCATAATTTACTTTTAGTTACTTTAAATTATTTGATGTATTATTTGCTTTTTAATAACTATATTTAATTTTATGGAGCTAATACCTTTAATGTTTTTCTATTGAATAGTCCTTGATGCACGTTTCCTTTTCCAAGGAAGTTCTTCTAGCCAGAGCAGATAGGAGGCGTTGCTGAGACACACCCGGTCAGAGATGCGTGGTAGACCTATCGCTCAATGAAGGAGTACTAATGTAAATGTTTATGTAATTGTTATTATTTGTCATTCACTTATATATAAATGTGTATTATATGTCTCTATTTCATATCCATAGGAAGAGGGGGAGGAGGAGGAGGAGGTGCAGCGCCACGAGGAAGAGGTTGCAGCCATAGATGCTGGGGTGCAGGGCCATGAGGAGGAGGAGGAGGTCGCGGGTGTAGATGCTAGGGTGCAGGACCATGAGGAGATCCAGGCGGATGACGATACCGTTAAGGCTCCTGCTTTTCGAAAGAGGGGCACTCGGAAGGGCCACTTTGTCCTCCCTTCGTCAGTGCCTGCACAATCAGAAGCTCAGGTACTGATTATCCCGGTTGGTGATAGGTACTCACATTTGGCCATTTATGTTCTTACTTATTTTCTTATTTTACTGTACATTGTATATAAGACATTAATTTCTTGTTTTTTTGTCATGCAGCCAATGGGATGACACGTCTTTTGATGGCCGAGATCACCATAGACAGGCTAATCAAGTTTTAGGTAACCTATGTAGTCTATATAATCCTAGAATTGTGACTGACTCAAAAGGCGTGGTGGTTTCTCGCACTAGCTGGTCGCACTTCGCACTAACTACACATGCTACATATGGAATAGCTCAGGGTGCCGTTAAGCATGACTTTTGGGTAAGAGTACTGTTTGAAACTAACATTTTATGATTTCTTTGATACTAACTTTGTTTTCGATGTTGGATAGAGATGCTATCATGTGGAACTTGAGGCTCATGAGCATGTAGACCGAGTATTAGAGAAAAATGCGAAGAAGGTGTGCAAGCATGCATTTTCTAATGCTCGTCTACAGGTTGTGAACGCGTACATGAAGCATCGAGGGCATTCTATCAACAACTTTTGACAATATTCGGATGTCTACTTGACCGTGGACTAGTACATGGAGGTAAAATCTAATCTAGCAGCTCATTTAGATGTGAATGTAATTTTGTGCTAACGCTTCAATGCAGGTAACTCTTCCATGGATGGAACACCGGCCGTGGGCTTATAAGGCTTTGTGTGAGATATGGGCTTCCCAAGAGTGGATTGAAAAGTCAAATAGGAATTGACATAGGCAGCACCATCAGCAGGACGGAGACAATGATGAGGTCGTAGTCAACCATACCAATGGGGTCGATGGACAAATTCGATTAGCAAAGTGAATGGTGAGTATGTATGTAGTATTCTATTTTACTCAGAAATGGAATATGTTTAAACTCATATATTTGTAGGAGGCTCAAACTACAGTTGTCCCGAGCCCAATCGATGTTTATAGGCGAGGACATAGAGCGAAAAATAGTGAAATCCTCGATGAGCTATGCAGTCAAGCGACCGCTGAGCGTATGGTTAGTAGTTGTTAGGATTAATGTTTCCTTGCCATATAGCTATACATTACATGTGTGTTGAACCTTCATATTGTATTGCAGGAGACTTACGGGCAGGAGATGGTTAGGAAGTATGGAGAAGACTATGATTGGCGAGGAGCACCTATCATCGACGCTGAAGTTGTGCACTCTATTGGAGGAAAGACCCATGGACAGTATGAACTTGTGAAATTTTTTCAATAAGACTGAAAATATGACCGAATAGCTATTTTTCTTGTTTTTCAAGATATTCTATATTTACTAGTGTGATCGATTCGACAGAGTTGTCGTGGTGGCTCTTCATCGCAGGTAGGTTGTGGTAGCTGTCGTAGTTGGCACTCGAGAATCGAGGAGGTTATGAGTGAGCAGCAAGAAAGGTTTCATGAAGAGCTGTGGCAGCAACAAATGCCATTCCTCCAATAACAATTAGAGTACATGGTTGCTTACAATGCACAAGCGCAACAAGCAATGAACGTGAGTGTCTTATTTATTCTCAACACGGTCGTATATTTGTCCTATAACTAATATATTGTATTACAATAGTCTTGGTTTTCAGAGTAGGCACAACAACGACCATTCGTTTTCCCTCAATTTCAACCACCGATGCCTTAGTGGGGATTACATGCTCCGACATCCCCACCTCATGTGCTTTAATTTAGTTTAGATTTGTCATTTGTATTAACCTTCAAATCTTGACTAAACTTGATTTTGTAGGGATCTAGAGTTATGGGCCATAACACGCCACCACTGGTGATACGAGCACCAGGAGGAGCTTCTGGAGGGGAGGGAGTTAACAGAAGATGTTAGTTTGACAAACAATTCTTTTGAATAGTACTCGACTAAATATTGTAGTTATTAATGTCTTCTTATTTCTTTCAGACTCCAAACCAGATAGACGACTTCGTAAACGACTTCTTCACTTCTGGAGGTAGTGGTCACAACTCAAACGACCCCCTATATGTGATGATTGGCTCTTGTGGTGAATTTGGATGATGCGATGGATTAAGATGTATTTATGATGCAATTGTGAGTTTGTGTTAGATTGTAATGGATTTGTAAGGTATTTTGGTGAACTGTGATGTATTTGTAAGGAATTGTGGCGAAATGTGATATTTTGTGTTGAATGTGTGTAATTCTAGAATTTATGTTTCTGTCGTAATATTGTGATTATATTGTTGTTGATTTTACATTTCTTTCATATTTTTTGCTATGAAATTACTTATTTTCGGCAGCGGTATTTATTTTCGGCGGCTACTATTTTCATCGACCCGAGTCTGGCCGCCAAAAAATAATCTTTATTTTCGGCTAAATTTTTTGGCGGCTAAAGGCTGACGAAAATAAGCTATTTTCGGCAGTATATAGCTTATTTACAGCGGCTTCTGCTGTCGTGTCCTGTAGTGACTTGCACAATCTTACAAGCTAGCAAGCTCTTTCACACGTTCCAAAACCCTAGACTAGCTAGATAGTGTTTACCCAGATTATAAGGTGGTGAATACAAATCTGACCGTCAATATTTTTGAGAAAAATTCAAAATTATCATATTCATGACTATAATTGATCCCTTTTTGTTCCATTATCTACCAGTTGCTGCTGAAAAAGTGGACACACAGCAGGAGATCCGCTATGCGTCGTCAACCACACCCAGGGTATAGACGATGATGACCGATGAGGCCTCGGTTGGAACAGCCTCAGCCGCACGGCTGCTTAATTAGTGCGCCCTAGTACTTCCTAGCCGCTGATTACGGTTTTGTTTAATGATATTGGTTTGAAAAGGCAAGTCTAGCTAAAGTTTCTTCCAAGAATCTATCACGCTGATCGTTAATTATTAGAAAAGGTTGTCGCACTGATGCTCATGATGGGTTACATTAGATGTCATGCTGTGTTAGGGGTTCAGTCATATGATTTGTCTTTGCTGGATTCATAGACTCCTTGTTTGTAGGGTCCTTTTTGCGTATGGCACCCCACTCCCTTTGCCAGCATCTCTACTAATTGAGACCTTAATTGGAAGCCATATTTCGATCCGAACGCTTTTGGAGTGCTTCTAATAACCAACGAATGGCAAGTGCTCCTCCTTGTTTAGATTCTATTTCAATCAGAACTTTTCGCGTTGATCATTTTTTATTACATCTTTTTTACTCCTATATTGTGAGTTAATCTACGTATTGCTTGAAGTAAAACCAACAGTGATGCCATGAGCCACCAAAAATAAATGAGCTTGTTTAGACTCCATTCATCCATCAGCACAACATGCCCTTACTTCAAGAGAAGGTGTATGGCTAGAAGAATATACATGAAACATGTTTTACCATGTCAAACAGATTCATTCAACAAACATGTCACCATCAGAAGTAGGTCTACTTTAGAGTCATCTACTTTAGAAAATCAATATAAATTATATCAAATCAATATAAATTAAATAAGATTTTAGAAAAACAAGAGACATCTACTTTAGAGTTTATTTTGTTAATTATACTAGGTTGTGTGTTGAGTATTTTAACATGCCAAAGGACTAATTTAGAGTGAGAAATTCATGGCCCGAGTACATGGAAATGGGTTTGAGGGATGGTTCCTCAACATCAGATCATGTTCAACAGCTTAATCATATGGTCACCTAAAACATTATTTTATACTCTAGATTGTACTGTTCATAGAGTGGAGTTTGAATATAGGAACGGGTAAGTTGCTGGAGATAGCCTCATGCTTGCCAACCTGATGTAGACTAAACATTTTCACTTTTCAGTCCTGTGGAGATTAAATTGCCCTTATTCACATACCCTAATAGGGGAATGTCCCATGAAGAATAGGAGATCGGGTCCCTATTGCCTTCTCTTGTCTGGTCCTATGATGATTTGCACCGTCATCGTAAATTATGCATGCATGCATCATAGCACACTGCACGAGAATTAGTATTGAATTAGCTAGTCTATCGTTATCACCCTTTCCTATTCTATCTTATATTTCAAACTTCCACTCCATAAATAATACAGTCTGTGGTTTAAAATAGTGTTTTGTACAACAATATAATATACACGGTCTATCATGAGCAGCATTAGGATGTTATGATTCGTGCACGCCTCAATCAAAATACAACACACGTAAATACGTACGTACATGTTATTTTGTCCAAGCGCAACACCATCGATTGCCGACACTAGGCCAAGCATGTACATTAATATAACTCTATACAACCGGTTATGAACACATTTGCATTGGCGTTTTTTAGAACCACCAGTGCTAAGGGTTAGTATAAAAAGTATCTATACAGGTGGGTAACTGAGAACCGCAGGTGGAAATCGATTTTCACTGGTCGGGCTAAGAAAATCGCCAGTGAAAATCTTGTCTAGGAAACATAAATTATGTTTTAAAAATAGCAATGTCGAAGTCGCAAGTCGTGGCAATTTTTCGTGCAAAATTTGCGGTGAGAATCGAATCATAAAATTAAGTAACCTCCATTAGAAATAGCACTAGCGGTGAAAAACTCAAAAAATTAAGTAACTGCCACAAGAAATAGCACTGGCGGTTGATAAATGAATCCGTCAGTAAAAAATAAATCCCACCGAAGGCTTTAAGCTCTTTTCTACTAGTGGTACGGAAACAGACTCGTCTAGGACTAGCAATTCACCAATATTATAAGGTACAAAAGATACTACATAGCATATATATAAGTGTTACTAATTTGTGAAAGTCACCTAGAGGGGGGTGAATAGGCGGAATCTGAAATTTATAAACTTTAAGCACAACTACAAGCCGGGGTAGTGTTAGAAATAAAAATCGAGTCCGAAAGAGAGGGCGAAAAAACAAATCGCAAGCAAATGAAGAGTGTGACATGGTGATTTGTTTTACCAAGGTTCGGCCCTCGAAGGCCTAGTCCCCGTTGAGGTGGTCACAAAGATCGGGTCTCTTTCAACTCTTTCCCTCTCTCAAACGGTCACCTAGACCGAGTGAGCTTCTCTTCTCAATCAATCGGGACACTTAGGGCATGTTTGGTTCGTTACCTCAATTGCCACACTTTGCCTAACTTTTCTGCCTAAGGCTAGTTATTCAATTTGGACGACTAACCTTAGGCAAAGTGTGGCACATTTAGCCACAAACCAAACATGCCCTTAGTCCCCATAAGGACCACCACACAATTGGTGTCTCTTGCCTTGATTACAAATGTCTTGGGAACAAGAAAGAGGAAGAAGAAAAGCGATCCAAGCGCAAGAGCTCAAAAGAACACAGCAAAACTCTCTCTTCTAGTCACTATTGCTTTGAGTGGAATTGGGACTTGGAGAGATTTTGATTCACTCTAATTGTGTATTGTATTGAATGCTCTAGCTCTTGTATTGAATGTGTTGGCTGAAAACTTGGATGCCTTGAAGTGTGGTGGTTGGGGGGTATTTATTGCCCCAACCACCAAAGTGGCCGTTGGGGAACTCTGCTGTCGACGGGCGCACCGGACAGTCTGGTGCGCCACCGGACAGTGGCCGTTGGGGAACTCTGCTGTCGACGGGCGCACCGGACAGTCTGGTGCGCCACCGGACACTGTCCGGTGCGCCAGCCACATCACCCAACCGTTAGGGTTCGACCGTTGGAGCTTCTGACATCTGGGCCACCGGACATGTCCTGTTCACTGTGTGGTGCGCCTTCTGGCGCCTGCTCTGACTCTACGCACGCAGTCCGCACTGTTCACTGTTCGCTATTCACTTTTGCAGTCGACCATTAGCGCGCTAGCCATTGCCCCCGCTGGCACACCGGACAGTCCGGTGCTACACCGGACAGTCCGGTGCTACACCGGACAGTCCGGTGAATTATAGCGGAGAGCAATTTCCAGAAACCCGAAGGTGGCAAGTTCGGAGTTGATCTCCCTGGTGCACCGGACACTGTCCGGTGGCACAACGGACAGTCCGGTGCACCAGACCAGGGCAGCCTTCGGTTGTTTTTGCTCCTATCTTTTTGAACCCTATCTTGGACTTTTTATTGGTTTGTGTTGAACCTTTGGCACCTGTAGAACTCAAAATGTAGAGCAAACTAGTTAGTCCAATTGTTTGTGTTGGGCAATTCAACCACCAAAATCATTTAGGAAAAGGTTTGACCCTATTTCCCTTTCAATCTCTCCCTTTTTGGTGATTGATGCCAACACAAACCAAAGCAAATATATAAGTGCAGAATTGAACTAGTTTGCATAAGGTAAGTGCAAAGGTTGCTTGGAATGAAACCAATATAATTATTTCAATAGATATGCATGGATTGTTTTCTTCTTATTTAAAATTTTGGGCCATATTTGCACCACGAATTTTGTTTTTGCAAATTCTTTGGTAAATTCTTTTCAAAATCCTTTTTGCAAATAGTCAAAGGTATATGAATAAGATTGAAAGAAGCATTTTCAAAATTTGAAATTTTCTCCCCCTGTTTTAAATGTTTTTCCTTTGACTTGAACAAAACTCCCCCTCAATGAAATTATCCTCTTAGTGTTCAAGAGGGTTTTACAAATTTTTGAAGATACTAGAACTTTCCCCCCCTTTTGAAAACACATTAAGATACTAATTTGAAAACTTCATTTTTAAAATTCGTTGGTGGTGGTGCGGTCCTTTTGCTTTGGGCTAATACTTTCTCCCCCTTTGGCATGAATTGCCAAAAACGGATACTTGTGAGTGAAATATAAGCCCTTTTACTTTCTCCCCAATGGTAAACAAATAAATATGAGTGAAGATTATACTAATGGAGAGATGGCGGAATATCGGCAAAGAGTAGATAATACCGATGGAGTGGAGTGGAAGCGTCGTCTTTGCCGAATACTCCATTTCCCTTTTAATTCTATGACTAAGCATAATAATACACTTGAAAACACATTAGTCATAGACATAAAAGAGATATGATCAAAGGTATATAAATGAGCTATGTGTGCAAAGTATCAATCAAAATTCCTAGAATCAAGAATATTTAGCTCATTCCTAAGCTTGGTAAAGGTTTTCTCATCTAGTGGCTTGGTAAAGATATCGGTTAATTGATCTTTGGTGTTAATATAGGCTATCTCGATATCCCCCCTTTGTTGGTGATCTCTCAAAAAGTGATACCGAATGGCTATGTGCTTAGTGCGGCTATGTTCAACGGGATTATCCGCCATGCGGATTACACTCTCATTATCACATAGGAGAGGGACTTTGCTAAATTTGTAGCCATAGTCCCTGAGGGTTTGCCTCATCCAAAGTAATTGCGCGCAACAATGGCCTGCGGCAATATACTCGGCTTCAGCGGTAGAAAGAGCTACTGAGTTTTGTTTCTTTGAAGCCCAAGACACCAGGGATCTTCCCAGAAATTGACAAGTCCCTGATATGCTCTTCCTATCAATTTTATACCCTGCCCAATTAGCATCTGAATAACCTAATAAATCAAAAGAGGATCCCTTGGGGTACCAAAGGCCAAACTTAGGAGTATAAACTAAATATCTCAAGATTCTCTTCACGGCCCTAAGGTGAACTTCCTTAGGATCGGCTTGGAACCTTGCACACATGCATACAGAAAGCATAATATCCGGTCGAGATGCACATAAATAGAGTAAAGATCCTATCATCGACCGATATACCTTTTGATCTATGGGTTTACCTCCCGTGTCGAGGTTGAGATGCCCATTGGTTCCCATGGGTGTCTTGATGGGCTTGACATCCTTCATTCCAAACTTGGTGAGTATGTCTTGAATGTACTTTGTTTGGCTGATGAAGGTGCCCTCTTAGAGTTGCTTGACTTGAAATCCTAGAAAATACTTTAACTCCCCCATCATAGACATCTCGAATTTTTGAACCATGATCCTACTAAACTCTTCACAAGTAGATTTGTTAGTAGACCCAAATATGATATCATCAACATAAATTTGGCATACAAACAAGTCTTTTGCAATAGTTTTAGTAAAGAGAGTAGGATCGGCCTTGCCGACTTTGAAGCCATTAGTGATAAGAAAATCTCTTAGGCATTCATACCATGCTCTTGGGGCTTGCTTGAGCCCATAAAGCGCCTTAGAGAGTTTATAGACATGGTTAGGATACTCACTATCTTCAAAGCCAAGAGGTTGGTCAACATAGACCTCTTCCTTGATTGGTCCATTGAGGAAGGCACTCTTCACATCCATTTGATAAAGCGTAAAGCCATGGTAAGTAGCATAGGCAAGTAATATACGAATTGATTCAAGCCTAGCTACGGGTGCATAGGTTTCACCAAAATCCAAACCTTCGACTTATGAATAACCCTTGGCCACAAGTCGTGCTTTGTTCCTTGTCACCACACCATGCTCATCTTGCTTATTGCGGAATACCCACTTGGTTCCTACAACATTTTGGTTAGGACGTGGAACTAAATGCCATACCTCATTCCTCGTGAAGTTGTTGAGCTCCTCTTGCATCGCTAGCACCCAATCCGAATCTTTAAGTGCATCCTCTACCCTGTGTGGCTCAATAGAGGAAACAAAAGAGTAATGTTCACAAAAATGAGTGACTCGAGATCAAGTGGTTACCCCCTTATGAATATCGCCGAGGATGGTGTTCACGGGGTGATCTCTTTGAATCGCCTGGTGGACTCTTGGGTGTGGTGGTCTTGGATCTTGTTCATCTTCCTTGTCTTGATCATTGGCATCTCCCCCTTGATCATTGTCCTCCTCTTGAGGTGGCTCATCTTCTTGATCTTCATTTTCATCATCTTGAGCTTGATCCTCATCTTGGGTAGGTGGAGATGCTTGCATGGAGGAAGATGGTTGATCTTATACTTGTGGAGGCTCTTCGGATTCCTTAGGACACACATTCCCAATGGACATGTTCCTTACGCGACGCATGGAGCCTCTTCATCATCTAGCTCATCAAGATCAACTTGCTCTATTTGAGAGCCGTTAGTCTCATCAAACACAATGTCACATGAAACTTCAACTAGTCCAGTGGACTTGTTAAAGACTCTATATGCCCTTGTGTTTGAGTCATAACCAAGTAAAAAGCCTTCTACAGCCTTAGGATCAAATTTAGATTTTCTACCTCTTTTAACAAGAATAAAACATTTGCTACCAAAGACTCTAAAATATGAAACATTGAGCTTTTTACCGGTGAGGAGTTCATATGATGTTTTCTTGATAATTCGGTGAAGGTATAACCTGTTGATGGCGTAGCAAGCGGTGTTGATTGCTTCCACCCAAAACCGATTCGAAGTCTTGTACTCATCAAGCATGGTCCTCGCATGTCAAGTAGAGTTCTATTCTTCCTCTCTACTACACCATTTTGTTGAGGTGTGTAGGGAGAAGAGAACTGATGCTTGATGCCCTCGTCCTCAAGAAAGCCTTCAATTTGTGAGTTCTTGAACTCCGTTCCATTGTCGCTTCTAATCTTTTTGATCCTTAAGCCGAACTCATTTTGAGCCCGTCTCAAGAATCCCTTTAAGGTCTCTTGGGTTTGTGATTTTTCCTTCAAAAAGAACACCCAAGTGAAGCGAGAATAATCATCTACAATAACTAGACAGTACTTACTCCCTGTTGGGGGCCTTCGTCCTCCGAAGGTCCTCAAAAACATGATTTGACAATGTTTTCCAAGTGGATTATGTGAACAGGTATCTTCGGACTCAGAATTATGAACATGAAGTACGGTCAGGACGAAGCCTGAACCAGACGAAGGACGAGCTGATTACCAAGCTCCACGAAGGATGGCGCACAGCCGAAGCTGTGCGCAGGGAAGCTTCGTCGCGATAGCAGAGAGGGGAACCGACTTAAAGATGAAAAGACTACGTGGGCCTTGATAGATTCCCATAAGTCATTGACAAATGTGATGGACATGGATGTAATTTTATGTGGGCTGCGTCCCGCGTCTATAAATAGATGAACAGTACTCCCGTACTGTTCACGCTGACTTGGCATTTGCTTTTGCGTCACGCTTGTACTTTTTACCTTCTCTCAGGACCGAAGGTACATTTGTAATTTGAAATCATTTCTATTTTTCCATGTTAATAAAATAGAAATGATTTTATGATGATGTCTATACTATATTTCATGCTTTATATGAATCCTTCGTCATTACTTGTTATATTTACGAAGGTATGTCTCTTGTGACCTTCGTCCGAAATTCATTATTTCCCGAAGAGGAACAATGTTTAGAAGGACGAAGAACTTTAACACTTAACACTTTTTATGTTGCCTTGTTCTTAACTCTTAGCATTTGAGAACAAGTCCCCAACATTGGCGCCCACCTCCGGTGAACTCACTTCCACTTCGAGTTTTTTGAACACCTTCGGAAGCCATAGACCTTCGCTATGGCGCCGAAGAAAGCTTCAGCGACTGGGGCTGCAGCACTGCAACCGTTGGACCCCAACCAGGAGACCGTCTCTCTTCGGGAGGCCCGAAGCCAGAAGAGGAAGGCCGTCAGCCCGACGCTTCAGGAGGATGAATTAGACCAAGAGATCAGGGATATGGAGATGCTTCATCAACAGGTGCAGAGGAAAAAGGAAAATATGGCCAGGCTAGCTGAGCTGTAAAGGCAGATAGACGAAGCTTCTGAAGAAGTTCGTCATCTTACCCATGATGAGCAGAACCGAAGGCCTCAACAAAAAGACCTTCATCAGGAGGGCTTCTTCAACGAAGATGACTGGTATGACAATTTCCATCATGGAAATTTTGTTTTCGATGATGCCTCTCCTCTGTCCGCTGAGCTGCAGGCTACACCCTGGCCTCCGTCCTATAAGCCACCCCAGCTTCCCATGTTTGACGGCCACTCAGACCCGAAGCAGTTCTTGATGAGCTACGAAGCAACAGTGTCTTTGTATGGTGGCAATGCTGCAGTCATGGCAAAGTCTTTCGTTATGGCCGTCAGGAGTGTTGCTCAGACCTGGTATTCCTCCCTTCGACCAGGAACGATCACTTTATGGCAGAAGCTGAAGGATATGTTGTTAACCAGCTTTCAAGGATTTCAGACGAAGCCGGTCACTGCTCAAGCCTTGTTCCAGTGCACTCAGGATCATGAAGAATACCTTCAGGCGTATGTCAGAAGGTTCTTGCGTTTGAGGGCGCAGGCACCAACGGTGCCCAATGAAATTGTCATCGAAGCCATGATCAAGGGGCTTCGTCCTGGACCTGCAGCTCAATACTTTGCTAGGAAGCCTCCGCAGACTCTGGAGAAGCTGCTCCAAAAGATGGACGAGTACATTCGTGCCGATAACGACTTTCGACAAAGAAGGGAGGAGGCCTTCAGATTTTCTGAAATGACCAGGGGCTTCGGAGGAAGATTCTATCCGAGGCATGTCAGGTCCATCCACAACTCCACTCAAAATGATGATAAGGGGAGTCAGCAGAACAGACCGCAGTGCTCCTCACAGGCTTCGGGGCAACAGCAAACTTTCTTCCGGCCACCAGCTCCAAGAGGCAGAGGCGCCAGGGGCTTCGGCGGAAGATTTGGAGATCAACCAAGGAGGGTATTTTGCTTATTCTGTGGAGAAAACAAGGGCCATACCACCAGGATGTGCCATGTTACTATCCAGAAACAAAAGGAGCTAGCTGAAGCTGCAGCGCAACAGGGCCAGCCGAAGCAGGTCATGCATACTGCTTCGTACCATCAGCCTTACATCCCGGAATACGTGGGCAACCACCCTGCAGTTTTCGTAGCTTCGGCGAGTCAACCTCAAGCTTTATGGCAACAGCCCCCGCCCCCACCTCCGCTGCAACAAGGCCAACAGCCAGAAGGGAGCCAATATGTTCCGCACCAAAGGGATCTCAGAGAGCAATCTGAAGCTCGCACAGTCAATAGTACTGTGCCAGAGTCGAAGCACATTTATTGACAAATATCCTACTTTGATAGCAGTCTTTTCCGTTTAGTTCTATTTTTTGTGTGATAAAGAACATTTCAGTTTTCATGTAATAGTTTCGTGGTTGGTTATCAGGAAAACCTATCTTCTCCACAGGCTTAAGTTGCTGAAGCTTAAGAATTTGCGGTAACAAGGAGGACCTTCGAATTATTAAAAATCCTTCGAAGCAACAAAAAGTCGTTCTAAGGAACGCAGAGTAAGTTGCCCAAGTTACAAAAAGCCGTTCCAAAGGGAGCGCAGTGTAAGTTTTTTGCTCCAAAGACGTTCCTAAGGGAATGCAGAGCATACAGCGAAAAGTCAACGCTGATACCGCCTAAAGTAAAAGGCGAAGAAGCTCCAAAGACGTTCCTAAGGGAATGCAGAGCTTACAGCGAAAAGTCAACGCTGATACCGCCTAAGTAAAAGGCGAAGAAGCTCCAAAGACGTTCATAAGGGAATGCAGAGCTTATAAAGATATTTTGTGTGTATCTTCGGAACAAACGTCATTTGCATAACATAACATCATCACATCATTTTGCATAGCATAAGCATCATACATCATGTTGCATATGGCAAAAGAAGGGGACACAGTATCAACCTTCGAAAGGGTGCTTTAAGAAAGTGCAAATTGTGTGAAGTCACGAGGAAATACAATGATAATCTTCGGAGTACAGCTTCGGAGAAAGTTTTTTCGAAGCATGGATGAGCTTCATCAGAGTAATATCGAAATTGTACAGCTTCGGAGAAAGTTTTTTTTCAAAGCATGGACGTGCTTCATCAGAGTAATATCAAAATTGCACAGCTTCGGAGAATGTTTTCATGAAGCGTGGACGTGATTCATCAGAATAGTTTTAACGAAGAATGTCTTCTTCACGAAGCATGAAAAGAAGGGAAGGTGTTTTTTCGCTGAAGGCTCAAAAATGGTATGTATGTAGAATTTCATGCATCGTAAAGAATTGAATAATGAAAAGAGACTTGTATATTACATTCAAATGTACAAAATATTACATAGATCACACTTTAAATGTTTTTCTAATAACACCTAGTCTTCTCTTAATACTACTTCGGCAGCCTCATTTAGAAGTTGTTCAACAACTTTATCCATGATAGCTTCGGCCATTTGTTTGATTTCGTCATCCTCTTTTGTGTGAGGGTCAATTGACGATCCAGCAGGTTCTGAGGAAGCAGAATATTTTTGCATTACTATTACAAACCGCGAGCAAAGTTTGAAATAAAAATTACAACACAACAAGAGCGACTAATTAATACCTATTTGCCCTTCGGCAACTTCTGTCACTTTCCTAGCATCATGGATGCCTTTTTCACTCCTTTGAATGATTTCTTGCGCCATTTCTCGGCCGCCGTTGTCCCAGATATCAGTAAAGAATTTGCCACCAACCATGCTTGCTTCGGCCGAGGGGTCTTTGATGTCTTCGGAGGATAAGGCAGCTTCGGACTGAGCTAAAGATTTTACATGCCCGCAACCTTTCTTCTCCAAGACAGTAGCAACTCCCCTGGCGCCCGAAAAAGCGCAGATGTCGCCACGGCTACTCAGGATTTCCTCGAAGGCCTCTGCTTCGTGACTGATCCATTCCAGTGGACCTTCGGGATTGCCTCTTGAGAAATTCTCTTCACTGGAAAATGCGCCCACGCTGGCGAAGCTGGTTTTAATTTTCTTTACGCATTCCATGGATTTTTCGTAGCATTTTTTCTTAGAAGACCGAAGCTCTTCCACGGTTGCTTCCAAATGATCAGCCCATTGGTCGCTACATTCCCGTCTTGTTTCTTCAAGTATGCGTTCTTCTTTCGCCCGGGCCAGTTGCTTCTGAAGATCTTTAATCTCGCGTCTGTAAGCTTCGGCCTGAACCTTCGCAGCAGCTTCGTCCTTTTTTACCTTGTCTACTAATGTAAGCAGAATTTTGTCTTTTTCTAGAGCTTCGTTTCTCAGTTTAATAACTTCTGAACGTAAATTGTTGAACGCAATTTCGTAGCTTTCATCTTCGGCGCTCTTTTGTGCTCTTAATGCGTTGCTTAGGATTAAACCCTATACGAAAAAGAATCTATATAAGAATAAAAGAATGAATTTCGTAATAAAATTTTTTTTCAAACGTCTAATTCCCATACCTTTAAGCTATTGTACGCAAGACTGTCCGCGAGATCTTCCTTCGTCATAGCGCATAATCCAGCTTCGAGCTTCGGGAAACCCATACTTCTAGCCATCTCCCGGCAGACAGATAATTCTTTGTTATCAGGGAGGCAGTATAGGAAGTCATCTTCATTTGTCCCATTGAACACTACTGCCCCCTTCGGATACTTTAACTCTCTAGCATAGTGATTCGCTTCATAAGTCTCTTCTTCAGATAATTTCTTCCCCGAAGCATGTCGCACGATGTAATCGCATGTGCTGGAAGGAGCCTCGGGGGCGGCAGTGTCAATTTCTTTAACCAAAGCTGGTTCTGATATTTTCTCGGTCTCCAAAGATTGTTCCTTGGTGGGCTCTGAAGGCCCAGCTTCAGCTTCAGGTTGTTGCTTCGAAGCTTCAGCAACTTCAGCTTCGGTAGACACTTCAGCAACTTCAATAGTCTCCTTTGGAGTTGTGCTTGAAGACTTAATTGTCTCCAGAACATCTAACACGTTCACCATTCTTTTTCTTCTCGGGGTCACCGACGGGCCCTTTTGATTTTTTATTGTTTCGACATTTGCTGAAGGACTTAAGATTTCCGATATTTTTGGTTTTTCAATCTTCGGTTTTTCTGCTTTTTCGGCTGAAGGTGCTTCAGTTTTCTCTTCTATCTTTGGCACTGGAGCTGGTTCTGTAGCTTCAGAGGCCAAAGAGACTTCACCAATAAATTTTGGCACTGTGGCCTGCTCAATAAAGCGCGCTCGGTGGGTGAGCACCTTCATCTTTTTCCTTTGCGGTGCTGGCTCACTAGTGGCACTCGTGGTAGCTTCTGTCGCGGGAGAAGTAATTTTTCTTTTGCGACCCAGTACCGGATAGTGATAGTCAGGGTAGACAAACCCGACTGCGTCAAATACCCGGTTGAGCCTTTTCTTCTTTCGGCCTCCGAAGGCTGCTGATAACGCAGTATTCTCGGCCTTCGAATATGCCCCAAGCAGTTCGTCACTTAATGTTTCAATGCTTTTCAACCAGTCATCATCAGGTTCAACAAACTTATCTGCATATTTGAATGTGTATTTCAGTCTGACCAGTCCGCCTTCGTCGGACTCTTTGGTGGTCTCCTTCGGCATTTCCCACTTTCCTGCAAGTGGCCACACCCTGAAGGCAATATGCTCTTGTACCAAGTCCCTTGTCCCAATGAAAGAGCAGATTACGCCGAAGGCTCTTGTAGCATCCCAAAATCCTAATCTAGGTTTGAAACCCTAATCCACCTTTTACCCTCCCTTCATCCTCTAATTCTAAAAATCCTCCCCAAAACTTTCCTTCATCATATGCATACATTTTGTTTGATCACAAAAGCACCTCACTTAGATTCTATTTTCTAAACACTTAGAGTATCTACAAAATATTTTGGTTCCAAAGAAAAAGATGCAAAAAGGGGAATAGGTTTTGGAAAAATAAAAAGAAAAAGAGAAAACCTTTCCCCCCCCCTGTTGGGCCGACTCCCGGCCCAAACCCGCGGCCTCCCCTCTCTCTCGCGCCCGCGCTCCTTCTCCCGCGGCCCACCTCCGGCCCGCTTCCAAGCGCGCGTCAGCCGCCTTCGCCCGCTCGCCCGCGCCTCCGCCTTCGCCCTCGCTCTCGCTGACCGACCGGCCCCACCCGTCAGCCGCCTTCGCCCTCGCTCTCGCTGACCGACCGGCCCCACCCGTCAGCCGCCTTCGCCCTCGCTCTCGCTGACCGAGCAGCCCCACCTGCCAGCCGCCCTCTCTCGCGCGCTCGCTTCCACTGGCAGACCGGCCCCACCCGTCAGACGCTTCGTCGTCCGTCCGCCGTCCCCTCGCCGAAGTCACCTCCGCCGTCGCCTCCGTCCTTCCCCCTGCCGTCCGGCCGCACAGGGAAGTTTGGCACCGCTCCGTCCTCCTCCCCGTGACCGCGTCCTCGCCGGTACTGCCCCGCCGTAGCGTCCCCTCGGCGGCGCTGTGCGGCATTAATGCCGGCACTGTGAGGCTCGCCGGCGTCCGCCGAGCTCCACCGCCCCCCCCCCTTGCCCCGCGCGCCTATAAAAAGATCGCCCGAGCTCCTTTCTCCCTCGCACCGGCCTCAGCCACCATCCTCCTCCCTCGCCCGAGTCCAATTTCGCAGAGGAGCCGTCGTCGTCTTCCTCCCCGGTAAGCCCTTCCCTCTCTTCTCCTTTCCCCTCTGTTGGACCATCAAGCAATTGCTCAATCCTCTCAGCTTCGCCACACCGCCACGAACTCGGGACACCACTCCTCCACCCCAATTCCTCGCCCAGAACTCACCGACGGCGACCCCGCCGTGAAGCTCCGCCACCTCCCCGCGGGCAGCCCCCTCCCTGCCCCCGCTGGCCAAATTGAGCCCACCCCTAGGTTCGCCAGCCCCTCCCCAAGCTAAGGCACCCATCCGTTGCCCAAGAACCGGGCCACCGGCGGCAAGCCGCCGTCGAACCCCCCCCCGGCGACCGGTTTTTCCCCCCCCTCGGCCGGTTCACCCCGTCGTCAACCGCGCCGCGCCGTTTCCCCCCTGCCTCTCTCTGTCGAGTGGGCCCCATGCGACGCCGTCACCCCGCGCCGCGCCGTTCTCCCCCCCCCCCCTCGCTCGTGGGCCGCGCTGGGCCGAAAGCGCCTCAGCGCGCGCGCTCGCGCCCGGGGTGGGCCGAAAGCCGCGTCCCCGGCCCAGGAGAGAGGAATTCTCCTTTCTTTTTCTTTTTCCACCCTTTTTCCCATTTAAATAGTTTTCTCAATATCTTATGCACCAAAAATTATCAAAAAGGATTTCCAAGGTTACATAAAATAATGTTGTTAGAAAATGGCACACTATGATTGATAAACCACTATTGATGTATTGTTTTATTGCATGTTTTCCTAGAAGAAGCAGGGATCGTTGATCCGGAACCCGTAGCCCCGGAAGAAGGGCCAGAACCCGAACTTCCGGAAGTAGATCTTCTGTGCCAGGAAAGCTTCGACGAAGGCAAGTCCATCCTTCCCTTGATGCATAAATTACCTATTCTCTCTACCACTGCCTAGGCCGGGAATTATGGGGAATATTGCATTGTGAGTGAGAGATGGCCCGCATTATCATACACATTCTGGATACGTAAAGTGGATTGGGAGGAAAGGCTATGTGTATCTCCAAATAAAAACTCTTTTGAAAAATTATGCGATGAAGGGTACTCACCCTCATCACCTGAGAGTGGGATGATCAGGGACTCCCTGGTTTAGGGGAGGGCCTAAGGTGTTGGCTCAGCTGGTTTAGGCGTGAGCAGAAGGATTGTCCCCTCATATAAGGACCGGTTTGTCATTTTCACTACCTGTACTCCCTTGTCGTACAACCACTCGAGACTGTGTGGGCAGTCACTCGATCCAAACTCGTGCGGTCCGACCCCAGGGTTAAGAAGGCTGGGGAGCACCGGAGGATAAGGAAGGGGAAAGTTTTGTCCGGTTTGGGCATGGTGGTGGCCTGATTCCTTCCGGATAACCATTAAGGTTAGGATGCACGAGTAAGGAAAGAGATCCGGCATTCGGGTCTCGCGACGGTGAGATCGCAGAAACCGGGCTAGTGGGTAAAGTGTACCCCTCTGCGCAGAGTTGAAACCTATTTGAATAGTCCGTGTCCACTGGTATGGATGAGTCTGGTATGGTATGGCAATTAGACCTTTTTCTCTAAAGTTTCTTATCAGGGGAAAGGTGTGTTTAAATGGGTTTCGAAAAAGAGATAAAGCCTCTGGAGCGGGAAGCTCAGTGGCAGTTGAGTTTTTGGTTACTTATAATAGCATGGGAAAACCTTCAAGCAACTGTCTTGCTCTGAGAAAATAATGAGTGACTGCAACTCCACCAAATTAAGCATGTACATCATAGGTCTCTTTCTCTCTACGGGAGCGGGGTGGGCTTGCGGAATACCTAGTGTATTCACCCAGATTTATTTATGTTTTTCAGCGGCCGAGGACTTCTTTTCTGCATTGCTTGATTAAGAGGGCTGTGTCTGCACCCAGTTCTGCCTGTGGCTTGGGCTAGTATATTTCTCCTGCTGCGCTTCTCTATTTGGCTCTCTCGAGCTTGTACCCCGGTATTGTAATAAATTTATCAAGAACTCTGTACTATTTGAAGTAAGAAATGTGTTTACTAGCCTCCTGGGACTAGTAATTGTTTCACATTTGAGTCCCAAAGGATCGGGACGCTTCAGGTGGTATCAAAGCCATAGGACTGGCCGTAGGTCGCAGCCCTGACCCTAAAACCTACCTTAACCAGAAAATACCTCTCACCTCAAGAAAAGTTTTCTCTTCCTTTCCCCGGTGTTAACAAGACCCTTCTTTTCCTATTCCAGATGGAAGACTCTCTGGCCATTAAGACCTCCTACTGCTCAGAAGTGGAAGGGTTCCCACGCCTCTTGCGAAGCTGTGCGCTCCGCTTGGGAATCCGCAAGAAGCCGGAATACGTCTGGACGGAACATTTCGAGGGCGGGATGATAAAATGCTCTATGGCAGTCTACCTGGAGGAAAGCCACAGCTATCCAAACCACCGTTCCTTCCAAGTCACTTTTACCGGAGTTCATTTCCTAGATGCCTGCCAAAATGTCGCTCGGAAAGCCCTCCGTCAGCTATGTCAAAACTACAACAAAGTAATCATTGAAACCCCCCTTCGCTACTTCCCACCCAGCAACAAGAACACCCCCACCTGGAGGAAACGACTTCAGGCCCTATCAGGAGGAGATCCTGCCGAGAACGATCCCACCATTGTCTACATGGCTGGATACCTTCATACCCTTGATAACCAATATGATGACCTCACCCTCCACTGCACCTCTCTAACCTCCCGGGTGGAAAGCCTGGAGCAGAAAGTCAGGGAACTCTCAGAAGAAAAAGTGTCCCTTCAAGAGAGCCTCGCAATAGCTGAAGGTGAGGAAACCAATACCCGAGAAGCCTACCGCACACTGAAGATGGACTACGACAAGAAGATGAAGAAGCTTGCCCCCGCAAAGAAGATCCGCAAGAAGACCAAGAGCCAAGGATGCCAGACTGAGCAGAAGGAAGAAAACCCTCCAAGGAACCTATCCGACACCGATGATATGTCCCTGGCTAGCCTTGATGACCTTCTCAAGGAGTTTGGGGACACATTAGAGAAGGACTGCGGGAGTACCCTAGATAGCGCTCGCGTGTAACGAACTTGTGAGGGCAGGATGTCGTGTCATGTAATGGCTTGATGTAATGAATAAAATAACCAGTTAAAAAAAATGGCATGTGCATAATAGTAACTCTCTTCCCATGGCAGATGGCCTCGGATAAAACCACGCCTACCGCCTCCGGGATTGGAGCAGGTTTTCCCTTAGGAGCTGAAGGAGGAGCCGGTGGAGAAGGGGATGGGACCCACCTCCCCGCACCTCCGGAACTACCACTAGATCTGGCCCAAGTTCTAGCCCATCAAACCAGACTCATTGAAGTCCTCACTCGAAGTCTGGAGAACCAGCGCCCAGGTGGTGGAAGACCCCAGGACAGGATGGGAGAATTCCTGAGACTTAAGCCTCCCACATTCGCGGGGTCCAGCAATCCCCTCGATGCAGATGACTGGCTTCGCACGATCAAGAGGAAGATGGAAGCCATCGCTTGCCCTGAGAATCAGCGTGTGCAGCTGGCAGCTCATCAGCTTTCAGGAATGGCTTTGGCATGGTGGGACACTTTCAGTGAAGCCGTCAGAAATGCTACCTGGGCAGAATTCGAGACAGCTTTTCGTGAGCACCATGTACCCCAAGGGATAGTCCAACTCAAGGAGGATGAATTCCGGGAGCTAACCCAAGGTGGGCGATCAGTCAGTGAGTATGTACACAAGTTCACAGAGCTGGCCCGCTACGCGCCTGAGGATGTCAGCACCGAGGCCAGGAAAATGGCCCGTTTCCTGAGAGGATTAAGACCCGAGCTTAAGACCATCCTCGCCAGCCAGGACTTCCACAGCTTCTCTCACCTTTCCAACAAAGCTATTCAAGTGGAAAGAGCTAAAGAGGAAGAAAAAGGGCACATCAAGAGAAAGTTCCAGGTCCTGCGAGCTCAACAGCAAGAGCGTCACCAGAGAGCTCGACCCTTTGGGCTCCCACCCAGGGGTCCAGGCTTCGATAAACAATCTGGACCCTCTCCATCGCGCTACAGTCAGCAGAGTCAGAGTTCCCATCAGCCACCCTCCGTTGCAAGCAACCAGCCGCCAGCAAACGCCTGTTGGCACTGCGGAGACCCCCGGCACTTCAAGAACAACTGCCCTCAGCTGAAGGCACCCGGACCAACCCACTCCAACTCGGTGAATGGCCCCAAGTTCCCATCAGCACCTACCTCCAAGGCGTTTCCTTCCAGCAGCCAGCAGAGCAGGGCTCAGTACCAGGGCAGGGCCCGAGTCAACCACGTCGACGCTCAGGAAGCCCAGCAGGCTCCGGGAGTAGTGCTCGGTGAGTTCCTCGTCGAATTTACTCCCGCTTCTGTGCTTTTTGATTCAGGAGCATCCCATTCATTTATAGCCGCTAAATTTGTGGAAAAGCATGGCATACCCTCTACACCTCTAGCTATCCCTTTGGTCACCCGAACCCCGGGATCTGACCTCCTATGCAAACTCAGATGTTCACAAGTCAGGATTCTTTTAAGTGGGGTAGTATTCCTGGCAGATTTAACCATCTTGCCATCCCAAGGTATTGATGTAATCCTAGGAATGGATTGGCTAGCTAAGCACAAGGGTGTTATCAGCTGCGCAAGCAGAACTGTCCTTCTCATAGATCACCAAGGAAAGGCAGTTTCCTGCCAAGCTCAACCGCCTGCAAAAGATCCAATGATGTTTAGTCTGGCAGTCGAAAGCATGTCTGTAATCAAGGAATTTGAAGATGTATTTCCAGAAGAGTTGCCCGGAATGCCACCAGAAAGAGAAGTAGAGTTCTATATAGACCTCATTCCCGGCACTGCGCCCATCGCAAAAAGACCATACCGCATGGCCCCCACTGAATTGGCAGAACTGAAACTTCAGCTTTCGGAACTACAGCAAAAAGGGTACATCCGTCCCAGTTCGTCTCCCTGGGGAGCACCCGTTCTTTTCGTGACCAAAAAGGATGGGAGTATGAGAATGTGTATTGATTATCGATCCTTGAACGAAGTTACAATCAAGAATAAGTACCCCCTTCCCCGGATTGATGACCTCTTCGACCAACTGCAAGGAGCCAAATACTTCTCCAAGATAGACCTCAGGTCAAGATATCACCAACTCAGGATTAAAGGAGCAGACATCCAGAAAACTGCATTCGTCACCAGATACGGGCAATATGAATTCACAGTGATGCCATTTGGATTAACCAACGCACCCGCCTTTTTCATGAACCTCATGAATAAGGTATTTATGGAAGAATTGGATAAGTTTGTCGTGGTTTTTATCGACGACATCCTCATCTATTCCAAGAGCCGCAAGGACCATGAGCAGCACCTTCGAACCGTCCTCGGAAGACTCAGAGCTCACCAACTTTATGCTAAGTTCAGCAAGTGTGAGTTCTGGTTAAAGAAGATAGCCTTCCTAGGGCATATCTTGACTGCTGAAGGGGTAGAAGTGGACCCATCTAAGGTAGAAGCTGTTTCAAATTGGAAGCAACCATCCAGCGTCAGTGAAATTCGAAGCTTTCTGGGAATGGCAGGGTATTATCGCCGTTTTATCAAGGGATTCTCCAGCATAGCAAAGCCCTTAACGGAACTTCTCAAAAAGGACAATAAGTTCGTGTGGACTCCCGATTGTGAAGAAAGTTTCCAAGTCATCAAGGAGAAGCTTACAACCGCGCCAGTTTTGACTCTACCAGACATACACCAGGAGTTTGTCATCTTTTGTGATGCTTCCAAGCAAGGCTTAGGGTGTGTCTTAATGCAAAATGAGAAAGTCATTGCTTATGCATCCCGATTACTCAAGCCGCACGAACAGAACTATCCTACCCACGATCTGGAATTGGCCGCCATAGTGCACGCTCTAAAAATATGGAGGCATTATCTGATTGGAAACAAATGCCACATCTTCACTGATCACAAGAGTCTAAAGTACATCTTCACGCAACCGGACCTCAACCTCCGTCAACGAAGGTGGCTCGAATTGATCAAAGATTATGACCTCGAAATCCACTACCACCCCGGAAAGGCCAACGTGGTAGCAGACGCCCTCAGCCGGAAACCTTTCGGGATTAGAGGAACAAACTTCCTAGAAGATTGGAAGAAAGAATCAGCTCAGCTAAATGCATGTCTGGGAGACAACGGTGGCCTGGAAGTCAAGCCAAACCTGGAAGATCTCATATACAAGGCCCAATGCCTCGACGCAGAAACAACCAAGCTTAAGGAAAGAGCACGCAAAGAGCAACTTCCGGACCTAAGGACAGACGAGCAAGGAGCCCTCTGGTTCAAGAACCGTCTGTGCGTGCCTGTTGGAAAGGCACGGGAGACCCTGCTTGATGAAGCCCACAACTCAGCTTACTCTATCCACCCAGGAACCACCAAGATGTACCTGGACCTCAAGACCAGGTATTGGTGGAGAGGGATGAAGAAGGAAATAGCACAGTATGCGGCCCAATGTGACACCTGTCAGCGAACAAAGGCCGAACATCAGAAGCCTGCAGGCCTGCTTCAACCCCTCCTAATACCCGAACGGAAGTGGGAAGAAATAGGCATGGATTTCGTAACCGGATTGCCCAGATCACAAAGAGGAAATGATTCCATATGGGTAATAATCGACCGTCTCACCAAAGTGGCCCATTTCATTCCAGTGAAGACCACTTTTGGGGGAGCAGCCCTCGCCCGATTATACCTTAAAGAGATAGTCAGGCTACATGGCATTCCTCGGAAGATAGTATCAGATAGAGGAACGCAGTTCACTTCAAAGTTTTGGAAGGGCCTTCAGCAAGCAATGGGCACCAAGCTAGATTTCAGTACTGCATATCACCCCCAGTCAGATGGTCAGACAGAGAGAGTTAACAAGGTCCTTGAAGATTTACTCAGAGCCTGCGTACTAGCCTTCAACAGGGATTGGGAGTCTAGTTTGCCGTACGCAGAATTCTCATACAACAATAGCCATCAGGCCAGCATCAAAATGTCACCATTCGAAGCACTGTATGGAAGAAAATGCCAGACTCCCCTAATGTGGTCCAATGTAGGGGAAAGGACACTAGAAGGGCCCGACTTCGTTAAAGAAGCTGAAGAAAAAGTTGCCTTGATCCGCAGAAGGTTACTTGAAGCTCAGAGTCGACAAAAGAGTTACGCAGACAATAGGCGAAGGGAACTCAGATTTGAGGAAGGAGATTTTGTTTATCTCAAGGTTTCTCCAATGCGTGGGGTCAGAAGGTTCCAGATGAAGGGAAAGCTGGCACCCCGTTTCGTCGGTCCGTACCCTATCATTTCCCGAATAGGACCCGTGGCATACCGTCTTGAGCTACCAGAATCCATGTCAGATATTCACAATGTGTTCCATGTATCTCAACTCCGCAAATGTCTAAAAGTACCAGAAACCCGTATCGAGGCAGAATCAATTCAGATTCAGAAAGATCTCCAGTACCGGGAAAAGCCAGTGAAGATTCTCGACTCAGCAGTCAGAAGGACCCGCAATTCAGAAGTGAGACTCTGTAAGGTCCAGTGGAGCAGAGATGGTGAAGAGGAAGCCACCTGGGAGAGTGAGGACTCTCTGAGGAAGGAATACCCTTACCTTTTCTCGAGCCCCGTCTAATCTCGAGGGCGAGATTCCTTTAAGTGGGGTAGGTTTGTAGCATCCCAAAATCCTAATCTAGGTTTGAAACCCTAATCCACCTTTTACCCTCCCTTCATCCTCTAATTCTAAAAATCCTCCCCAAAACTTTCCTTCATCATATGCATACATTTTGTTTGATCACAAAAGCACCTCACTTAGATTCTATTTTCTAAACACTTAGAGTATCTACAAAATATTTTGGTTCCAAAGAAAAAGATGCAAAAAGGGGAATAGGTTTTGGAAAAATAAAAAGAAAAAGAGAAAACCTTTCCCCCCCCTGTTGGGCCGACTCCCGGCCCAAACCCGCGGCCTCCCCTCTCTCTCGCGCCCGCGCTCCTTCTCCCGCGGCCCACCTCCGGCCCGCTTCCGAGCGCGCGTCAGCCGCCTTCGCCCGCTCGCCCGCGCCTCCGCCTTCGCCCTCGCTCTCGCTGACCGACCGGCCCCACCCGTCAGCCGCCTTCGCCCTCGCTCTCGCTGACCGACCGGCCCCACCCGTCAGCCGCCTTCGCCCTCGCTCTCGCTGACCGAGCAGCCCCACCTGCCAGCCGCCCTCTCTCGCGCGCTCGCTTCCACTGGCAGACCGGCCCCACCCGTCAGACGCTTCGTCGTCCGTCCGCCGTCCCCTCGCCGAAGTCACCTCCGCCGTCGCCTCCGTCCTTCCCCCTGCCGTCCGGCCGCACAGGGAAGTTTGGCACCGCTCCGTCCTCCTCCCCGTGACCGCGTCCTCGCCGGTACCGCCCCGCCGTAGCGTCCCCTCGGCGGCGCTGTGCGGCATTAATGCCGGCACTGTGAGGCTCGCCGGCGTCCGCCGAGCTCCACCGCCCCCCCCCTTGCCCCGCGCGCCTATAAAAAGATCGCCCGAGCTCCTTTCTCCCTCGCACCGGCCTCAGCCACCATCCTCCTCCCTCGCCCGAGTCCAATTTCGCAGAGGAGCCGTCGTCGTCTTCCTCCCCGGTAAGCCCTTCCCTCTCTTCTCCTTTCCCCTCTGTTGGACCATCAAGCAATTGCTCAATCCTCTCAGCTTCGCCACACCGCCACGAACTCGGGACACCACTCCTCCACCCCAATTCCTCACCCAGAACTCACCGACGGCGACCCCACCGTGAAGCTCCGCCACCTCCCCGCGGGCAGCCCCCTCCCTGCCCCCGCTGGCCAAATTGAGCCCACCCCTAGGTTCGCCAGCCCCTCCCCAAGCTAAGGCACCCATCCGTTGCCCAAGAACCGGGCCACCGGCGGCAAGCCGCCGTCGAACCCCCCCCCCCCCCGGCGACCGGTTTTTCCCCCCCCTCGGCCGGTTCACCCCGTCGTCAACCGCGCCGCGCCGTTTCCCCCCCCTGCCTCTCTCTGTCGAGTGGGCCCCATGCGACGCCGTCACCCCGCGCCGCGCCGTTCTCCCCCCCCCCCTCGCTCGTGGGCCGCGCTGGGCCGAAAGCGCCTCAGCGCGCGCGCTCGCGCCCGGGGTGGGCCGAAAGCCGCGTCCCCGGCCCAGGAGAGAGGAATTCTCCTTTCTTTTTCTTTTTCCACCCTTTTTCCCATTTAAATAGTTTTCTCAATATCTTATGCACCAAAAATTATCAAAAAGGATTTCCAAGGTTACATAAAATAATGTTGTTAGAAAATGGCACACTATGATTGATAAACCACTATTGATGTATTGTTTTATTGCATGTTTTCCTAGAAGAAGCAGGGATCGTTGATCCGGAACCCGTAGCCCCGGAAGAAGGGCCAGAACCCGAACTTCCGGAAGTAGATCTTCTGTGCCAGGAAAGCTTCGACGAAGGCAAGTCCATCCTTCCCTTGATGCATAAATTACCTATTCTCTCTACCACTGCCTAGGCCAGGAATTATGGGGAATATTGCATTGTGAGTGAGAGATGGCCCGCATTATCATACACATTCTGGATACGTAAAGTGGATTGGGAGGAAAGGCTATGTGTATCTCCAAATAAAAACTCTTTTGAAAAATTATGCGATGAAGGGTACTCACCCTCATCACCTGAGAGTGGGATGATCAGGGACTCCCTGGTTTAGGGGAGGGCCTAAGGTGTTGGCTCAGCTGGTTTAGGCGTGAGCAGAAGGATTGTCCCCTCATATAAGGACCGGTTTGTCATTTTCACTACCTGTACTCCCTTGTCGTACAACCACTCGAGACTGTGTGGGCAGTCACTCGATCCAAACTCGTGCGGTCCGACCCCAGGGTTAAGAAGGCTGGGGAGCACCGGAGGATAAGGAAGGGGAAAGTTTTGTCCGGTTTGGGCATGGTGGTGGCCTGATTCCTTCCGGATAACCATTAAGGTTAGGATGCACGAGTAAGGAAAGAGATCCGGCATTCGGGTCTCGCGACGGTGAGATCGCAGAAACCGGGCTAGTGGGTAAAGTGTACCCCTCTGCGCAGAGTTGAAACCTATTCGAATAGTCCGTGTCCACTGGTATGGATGAGTCTGGTATGGTATGGCAATTAGACCTTTTTCTCTAAAGTTTCTTATCAGGGGAAAGGTGTGTTTAAATGGGTTTCGAAAAAGAGATAAAGCCTCTGGAGCGGGAAGCTCAGTGGCAGTTGAGTTTTTGGTTACTTATAATAGCATGGGAAAACCTTCAAGCAACTGTCTTGCTCTGAGAAAATAATGAGTGACTGCAACTCCACCAAATTAAGCATGTACATCATAGGTCTCTTTCTCTCTACGGGAGCGGGGTGGGCTTGCGGAATACCTAGTGTATTCACCCAGATTTATTTATGTTTTTCAGCGGCCGAGGACTTCTTTTCTGCATTGCTTGATTAAGAGGGCTGTGTCTGCACCCAGTTCTGCCTGTGGCTTGGGCTAGTATATTTCTCGTGCTGCGCTTCTCTATTTGGCTCTCTCGAGCTTGTACCCCGGTATTGTAATAAATTTATCAAGAACTCTGTACTATTTGAAGTAAGAAATGTGTTTACTAGCCTCCTGGGACTAGTAATTGTTTCACATTTGAGTCCCAAAGGATCGGGACGCTTCAGCTCTTTGGCATTCCTCGGCTGCTTCATCCATTTCAACCTTCGGTCTTCGTAGTCCGAAGCGTTGCCAGATGGGGCGCATAATGATATTCTTGACATCTTCTTGCGCTGTTAAGTCATTCTTTACATAGAACCACTCTGTCATCCAGGCTCCGGGCCACCTCTTCCGAAAGGTTGGCACAGGGCGGCTTGACCCGGAGCGGGCACCGAAGCTGTAACACCCAAAGTTGTTGTGATATTGTTCTTTCCCCCAGGGCTTCGTCTCGTATAACAACTCATGAATATTGCAAAAGCTTTTAGCATTTGGTTCTAAACCTTGGCTTCTCGCAGCCCAGACAAACATCCCCATTCTTATGATAGCTTCGGGAGTAATTTGATGAAGGTAGACTTGAAATGTTTTCAGTACCTCAACAACAAAGTTGCTTAGGGGGAATCGAAGCCCAGCCTTGAGAAAGCTTCGGAAGATTACGACTTCATCTTCTTCGGGGGTGGGAGAAGTCTTTTCTCCAGCATCAGCCCTCACAATAGATATATCTCGAAAATACCGCCCCCTCATATTATCAATATGACTCTGCTTAATAGTTGTTTTCCCGAAAACCGTGTGACTTGGCCGCCATGGTCGATCTTCGGACTCTTCCCCACCACTTTCTACATCGTAACTGTCGCTGTCACCAGTATCTTCGGACAAACCTTCAAGAATCTCCTTGGTGATTTTCTCCGTATTGGTCTCCGCCATCGCTATAAGGAACCCCAAGTTCTTCTCTTCGTCGAGGCTCAGCTTCGTCTCGGCAGGGATCTTCTTACCTTCAGACATCTTCGGAAACGCTAAAAAACTGTTTTCAAGGCCGAAGCTTCAAAATCAAAAAGATCAGCAAATCTTAGTGCACAAGAGCTAAAAATTTAGTGGGCCGAAGCAGATGGCAAGTGTGCGTACCAAATAAGTTTGCGGTACGATTTTATTTATACCCCCGGGGCGTTGAAAATTGAAAGACCCCACTTGTCAGTGAATGTTGCTATTCTAGCAAAGGGAAGGTGTTTTTTCGGACCTTCGGCTCAAGGCCTTCGTCCATATCGCAATCTGAATTTATCATTAACAAATTAATATTGCGAGGGGCTACTGTTGGGGGCCTTCGTCCTCCGAAGGTCCTCAAAAACATGATTTGACAATGTTTTCCAAGTGGATTATGTGAACAGGTATCTTCGGACTCAGAATTATGAACATGAAGTACGGTCAGGACGAAGCCTGAACCAGACGAAGGACGAGCTGATTACCAAGCTCCACGAAGGATGGCGCACAGCCGAAGCTGTGCGCAGGGAAGCTTCGTCGCGATAGCAGAGAGGGGAACCGACTTAAAGATGAAAAGACTACGTGGGCCTTGATAGATTCCCATAAGTCATTGACAAATGTGATGGACATGGATGTAATTTTATGTGGGCTGCGTCCCGCGTCTATAAATAGATGAACAGTACTCCCGTACTGTTCACGCTGACTTGGCATTTGCTTTTGCGTCACGCTTGTACTTTTTACCTTCTCTCAGGACCGAAGGTACATTTGTAATTTGAAATCATTTCTATTTTTCCATGTTAATAAAATAGAAATGATTTTATGATGATGTCTATACTATATTTCATGCTTTATATGAATCCTTCGTCATTACTTGTTATATTTACGAAGGTATGTCTCTTGTGACCTTCGTCCGAAATTCATTATTTCTCGAAGAGGAACAATGTTTAGAAGGACGAAGAACTTTAACACTTAACACTTTTTATGTTGCCTTGTTCTTAACTCTTAGCATTTGAGAACAAGTCCCCAACACTCCCGCCGATGCTTATGTAAGCTATCGGGCCGAATAGATCCATGTGGAGCAGCTCAAGCGGCCTATCTGTCGTCATGATGTTCTTGTGTGGATGATGAACACCAACTTGCTTCCCTGCTTGACATGCGCTACAAATCCTGTCTTTCTCAAAATAAACATTTGTTAGTCCCAAAATGTGTTATCCCTTTAGAAGCTTGTGAAGATTCTTCATCCCAATGTGGGCTAGTCGGCGATGCCAGAGCCAACCCATATTAGTGTTAGCAATTAAGCAACAGTCGAGTTCAGCTCTATTGAAATCAACTAAGTATAGCTGACCCTCTAACACTCCCTTAAAAGCTATTGAATCATCACTTCTTCTAAAAACAGTAACACCTATATCTGTAAAAAGACAATTGTAGCCCATTTTGCATAATTGAGAAACTGAAAGCAAGTTATAATCTAAAGAATCTACAAGAAAAACATTGGAAATAGAATGGTCAGGTGATATAGCAATTTTACCAAGTCCTTTGACCAAACCTTGATTTCCATCCCCGAATGTTATAGCTCGTTGGGGATCTTGGTTTTTCTCATAGGAGGAGAACATCCTTTTCTCCCCAGTCATGTGATTTGTGCACCCGCTATCAATAATCCAACTTGAGCCCCCGGATGCATAAACCTACAAAACAAGTTTAGGCCTTATTCTTAGGTACCCAAACGGTCTTGGGTCCTTTCACATTAGAAACAAGCACCTTGGGTACCCAAACACAAGTCTTGGAGCCCTTGTGTTTGCCCCCAACATATTTGGCAACTACTTTGCCTGATTTGTTAGTTAAAACATATGAAGCATCAAAAGTCTTAAATGAAATATTAGGTTCATTTGATGCAATAAGAGTTTTCTTCTTAGGCAATTTAGCATTAGTGGATTGCCTAGAACTAGATGCCTCACTCTTATACATAAAAGCATGATGAGAGCCAGAGTGAGACTTCCTAGAATGAATTATTCTAATTTTGTGTTCAGGATAACCAGCAGGATATAAAATATAACCCTCGTTATCCTAAACCATGGGAGCTTTGCCCTTAACAAAGTTAAATAATTTCTTAGGGGCATTAAGGTTGACATTGCCTCCCTGTTGGAAGCCAATGCCATCCTTAATGCCAGGGCGTCTCCCACTATAGAGCATGCTTCTAGCAAATTTAAAATTTTCATTTTCTAAGTAATGCTCATTAATTTTAGCACTAAGTTGAGCTATGTGATCATTTTGTTGTTTAATTAAGTCTAGGTGATCATGGATAGCATCAACATTAATATCTCTACATCTAGTACAAATAGAGACATGACTAACAGTAGATGTAGAGGGTTTGCAAACATTTAGTTCATCAATCTTAGCATGTAACATGGCATTTTCATTTCTAAGATTGGAAATAACATCATTGCAAACATTTAAATCTTTAGCCTTAGCAATTAATTTTTCATTCTCAATCTTAAGGCTAGCAAGTGATTCATTCAACATGTCAATCTTAGCAATTAAACTAGCATCACATTTCTAAGATTAACAATTGAATCATCACAAACATTTGATTTCTCAACCTTAGCAATTAATTTGGCATTTTCATTTCTAAGGTTAGAAATAGTGTCATGACAAGTGCTAAGCTCACTAGTCAATTTTTCACATTTTTCTATCTCCTGAGCATAATCATTTTTAATCTTAACATGCGTTTTGTTTTCCTTAATAAGGAAGTCCTCTTGGCTATCCAAGAGTTCATCCTTCTCATGAATAGCACTAATCAATTCATTCAATTTTTCTTTTTGTTGCATGTTTAGGTTGGCAAAAAGAGTGAGCAAGTTATCCTCATCATCACTAGAATTATCCTCATCACTAGAAGTTGCATACTTAGTGGAGGATCTAGATTTTACCTTCTTCTTCTTGTCGTCCTTTGCCATGAGGCACTTGTGGCCTACGTTGGGGAAGAGAAGACCCTTGTTGATGGTGATGTTTGCGGCATCCTCGTCGGTGGAGCTCTCGTCGGAGTCCCACTCCCGGCAAACATGGGCATCGCCGCCCTTCTTCTTGTAGTATCTCTTCTTCTCCTTCTTCCCCCTCTTGTCGTCGCCCCTGTCACTGTCACTAAAAATAGGACATTTTGCTATAAAGTGACCGGGCTTACCACACTTGTAGCAAACTTTCTTGGAGCAGGCCTTGTAGTCTTTCCCCCTCCTTTACTTGAGGATTTGGCAGAAGCTCTTGATGATGAGCGCCATCTCCTCGTTATCAAGCTTGGAGGCGTCGATGGGGACCCTACTTGGTGTAGAATCCTTCTTTTCTTCCTCTGTTGCCTTGAATGCGACGGGTTGCACCTCGGATGTCGAGGTGGTGCCTCGCTCGATGATTTGTTTGGAGCCTTTGATCATCAACTCAAAGCTCACAAACTTCTCTATAACCTCCTTGGGAGACATTAGCTTATATGTAGGATCACCACGAATTAATTGAACTTGGGTAGGGTTAAGAAAAACGAGTGATCTAAGAATAACCTTGACCATTTCATGGTCATCCCATTTGGTGCTCCCAAGGTTGGCGCACTTGGTCCTCCCCTTGATTGAGCATGAAACGACCGAGCTCCCCCTCGATCGTTTCCCTCTTGGTGATCTTGGTCACCTCATCTCCTTCGTGTGTGGTCTTGAGCACGTCCCAAATCTCCTTGGCGCTCTTCAACCCTTGCACCTTATTATACTCCTCTCGACTTAGAGAGGCAAGGAGTATAGTAGTGGCTTGGGAGTTGAAGTGCCGGATTTGGGCAACCTCATCCGAATCATAATCTTCATCCCCCGGCGATGGTACCTGCACTCCAAACTCAACAACGTCCCAAATACTAGCGTGGAGTGAGGTTAGGTGATGCCTCATTTTATCACTCCACATGTTATAATCTTCACCCTCAAAAACGGGATGTTTGCCTAGTGGGATGGAAAGTAAAAAAGTACGTTTTGAAATGCGAGGATAGCGTAAGGGGATATTACTAAACTTCTTGCACTCATGGCGCTTAGAAGTGACGGACAGCGCGTCGGAGCCGGAGGTGGATGGTGACGAAGAATCGGTCTCGTAGTAGACTACCTTCTTCATCTTCTTTTTCTTGTCGCCGCTCCGATGCGACTTGGTGTGTGAAGGGGATCCCTTCCCCTTGTTGCCAGACTCTCCCGATGGAGTCTTCCCGTGGCTTGTGGTGGGCTTCTCGCCGGACACCACCTCCTTCTTGGCGTGATCTCCCGACATCACTTCGAGCGGTTAGGCTCTAATGAAGTACCGGGCTCTGATACCAATTGAAAGTCGCCTAGAGGGGGGTGAATAGGCGGAATCTGAAATTTATAAACTTTAAGCACAACTACAAGCCGGGGTTAGCGTTAGAAATAAAATCGAGTCCGAAAGAGAGGGCGAAAAAACAAATCGCAAGCAAATGAAGAGTGTGACACGGTGATTTGTTTTACCGAGGTTCGGCCCTCGAAGGCCTAGTCCCCGTTGAGGTGGTCACAAAGATCGGGTCTCTTTCAACCCTTTCCCTCTCTCAAACGGTCACCTAGACCGAGTGAGCTTCTCTACTCAATCAATCGGGACACTTAGTCCCCACAAGGACCACCACACAATTGGTGTCTCTTGCCTTGATTACAAATGTCTTGGGAACAAGAAAGAGGAAGAAGAAAAGCGATCCAAGCGCAACAGCTCAAAAGAACATGACAAAACTCTCTCTTCTAGTCACTATTGCTTTGAGTGGAATTGGGACTTGGAGAGATTTTGATTCACTCTAATTGTGTCTTGTATTGAATGCACTAGCTCTTGTATTGAATGTGTTGGCTAAAAACTTGGATGCCTTGAAGTGTGGTGGTTGGGGGGTATTTATAGCCCCAACCACCAAAGTGGTCGTTGGGGAACTCTACGATCGACAGGCGCACCGGACAGTCCGGTGCGCCAGCCACGTCACCCAACCGTTAGGGTTCGACCGTTGGAGCTTCTGACATCTGGGCCACTGGATAGTCCGGTGGTGCACCAAATAGGTCCTGTTCACTGTTCGGTGCGCCTTCTGGCGCCTGCTCTGACTCTGCGCGCGTAGTCCGCACTGTTCACTTTTGCAGTCGACCGTTAGCGTGCTAGCCGTTGCCCCCGCTGGCACACTGGACAGTCCAGTGAATTATAGCGGAGAGCAATTTCCAGAAACCCGAAGGTGGCAAGTTCGGAGTTGATCTCCCTGGTGCACCGGACACTGTCCGGTGGCACACCGGACAGTCCGGTGCGCCAGACCAGGGCAACCTTCGGTTGTCTTTGCTCCTATCTTTTTGAACCCTATCTTGGACTTTTTATTGGTTTGTGTTGAACCTTTGGCACCTGTAGAACTCAAAATCTAGAGCAAACTAGTTAGTCCAATTGTTTGTGTTGGGCAATTCAACCACCAAAATCATTTAGGTAAAGGTTTGACTCTATTTCCCTTTCAATTTGTATATAGCAAAGATAATAAGCTAATCAACGAAAATTGCACTATACAATTGTATAACAATTAGCTCAAATAAAGATCAAAATTTTGTATGTGTGATATGTTTAGAGGACAAGAGATTTACATTTACATGATTACATCTCTATTAACTTGAATTTGACTCTACAAGGATTGGCCAAATCAAAAGCTTCAATTGTATCATGAGAGCTAATATTCTCTACTAATTCCTTCTCAATATAGAAGATTATATAAATTCGTAGAAAATTATCTCCTAATTTATTTCATAGATATATTCTGACAAGTTTCATAGCTGAAAAGACTTTCTAATTGGTTGTTGTTGAGACAGGAAGGGTGATCGACCACTAATTTTAATAATCTAACAACCACTCAATACATACAAATTTTACACGGTTTAACAAGACCTTTCATCAAATCAGCAAGTGATGTTAATGTATTTAGCTCTGGATGATTATATAAATCAATGACAATAATGTGGAAGTTGGCGCTCTAATTGGGACCTTTCTAGATTGGGAAAACTAGTAGGATAGTTTTTCTACTAAGCATATCTTTGACATATCAAAAGTGTCGGTTCTTGGATCTAAGGAAGCACAAAGCGACAAAAGCCATATCGCTAAGAATTTGATGAGGAATAACCAAAAGTTGCAAAGACTTGGTGTCACTACACTAGCGTCAATACTTAACCATACTTCTGCAAAGAGCAAGGTTGACACTCGTGAAAATCTGGATCTTTGTATGAGGTCCAGGAAGGTGAAGGTTCTGAAGATGAGGAAGTCAATCAGGTATTATTTTTCGTCGCATGTAGATATTTCTTCAATCTAATTTGCTTGTACATTTCAGCATACAAATTTGCTAATTTGGTTCATATTTTTTCCACAAGTGTGCAACAAGACGGAGAAACAGATTAAAGAGGGTCTTGGCACCTGCGCAACAAGATGAACCTACAAGATTTACTAGGCAGAATACAAGGGATTTGACTTTAACTTTCTGTCCAGAACTGCAACAAGTCGAAACCTTAGGCCTCTCTACTATCACATCCACCCCTCAACAGGACTAGAACAACTCTAGTGATCAAGGCAAGTGATTGTATCTAATTTGTGCAATGCAATCTATTTTCATTTTGTTTTCATACAATGATTAGTTACATACTATCATTTGTCCTATTACTCTGGTAATCGGTAAACATAATAATGAGCGTGGCTCAAAACTGGAGATAACTTTTCCATATTTAACAAACCAATAAGCATCACACTTTGCAATTTTAAAGAAGCTTCTTAACCAGATACTACCTAATTGAATCCATGCTACAATACTTCCTAGCATCGTATTTTTCAGTGTGGAACTGTGGATAACTTGCTGTTCATTTGCTGTGCAATACCTCATACTAAGAAACAAGTACAAAGATAAAACAAAACTGCAGTAACAATGCACAAAGAAAACAAGATACAGAAATGGAAGAAAACATTTTGATCTGTGGTCAACTTCAACAAAACAGATTAACCAGCATACCTTGCCATCACTATATAAAAAATTACCATGTCACAGAACCAAATCCAATAGATATGCATGTAGGACCTGACAGTAGGCTATCCATTTCCTGCACAAACAGTATACAACACGTTAACATGGGTACCTTTGAGGGATCTTAATAAAACTGTGGAAGCTAAATATAGTAATCGAAATGCACTAGTTTCAACTAGGATTAGGAAAGACAATAGTAATCACATATATTAGGCGCTTCCTATTTGTTGTTCTAACCTAACATAGAGAAGATTAATTCAGAACTTGATTATTGTCCTTCTGGCTAGATTAGTAATATCATCTTTACAATTCCATGATTACAATTCTTCTGGCTTCATTATATACATAACCTGATTGTGTGTTGCAAACAACAACTTAAAGATTGACACTAACCGATTAATATGATTTCATTAGGTGCACTTGAGGCAACCATAGATCCAAATGGAAAAAGGAATAGAAGTATGGGCAGAGAACTGGATAGGATAAGTAGAGGTTTATGCACTAACATCCCCATACACATTGCTGAAGGAGAGATACGGCCAGAAGCACCTATGCAAGCTGCCAAACTTGCATCAGAGGGCGGGATTATACTTAGGCAGCAAATGCCGATCCTCCAACATTGGAAAGAGTACAAGAAGGATAAGTCAATTGTTACAAACTATATCGGCAAAGTTGCTGTAAGTGAAATTCAATCATTCAATGTTACTCCATTCAAATATCATTCTACTTTTTTGCATTTTGAAATTCTAACGTTTATGCTCTTTACTAGGCCCAATTCACCATGGACACCAACAATAATGCAATCAAAGCCGCATGTGCCAATTTGCTCAAGGGTGGACAACGATAGATGAGGTACCAGCTGAAAAAAAATATTTCAATGGGATACCAACAAATCAAGTGAGGACCACATCGCCAGTTAAACATATGACAGACGATCAATGGAAAGCATTGGTGGAGATGTGGTCAGACGCAAAGCACAAGATATGCCAATTAAATAATAATATGTTTAAAATAATTAGATAAGGTATGCTACATTCTCCTGTTGAACATAGTGAGTTAGTGATGCTGGAATTTGTTATGTATTTCCTTTGAGCTTCTAATGTTAATTATGGACACCATACCAGTATTGGTTGGTGAAAGTCGCCTAGAGGGGGGGTGAATAGGGCGAAACTGAAAATCTCAAAAATAATCACAACTACAAGCCGGGTTAGCGTTAGAAATATAATAGAGTCCGCGAGAGAGGGCACAAAACAAATCGCAAGCGAATAATAAAGTGAGACGCGCGGATTTGTTTTACCGAGGTTCGGTTCTCTCAAACCTACTCCCCGTTGAGGAGGCCACAAAGGCCGGGTCTCTTTCAACCCTTCCCTCTCTCAAACGGTCCCTCGGACCGAGTGAGCTTTTCTTCTTCTCAATCAAACGGGAACAAAACTTCCCCGCAAGGGCCACCACACAATTGGTGCCTCTTGCCTTGGTTACAATTGAGTTTTGATCACAAGAACAAGTGAGAAAGAAAGAAAGCGATCCAAGCGCAAGAGCTCAAAAGAACACGGCAAATCTCTCTCGCTAGTCACTAAAGGCTTGAGTGGAATTGGAGAGGATTTGATCTCTTTGGTGTGTCTAGAATTGAATGCCTAGCTCTTGTAAGTGGTTGGAAGTTGGAAAACTTGGATACAATGAATGGTGGGGTGGTTGGGGTATTTATAGCCCCAACCACCAAACTTGACCGTTGGTGGAGGCTGTCTGTCGATGGTGCACCGGACAGTCCGGTGCACACCGGACATGTCCGGTGCCCCCGCCACGTCATCAATGCCGTTGGATTCTGACCGTTGGAGCTTCTGACTTCTGGGCCCGCCTGGGTGTCCGGTGCACACCGGACAACTACTGTTCATTGTCCGGTGCGCCGGTATGGGCGCGCCTGACGTCTGCGCGCGCTGCGCGCGCATTAAATGCAGCGCAGGTAGCCGTTGGCGCCGAAATAGCCGTTGCTCCGCTGGTACACCGGACAGTCCGGTGCACACCGGACATGTCCGGTGAATTATAGCGGAGCGGCTGCTGCGCGAACCCGAGGCTGGCGAGTTGCTGAGGCCGCGCTACCTTGGAGCACCGGACACTGTTCGGTGTACACCGGACAGTCCGGTGAATTATAGCGAAGCGGCTTGAGAAATTCCCGAAGGTGGCGAGTTCAAGTTTGAGTCCTCTGGGCGCACCGGACACTGTCCGGTGTACACCGGACAGTCCGGTGCCTCCAGACCAGAGGTGCCTTCGGTTGCCTCTTTGCTCCTTTGTTGAATCCAAAACTTGATCTTTTTATTGGCTGAGTGTGAACCTTTTGCCCTGTATCACTTATGCACTAGAGCAAACTAGTTAGTCCAATATTTGTGTTGGGCAATTCAACCACCAAAATTATTTAGGGACTAGGTGTAAGCCTAATTCCCTTTCAATCTCCCCCTTTTTGGTGATTGATGCCAACACAAACCAAAGCAAATATAGAAGTGCATAATTGAACTAGTTTGCATAATGTAAGTGCAAAGGTTGCTTGGAATTGAGCCAATATAAATACTTACATGATACGCATGGATTGTTTTCTTTGTTTTTGACATATTGGACCATATTTGCACCATAAGTTTTGTTTTTGCAAATTCTTTTGTAAATTCTTTTCAAAGTCCTTTTGCAAGATAGTCAAAGGTAAATGAATAAGATTTAGCAAAGCATTTTCAAGTTTTGAAATTTTCTTCCTTTGTTCCAAAATGCTTTTCCTTTGACTAAACAAAACTCCCCCTCAAATAAAGTCTCCTCTTAGTGTTCAAGAGGGTTTTAAGATATCAAGTTTGAAAATACTACTTGCTCCCCCTTTAGAACACAAAGAGATACCAATTTTGAAATTTACCAATTGAAAATCATCAAATTTAAAAATTTGGGTGGTGGTGCGGTCCTTTTGCTTTGGGCTCATACTCTCTCCCCCTTTGGCATGAATCGCCAAAAACGGAATCATTAGAGCCCTTAAGAAGTACTTTCTCCTCCTTTGGTCATAAAATAAATGAGTGAAGATTATACCAACGATGGAGAGTGATGCGGAGCGACGACGAAGGATGAGTAGTAGAGCGGAGTGGAAGCCTTTGTCTTCGCCGAAGACTCCAATTCCCTTTCAATATACCTATGACTTGGTTTGGAATACACTTGAAAACACGTTAGTCATAGTATATAAAAGAGACATGATCAAAGGTATTCTTATGAGCTATGTGTGCAAGTCTAGCAAAAGAAATTCCTAGAATCAAGAATATTAAGCTCATGCCTAAGTCTGGTAAAAGATTGTTCATCAAGTGGCTTGGTAAAGATATCGACTAATTGATCTTTAGTGTTAATGTATGAAATCTCGATATCCCCCTTTTGTTGGTGATCCCTAAGAAAATGATACCGAATGGCTATGTGTTTAGTGCGGCTATGCTCGACGGGATTATCCGCCATCTTGATTGCACTCTCATTATCACATAGCAAAGGGACTTTGGTTAATTTGTAACCGTAGTCCCGCAGGGTTTGCCTCATCCAAAGCAATTGCGCGCAACAATGGCCTGCGGCAATGTACTCGGCTTCGGCGGTAGAAAGAGCGACCGAATTTTGCTTCTTTGAAGCCCAAGACACCAAGGATCTTCCCAAGAACTGGCAAGTCCCCGATGTGCTCTTCCTATTAATCTTACACCCTGCCCAATCGGCATCCGAATAACCAATCAAATCAAAAGTGGATCCCTGAGGGTACCAAAGCCCAAACTTAGGAGTATAAGCCAAATATCTCAAGATTCGTTTTACGGCCGTGAGGTGTGATTCCTTAGGGTCGGCTTGGAATCTTGCACACATGCATACGGAAAGCATAATGTCCGGTCGAGATGCACATAAATAAAGCAATGAACCAATCATCGACCGGTATACCTTTTGATCCACGGACTTACCTCCCGTGTCGAGGTCGAGATGCCCATTTGTTCCCATGGGAGTCTTGATGGGCTTGGCATCCTTCATTCCAAACTTGCTTAGAATGTCTTGAGTATACTTGGTTTGGCTAATGAAGGTGCCCTCTTGGAGTTGCTTGACTTGAAATCCTAAGAAATATTTCAACTCCCCCATCATCGACATCTCGAATTTCTGTGTCATGATCCTACTAAATTCTTGACATGTAGATTTGTTAGTAGACCCAAATATAATATCATCAACATAAATTTGGCATACAAACAAATCATTATCAAGTGTTTTAGTGAATAAAGTAGGATCGGCTTTGCCGACTTTGAAGCCATTTGCAATAAGGAAATCTCTAAGGCATTCATACCATGCTCTCGGGGCTTGCTTGAGCCCATAAAGCGCCTTAGAGAGCCTATAAACATGGTTAGGGTACTCACTGTCTTCAAAGCCGGGAGGTTGCTCAACATAGACCTCCTCCTTGATTGGTCCATTGAGGAAGGCACTCTTCACGTCCATTTGATAAAGCTTGAAGCCATGGTAAGTAGCATAGGCTAATAATATGCGAATTGACTCAAGCCTAGCTACGGGTGCATAGGTTTCACCAAAATCCAAACCTTCGACTTGTGAATACCCTTTGGCCACGAGTCGAGCTTTGTTCCTAGTCACCACACCATGCTCATCTTGCTTGTTGCGGAAGACCCACTTGGTTCCTACAACATTTTGGTTAGGACGTGGAACTAAGTGCCATACCTCGTTCCTTGTGAAATTGTTGAGCTCCTCTTGCATCGCCATCACCCAATCCGAATCTTGAAGTGCTTCCTCTACCCTGTGTGGCTCAATAGAGGAAACAAAAGAGTAATGTTCACAAAAATGTGCAACACGAGATCGAGTAGTTACCCCCTTATGAATGTCGCCGAGGATGGTGTCGACGGGGTGATCTCGTTGTATTGCTTGGTGGACTCTTGGGTGTGGCGGCCTTGGTTGTTCATCCTCCTTGTCTTCATCATTTGCATCTCCCCCTTGATCGTTGCCGTCATTTTGAGGTGACTCATCTTCTTGATCTTCTTGTTCAACATCTTGAGCCTCATCCTCAGTTTGAGTTGGTGGAGATGCTTGCATGGAGGAGGATGGTTGATCTTGTGCATGTGGAGGCTCTTTGGATTCCTTAGGACACACATCCCCAATGGACATGTTCCTTAGCGTTATGCATGGAGCCTGTTCTTCACCTATCTCATCAAGATCAACTTGCTCTACTTGAGAGCCGTTAGTCTCATCAAACACAACGTCACAAGAAACTTCAACAAGTCCTGAGGACTTGTTAAAGACTCTATATGCCCTTGTGTTTGAGTCATATCCTAGTAAAAAGCCTTCTACAGTTTTAGGAGCAAATTTAGATTTTCTACCTCTCTTAACAAGAATAAAGCATTTGCTACCAAAAACTCTAAAATATGAAATATTTGGCTTTTTACCGGTTAGGAGTTCATAAGATGTCTTCTTGAGGATTCGGTGAAGATATAACCGGTTGATGGCGTAGCAGGCGGTGTTGACCGCCTCGGCCCAAAACCGATCCGGTGTCTTGTACTCATCAAGCATGGTTCTTGCCATGTCCAATAGAGTTCGATTCTTCCTCTCCACTACACCATTTTGTTGTGGGGTGTAGGGAGAAAAGAACTCATGCTTGATGCCCTCCTCCTCAAGGAAGCCTTCAATTTGAGAGTTCTTGAACTCCGTCCCATTGTCGCTTCTAATTTTCTTGATCCTTAAGCCGAACTCATTTTGAGCCCGTCTCAAGAATCCTTTTAAGGTCTCTTGGGTATGAGATTTTTCCTGCAAAAAGAACACCCAAGTGAAGCGAGAATAATCATCCACAATAACTAGACAGTACTTACTCCCGCCGATGCTTATGTAAGCGATCGGGCCGAATAGATCCATGTGTAGGAGCTCCAGTGGCCTGTCACTAGTCATAATGTTCTTGTGTGGATGATGAGTGCCAACTTGCTTCCCGGCTTGGCATGCGCTACAAATCCTGTCTTTCTCAAAATGAACATTTGTTAGTCCTAAAATGTGTTCTCCCTTTAGAAGCTTATGAAGATTCTTCATTCCAACATGAGCTAGTCGGTGGTGCCAGAGCCAACCCAAGTTAGTCTTAGCAATTAAGCAAGTGTCGAGTTCAGCTCTATCAAAATCTACCAAGTATAGCTGACCCTCTAACACTCCCTTAAATGCTATTGAATCATCACTTCTTCTAAAGACAGTAACACCTATATCAGTAAATAGACAGTTGTAGCTCATTTGACATAATTGGGATACGGAAAGCAAATTGTAATCTAAAGAATCTACAAGAAAAACATTGGAAATAGTATGGTCAGGTGATATAGCAATTTTACCCAATCCTTTGACCAAACCTTGATTTCCATCCCCGAATGTGATAGCTCGTTGGGGATCTTGGTTTTTCTCATATGAGGAGAACATCTTTTTCTCCCCTGTCATGTGGTTTGTGCACCCGCTGTCGAGTATCCAACTTGAGCCCCCGGATGCATAAACCTACAAAACAATTTTAGTTCTTGACTTTAGGTACCCAAACGGTTTTGGGTCCTTTAGCATTAGAAACAAGAACTTTGGGTACCCAAACACAAGTCTTGGAGCCCTTGTGTTTGCCCCCAACAATCTTGGCAACTACCTTGCCGAATTTGTTAGTTAAAACATATGATGCATCAAAAGTTTTAAATGAAATGCTATGATCATTTGGTGCATTAGGAGTTTTCTTTCTAGGCAACTTAGCACGGGTTGGTTGCCTAGAGCTAGATGTCTCACCGTTATACATAAAAGCATGATTAGGGCCAGAGTGAGACTTCCTAGAATGAGTTCTCCTAATTTTGCTCTCAGGATAGCCGGCAGGGTACAAAATGTAACCCTCGTTATCCTGAGGCATGGGAGCCTTGCCCTTAACAAAGTTAGATAAATTCTTTGGAGGGGCATTAAGTTTGACATTGTCTCCCCTTTGGAAGCCAATGCCAGGGCGTCTCCCATTATAGAGCATACTTCTAGCAAATTTAAACTTTTCATTTTCCAAGTTATGCTCGGCAATTTTAGCGTCTAATAATGTTATATGATCATTTTGTTGTTTAATGTGATCATGAATAGCATTGATATCAACATCTCTACATCTAGTACAAATAGAAACATGCTCAACATTAGATGTAGAGGGTTTGCAAGATTTTAATTCAATAACCTTAGCATGTAACAAATCATTTTTAGTTCTAAGGTCGGAAATAGTAGCATTGCAAACATCAAAATTTTTAGCCTTCGCAATCAAAATTTCATTTTCTACTCTAAGGCTAGCAATAGAAACATTCAACTCATCAATCCTAGCAAGCAAATCAACATTATTATTTCTAGGATAGGAAGTTGAATCAATACAAACATGAGAATCAACCTTAGCAATTAAATTAGCATTTTCATTTCTAAGGTTGGCAATAGTGTCATGGCAAGTGCTTAGCTCACTAGATAGTTTTTGACATTTTTCTACTTCTAGAGCATAAGCATTTTTAATCTTAACATGTTTCTTGTTTTCTTTAATTAGAAAATCCTCTTGGGAATCCAAAAGGTCATCCTTTTCATGAATAGCACTAATCAATTCATTTAATTTTTCCTTTTGTTCCATGTTAAGATTGGCAAAAAGGATACGCAAATTATCTTCCTCACCACTAGCACTATCATCACTAGAAGATTCATATTTAGTGGAGGAGTTAGATTTAACCTTCTTCCTTTTGCCGTCCTTTGCCATGAGGCACTTGTGGCCGACGTTGGGGAAGAGAAGCCCCTTGGTGACGGCGATGTTGGCGGCGTCCTCGTCGGAGGAGGACTCGGTGGAGCTCTCGTCGGAGTCCCACACGCGGCACACGTGGGCATAGCCGCCCTTCTTCTTGTGGTACCTCTTCTTTTCTCTTCTCTTGCCCTTCTTGTCGTTGTCCCTGTCACTGTCACTTGATAATGGACATTTAGCTATAAAGTGACCGGGCTTACCACACTTGTAGCAAACCTTCTTGGAACGGGATTTGTAATCCTTCCCCTTCCGTTGCTTGAGGATTTGCCGAAAGCTTTTGATGATTAAGGCCATCTCCTCATTGTCGAGCTTGGAGGCGTCAATAGGTTGTCTACTTGGTGTAGACTCCTCCTTCTTCTCCTCCGTTGCCTTGAAGGCCACCGGTTGCGCCTCGGATGTGGAAGGTTCGTCAAGCTCGTTGATCTTCTTTGAGCCCTTAATCATGCATTCAAAGCTCACAAAGTTCCCGATAACTTCCTCGGGGGTCATTAGTGGATATCTAGGATTACCACGAATTAGTTGAACTTGAGTAGGGTTAAGGAAAATAAGAGCTCTTAAAATAACCTTAACCACCTCGTGGTCATCCCACTTTTTGCTCCCGAGGTTGCGCACTTGGTTCACCAAGGTCTTGAGCCGATTGTACATATCTTGTGGCTCCTCCCCTTGGCGAAGACGGAAGCGACCGAGCTCCCCCTCGATCGTTTCCCGCTTGGTGATCTTGGTGAGTTCATCACCTTCGTGCGCCGTCTTGAGTAGGTCCCAAATCTCCTTTGCATTCTTCAACCCTTGTACTTTGTTGTATTCCTCCTTGCTTAGAGAGGCGAGGAGAATGGTTGCGGCTTGGGAGTTGAAGTGCTCGATTTGGGCCACTTCGTCCGTGTCATAATCCTCATCCCCTATTGATGGTACCTGTGCTCCAAACTCAACAACATTCCATATACTTTTATGGAGTGAGGATAGATGAAATTTCATTAAATCACTCCACCTAGCATAATCTTCGCCGTCAAAAGTTGGCGGTTTGCCTAATGGAACGGAAAGTAATGGAGTATGTCTAGATGTACGAGGATAGTTTAAGGGAATCTTACTAAACTTCTTGCGCTCTTGGCGCTTAGAAGTTACGGACGGTGCATCGGAGTCGGAGGAGGATGTTGATGAAGTGTCGGTCTCGTAGTAGACCACCTTCCTCATCCTCTTGTGCTTGTCGCCTTTCCGATGCGACTTGTGAGAAGAAGATTTTTCCTTCTTCTCATTGTGGTGAGAAGAAGAAGATCTTTTCTCCTTCCGTTTGGAGGAGCCCTTCTTCTTCTCCCTCTTCTTGGTGCGGGACTCTTCCGATGAAGTGCTCCCTTGGCTTGTAGTGGGCTTGTCGCCGGTCTCCATCTCCCTCTTGGTGTGATCTCCCAACATCACTTCGAGCGGTTAGGCTCTAATGAAGCACCGGGCTCCGATACCAATTGAAAGTCGCCTAGAGGGGGGGTGAATAGGGCGAAACTGAAAATCTCAAAAATAATCACAACTACAAGCCGGGTTAGCGTTAGAAATATAATAGAGTCCGCGAGAGAGGGCGCAAAACAAATCGCAAGCGAATAATAAAGTGAGACGCGCGGATTTGTTTTACCGAGGTTCGGTTCTCTCAAACCTACTCCCCGTTGAGGAGGCCACAAAGGCCGGGTCTCTTTCAACCCTTCCCTCTCTCAAACGGTCCCTCGGACCGAGTGAGCTTTTCTTCTTCTCAATCAAACGGGAACAAAACTTCCCCGCAAGGGCCACCACACAATTGGTGCCTCTTGCCTTGGTTACAATTGAGTTTTGATCACAAGAACAAGTGAGAAAGAAAGAAAGCGATCCAAGCGCAAGAGCTCAAAAGAACACGGCAAATCTCTCTCGCTAGTCACTAAAGGCTTGAGTGGAATTGGAGAGGATTTGATCTCTTTGGTGTGTCTAGAATTGAATGCCTAGCTCTTGTAAGTGGTTGGAAGTTGGAAAACTTGGATACAATGAATGGTGGGGTGGTTGGGGTATTTATAGCCCCAACCACCAAACTTGACCGTTGGTGGAGGCTGTCTGTCGATGGTGCACCGGACAGTCCGGTGCACACCGGACATGTCCGGTGCCCCCGCCACGTCATCAATGCCGTTGGATTCTGACCGTTGGAGCTTCTGACTTCTGGGCCCGCCTGGGTGTCCGGTGCACACCGGACAACTACTGTTCATTGTCCGGTGCGCCGGTATGGGCGCGCCTGACGTCTGCGCGCGCTGTGCGCGCATTAAATGCAGCGCAGGTAGCCGTTGGCGCCGAAATAGCCGTTGCTCCGCTGGTACACCGGACAGTCCGGTGCACACCGGACATGTCCGGTGAATTATAGCGGAGCGGCTGCTGCGCGAACCCGAGGCTGGCGAGTTGCTGAGGCCGCGCTACCTTGGAGCACCGGACACTGTCCGGTGTACACCGGACAGTCCGGTGAATTATAGCGAAGCGGCTTGAGAAATTCCCGAAGGTGGCGAGTTCAAGTTTGAGTCCTCTGGGCGCACCGGACACTGTCCGGTGTACACCGGACAGTCCGGTGCCTCCAGACCAGAGGTGCCTTCGGTTGCCTCTTTGCTCCTTTGTTGAATCCAAAACTTGATCTTTTTATTGGCTGAGTGTGAACCTTTTGCCCTGTATCACTTATGCACTAGAGCAAACTAGTTAGTCCAATATTTGTGTTGGGCAATTCAACCACCAAAATTATTTAGGGACTAGGTGTAAGCCTAATTCCCTTTCAGTTGGTAGCTGAGTGTTCATTTATTCTTTTCATTTATTCTACTTTCTTGTGTCATGTCACTCATGTATCATATGCAGGAGAAATGTAACAAAAACCAACTAAATCGAGAGAATGTCCGGTTACATCAGCGCACTAGATCTCGATACTACATTGCACATGCCCATGTTGTGGTAAGAAATGAAACAATAATGTGTATGATCACTATTCTTGAGACCATGTTCTTGTTTCAAGTTAATAGCTTGTTACTGTTTGCAATTATTTTAGAAGAAAATATATTCAAAGATGTAGAGCCCACCTCAATTGATCTATTCAAGAACTTCCATTATAGCAAAAATAATGGATTTACCGAGTCTGTACAGAAAGCAATTGTAAGTGATTGTTTACTTTTATTCCTTCACTACATAAAGTATACATGAATAATACCATGTAAGAAACATCTACTACTGTCATTTTGCTAGGATGATATGGAAGGCATTATGAGTGAACCAGTACAAGATGGACAGGAACCAAAGTCAGCAAAAGAAGTTGTTTCTCAGGTTGTCAAATCAACTACTTTTCTTCGTGTTGCAGGTGTTTGTTCAGCCTCCAAGAGTACCTCTAGAGGTGCAATATCATCACAGGTACGAGTGTTTCACATACCAGTCATGTTCCCTTCTTTCTTTGGATCATTTGTACATGCAACATGTACTTTTTCTAAAGGGTTTGACATAGAGAACATCTTGTTTGACTGCGAGAATTAGTGGATGCGGCTGATGCCACAACTTATTATGTTGTAGTAAGTACTGTAAATGGACAAAGATAAGGGTATTAGGTGAAGAATAAATGGTTGTAGGTTGCTGCGATCTACTCTCATAAGTTACTATAGCATTACTGTACGATTGTACAGACAACAAGAGCAGCTGAAAGTAACTACAATGAATGCAGACAATATCTAGAAAATTTAAAACTATTTTGATAGCACATTTTGTTGCACAACTAGCAGATCATATTCCATTCTTGACTAGCAGCACAACTAGCAAATTATTTAGAACCAACATGATTGCCCATATATGTAGACCACTTGATGCTTTGGTGTCTGATTACGTATTTATATATTATTTATTAATTATGTTCTTGTTCTTATTTCTCTATATGTGCATGTCTAGATATGAAGTAATAAGTTATGTTTATTTATAGGTCCACGATCTTTAGGTTGAGCTTGAGAATGAGAAGCAAGAAAAAGGAGAACTTCGACAAGAGTTGGATAAATTGAAGATGGAATCAGAAACTTCAAGGGTAAAACATTCTGAGGAAATAGAGGGTTTAAAGAAGACATCACAAGAAATGCATGGTCTCCTTCGCCAACTATTGAGCTTCAACCAGGGTCAACACAATCCAGGGTCATAAAGTTACTAAGCCCCCAACAGTGAACTATTGTAGGATGTTTCTGTTCTGAAATTTGGTTTTTAGTTGAACTATGTCTAGTTTTATCAATAGTTGGTTGCTAGTTGTTTACATGTAAAACTAAGTAGGTCCAAGTTTGTTGATTTTTGTTACTGGTAGCTCCAAGTTGTGTTGAACATTGTTGCTTCTTATAAGACGTATTGTGACCTATGAATTAGAAATTGTGTTTGCTATAATTTTGGTCTTTTGATATGTAAATTTTGTGAAATAAGTCATGCGAACATGACAACATGTGTACATTTGAATGTGATTACTCAAATGTTTCAGGGGTAAACAAGGTAAAATGGATAAACAGACTAGGGTAACCTATTGGGTCCCATCAAAACTAAACCTATGCATGAATAAGTGATATTGAAGAACATTATTGGGTAAAAAATGGTCAAGGGCACAACTTGCCTTCAATGAGCTCCTGCTCAGCAACTTCTATCTGCTGGGCACAGGATCCTCAGTCACAGGCTCTTCTACTCGCCATAATACAAACAAGCACAATATAAAGGAGAAATTAACATCAAACCAAACATGTAAACAATATACACAATAATAATCTACACATTAAAATAAGATCCTAGGAACATGAATCATTAATTTTGGAGTTATGGATTTTAAGTTATGAATTTCCAAAGGTTTTATGTGCTTGAAATAAGATTAAGTGAGGAATTAATTTTCTTACTGTTGTCATGTCAAAACAGAGACTCAGTGATAAACAATAATATTACAAAATTTTAGAAACTGGAATGAATTAATTTAGACTAAAAATTAATTTTCTATGAATTTTACAAGTTCTAGCACTTATTTATATATTAAAAATCTATTTATAATTTAAATTCTCTGGTTTTATAATACTCTGGACTGGGCCTCAAATTCTGGTAAGCACAGGGGCTCTGGCGCAAAAAAATCCTAAGACACAGACGACATACAAGGTGGACTGCTGGTTGATAACCCAAAACCCAGGCTCAATAGTAAAATGGCCAGCGGGCTGATCACGCTCCACTCCCGAGCCGTCCGATTAGATTGGATGGCGCATATTAAATCCTGATCCGGACCCTTGGATCACCGATCAACGCTCGGATTTACGCCAGACGAAACGGTATCCCTAATTCTAATCCTAGCCACTGATCGCTCATCCAACGGCTGAAAACCTTTCCCCCAACTCCGGTTAGACAACGGCGGCGCCTAGGGTTGCCAGCTGCGGAGCCAGCGACGACGCTGCTCGATTCTGCCATTCTCGGCCCCATTCACTAATTGAATCCATGCTTCGCCCCATCAAGGGAATAACAGACAGAAAGGTGACCTTATTACCTCGGTATGGAGCACCAGTGACTCAGTCCGCGCAACGACGTGGTACCATGGCATTTGCGTGGAGCTGGGCGATGACAGCATGGGCCCCACGCGACAGTGTAACCAGACGCGCGAGCCAAAGGGAGCTAGGCGGGCGTGACTGCCGCTGCCCACATGGGCCCGTTTATTAGTGGCGCACGCACAAAGAAAGGGGAGAGGATGCTATTGTGCCGCCCGGATGGTATCTCTTGATGGGCCAAAAGAAGGATCCGAGGCCCAGGTATGTTCCCCTTTTCCATTTTCTTTTGTTTTTATTTTCTCTTTTCTTTTATGCTTAATTCTTTTGAATCTAAACTTTGAATTCAACTTAAGTGCAAATTTTAAATTCATATTAACTATACACTTTGTTCATACCCTCATGTGATGAAATTATTTAATTATAATATTATTTTATATGGAATAATATTTCTTTCTCTCTTCTATTCTCCTGGATTTTGTTTTCAATTTAGAGGTTAAATTCCATGTGTCAATTAATACATTAATATATTGTTAATGACACACTTATTTTATTATACACAAATGCACAATCAAATAAAAACTCAGCATGATGCACATATTAATTTAGGTGTCATTAGCTAATTAATGACTTTTGAAGTGTTGATTCACCTGTTATAATAAACAGAGGCAAAAACATGTGTGTAAATCAACTATGTTTTCAATTTTACATTTTTGAGTATTACAGAATTTTATCCCTTTTATTTCTACATAGAAATTATATGTATAGCTAAAAATGTTTATTTATAATTCTTCTAACATTAATATTCTACGGATTAATGTAAATTACTAATTGGACTTTCAATGACATAATCATGATTATTATGACATAAGTAAGTGTTTTACTAATTCTAATAATTAAGTGCTATACTTATGAATATATTTATTATGACTAGTAAAAATCTATTTTTCATCTAACCAAAAATACGTGTTCTAGTATTTTCTTCTACTTCCTTATATCAATAAAATTACACTTACAACACTACTAACAATTATCATTCATGTGCTAAAGCGAGATTAATCGTAAACATTTTTAGTAGGAAAATTACCAAGTTAGTGACCAGTGACATAATTTATTTTTGAAATATAAATTCATACACCTATCAAAATTTTTTTGCGAGGCTTGTTTACGACTACACGTATACATCGGAGAGTAGCACATAAGGTTTTTGAGTCACTTTTACATACATTTGTTGCAGAAAATACAAAAATAATTCTCGTAAATTCGGAGGGCCAAAACTCAAAATGGTCATCTTCTATCTTGGGCTAGAGTTGGTGCACTAAGAGAACTCGACGAGCAGGGAGAAGGGCAGGGCGGTCTCGGCGGGCAGAGGACGGGCGCGACAGGCGGACTATCCGGCCAGGGCACGAATGTCGAGGCGAGGCGCAGTGGTCCGGCGAGTGCGAGAGAGAGAGAGAGAGTGAGGGAGTGAGGGCAAGCTCAGGGAGGGAGAGAAGAGCTCGGGTCGATCCTATTTATAGAGAGAGGCGAGGAGAGGGAGAGAGAGGGACGCCGGGGAGGAGGAAATGGCCGGCCATGGCCATTAACGGCCATCAATGGCGTCGTTAATGGAGGAGAAGAAGTGGGGGAGGGAGATGAGGAAACGGCCGCCGGTTTCCGGCTTCAGGGGAGGCGGACGGGCGCGGACTAGGGCGCACGCGCCCGAGTGGCGGCGCGGGGAAGACGGACCGCGGGGCCCTGACGGGTGGGTCCCGCCGGTCGGTGAGAGAAAAGGGGAGGGGGAAAGGGGGCGCGGCGGCTGGGCCGCTAATGGGCCAAATCGGCCGGTCGGCTAGGGTTTCGTCCATTTTTCTTTTTTTTCTTTTCTATTTAAAAATATAGAGAAATATATTTTTAAAAATTCTAAAAATCATAAAAATTATACCAAAATTATTTATAACTACAATATTATTTTTGGACCAATATTTCTATATTATTTAATTTAATTTTCAATACAAAGTAATTTCTACTAAACATCCAAAATCAAATATGAGTAAACAAAAATTATTCTAAATGCAAATAAAAATCAAACATTTGAAGAAAATTCATTACCATAATTACCATCAATAAACCAAATGCATTTTTTAGTTGATGGTTTTTATAGTGTTACAAACCTATCCCCTTAAAAGAATCTCGTCCTCGAGATTAAGGAACTTCTAAGAATACTGGGGGAATTCTACTCTGAGTTCATCTTCTCTTTCCCAATTGGCCTCATCTTCTGAATGATGACTCCATTGAACTATACACATGTTGAACTTTACTCCGTGTAATTCTGCGAGATGTTTCCAGAATTCTAACAGGGTACTCCGAATAAGTCAAATCTTCCTTAACATTGAGTTCTTCCATAGGTAATTGTTTTTCCGATACTCTTAATATTTCTTAAGTTGTGACACATGAAATATGTCCTGTACGTCTGATAAACTGTCGGGTAGTTCCAACTGATATGCTACTTCTCCTTTTCTTTCCAAAATTTTGAACGGGCCAATGTAGCGAGGAGATAATTTTCCCTTAACTTTAAATCTTTTCATGCCTCTCATCAGTGAAACTTTAAGGTATAAGAAGTCTCCTACTTCAAATATCAACTCTCTTCTTCTATTGTCAACATAGCTTTTCTGTCTCGATTGTGCTGTTTTCAAATTCTCTCTGATAATTTGTACTTGCTTTTCTGCTTCTTGGAGAATTTGTGGACCAAATACTTGACTTTCTCTGGTCTGATTCCAATAAAGCGGTGTTCTACACTTTCGTCCGTCAAGTGCTTCAAATGGTTCCATTTTTAGACTTCCTCGTAACTATTGTTATACAAGAATTCTGCATAAGGCAAACTTTTATCTCAACTTCTACCATGCTTTAGAGCGCAAGCTCTTAGCATATCTTCCAACACTTGGTTTGTTCTTTCCGTTTGCCCATCCGTTTGTGGATGATAAGCTAAAGTAAAGTTTAATTTGGTATCCATAAACTTATGTAGTCTTTTCCAAAAGCGCGAGGTAAATTGGGTTCCTCGATCCGATACGATCTTCTTTGTTACTCCGTGCAGACAAACAATTTTTGACATGTATAACTCTACTAACTGGGCTCCTGAGTAAGTTGTATTCACAAGTATAAAGTGTGCCACTTTAGTCAACCTGTCCACTATAACCCATATTGAATCATAGCCATCCTGAGTACGGGGTAGTCCAACTATGAAATCCATACTAATTTCTTCCTATTTCCATTCTGGTACTCTGAGAGGTTGTAGCAATCCTGTTGGTCTTTGGTGTTCGGCTTTAACTCGCTGACACACGTCACATAATGCAACATGAGTAGCCACATCTCTTTTCAAACCATACCACCAATACTTTTCCTTAAGATCCTGGTACATCTTAGTACTTCTAGGGTGAATAGAATATGCTGAATCATGAGCTTCTCTTAAGATAAGTTGGCGTAGGTGCTCAATTTCTGGTACACAAATTCTCTTTTTAAACCATACTGTGCCTTGTTCATCTTCTATGAAATATGGGGCTTTACCCAAACTAATTTGTGTCTTAATTTCTTTAATTTTCTCATCAGACTCTTGTCCTTTATGAATCTCTTCTTCCAAAGTAGATTCAACTTCCTTAACTGTTGCTTCCATATTATTGAGCATTCTAAGATTGAGTTGTTCCATCTCCCAACACAATTCTTGTGCCATCAAATGAGAAGTGATGTTGTTCACTTAACTTTTATGGCCCAAAGCATCTGCCACTACATTTGCTTTTTCTGGGTGATATTGTATTTCCAAATCATAGTCCTCGATTAACTCAATCCATTTCTATGTCTTAGGTCGAGTTCTTTCTGCGTGAAGATGTATTTCAAGCTTTTGTGATTCGTGAAGATTTTACACTTGTTTCCAATCATGTAGTGCATCCAAATCTTCAAAGCATGTACTATGACAGCTAATTCCAAATGTGTAGGATAATTCTTTTCATGCTTCTATAACTGCCTTGAAGCATAGGCAATCACTTTTCCTTCTTGCATTAACACACATCCAAGTGCTAGATGTGATGCATCGCAATACACATCAAATCCTTTATGAATATCAGACATAATTAGCACTGGTGCAGTGGTTAGCATTTCCTTTAATTCCTCGAAATATTTCTGACATGCTTCATCCCACTTGAACTCTTTACCTTTCTCCAACAGTGAAGTAAGAGGTTTCACTATTTTGGAGAAGCCTTTGATAAATCTTATGTAGTATCCTGCTAATCCAAGAAAACTCCTGATCTTGGACACATCGGTGGGTTGTTTCCAATTTAGTATTTCACTTATTTTATCGGGGTCTACTTTGATTCCTCCATTGGTGATAATATGACATAGGAAAGCAACTTCGTTCAGCCAAAAATCACACTTCAAAAATTTCACATACAACTGATTGTCGTGAAGCTTCTATAAAACTAATCTTAGAAGATTTTCGTGTGCTTCTTCATTCTGAGAATATACTAGTATGTCGTCAATGAATACCACCACGAACTGGTCAAGGTATTCCATGAATACTTTATTCATCAAGTTCATAAAGTACGCTGGTGCATTAGTTAGTCCAAAAGACATGACTAAAAACTCATATAGTCCATATCTTGTAGTGAAAGCTGTTTTAGGTATATCTTCAGTCCGAATCTTCAACTGATGATAGCCTCATCTTAGATCTATCTTTGAGAATATTGTAGCTCCTCTCATCTGATCAAACAGATCTTCAATCTGAGGTAACGGGTACTTATTCTTGATCGTTACTTCGTTCAAACTTCTATAGTCCACACACATTCTAATTGAACCATCTTTCTTGTTCACGAATAGAACTAGGGCTCCCCATGGCGATGAACCGGGGTGAATAAAACCTTTTTCTAGTAATTCTTCTATTTGTTTCTTCAGTCCAATTAAATCTTTGACATCCATTCGGTAAGCTCTTTTCGAAATTGGTGCGGTTCCGGGTAATAGTTCAATAGAAAACTCTATATCACGATCAGGTGGCATACCTGGTAATTCTTCCGGAAATACGTCTGGTATTCGCACACTATCCTGATGTGCTCCAAAGATTTCTCTTTCAACTGATTTACCATTGTCTCTACTATTGCTGGCATACTGACATTGACTTCGATTCTTTCTCCTTGTGGACTGGTTAACGTAACCATCCTCTTAGCACAAGATATCACTCCATCATACTTGGTCAAGTAGTCTATTCCAAGTATCACATCGATTCCACTTGATTCCAAAATTATCAGCTCTACTAGAAAGCTTAGGCCTCTAGTTTCAATCTTAGTGCGAGGACATGAGAGAGTGGCTCTAAGTTCACCTCCTTGTGATCGGATTAATAGTTTCTTCTTCAAGGGATAGTTTGGTATATTATGTTTTTCCACAAATGACTTTGTTACGAAGGAATGAGATGCTCTAGAATCAAATAAAACTAATGCAGATATGGAGTCAATAAGAAACATACCATACACCACGCCGGCATCCTTAGGAATTGATTCTGCTGTCACATGGTTGACTCTTCCTCTACTCTAGTTCTGCAGAGTCTTGTTCAGTGCAGAACTACGAGCAGGGGTGTTCTGGTCATTCCTCTGGTTGTTCTTCTTCTGGGGTGTCTGTGGGTTACGCCTAGGGCAGTTGTTGGCATAGTGTCCAAGTTCAGCACACTTGAAACAGTCATTGGGTTGAACTGGGGTAGTTGTGTTGTTGTTCTTGGCTGGTGTGTTCACTGTGCTTCCCTGACGATTATGCTGTTGCCCACTAGACCTTTGGCTGGTCTGGGTGTTGCTTCTCTGTTGGTTCTGGTATTGACTGCTCCTCTGACCTTGTTGTCTAGAGCGCTGTGCTTGATAGTTGTTGTTCTCACCCTGGTTTCCGGAGCGGAACTGAGAACCTTGGGAGTTGTTTTGCCGGGTGTTTCTGCTGGTCTGCCCTTGGTACTTCCTCTTGTGGTCGGACAGTTCTTTCCTTTTGTTTTCAAGTCCAATTGCCTTGTTCAGCAAAGTCTAGAAATTAGGGAAACTGTGGCTCTATAGCTGGTAGTTCAATGGTCCAATTAAGCCTTCCAAGAAATGTTCTTGGCGCTTCTCGTTGATGTCCAGTTCCTCTGGGGCGTAACGTGAAAGCTGGGTGAAGCGATCACGATACTCACTGATGGACATGTTCCCTTGAGTGAGGGAAAGGAACTCCTTCTTCTTAAGCTTCATAATTCCCAAGGGAATATGATGAGCGCAGAAGTTCACTTGGAACTCCTGCCAAGTTATGGCATCAGCATTGGTGTGTGCCGCAGTGAAGGCATCCCACAAATCGGACGTGGCTCCTTCAAGTCTTCCTGAAGCATACAAGACATTTTCTCGGTCATTGCACTGGGTGATGTCAAACTTCTTTCCAATGACCTTAAGCCAGTCATCGGCATCCAAAGGGTCTACTGCATGCGAGAAAGCAGGCGGGTGATGACTCATTAAATCCCGATGCTTGTCTCTAGCTTGGGGTGCGTGCTGCTGCTGTTGTTGGTACTGTTGGTTTTGCTAATTGTGCTGAATCTGCTGTACTGACGCTGTATGTCCTTGCAGAAGTTGCATCTGCGCGACGATGAACTGATCCATCGTGGGATTGGGTGGTGGTGGTGGCAACTGCTGACCACGTTGGTTTTGGTGATTATTGGGACCTGATCGAGTGTTCACCATCTGTTCGGTTAGAAAGTGCACTCCTGGGGTAAGTGAGGAGTAGAGAAGATTCTAAGGGGAATAGCTTATTATTAATGTTAAGTCTATTGTTATATATATAATTTTTTTATTTGCTCTTATGGCCATCATTCCATAAGACCAACACACTCAAGCCAAAAATCCAAATCAAACATTTCAAACAACACCATCACATGGTTGTTATTATTAATATTGCAATAATATAAAAGTTGTTTTTCGTCTATCGCGGAAACTAACTTATTACAATATAAATTTAAAATCTAAATCAGCCTAGTGATGGATCCTGGTTCTCCGTAGCGGATCCTCTTGTGGGGAGGGGATAACGCCATAGCGGGGACTTGAACTTTAGGGGGATTCCTTCCATCAAGCTGAGCTTCCATGGCTGCGATCCTTGCATGTGCATCCTCAAGCTCCAAGTGTACCCTAGAAAGGTCCAGGGTAGCATTATCCAGGTCGGTGTTATGACCTGCCACCACACCAGCTAAGGTGTTGTGGCGATCTTCATTTGCTCCACCTGGAACAATACTGGTCTGGTTCTCTCCACGAATACGCAGAGGAAGATGCATGTACTTCGTGTTGTGTAGCTGCTGCCGGTAGGTGTGGCTGAGAGACCACAGAGTTTGCCTAGCAGCATCGTTGACCGAAGCAGCGTAGGTGGATAGCGGCGTCACAGACTCATGTGCTGATAGAGTCCTGAACCCTCTATCACATGCATCCATCACCCTGACATGAATGCTAGTGATGTAGTAGCAAGGCCGAGGAGGCTCGTACACTCACCTTGTCTCGTACATGGGTCGATCGTAGGTTCCCAATGCGTGCAGAACATCCTGCAGCAGATTAGGGAAGTGCCATGTCTTGAACATTGAGGTATAATGTTCAGTGACAAGCCATAACCCCACATAGTGGTCCTGCCGTTCTTTGTTGGCTTCATCGTTGAGGTTGTCCTCATCTTTTTCTTCCTCGTCGTCTTCATCATCGTCACCAGAGTCGTCTGGGTCATCACCTCTAGGAGCAGGGGCTTAGACTGCTGGTGCTGGCGGTGCTGAAGCTGACGATCCAGCTGCCAAGGCTAGTGATTCTGCCAACGGGGTGGGCGTAGGCAGAAACTCCTCCGAGCTGTCCTCTAGAATGACTCCGTGCTCCACCCGAATGCGAGGGAGATCCACATGAATTTCCTTGACTACCACTGGGTAGACAGGAACTTGTCGTGGCGGAGGGATGAAGTTGGTGTTGATCCGAGTGGTTTGAATGGTACGAACCATCTATAAGAGAAAATGCCAATTTAGTTGATGTTTAAAGAGGTAAGGTTAATAAAATAATTTTGTAAGAACAAAATTAGCATGTTTTCAACAGTCTAGGCTTTTCATTTTTAACTAATCTAATGAGCTAGAGTCAACGTTGCTTTGATACCACTTCTGTCACACCCGGTACTGGGGACAAAACGAATGTATAGCATATGTGGGCCAGGATCCATTTCCCACACATATGTTGACGTTAAAGTGTAATATATCAAAAGACAATGCAATAAAGGCCAAGTGATAGGGAGCCCCCACTTCTGTCACACCTCTTTCTTTCGTTTCTTGTTGGGTTCAAAGCTGGAGCCCCCAGTGATAGGGAGCCCAAGTTTCTTTGATGTTGACGACGAATTTTGATGGCTTGTCATGCTCTTCGTCGTAGTGTAGGTTGTTGTGGTCGTGAAATCACCAACGGTGGACGCCATAGTTGATTGCTTGTTTTCAATTGCTACGTGGCATCAAAAATAAGACAACACAGGTTAAGAAGTTTGAACCTTCATCCTTATGTTATTATCACTTCTCTCAAAAGGATAACTTAACGAAGGTAGGGAAAATTAAGGGCGGCAATCTCTAGCCCGAAGAACACCCTCTCATCAGCGGCCTGATTCCCGTTCTGGCGCTGCATCAGATTGACATCCACAACACGGGATGCAGCGGCACCATGCATGGGATGTGAGCAAAGCGTTTAACCAAGGCCAAGACAACCAGAGCACCATTTTCCGTCATCCTCATCAAACAACAAAGAGCTAGCTAGCGAGCAGCGAGGCATCACAGTGCAATACAGACGGACATCTGAATCAGCCACGTTGCATGCATGATTCGGAGCTTGCATGCATGTCTGTTAGAGGGCCGGGCCGGGGGTGCGTGCCTGCTGCATGTATATATGTGTAGTGCTGGCGGTATGTTGCTTATGAAGACCGTCATCTATGGTCGGGCTTGTGCTAGCTGCCGGCGGCCACGTTGCGTGCATGTGTTGGAACTAGCGGTTGTTGCTCTGAGCAATAGCAAATCTTTATATGGCGCTGTGGTTGCGCATGCGGCATGCAGATTGATACACGCCTAGCGCATGATATAGACAATTTTATGTTCTTGCAGGGTTCCCTTTTGCCCTTTTTGTTGGTTCTTGGCTGCCATAAACTGATATAACCCCCACTACCGGAATCAATCGCTTTGGAAAACCGTGCATGAAAAAATGATATTCATGGTACTTAGCATAAGTTACGACCGATTTCAGAAGCGTACCGGAAACTTCGAGCAACATGCTCACTAAACATGGCCGTGAACTTGGCATCCACATGTTTAAAAATTGTATAAAACACAAACAAAGTCAGAAAATCATGAAACTTGTCCCCGTGTCATGATATCATATGTATAGGCTATGATAAAAATTTTAGAGTATTTGGAGAAAGTTGTGAGACACTATGTGTAGAAACCTAAGAGCACTACACATGAAATCATAGAGTTTCAATGTGAATCTAGAAGGTTTCTACACATAATGTCTCACAACTTTCTCCAAACATTCTAAATTTTTTATCACAGCCTCTACATATGATATCATGACACGTGGACAAGTTTCATGATTTTCTGACTTTATTTGTGTTTTATACAATTTTTAAACATGTGCATGCCAAGTTGACGGCCATGTTTAGTGCGCATGTTGCTCGAAGTTTCCGGTACGCTTCTGAAATCGGTCGTAACTTATGCTAAGTAACATGAATATCATTTTTTCATGCACGGTTTTCCAAGTTTCGAGTGACCTGCAGTTCAAATTTGAATTTTCCGAAGAATTTCAAAAAACGAACTAAATCTACTAGATATTGCAAACACTGTTATAATTGTCCACAAATGATACATGTAGGTCTACATAGTGTAGGAACATACCACAAACAGTTTGGGAGACAAAATCAAAAAAATAAAAATATACTTTGCCGAGTGTCTGGATAAGACACTCGGTAAAGCTTTCTTTGCCGAGTGCCAGCTGCGCGGCACTCGGCAAAGAAGCATCTTTGCCGAGAGCCGACGGTTGGCACTCGGCAAAGACTGACGGCCGTCAGCTTTGGGACGGCCGCTGACGGCCCTTTGCCGAGAGCCCCCTTTGCCGAGTGTTTGACACTCGGCAAACATGTATTTGCCGAGTGTGGACCTATACCGAGTGTCCTACGCTCGGTAAAGACGCTCGTTACCGAGAGCCGAGCTTTGCCGAGTGCGGCTCTCGGCAAAGCGGCCGGCACTCGGCAAAGGCTCGGATTCCGGTAGTGCCCTCAATTGTTGAGTATCTTCATGCAGAGGTAAGCTAAATACAAGACTACTTTGAATTTGTTGAGAGTCCCTCTTCCAATGATTGTATTATATGGGAAGTCCATATCAACTATTTCAAACATGATCTTCTCTGTTCTTGTATTGTTGATATAGCCGAAGCCCGAAGGTAATGGGCATAGCTAGCTTTCATAATGTCATCACTTGCTGCCCTCGGAAGCCACATAGGGGGAAAGCTGAATCCTTAATCTTATCTTCTGACTCTTGCATTTGCTTGAAGACCTTGACAAATATGATATCTGCGTGCTAGCTGCCGTCGTGTCGGCAGCTGTTCGTTACCAGTACGCTAAGCTAACTAATCTCAGCGGAACATGGACGACGATCGACGAAAGGTAGACCCTGCCTATCCCTGCCTGTGCCTATATATATATATATGAACTAACTAGCTCTTGCTTCCACCATCGACAGCTGCTTGATCTCTCGCCTCTCGCTCTCGTCCAACTGCAATACTGTTGGTTGATCGTCTCGCCCGTTGTGTTGGAGAGGTCTTCTCCACGTTCAGTCCATCTCTCTGCAGGTGAGCACCATATGTATCTATGGATCTAGCTAGCAGTATATGTAGGTGTGGAACGATGAAGATCGAGGCGCTCTTCGGGGCGCCGCAGCGATACCCCACTCGCCTACTCCGGCGGACGGTGAAGATTGCCCTCTTCATGGTCTGTTCTCTCATCTCTGTCTTGGCTCCATCCTGGTGGATCCAAATCTATGGTCAGTTCCCTACCGTGACCTATCATATATACTTACTACAATGCTCTCTGCTAGCTTGTATCATTGATATACATGGTGTTCGTCTGAAATATATTTTCAGGAAAAATTGCGCAGCTAGGAGCAGGGTAACTACCTACTGCCTCAAATAATCCAGCTAATTAATTAATAATGATGTTGATATGTGTTGTATTTGGGACTTTTGAACAGGATATTTCTTGTAGTTCAGCTCATAAGTTTTATGAGATTTATCACAAGGCTGAACTACAAATTATATATATATATATATATATATATATATATATATATATATATATATATATATATATATATATATATATATATAGAGAGAGAGAGAGAGAGAGAGAGCCCTAGGCTCTATTTAGCTTAAGGAAGCCATAGCCAAATATGAACGCACGTGCATTCACAGCCGACCGACTTTTCAGATTCCATATATATACTGACGTGCTCCGCCATTAGCTCCTTTTCTCCCGGTCTTAGTTTCCATAACCGCAAAACCCCAACCTCGCCGCGCGACTCCGGGAATCTCCACCGACTCAACCATCCCCGACGACTCCACTCCCCTCGCCGCTCGCTGTCGATCCAGTCGCAATCGGTAGTTGAGCAGCGCCTCCTCGGTGTCCCCAATCCGCTCTCCAATATTCCCGCACCTGTGTCAGGAGACGGGAGTCTAGACCGAAGAAAACCCCTGTTTCTCCGCCGACGCGTCTGCTTCCTCGCTCTCCGCGGACCCGACTGCTTCCACGTTCTCCGCCATCTTCCACATTCGCCGCCGTCAACGGGTACCGCTCCAACTGGTAGCCCTTCCCCAACCATCTACGATGTGTTCTTCCCAACCCTAGCTCGCGCGCATTTCATTGGATCGACTTCGACCGTCAACAAATGTGTTGTATTTTGTTCATACTGCATTGTAAGGATTACGGCGAGGGTGAAAAATATTTATGCAGTTGATTTAATACATTTACGCACATTTACACAGTTGGTTACGCACATTAGAATACATGTTTATGCATATCAGTTAAAGTTTTTTTCATAGATGATGTTCAATTGGTAATTGAGTGGTCAGCTAGTTGTTTTGTGACTGCATACATTTATTTATTCCATTATTTTATAGTTAATACATTACTGTTCACAACATGTATTGTTTTATTGAATCATATCCAGTTTTTAATTATTATAAAACAAACATTATTTATTACACTAGTTCACAGTTAATACAACTTGTTTATAGCAAGTTTTGTTTTGCTCAAACATATTCAGTTTGTTATGATTATAAAATAGGGCAGAACATGTGTGCAAGTGATTGTTGTAAAGAAGCAGTCAATTAGTTGTTTTTGGTAGAGTATATTTTTTTATTTAGAATTTATTATCTGGTTAGTGATATGCAATCATTTATGTATTCATTAGTCTATAGTTAATACATTAATGTTTTTCTGCAAGCTTTGTTTTTTTGAAACATATTGAGATTTTTATGATTGTATAACAGGCCAGAACATGTATGCAACTAGTTGCTTTTCATGTATGTAACTGAATGCAACTGTGTTTTTTCATGTATGCAACTTTATGCAAAATATGTTTCATGTATGCAACTGTATGCAACTGTATGCAACATATTCAGTTTTTTATGACTGTAGAACAGGACAGAACATGTATGCAACTGTGTTTCATGTATGCAACTGTATGCAACTTTATGCAACATATTCAGATTTTTATGATTGTAGATCAGGTCAGAATATGTATGCAACTGTGTTTAGTAAATGAGCAGTCAACTAGTTGTTTTTCATAGAGTATATTATTTATATAAAATTTCATATATGTTTAGTGCATACATTTATGTATTTCAGATGATTATAGCTAATACATTATTGGTTACAGCAAGGTCTGTTTTTATTGAAACATATTCAATTTTTCCTTATGATTGAACATGTCAGTATATGTATGCAAATGTAAATAGAGAACAGTATATTCAGATGTTTATTGAGACATTATTATTGCCATGCAAAATTTATACAGAGTGCTTTTATGCTTGGTATTTAAAACAACTAGGTTCATTGATTCAATAATACCACACAATAAATACATATGCATATCCAACAGTTTAATTTTTACAATACTGTGTATTATGTATGCAGCTTTTAATTTTAAAAAATGAAGCACGTGGACCGTCCTCCAAATAACCCCAAACGTATAACAATTCAGTCAAGCCAGGAGTGTTTCAGTGTTAACATTTCGTCCGCAGAACTGTCTAATCCATGTCCAGAAGTTGGAAATCCTCCAAATGTTGACAGTCAAAATTTGATCAATGAAACAGTACAACTTGATTCTGATGAAGATGACTTCATGCCAGCTCTGAAGAAGTGTAATGTTTCTGAAAGCCATACAAGAGTTTTAAGAAAAGTTGTGACAAAGAGGATTAAACATGAGGAGCTACCCCGACAGGTTAGTGTTATGCATACCCAACAAACAATTTCATATTTGTAAGGTTCTGAATATTTTTTTTGATAATAACAAAATTATTTTCATGTTTTATATTGTGTAACAGAGGCTCAATGTGAGGTGCAACCCTCAAGATGTCATTGCAAGCATTAACATTTTGAATGAAAGACAACGTGAGGCTATAAGACGTAAAGGTTTCTCTAACATTCTTGATATGACAGTAGATGCGTTGTGTAGTAGATCACACCTTCAATGGTTGATGGACAAGCTGGACCCCAAGGACATGACAATTCGTCCTGGTCCAGGAAAGAAACTAAAGATCACAAAGGATATTGTTCATCTTATCCTTGGTGTACCAAATCATGGCGGTGGTAAATCATTGGGGATTGACGAAGCAGTTGCAGCAAGCAACTTGAGGGCAGAGCTTGGTTTGGCTAAAGACGAGTTCAATGTGACATTTCTATAGGATCGTTTAAGGAAAGGCGAGGATGATGACCTTACAATCAGATGTTTCTTCCTCATTTTATTCAACCGTCTATTGTTTCCAACTGCTAGCTGGGGCATAACATATCATGAGGTGCTTCTGACAGAAGAAATGCACCGTTTCCATGAGACCGACTGGTGCCAGTTGATTTTTAATGATCTCTGTGAAGCTGCGAAGAAGTGGCACAACCGAATCACCACAAATGTCTCCACGACTATATACAGATGCTCCATTGTTGTCCTTGTAAGTATATTGTTTATCCTTATGTACATTTATTGCATTTTTGGTTGCTCACTGTGGGTAATTATGTAACATGTTTTATGATGTTGGTTACGTTTACTTACATAGCTTTTGAACATTGTAATTCTTTTATGTAGTTGTATTACTTGGATCACCTGCATGCAGCCGCTGCCCCTCAAAATAAGATTGGCACACCTCGCAAGAGGAAGGTACTCCATGGGGCTGAACCTTTCGGACATTGTGAAGTAAGTTATTCATATTTACACAGTTGGTTACGCACATTTACATAGTTGGTTACGCACATTCACTTTAATTTTATTTTTAGTTCCAAAGCTCGACCGAGACATGCTATTCAGTTGGACCTAAGCTCGATCGCCAATCCGAGGCATGTTTATGATGTATTATATAAATAGTTTATGAATATTTATGGAACAAATGGAATAGGAAGGTGGACATGGATTCTTATTAATTTTGCTGAACAACCAGCCGGAGTGCAGGACCAACATTTTTGATGCACCGCGCCCTGCCCCAACGCCTCGGCCCACTTTTAACATCCAACTTCCATCGATCAAAGAGATGATGTCAAGTAAGATCAACGATCTCCCACCTCGTCATCGATCTAAATTCACAGACATTCTTGCTGCATATGACTTGGAGGTTGACAAGTCATGCATAGCCATAAAAGACAACATTGACAAAATTATTGAGAAGCAATACAACATAGCAGACAAGTTTATAGAGTTGATCGATGAGGTACTACGTGCCGAGTCTGATAATTTAGAAAATGAGATAGATGAGCCATAGCATCCGAGGAATTCGGCTAATTCAGCAGGTCAGTCATACAATTATCCCTTCTCATTTATTCAGAACCATTAACTGTCTACATGTGCATACGGTTTTTTATACGTACAGTTAACATCATTTGTTTTTTTCAAGTATACGCAGCAACATTTGATCTATAATGCAAGTTTTGACATATATTATTTTCAATATTATTGTGTACAAGGACACACTGTTCATGCCACCCAACCCACACCCGATATGCCAACCCAAGCTTCGTAGCTCGAGACCCAGCTGGGTGGTACTCAGTTTGAAGAAATTCATGAAAGACAACAGCATATCCGTAGAGTGCTGGAGACTTGTCCCGACGAATCGGATGTTGTTACAGGTCAATAGGTAATATATCCAACTCCAATACCTTTTTTACTCATCATACGTACATTGTTTGCATATTACTTTTTAGCAGTATACGAACCACACTTTTTTGTCAATAGGATTTCTGTTTTGATGTTCGAAACAACATTTTGAGGAACACAAATATCACACCTCAAACCACACCAGCTTGCACCCGCTTGCCGAAATTTGACGTGACACCGCAAAAAAGTTTGTTAGCAGTTCATGTCTCATGTTATAATTCAATTTTACAATACATACTACATAATTATACTAATCATATACCTTTGTGTAGAGAGGTGAAATGGCAACAGAGGAAATGGAACACAATGACAGTGGGCCAGTTTTTGATCAGACCCAAACTCCTCATGTCAGTATAATAACATACATATTACATAATGCATTTTATGCCATTAAACTAATTTTTTTAATGTTCAATCACTTATAACCATGTTGCATTTTAGGATGATACACTGAAAGGGACAACAAATTCTGGAACAAATCCACCCCTTACAGAGCATGAGTGCGTTCGTTCTCTGTGGGATTTAATTTGTTCCAAGGACATTGACCAAAGCAGGTACATGTTACACAAATTACGAATACCGTATTTATAAGTTTGGTTCATTTATGCAATATGAATATATAACTATGTTCATCATACAGGGTTGCCATAGATTACGGTGAATATAGTGCAAACAGTATCAATATTTATGAATCTTTCGCAGAGGGCAAATGTCTTGAGAATGTCTTCATGCAGTGTTTCATTGAGTGTGTTCGTGATGATTCCAAAAATCATCATCGAACTATGACATCTAATAGATTAGTACTTGATGTCAATGTTGGGGTAGGTTCTTCTTCACAGTTATTGTAACTATACACAGAATATACTTACACACTCTATTTTTGGTTTTTTAGGCTCTGTTAAATTTTGAAGAGCAGGAACGTCATAGCAAGAATCCTCAGTCGTTTGATCAAAATGTGTTACAGAATTGCTTGCACAACACATTGCCTCCTTTGGTAAATCTGGATAAATGCAAGTCGGTAAGCCTCAATAACATTTTGTTCCCAGGTTCATTAGCATATTAACTGTACCTTTTAATCATCATGACATTGTAACAACAACATGTAAACTATTTTTACTTTTCTCATCAACAGATATTGGTACCTATGCTTAGTAGGGGACATTGGACACTGTATGTAATCAACCTACACCATCGGTGTATACATATTTTAGATTCGAATCCGTATGGTTTAGAACTTGGTGGCACCCACATGGAAGGACTACCATTATGACCCAATCTATTTAGGTGGAAGGAAATTCCCATGGGCTAGGGTTATAATGAGTAGGCTGAGCAAAGCATTACAACATGTTTGCCCTAATGCAGCCTTTCCTAAATTTGGTAATTTTCCAATGGATATGCCATCTAATTGCCCAACAATGAGAACATGGTCAAACGACTATGGATTTTTTGTAATGAGTTACATGAAGTTTTATGATCACATTGCAGGTGTCATAACTTCTTTCAATCAACCAGTAAGTGATTATGCTAACTCTTTTACATTCTGGTTGCCATCATTGTACATGTTAGCTATATACGTGTATAATGCATGCTATGCTTTTATTCCAGGACAATTCTCGAGACCTACATGCTCATGCCCTTCATCAACTCACATTCTATCGCATGAACAAGGTGCTGCCACTTCCATTAGATATCCAAAGATTTATGTTTGCGCGCAAGTAGTTAACTAGGTGTCAGAACTAAGCAATGGTGTGGGCAATGTATCGTACTGTGGTATTTTGGCCATGATTGTTAGTTAACAATGTTAGGAAGCTTCCTTATATGTGTTGTTTTAGAACAATTGTTATGCTACCTTATCTTAGGTTGTTACACAGGTACTTTCTGTGAACATTAGTTGGTTGGATACTTATGGTTATGCTGCGACGATGTGAACATCAGATGTTTTCACTTCTGTGTGCTTAAATATGATCTTTTTATATGTTATGAAGAGCTTATATGAATACCTCATTTCTTAATATTACGATCAGTTCATTTAAGTTTATACTTTTTTGGTTAATATGTATATAAACTTATTGGTATCCCTATCATTTTTATACTATTTATTATACTGTTATTCTCGAATCATATTGCGCATCCACTGCATTACTGTTCATATAGTTTACGTATTATACGATTATCATACAGGTTATATACGATGTTTCCTACTTCAAATTATGCTACATTAGTAAGCAATATACACTATATTTATTAGATTTCAACAACCATCTGTATATAAATCATTTGTCACTCATCCAATTTTTATTGCAAAAAACAGATTATTTGTATTACATACAACAGACTACTCACTGCCTGACTCACTGCTATCGAAATCAACAGACTAATTACTGGTCATATAGTTTACCTATTATACGATCATCATACAGGTTATATACGATGTTTTCTACTTCCAATTATGCAACATTATTAAGCAATATATGCTATATTTATTAGATTTCAACAGCCACCTGTATATAAATCATTTGTCACTCATGCAATGTTTATTGCAAAAAACAAATTATTCGTGTCACATACAACAGACTAATCACTGTCTGACTCACTACTATCGAAATCAATTGCGTGTTTTTTTGATGTTGTTGTCTCATTCCAATCAGGAGCTTTACTTCCACCCATGTTCCTAAATCCAGGAGGTCGTCCTCTCTTACGTCCAGCAAGGCTAGCCAACCGTAATCTATTTTCCTCCATTAACAAACATGTCCTACTGTTGTGACAATCAGCAATTCCACACTTCTGACATTTCCTGGTCATTTTCTTTGTACCTTTTGCTCCCAATTTAATAACCTTTTGTTCACTCCCCTTTATTGTTCTTCCTTTGGGTTTTGAGTTATTTGGTCTTGCCAAGCTTATCCCATCGACTGCAAAATCCAGTTTCTGCAATTCAAAAGTAAATATTTCTCAGCATATAATATTATGCAGTCCAACATTCAATATAACACCATTATTACCTTTCTGGCATGATCATTTTGTTCATTGTCACCACTCTCATTCATATTTGTGTGATCCTGCAAATTAACCTGTACCTGCCAACACATTTTAAGCTCAATCATAAGCCAATAACTCAAACCTATAAATCATTTATATGTATAACCGCAAATCAATATAGTTGTTAAAGATATTACCTCTTCTAATGGACGTATCGGTATAGGTATTTGAACATTGTCCACACCCCGTTCAAGTATATTAGATACGTCTTGAATTTCCTAAAAAAATTGGTTGAAAGCTTAGTATACATCATTTACAAATAAACATTCACAACAATATGATCAAAATCTTGTTATTCCTTTCATCGAATTCACCATCCTTTTTGATGTCTCTATTGTCTTCATCATCGTTCTGAGATTTTATTGTTTCATACCTCAACAATATATTATGATGAATAACATGTTACAAAATACATATTAAAACATTACATACCAGTATACCATCTCCTCCACTAGTTCCACATGTCTCCTCAACTTCTATATCTGTCTCCAAACGCGAAAGTACCTCGAGAAGCTCATCCATTACTACTAGGGCTCTATCATTTCCTGCTTTGGATAAACTAGCATGATGCACTACTTTCATTGCCTTTTTTAGCAACATCTTCTGTCTATATGATTTTGTTTCTCCATCCTTCCCCTTCAAATTCCTATCATCTCTTGAAAACGGAACATCTTGCCTTGCAGAGTAGGTGTATCTTTGTAAAATGTATTCCTTCGGTATCCGTTCAATCTGAAGATGCATAAACGCGTGTAGTACATGTACACAGAATAGCCCTATAAAAACAATAACGATCATAAGAATTTTGTATATATGTTTTCAATGTATATATTTACTATTTAGTACTCCATACCTGTATGTTCCCAATGTTTGCATTCACAAGTATACTTTCCTGCATCTTCATCAGCTGTCACTTTGAATTGGTGTTGTCCCCACACAATTTTATTCGATCTTGTTGTATATTGCACTACCCAATCATTTTCACCCCCTTCTTCATCATGCATTATCTTGAATGCAGTTGCATATTTCAAAGATTCCTAGAATTTATTCATCACAGCCCTTGTGTATGCTCTTGCAACCCTTATCTCAAACATATATAGCGTGTTCGTTTCCTTTTGACCCTGTGGCATATATAATGCAAATTAGATGACACTTATATTAAGGTATAAATATACAACATAACAATTTATCCTCACCATGCTTCCCACTGCTTCTTTTGACTCTTTCATCTTTCTACTGTGTAGAAGCTTCATCATTTGCTTGGTGAATTGAAGAAGCGGAGTGTTTGCATTGACATGTGCACTTTTCACAAGCCTGTTCATGCTTTCACTACGTTGTGTAGACAACATTAGACCACAATAATGATTCTTGAAAAAAGCAGGCACCCAATCCTTACATATTCCATACATCTTATTGAGAGTAATGTTATCGTGCAGATGGAAATCTTCAAGTAGCATTGACCATGCAGTCTCAAACTCCAACTCAGTCAAAGGATGATGTATTATAGATTGGAACCGTGTCTTAAAGTCCATTTCCTCAAACCTTGCATACAACTTGTTTAGAAAAGGCATATACCTATTTTACACATGCCATAGACACAATCGATGTATTGTGTGTGGGAAAACCCTCTCGAGTGCTACTAGCATTGCAGGATCTTGATCTGCAATCATATATGACAAAATTGTATGAATCTTATTCCATGTTATAAAGAAAATAAGATCAAATTTAAGACATATTTTATGTATATACATTTCCTTCATTATTATCAGTCGTACCTGTCAGCATCACTCGTGGCCCTTCGGTTCCCATGCATGTTTTGAAGGCGTTGAATACCCATTCAAATGTATCAACAGTTTCATCCCCCAACAATGCGAAAGCAAATATAGTGCAATGGAGGTGGTGATTTGAACCAACAAACTTACCTAGTGGTTTTTCATACAGATTAGTCTTATGTGTTATGTCAAATGTAACTGCATCACCAAAATTCATGTAATCCCCTTGCTGGCTTGCATGTGACCAAAATATGCTCAAAATCTTTCCTTCTTTATCCAATTGGAAGTCAGAGAAAAATTGTGGATTATCTTTTTTGCATGATGCAAAAAAAGATAGTAGCTTTGCCACATCATTTGCATTTCTTTCTCGTTGCTTTGCCTTTTTCCTGAAATTATTGTCAACATTTAGCATTAGGTGAAACCAACATTTTGCAAATTTCAATTCTGAATAACAATCTAAACCTATTATAAACTTACAGGTTATACATGTCCTGTGCTGTTACAGGCACACTCTCAGGACCACCGTGCATTTCTGATACATAATCCATAATACAATGTTGCGGGATTCGACTCTCCTGCATTGAACTTATGAACTCCATGTATTCAGGATCATGCGTCTTGTTGCATTGTAATTGATTCTTTTCAGTATTCTTCTTATAAAATTCATGATTATGATCCAAGTGCAACAGATCAATACGCACTGATATAACTGTCTCTTTTGCATCATCATAAATTTTTTTAAGTTTCATACCGGCCTTGCATTGTGTCCGCTTCGAGCTGGTATTACGTACTTTTGGGTTTGATATTCCCCTTACTGCACTCTTGCCTTCCATCGAGCAATTCAACCACTTACAATTTTTCCGTTCCCTATACTTTTTCAATGGAAATCCAACTTCATACGCATACCTACTATAAAATTTATATGCTTCATCCACACCACTGAATGTCATACCAACTTTAGGTACCAACCTCGGATCAATTGTAACTTCCTGTGCAAAAAAATAAAATATATATGTATGTTCATATATTCCATAACTTGTATCATGTATGGTGTCCTACATAATTTTACATCGTATGCACAATATAACATTTTTCACACCATCTAGCTTACATGTCTCTATCGTATAGAATTTAACCTACTATACTGAAAATCCAAATCAGTTAAATAGTACTTACATGTCTCTGCAGAATCACTGGTGTGTCCTGTTCATGCTCACCAATAGTACACATAGTGGTGATGTCCTCCTTGATTTACTGTCATCCTCGATGCCTCAAATGTGGTCTGATCATCAACCCCCGGGGCCCTCAAAGCTGCTGGTGGAGTAATTGCCTCTACAACAATAGTTGTTTGCATATGCGCACTTGCATCTGAGGTAAACTGGTTCCCTCCTTGTTGTTCTTCCTGCACCATTGTTACGATATCCAAGCATGGATTTGTTCGATGAACTGATGTCGGTGTCGTATACTCAGTGATTGACTTGTTACCCCATGGCACCGCCATCTTCCAGATCAGATTACGCCCTTCAGCCAGCCACGCCCTAACAAATGATTCGTACTGTCTACCTTTTTGGAAGCTTATGAATATTTCCTCTTGACCATGCGCATATCCATTATCGTGGACGTGATATTCACGGCGCATATCCTTTATCCGCTGAATTCTAGGATCGTGGGCGCGCTGATCGTGGGCGTAACAGCCATTTATGCAATTTATACATAGGTTTATGATGTTGTAATTGTCTGTTTAAATGCGCTTCCCCAATTTTCGGTTTACACGTCACCGGCCCACGTTCGGACAAATGGCCCACATTTGGTTACGCATTTTTTACTAACTATTATACTTGCGTAAATGCAGTGCAGAAATGCGGGCTGCCTGGATCTGCCCATTCGGTGCGACCAGGCTCGGCTCGTCTACGTAACCTGGCCGGGGCTCCCCCGCGCCTATCTGAAGCCCAGGTCTTCCATTACCATCAGCCTATATATACTATATGTATATATATATATGTTTTTAATCTATAACTTCGACCTTTTGAACACGCAAGTCGATGGTATCGAAAATTTATTAGCTCCTATTCACCATCTTAGCATGAATTGCCTTGCAGGTACCTCGTGGTGTTTGGGATCTCTGTCTTTGTCAACATTGGTTGTACGGGGTTGACAATAGTCATGATTGTCAAGCTCAGACATTGTTGGCTCGACATCGAGTTCCTTGGCACCACGCTGCTGCTAGTGTACATTATGTGCGCTCTCTCATTAATGTCCAAGGTAATTAAGAAAATACTCCTACAACACACACACTTAGAGCTATTGGATAAATTAAGCCATATGTATCTATGGATCTAGCTAGTAGTATGTAGCTGCGGAACGATGATGAAGAGGCGGCCACGTTGCATGCATGCTTCGGAGCTTGCATGGTGCATGCAGGCATGTATATATGTGTGGTTAGTGCTGGCGGTATGTTGCTTATGAAGACCGTCATCCATGGTCGGACTTTCATGAACTTGATTATTTCACTAGCTTATGATTAGTAATTTGTTTTGTTGATAGGACTCTATTAGCAGGTTGTTATTGCTAACAATTTGATGTTTAGTTTATTGTGATAGAACTCCAATGTTATTTTCTACTAATGCGTAGATATATTTCTTGCAGAAACTTGCAGGCACTTTCCTAAATGGAATCAATTCTGCTTTAGTGCAATGTGCAAGGCAAGTTGTTTTATAGAGGGAAAGTTCTCCGATGGTTCCTATGTAAAGGGGCATATATGTTGTTCAAATGGATATCAACGTGTGTGTGATTGTCTTTTATGTAAAAATTAGTTATTTAGTGACATGCGGGACTATCTTCTGTTGTTTCTATCCGTCATCTAGGAGTGTTGTCTAAATAATTATATGGTAAAATAGTTAGCTAGTATGTTTACTATTAGAGTTATGTAGCACTAGTTAACTAGTCATTATTTTCGTCAATTTCTTATATCTAGAAACATGGTTTTACTTGCCAAGCACTTCAATAATAAAAGTTTGTTTTTTATTATCTCTACTACTTATTAAGTATGTAAGGGTAGTCTCCCTTTCTCTGTTCTGCCGTTCTGCCATCTAGCTATCTCGATCGTCCGATATACCGTGGAGCTCCTCCCCCGTCTGATGCGCACTCCCTCCACCGACGCACACCCTCCCACGATCCCCGCATCGCTCTCCCCCTCGCTCACTAGCCCTTCCCCGTCCTCGATGCGCTCTGCAACTTCCACCCTCCTCGCCGCGATGATCTCGGCCACGTCGCGCCCTAGCGGCAGCGCGTGCGGGGAGAGGAAGAGGAGCAGCTCCAGGGGCAGGGTGGTGCCGGTGCTGTCGCCCGTCGACGCGGGGCGCGGGACGAGGCGGGTCGTGTCCAGCTCACGCGCGATGGCGGCCACCTGCGCGGAGATGGCGGTGGCGGCAGAGGAGGAGAGGTTGGAGGTGGCGGCAGGGACGGGGACGGGGTGCACGCGGGGGGAGAGGAAGGCCAGCAGCGCGAGGAGGTTGGTGGAGAGGAGGGAGAGCAGTTCACTACTCATGAAAACTAAAAAAATCATCTTACCAGTTCACCACATATTTCTGTTAGACATAAAGGGTTGTTAGATGATCTTGTTTGGGTTACCTGCTCATTTCTTTGCTCTCGATGAAGATGTCACAAATAACTCTAACTTCTTCAAGGAGAAGCTTACTCAAGCCCTTCGGTACTTCAAGGATTTCATCTTTTGATTTATTTTCTTATATTCATCTTGAGTCCATGGAGTTCGACAGAGCACATGTTATTCAAGCATTCTTTGCCGGTGATAGGAATAAGGAGCTAGCAACAAACTACCTTCTTGAGCATGCTGGTGAGGAAGATTAAGCCGGTGTAGTTTTCATACGGTGAGAACTCTGCCATCCTCTGGTTGGTTATCTTCCTAAACATATATGGCAAGTGGCTCACATGTGGGGTGATTTCCTTTTTTCTGCAATTTCTTGCACGACGCTCGACATCGGATGCTGGGTGTGTGCTCACATCACATCGGAGAGGGCCGATCTGCATAGCGATTGTTGGTCGAGTGAATCGTGCGGTGGGGTCAGGTGATAAGCTATTCTAAATCGTGGTTCATTTGGTTGATTTATAGGGAGTACTGCTTATTACATAACATGTATAACTCTTTCACTTGTGGAGCAGTGGGCCATCGAGAAGAAGTCCATGGAGAGCTGCAAGCTAATCTTCACTCGAGCAAAACAGTATGCTAAGGAATACGATGCCCAGGTCAGATGCCCTTCACCCGCTCTACACATGTTGCTCTCAAATTCGTATCGCTCGCTGGGTGTGTGACGATCTCAGCGCGTGCACATTTGATTGGTGTAGGGTTGGGATCGAGATGCCCACGATCAAGGTGCAATCGGCAACAGTAGCTTCCCCACCGTCCTCAATTGCGTCGTCAACAGTCAACACGCCTGAGGTGCGTAGATTTACTTGTGGTATTTATTTGTTCCACAATTTACCTGAAGATGCAAGATATGGTTGCAACATCAAATATAACTGATAATTCAATTTTTTGTTCATTATTGTAGACTCAGAGACCTCGGACGAGATTGTATCTTCTGTAAGACAAATATTAAGTATTGATGATGAAAAAAGAAGCAATTCAACTCTTGGTAAGATCAACCGACTTTAGCCTCAGAATGGTCCTATGGTTTAGTAGGCATACAAAGCATTTAACTTCCAAATATTGTGAAGGTCCACTATGATATTTATTAGATGCACAATATTGATGAAAATAACTATTTTGTTATACTTTAAGAGTTTGAGCTATCATCAGTGTGACCATGTCTTTGAATCACCATGGGTGATGGTATAAATGGTTTTTAGTCATCATTCTACCAACTAATAGCTTATTTGTATTTTCTTGCACTAGCCAACTTGATTTGTTCTGTGTAGTACGAAGATGATGAAGGTGACAGAGTGTTGTTGACAATATATGTCGATGTAGTTGCTTTCAGTGGTGCAGTAGTGATCGTTTACTTGAAACGATATCAGCTGTGATTTCCAAAACCAGAGGATTTTTTTGAGGAGCGTGATTTGTGGCATATGAAACAAGCATTGCCATCAGCCAGTGCATTCTAAAGCATTGCCTTCATCCGCCACCATTTGCAAGCTAGGAGCTAAAGAAAGTATAGTACATGTACATGTAAGCTAACTTTTGGCCAGTGCATTGCTTTCTAAGTAGGTTCTTAAGTAGGTTCTAAATGCTTTGCAAGAACTAAACCCTTTTCTCTTGGAAAATCAGGGAAATGGAGTGGTGTCTTACCTAATGAATTTCAGCTGGATGAATTTGAGATAATATGTAAGCACATGACATTATTCAATCAGCATGTAATTAGTTTAGTTAGAGGTGAAGTCTCTAAGATTTTACATTTATATGCTAAGGAGTGCCGGTTTATTATGTGCCTACAAAATTTATTATGTGCCTGAGGATGGAGATTGTAACAATAATATTTTTTACCCCAACCCAGTTACACCTGAGATGTGCATCATGGTTTTGTTTCTGAGTTTTGGTGGAAGGGCTCTATTTTTATTATTAGCTTGTGAGGACGGCACATCAAACTATTCCACTTCATAAACCAAACAAAAAAGTGAGAAATGAGCAGATAATAAACTAAATCATTTCTCATACCAATCGCCCTCATTGATTAACAACACATGGTTATACACCAGGACAACCGCCAGTGGGTTCGCGGCGGCACTGCCTTCGAGGCCTTCTCAGCCTCGTCCTCCATCATCGCAGCTGCGCTCACCGCCGAGGTTCTTCCGCTCGCGCAATCGTCACCCCCTCCTGCGTGCGTCCCTAAGATTTCACCCTGGACGAGTTCACAGCGCTAAATGCTATGGTGGCCGGAGACGCGGCCGCCGTCAAGGAGGACCTATGCCACCGAAGCAGCAGACATAATGAGGGTGTGTCCTCGTCTACGGTGAAGGCACGCAAGGACCGAAGGTTCCGCCACAAACGTCGCCACCACAAGCGGGAGCGACGATGGTCTGTGTCCGACGACGACAGCTACAGGTGATCTGATCTGCCTCTTCCCTCTCGGGTATCTCAACCTAGGGTTAGGATAAAGGGTTGTACCGTGATCTATTTTGGAAGGCGGGGTTCGTGATCCGAAGATTGGAACAAGAGAAAGTAGCCTGTGATTAGTGTTGGTGTTGGATTCTGCATTTTGTTCGTGTATTGACTTGTTTTTATGTTTATTATTTTGGTAGATTCACTAAAATGCTGATCAGCTATGCCCACCTCCACTAAATTAATTCTTACGGTTTGGGTATTTCACTTCTTCAAAGATAATCTCTTGGATAAAGCTAAAAGTAGTAGTTCTTGAGCACTACGAGCATGGAGTGTGCTCTTTAGCTAGGTTGTTCCATCCTTGTTGCTTCATGCTTGCAAGTTCTCTTGAATGGGCTTCCAGAGTGCTTGAATGATGAAACAAGTGGTTAGGATATTCTCTTCTGCAAATAAGGCACAAAGATTGACAATGTATCATGTTTGTTGATTACTTTAGATGATAATAGCTCTTGATTGGTGAATTGTTTATAGCACCAATTTACAGAGATTTTATCTATTTCGAGGAAATATGCGAGTAGTGATGGTTATTGCGGTGCAGAGTAGCATTGCTTTTCTGCACTAGCTCTACAGTTGGTTTATATTTATATTTAACTGTATCATGTTTGTTGATTACTTTAGATGATAATAGCTCCTGAAAGCTTGTCATGCCACATTGAAGTATCTGAAAAGATTTGCTTATGCTTACCTGAAGTTCTGTCTTGTGACTACAAAGTTGTTGCTTGTCTCTTGCTAATAGTGGAAAGGTGCATACTGTTTTTATTCTTAATTTTGTTTAGTGCAAGTTTTATGTACGCTATATCTTGTTAGACTATAAATTTTAGATCTTTAGAAACACAAAATTCTTTCATTTGTCAAAATGGTTGTTGCTTTGCAGGCTTTGCAACTCTTGATGTCGGTGTTTTCATGGTTGAACTCTTGGTGTCATTCCATGAGCTGTGACAACGATGCAACTTGTGGTTTCAGTCTTTTTTTATTCCTGGCCATCTTAAAGTTGATTTTATTGATGGGTTAAAGAAAATCTTCGAAGGCAATTTTTTTGTTTAACAGTGCCAAACATATGTTGTTTTAGTTTGTATTTGTTGCCTCTTATAGTCTGTTAGCGGACAGCTCAACTGTCACTTCAACTTATTTGAGCATCATTTAAATCATAATCCTTTACAGTCAGAAGTATTATCTGAGTAGCATTTTCTTGATCGAGAGGTCATCTTTCTTAGCATTATAGAGGCCCTTGTTTTTTCTGATTCAATTACTTTTGTTTTAGTGATTAGTACTAACAACTTTTAACTGACTATAATGTACATTGTTGGGCACTTAATAATTGCTTTTGTTCCTCTCCTCGCCTTGTCTCGTTCCAATGGAGGCAGCTTGGGCGTGCACACCAGGTATTCGACGTGAGTCCTCGTGTTACGCTAATGGTCCTCTTCACCTTGCAGCTGAGCATTGTCCTGGGCATAGGTCTCATTGTCATGTTGGGACTTGCTATGAGGTTCGGGGCTGGCATTTTCACATGCGGACGTCCTCCCATTTGTTCCACCTGCCTCCTCTACCTGCAGATGGGTGACACATTGCTCAACGGTCTTATGGTGGGAGATTGTAGTAAACGGTTGTGTGTCCGCGTTTCAAGATTCTGGGACTTCTACAACCCTCAGGATAAAACAAAATAGTTGCACTCAGATTTGGTCCTTATCGATGAAGAGGTACGTCCTTTTTTGTGCGCTGCGACATCACCCTTTTTGCCTCATAGTTTCTCACCTAGAAAATGCATTTACCTGAGGTCTCATCAGTTTTTTTGTTGCTTCTATAACATGCAATGCCTCATGTTAACCTAAATATTGTCATATATCTGGATGTTCTTGATTATAGTTGGACAACCTTTCTACTCTCCTTGGTATGCAACTCACCATTGATGAGTAGCTTGTAAAATGTTTTCCATAAACTCTTTTGTAGCTCAATCAGAACAAGATATCTGCACTATGCATCTATCTCTATTATGTTGCAAGGTGAGGTTTCAATTTGGGATGTGCATATATTTCTTGGGCATGAATTTTGTTGAAATTTGCACTCTGTCTTTTCTATACCTGAATTAAGCTATCAGTATTTTAGAGTTTCTTGGGTAGCAGACTATACCATATATTATAATGTTCATCCTGGATGATCATGCTTCTCATCAGCATGACTGACGTGAATCATATCCTTCAGGGATTCTATTAAATGGCATTATCGATACATCTCCAGCAGATTTGCACCTGAAGCAACATGTGAAATATATTTATCATGTTAATACAATTTACCTTAGCATTTGATTAGCCCATGACATTTTCTTACACATCTCAGTTAATCATTGTCATGTATCTTTAGAAATGTATTATATCTACTGTTTTATTCTTGTATATGTATATGCTTATTTTGTCATTGTATATGTATGTTCTTTCTATAAATATGGACAATAAGGTTGTTTTATTCGTTGAAATAACGTAGGTTTATAAATGACTAAACAAGCTTCTTGGGATAAAAAATCATATGGAGGTTGAATTTTTGTGGAGTCTGGTTCACTGTTTTCCTAATGGTCAGGCCATGCCCCTAAAAATAAAGAAGAGTTGGCACAGTTCAACTCTAGGACAACCCTTGCTTCCACAGTTTTTGGACGAGTGCTTTCAACCACGTTTACGATAGAAGTGGAATTAATATGATTCACAATGTTGCATATAATTTTGGGTAAGTATGCCTTCGGTCTCTTGATTCATTGTGGTTATACTTTCATAAGAGATCAAGATGAATGATTTTCCTAAACCGTGTCTGCTCAAGTTATTTCTACACCTCTTGCCTGTTTCTGACTAGCCACCATCGCCGTCGACATGGAAACTAGAGTTGTCCTTCCGCTAGCTGCATGGATCCTCTCTGTCTTTAGTTCCTCACCTCTTCTCTCTCTTTGCAGGTCTGCGAGGTAGTACCATCGATGAGGCTTCTCCATCCCCTCCGGCGAGCTCCCCTTCCAAAAAAAGTGGTAAGGTAAGCGTGCCCTCATTCCTTACCTCTTGTACATGCCCTTAGTACTAATATCGCCATAGATGGTGCATACGAAATGAAACTGCTTTTGTTGACCACGTGCAGCAGGATTATTGCTTAACAATGGCGGTGAATGAAGGAATGAACAGAAGTAAACTTTATGCAACCTATTCTTGGGCCCAAGAATCTCTCTATATTGACTAAAACTTAACATGTTTTCTGAGTGAGCAAACCATGACGAGATCGAGATGTGGCCTCGGTCTTGTTTTTTACAGTGAGCTACTAGCTGAAGCTGACCCTTTTCAGCTGCATCTACTACATGGATTATACATGGGCGGCGTCGCAGCGAGCAACCCGGCCCGCCGGTAACAATCTCCAGAATCCTATCATTTTCGTGGCTTTGTTCAGGGATCATCATCAGTCACATGCTTTTGATGGATCAAAAGCGACCGCATAGATAGCACAAAGTGGCATATCCTCCCTTGGGGGCGATTTTCAGAATTGTCTTGATATTTTAGGAACCATTTTTCTTTTGCATTTGATGATGCATTTATTGATTTCAGTTCAGAACACTATTTGTACTTATGTTTGCATAGGCTACCATGCTCTAATTTCACACGAGATTTTGAGATACTTCTTGGCACTTGTATTTTTTTGTCATTGAAGCCCATATGCTCTGTTGCTATGCCATAATGGACTGCTTGGATGATGCCGACCTTTTGGCCAAAAGGGTGTGGAGATTTGAGGTATCCAGCTATTAATTTATATTTATCTATAAAAACAAAAACATACTTGTGACAGTCTTCTCAGTAGAAGTATCTATAGGTTTATTGTCCTTTTCTGATGGATGTTTCAGCTCATAAATACCAAAAAGATTTTCCATGGTTAAAAAACAATAGCAGATTAAAGTTGTTCTCATGTATGGATGTGTGATTGGTTGCTCTTTTTCTTTCCATAGTTAGATGATATGGTGAATCGAGGACAAGTGACCCAAACTTAGACATATTATGTGTTCTGTACTTTCTTATCGTGAATAGAGGACAAGTGACCCAAACTTTAGACATATAATGTGTTATGTACTTCCTTATCATGTACCTGTGTGTATTGTGGTGTTGTTGTAGCCTTAACAAGGGGTTATACTTTGATAATGTGTAGTAGTTAATGTCATATCTTTGGTTTATGTTCTCCAGGTCATCAAAAACCACATCTTTAAGTTCCTTGCCATGAAATTCCTAATTAATCGAGCCCTAAAAACCGCACGGATACTTGACTTATTTTTTGGATCGTCATTTTTTTATTTTCCTTGTGAGGCTTGTTCTACAAATGTTTATTATACTATACTCTATTGGTTCAGATCTAAACATTTTGTAGTTGTGAACCATCTTGACACATGCCTCGTTAAATGAGCACTCTTCATTAAATATTCTTCAGGTATGCAAATTTCAGTGTCAGTTGATATTTCAATAAAATCACAAGGAATTTAACAAGTTCTTTATTAAATCAGAAAAGTGATAGAAACAAATGACTTGTAACTATTGTTTCATAACTTACACAAATCGTCGCTGCCGCGTGGGGTCGTATGTCAGCCATACTGGACGCGCTCTCTCTCAACTTAGCTCGCTGCCATGTGGGCCCCGGACGCACTGTAGATCTTCTCCCCAGCTACCGCAACGACCGGTCGATTTATCCGCCGCTGCCAGCTCTAACAGACTACCATCCGATTTCTCTCTGCGCAAGCATGTGGGGGTATAAAAAAATTCTACCATCAAGCTCCCTTCCCCTCCAACTTTTTGCGCCACCACCACATTATTGCGCGCGGACTGCACACGGGGTTAAGGAGGGCGTCGGCGGCGGATTGCAAATGGAGCGCCACCACGGGATCGAGCTTCCCCTGCGACCGGGATATCGAGGTATGCACCAGGCTTTTCACGAAGATCGATAGGAGGTATTCGATGGCGAGCCGCGTAGAAACCTTGGCGGGCGCCTCCAGAATTTCTCACCGGAGAAGCTCCGGCCGCCATAAACCACACAACACCGTGTGCCGGGTTCCTGGTTGCCTCACCACCGGCACTGGAACTAGGTTGGAGTTAGCGCTCGACTTTGTGTTGCAGAGAGCTATTAGGTGGGGGTCGGGGGCACTTGGACGCTGGGGCACGGTCTCCAGTGAGCGCGCCGCCGTGGAGGGGGCGACTGTTCGCCGCCGTGGCGAGTTCCCAGGTTAGGAAGAAGCGCGTGCGCCGTCGGATCTTGACGGGCGGCTAGGATTAGATTACATCATACCCCTTTGTCACACCCGGGTTTTAGGGGCACCAAGACCCGGGCGCGAACATAAACACCAGGTATGCTGGGACCAAGTCTCACACATATGATGTATAGTGGCACAAGATCGAATGTCACATCTTTATATATACCAGGAGTTCTATACAAAATAAATAATTACATTATAAGGAGACAACGGTCCAGCAACCCAAAGTTGACTAGGAGACGACGACCTAGACCTCTCACGAACTCATCGCAGCAACCTCCATGCGCCTCATCCTGTGGTACCTGTTCTTGACCTGTGGGGGGGTGTGAGACAGCAAGAGTGAGCTCACATACGTTCATCGCTCAACAAGTTGTGGGGAAATAATGTGCATGAACTCGCCAAAGGTGGGAGCTCACGTGAAGTGTAAGGCTTACCAAAGAGGATGGTTAGAGCTGAGCATTGCTTTTAAAGTTGGTCAAAATTTTATTAGCAATTACTAAGTATAAGTAAATACCAACCCAATTAAATAGTAGAACAAAAGTAACATCATCACCTGCGATGCAATGCATATGACATATTGAATTTAGTTCCATAAATTAATCATGTGAGGGTCCGAGCTGCTCATGACCGTGAGCGCGGCTAGTATACCAGTTTTACACTCTGCAGAGGTTGCGCATCTTTACCCACAAGTCGTGTTACCCATCTGCCAAGAGACGGCCAATCCCATACACCTCTACCGAGGAGGCGAGGCAGGGTAACACTACGAGGCCTTTACAAAGTTCCACTAGCTTCAGAAAACCCGCTACAGTTTATAGGAAGCTCCAATGCAGGAATCCCTTGCAGGACCGCCATCGCAGCAAAATCCTCCCGAGGGCCTCCCTACACTGACCACTCCCCTACTGCCCTTGCCCCCTTCGGGTAAGGTAGTATTCCACTAGCTTTCCTAATTAATCGGCCAAGGGCATCCCATTAAACCCTTGTGGTAGCACTGTTTTCCCGGGTGGTCGCTCCATGTTCCAATTAACATAATGATCTTATCATGAACAGTAAATAACAACTGATAACAAAAGTATGAATAATATGTATCTCAATGACCAAATCCACATATAGCACTAGCAAGTACTACCCGAAAGTTTAGTGGTAAACAAGGCATAAAGATAGACAAACTAGGGTAACCTATTAGGTCCCATCAAAATTAACCTATGTAGATCATTATGATTAATTAGAACATGAGTGGGTAAAAAGAAGTGATCAAGGGCACAACTTGCCTGGGCTTTGAGATTCTAGGTACCACTTGCTTTTCAGATGACTCGTGACCTCACCGCTAGTCGTAGCAATACAAACAAACATAGTATAGGCAAAATTAACATCACACCAAACATAATAATAAACTATGTAATAATAATCTACACTGCGTAACGAGATCGTAGAAACAAGAACCACTAAATTCGGAGTTACAGTTATTAAGTTATGGATTTTTGAAATTATTTAGTGCTTGGAATAGATTAATTCTGATGAACAATTTTAACTCAAGTTTCATGGCTAAACAATGCTACTGGTTGGTAGACAATATTAGTACAAAATTAATGCCACAAGAATGTACCAAAAAGAATTTAAAATGAATTTTCTATGAATTTATTGAGTTTCTAGGTTTATTTATGTACTAAAAAGTATTTACTATATTATTTTTACTATTTTCTTGGTTCACTGGACCGGACGTCAAATTCCAGAAAGGTTAGGGGCTAAGATATAAATTTTCCCAGACACAACTTTAACCCGCGGTGGACGGCGGGTTTATTTTTCAAAAACCAGGGGGCTCTTTAGCAATTAGGCCACGACGAAGGGGTACGCACCAATCTGCGTCGCCCGATCAAGAGTGGGCGGCCCAGATTAGATCATGAAGCGGTATGCCCCACCGACCGCCGGATACATATCTAACGATCCAGATTACTCTGGCCGAAGCGTTAGCCACCATTTAATCTAGGCCGCCAGCAGTCAGATCAACGGTCGGGATCTAAACACCGAAGAGGTTTGCCCCGCTCTAATCTGCGTCGTTCCTTTTCAATCCAACGGCTCACGGGTCGTCTTCTCTCCCTCACCGAACAACTAGACGGCGGCGCCGCCCGAAGCACGGCAGCGCACCGCCGGATCGCCCGCCAGTCCACACCGCAAGGCCCCAAAACTTAATCCGCGCCCCCCAACGTGATGCCCATCGAAAAGCGGAGAGGATGGTGTACCGTTTACCTCGAGGTGAGCCGAAGGTTCCCCTGCCCCCGTGATGCCGCGATCCTGCGGCGGAGTCTCCACTTCGACGACGAATTCACGATTAGCCGAGGCCTTGCACACCCGTATTGTCCCCCGAGCGCAATCCGCGCGCCCTTGCGAACGACTGAGCCCCGGTTATGGGCGCCGAACGGCGGGGACGGTGGAACCAGGCGACGGCGGTCGTGTGCTACAGCCGCGGCGGAATTAGCGGCTGCGGTGGTACCCGATCACCCCCCCCCCTCGGTTCACGGAAGCAGCCAGACGAGAGAGTAATGCGTGGTGGCCATTTATTCACCACGCGGACGAGCCAGGGGAGGGAGGTCGTGGTCGCCGGACTCGCGATTACGGCGCGGACTCCCGCCGAGTTCGGGGGGTTTGTTGAGGGAGACGGAGAGCTGACAAGGTGGGACCTGCAGTCAGTCAGCCCGGGAACAGCGGAGCGCGCGCGGCGCAAATGAGAGACCGCTAGGTGGGTCCCATGTGACAGTGAGTGCAGCGCAGGGAATGGAGTTGGGCTGGTCGCGCGGTGGGAAGAATGGGCCGAGACAGCTGGAATTCGGCCCAAGCGCAGGGAAAACCTTTTCTTCTCTTTTTTTGATTTCTTTTTCAAGCTTTCAACTCCTATTTCGAATTCAAACATGATTCAACTTTGAATTTCAAACATCATTCTAATGTGAACCTAAATCCTAACTTCATGTTTATTATTATTTATATTATTATTATTTATCTTCCCCTCACCATTTAATTAAATGATTATCATAATTATCTTTCTCAACTCTTTTCAAATCCATGTTTGATCTTCAATATTTCCAAGTGTCTAAATTCATACTAATGTGAACATAACTTTTATTGTTTACAATGTTATTTTTTTCTATTCTTCTCCTTGATATTTATTCATGGGAGGAATAAATGGTTTTCTTTAAAAAAAATCCCTTCTCATCATTTTTTTTATTCCCTAATTTCCAAAGTATTATAATACTTTATTTGTTTATTTTTTTCTACCAATTTTGGGTCTTACAAATCCTACCCCCTTAACAGAAATCTCGTCCTCGAGATTTGTAAGAAAAGGGATACAATAAGTTTGGTCTAGAATTTTAGTTTCTCATTTGGGTTTTGGAAATCAAGGTTTTGTTCAAGTTTTTACATAACAGTTAATAGACGATTTGGAACATATGGATATTGTATGTCTAGCCATCTATTAGGTCAGATGAGGTACGGCTATGGCAAGTAGGGGTTGTGGCAAGGGTATAATAAGGAAAGACTTCATCCTGAACTCTGGATCTTGATTCTTCTGGCGATTCAACTAGATCTTTGAAGTCTTGAGTTGATGCTTATCCTTCTTTGACGTGGTTGGTCTCCTTTGGCCATTCTTCTTGGAGTTGCCATCCAAGTTAAGGACATATGGTTAAGATATATGTGAGTAGGATGGATTATGTGTAGGTAGGTCAGAATCTCTTGCTAGGTTAAAATCGAGGGGTTATGCAACTATCGGATGGTTAAGGTAGTTGCATATGGCCAAGTCGGTCTGTCGTTCTTAATTTAGTGCAGGGTGAACTAAGTTAAGACATGTTCTATAGGAGTAGAGTCTAATCTATTTCATCAGTATTATCTAACATGTTTGATAAGTGACTTTAGATTAGATCAGATCTAGGTTAGATTGGTGTGACTAGCTTGAACTAGATAAGATCTAATTAATTTGGATTGGATCATGATTGTTACTCCGAGGTGAGATAAGCAAAGTGGTTAGGATAAGATAAGATAAGATAGATTCTTTGAAGATAAAAATGGATCTGTGAAGCTAGATATATTTTAATTAGGATAAGTTAGGATCTTTTTGAGATGGATATATGAGTATAGAGTATGACTCTTTCAAGATGAGATAGATATTGTTAGGCTAGATACTTTAATGAGGGATAACCTAGTTTATTTAGTTATTTTTATAAGCATTTTTTTCTATATGTATACGCAGATGTAATTGTGGACATTATTCCATAACTCATCACACTCAATCAAAGATCCAAATCAAACAAGTATCATAAGAACAAACATTCAAGTTCATAGATATCTATAAAAATAGTTTTGTTTTTGTTCCTAAGAGTAGGTCTTCTATTCCTAAAGGTAACTTTAGGCACAGGATTTCAAAGTGTGAAATCCATATTTGTCTTTTAGAAAGAAAAGGTAAGAGTAATCAGAGTAAAGCGGAAATAGATGAGATAAGATTAAGAAAAGTTTAGAAAGAATTAGAGAAGCAAAGGTAAGTAAGTATTGGTTGTCCAGTTCTATCTAGGTTTCGTCCTACAGTCAACATTCCTCTGATACCACTTCTGTCACACCTGGGTTTTAGGGGCACCAAGACCCGGGCGCGAACATAAACACCAGGTATGCTGGGACCAAGTCTCACACATATGATGTATAGTGGCACATGATCGAATGTCACATCTTTATATATAACAGGAGTTCTATACAAAATAAATAATTATATTATAAGGAGACAACGGTCCAGCAACCCAAAGTTGACTGGGAGACGACGACCTAGACCTCTCACGAACTCATCGCAGCAACCTCCATGCCCCTCATCCTGTGGTACCTGTTCTTGACCTGTGGGGGGGGGGGGGTGTGTGAGACAGCAAGAGTGAGCTCACATACGTTCATCGCTCAACAAGTTGTGGGGAAATAATGTGCATGAACTCGCCAAAGGTGGGAGCTCACGTGAAGTGTAAGACTTACCAAAGAGGATGGTTAGAGCTGAGCATTGCTTTTAAAGTTGGTCAAAATTTTATTAGCAATTACTAAGTATAAGTAAATACCAACCCAATTAAATAGTAGAACAAAAGTAACATCATCACCTGCGATGCAATGCATATGACATATTGAATTTAGTTCCATAAATTAATCATGTGAGGGTCCGAGCTGCTCATGACCGTGAGCATGGCTAGTATACCAGTTTTACACTCTGCAGAGGTTGCGCATCTTTACTCACAAGTCGTGTTACCCATCTGCCAAGAGACGGCCAATCCCATACACCTCTACCGAGGAGGCGAGGCAGGGTAACACTACGAGGCCTTTACAAAGTTCCACTAGCTTCAGAAAACCCGCTACAGTTTATAGGAAGCTCCAATGCAAGAATCCCTTGCAGGACCGCCATTGCAGCAAAATCCTCCCGAGGGCCTCCCTACACTGACCACTCCCCTACTGCCCTTGCCCCCTTCGGGTAAGGTAGTCTTCCACTAGCTTTCCTAATTAATCGGCCAAGGGCGTCCCATTAAACCCTTGTGGTAGCACTGTTTTCCCGGGTGGTCGCTCCATGTTCCAATTAACATAATGATCTTATCATGAACAGTAAATAACAACTGATAACAAAAGTATGAATAATATGTATATCAATGACCAAATCCACATATAGCACTAGCAAGTACTACCCAGAAAGTTTAGTGGTAAACAAGGCATAAAGATAGACAAACTAGGTAACCTATTAGGTCCCATCAAAATTAACCTATGCAGATCATTATGATTAATTAGAACATGAGTGGGTAAAAAGAAGTGATCAAGGGCACAACTTGCCTGGGACTTGAGATTCTAGGTACCACTTGCTTTTCAGATGACTCGTGACCTCACCGCTAGTCCTAGCAATACAAACAAACATAGTATAGGCAAAATTAACATCACACCAAACATAAGAATAAACTATGTAATAATAATCTACACTGCGTAACGAGATCGTAGAAACAAGAACCACTAAATTCGGAGTTACAGTTATTAAGTTATGGATTTTTGAAATTATTTAGTGCTTGGAATAGATTAATTCTGATGAACAATTTTAACTCAAGTTTCATGGCTAAACAATGCTACTGGTTGGTAGACAATATTAGTACAAAATTAATGCCACAAGAATGTACCAAAAAGAATTTAAAATGAATTTTCTATGAATTTATTGAGTTTCTAGGTTTATTTATGTACTAAAAAGTATTTACTATATTATTTTTACTATTTTCTTGGTTCACTGGAACGGGCGTCAAATTCCAGAAAGGTTAGGGGCTAAGATATAAATTTTCCCAGACACAACTTTAACCCGCGGTGGACGGCGGGTTTATTTTTCAAAAACCAGGGGGCTCTTTAGCAATTAGGCCACGACGAAGGGGTACGCACCAATCTGCGTCGCCCGATCAAGAGTGGGCGGCCCAGATTAGATCATGAAGCGGTATGCCCCACCGACCGCCGGATACATATCTAACGATCCAGATTACTCTGGCCGAAGCGTTAGCCACCATTTAATCTAGGCCGCCAGCAGTCAGATCAACGGTCGGGATCTAAACACCGAAGAGGTTTGCCCCGCTCTAATCTGCGCCGTTCCTTTTCAATCCAACGGCTCACGGGTCGTCTTCTCTCCCTCACCGAACAACCAGACGGCGGCGCCGCCCGAAGCACGGCAGCGCACCGCCGGATCGCCCGCCAGTCCACACCGCAAGGCCCCAAAACTTAATCCGCGCCCCCCAACGTGATGCCCATCGAAAAGTGGAGAGGATGGTGTACCGTTTACCTCGAGGTGAGCCGAAGGTTCCCCTGCCCCCGTGATGCCTTGATCCTGCGGCGGAGTCTCCACTTCGATGACGAATTCACGTTTAGCCGAGGCCTTGCACACCCCTATTGTCCCCCGAGCGCAATCCGCGCGCCCTTGCGAACGACTGAGCCCCGGTTATGGGCGCCGAACGGCGGGGACGGTGGAACCAGGCGACGGCGGTCGTGTGCTACAGCCGCGGCGGAATTAGCGGCTGCGGTGGTACCCGATCACCCCCCCTCGGTTCACGGAAGCGGCCAGACGAGAGAGTAATGCGTGGTGGCCATTTATTCACCACGCGGACGAGCCAGGGGAGGGAGGTCGTGGTCGCCAGACTCGCGATTACGGCGCGGACTCCCGCCGAGTTCGGGGGGGTTTGTTGAGGGAGACGGAGAGCTGACAAGGTGGGACCTGCAGTCAGTCAGCCCGGGAACAGCGGAGCGCGCGCGGCGCAAGTGAGAGACCGCCAGGTGGGTCCCATGTGACAGTGAGTGCAGCGCAGGGAATGGAGTTGGGCTGGTCGCGCGGTGGGAAGAATGGGCCGAGACAGCTGGAATTCGGCCCAAGCGCAGGGAAAACCTTTTCTTCTCTTTTTTTGATTTCTTTTTCAAGCTTTCAACTCCTATTTCGAATTCAAACACGATTCAACTTTGAATTTCAAACATCATTCTAATGTGAACCCAAATCCTAACTTCATGTTTATTATTATTTATATTATTATTATTTATCTTCCCCTCACCATTTAATTAAATGATTATCATAATTATCTTTCTCAACTCTTTTCAAATCCATGTTTGATCTTCAATATTTCCAAGTGTCTAAATTCATACTAATGTGAACATAACTTTTTATTGTTTACAATGTTATTTTTTTTCTATTCTTCTCCTTGATATTTATTCATGGGAGGAATAAATGGTTTTCTTTAAAAAAATTCCCTTCTCATCATTTTTTTTATTCCCTAATTTCCAAAGTATTATAATACTTTATTTGTTTATTTTTTTCTACCAATTTTGGGTCTTACACCCTTCGCTCAGTTGAATCGTAGCCGTCGATCCGTGATCGGGTGACCTAGAGCGGATTTAGTCGCTTAAAATCTACTCCGTTGATGGGGGATCCAGCGATTGGGATCGCGCACCGGTTCACTTGAGTCACGATTTAATGTGGGCCGTTTAAATCTAATCAAGCGTCCACGATCCTCCCGTACCCCTTCGCGGGTCAATATTGCTAAAGAGCCCCTCTGCTTTCAGGAAACCAACCCGCCGTCCACATACACTGTTCACTAAGTCTAGGATTTTAATCGCGCAGCCCCCTGACCTTTCTGGAATTCGAGGCCCAGTCTAGAGAACATATAAAATAGGTAAATAAATACAGAAATTGATTTTTAATATAAAAAGAATTCCTAAAACTTGTTTATTCCATAGAAAATTCATTTTTGCTCCAAATTGAACCATTCCAATTTCTAAAATTTTGTAAATTTAATATATATCACTTAGTGTCTCTGTTTTGACATAAAAACAGTAAGAAAATTAATTTAGCATTTAATCCTATTTCAAGCACATTAAATCGTAGGAAATTCATAACTTGAAATCTATAACTCCAAATTTAATGATTCCAGTTCCTGTGATCTTATTTTAATGTGTAGATTTTTACTGTATATTTTATTTATCTGTTTGATGTGATGTTAATTTATGCTATACTATGTATGTATTGTGTTGATGCGAGTAGACGAGCAAACCAATGTGGAATCTGAGGTTCAGCAAGTAGAGGTAGCTGAGTAGGAGCTCATTGAAGGCAAGTTGTGCCCTTGATCACTTACTTTTTTCTAGCCATGTTCTTATTAATTATAATGATCTGCATAGGTTAATTTTGATGGGATCCTCTAGGTTACCTCAGTTTTGGTTATCTTCATACCTTGTTCACCACTGAAATATTTTTGGGTAGTACCTGCTATTGCTTTATGTGGATTGGGTATGGAGATACAACATTATGATTACTCTTTTGTTATCTTTTTATTATTACTGTTCATGTTAAGATCATTAAATTAATGGGAACATGGAGCAATCACCCGGGAAAACAGTGCTACCACAAGGGTTTAATGGGACGCCCTTGGCTGATTAACTAGGAAAGCTAGTGGAGGTCTTCCTTACCCGAAAGGGGCAAGGGCAGTAGGGGAGTGGTCAGTGTAGGGAGGTCCTTGGGTTGATTTTGCTGCGATGGCGGTCAGGCGAGGGATTCCTGCACTGGAGCTTCCTATAAACTGTAGCGGGATTTCTGAAGCTAGTGGAACTTTATAAAGGCCTCGTAGTGTTACCCTGCCTCGCCTCCTCGGTAGAGGTGTATGGGATTGGCCATCTCTTGGCAGATGTCACACCCGGGTTTTAGGGGTCCAAAGCCCAGGCGTGAACATAATCACCAGGTGTGCTGGGACCAAGTCTCACACATATGATGATTCATGGCACATAATCAAATGTCACATCTTTACTATATAACAGGATTTCTATACAAAATAAATAAATAATTACATTATAAGGAGACAATGGTCCAGCAACCCAAAGTTGACTGGGAGACGACGACCTAGACCACTCACGAACTCATCACAGCATCCTCCATGCGCTTCATCCTGTGGTACCTGTTCTTGACCTGTGGGGAGTGTGAGACATCAAGAGTGAGCTCACATACGTTGATCGCTCAACAAGTTGTGGGGAATAATGTGCATGAACTCGCCAAAGGTGGGAGCTCACGTGAAGTGTAAGGCTTACCAAAGAGGATGGTTGAAGCTGAGCATTGCTTTTAAAGTTGGTCAAAATTTTATTAGCAATTACTAAGTATAAGTAAATACCAACCCAATTAAGTAGTAGAACAAAAGTAACAACATCACCTGCGATGCAATGCATATGACAAATTGAATTTAGTTCCATAAATTAATCATGTGAGTGTCCAAGCTGCTCATGACCGTGAGCACGGCTAGTATACCAGTTTTACACTCTGCAGAGGTTGCACATCTTTACCCACAAGTCATGTTACCCATCTGCCAAGAGACGGCCAATCCCATACACCTCTACCGAGGAGGCGAGGCAGGGTAACACTACGAGGCCTTTACAAAGTTCCACTAGCTTCAGAAAACCCGCTACAGTTTATAGGAAGCTCCAATGCAGGAATCCCTCGCATGACCGCCATCGCAGCAAAATCATCCCAAGGGCCTCCCTACACTGACCACTCCCCTACTGCCCTTGCCCCTTTCGGGTAAGGTAGTCTTCCACTAGCTTTCCTAGTTAGTTGGCCAAGGGTGTCCCATTAAACCCTTGTGGTAGCACTGTTTTCCTGGGTGGTTCTCCATGTTCCAATTAACATAACGATCTTAACATGAACAATAAATAACAACTGATAACAAAAGTATAATCATGAATAGTGTAATCTTCATACCCAAAACCACATATAGCACTAGCAAGTACTACCCAGAAAGTTCAGTGGTAAACAAGGTATAAAGATAGACAAACTAGGGTATCCTATTGGGTCCCATCAAAATGAACCTATGCAGATCATTATGATTAATTAGAACATGAGTGGGTAAAAAGAAGTGATCAAGGGCACAACTTGCCTGGGACTTGAGATTCCAGGTACCAACTTGCTCTTCAGGTGACTCGTAACCTCACGCTAGTCGTAGCAATACAAACAAACATGGTATAGGCAAGATTAAGATCACACCAATCATAAGAATAAATTGTGTAATAATAATCTACACGTCACTACAAGGTCATGGGTTCGAGAACCGCTAAATTCGGAGTTACGGTTATTAAGTTATGAATTTCCGAAGTTATTAAATACCTAGTATAGCATAAATCAAGTGGATAATTTTGATCTAGGTTTCATGACTAAATAGAGTTACTAGGTGATAGATAATATTAAAACAAAATTATTGCAACTAGAATAAATCAATTTGGAGCTAAAATGAATTAAATATAATTTTCACAAATTTCTAGTATTGTTTTTGTATTAAAAATCATTTTCTAAAATAAATTCTGAATTTCCTCAGGCTTCTGGACTGGGCACATTATTTTAACAAAGCCTAGGTGTGATTTTGTATAAACCAGGGACCTGCTTGTGATTAGTTTCAACAGAAAAGGATGGCGGGTTGGTTTTATAAAAGTGGAAGGGCTCTTTTGAAAAACGGCCAGGCCGAAGGGGTAAGAAGCAACCAGAGCCGTTGGATTATGCCCCGAGGGCCAGGATTAGATCCTGAGTGTGGTGAACCGGTACGTTATATGAACCGTTGGATCAGGGATCCACGGTTTAGATGTTTAAAACACCAGATCAACCCGGGGTCGCTCATCCCACGATCAACGGCCGTGACGAGTCCTGGCTGAAGCGGTATCTACTTCTAATCTGGACCGCTCATTACGCATCAACGGTTCACGGCAGTCCCCACCCATCCGACCACCCCTGAGCTACTTGCACGGCGGCGCCCAAGCTCCCACGGCGGCGCACGCCGGTGAGACATGCAATCGGCGCGATGGTCGCCCCAAACTCTGATTAGACGGATGCTACAAGAAGAGGGGTCAATGGTGAGTTAGGGAAACACGATCATACCGTTGATTAAGCGGTGGTGAGGACCGGCCATGATAAGGGGTGAGGTTGGTGGCAGAAGTTGTGCCGACGAAGAATTCCGGGGATCCGAGCTAACATCCCACAGCACGAGTTTACGTTAGCCTTTTTCGCATCCCAGCGAAGCTCCAGGTTGATTTGGTCGAGGCATAGTTGTCGGTGTTCCATGGAACGACAATGGCGGCTCCCTCTGCGCTCACGCCCACGTCCCGAGGTCGAGGAAAGCACAAAGATGGATCGGTGGAGGGGAAAGGAGGTTTATGATATATATATAGGCACGAGGAAGGCCGAACCCGTGCCCAATACCGCGGTTGATTGCCGCGATAAGCGCGAAGTTCGCGCGACGGGCGCTGGGATCCAGTTTCCGTTGGCGAAAATCGTGGGGAAGAACATCCTGACACCTGGTCCCACAAGCCAGCGAAGGCAGAGGCGTGCACGTGTTTTGGTCGCTCACGGGTGGGCCCAATGGCAAGGAAATGAGAGGAGGCGCGTGAGAATGACGAGTTGGGCCCACCAGTCGCTGACGCAGAGTTGGCAACTGGTCTGGCGCGGTGGTGGATCTTCTTTGGCCGCGATGAGGCGAAACTGGCCCAAGCACAGGTTGTTCCATTTCTTTTTCTTTATTGTTTCTTTATTTGTTTCCCATTGAATTCACTTTTGAATCCGAGTTTGAATTTTCTATCTCAAACAAAATGCACAATCAGAATCCAACATGGTGCAATATTCATTATATATATATATATTGTAACACCCGGATTTTAGGGGTCCAAAACCCGGGGTTAACATAACACCAGGTATGCTGGGACCAAGTCTCAAACATATGATGTATAGTGGCACAGGATCGAATGTCACAACTTTATATATAACAGGAGTTCTATACAAAATAAATAATTACATTATAAGGAGACAACGGTCCAGCAACCCCAAAGTTGACTGGGAGACGACGACCTAGACCACTCACGAACTCATCACAGCATCCTCCATGAGCATCATCCTGCAGTACCTGGCCTTGACCTGTGGTGTATGTGAGACAGCAAGAGTGAGCTCACATACGTTCATCGCTCAACAAGTTGTGGGGAATAATGTGCATGAACTCGCCAAAGGTGGGAGCTCACGTGAAGTGTAAGGCTTACCAAAGAAGATGGTTAGAGCTGAGCATTGCTTTTAAAGTTGGTCAAAATTTTATTAGCAATTACTAAGTATAAGTAAATACCAACCCAATTAAACAGTAGAACAAAAGTTAACAACTTCACCTGCAATGCAATGCATATGACAAATTGAGTTTAAGTTCCATAATTTAATCATGTGAGTGTCCGAGCTGCTCTTGACCGTGAGCACGGCTAGTATACCAGTTTTACACTCTGCAGAGGTTGCGCATCTTTACCCACAAGTCGTGTTACCCATCTGCCAAGGGGTCATGAATCCCATACACCTCTACCAAGGAAGCGAGGCAGGGTAACACTACGAGGCCTTTACAAAGTTCCACTAGCTTCCGAAAACCCGCTACAGTTTATAGGAAGATCCAGTGCAGGAATCCCTTGCAGGACCGCCATCGCAGCAAAATCCTCCCGAGGGCCTCCCTACACTGACCTCTCCCCTACTGCCCTTGCCCCTTTCGGGTAAGGTAGTCTTCCACTAGCTTTCCTAATTAATCAGCCAAGGGCGTCCCATACCACCCTTGTGGTAGCACTGTTTTCCCGGGTGGTTCTCCATGTTCCAATTAACATAATGATCTTAACATGAACCATAAATAACAACTGATAACAAAAGTATAATCATGAATGGTGTATCTCCATACCCAAAACCACATATAGCACTAGCAAGTACTACCCAGAAAGTTCAGTGGTAAACAAGGTATAAAGATAGACAAACTAGGGTAACCTATTGGGTCCCATCAAAATTAACCTATGCAGATCATTATGATTAATCAGAACATGGCTGGGTAAAGAGAAGTGATCAAGGGCACAACTTGCCTGGGCCTTGAGAATCCAGGTACCGGGATGATCTTCAGGTGACTCGTGACCTCACTGCTAGTCGTAGCAATTCAAACAAACATGGTATAGGCAAAATTAACATTACACCAAACATGTACACAAAATACACAATAATAATCTACACATTAAAATAAGACCATAGGAACAGAAATCATTAATTTTGGAGTTATAGATTTTAAGTTATGGATTTTCTAATGTTTTATGTGTTTAATACAAGATTAAGTATTAGATAAATTTAAATGAGCCTTTCATGCCAAAACAGAGGCACAAAATGATGAAGAATATTATTACAAAATTTTAGAAACTGGAATGATTCAATTTGGAGCTAAAATGAATTTTCTATGAATTATCTAAGTTCTAGTAATTATTTTCATATTAAAAATCTAATTTCTAATTCATTTAATCACTTTAATTCTGCACTGGACTGGGCCTCATTTACTAGGAAGCACAGGGGGCTCTGGGTAAATCTTCTAAGACTCAGAGCACAGTCGCATAGGACGGCGGGTTCTATTTCAAAAAGTCCAGGGGCTCATTTACAAAATTGACTTGACGAAGGGGTATCGGTCGCTTCTGGCCGTTGGATCCGAAATCGAGGGCGCAGATTAGACACAACATAAAACGAACCGGTACACCACAGGAACCGTTGGATTGTCAATCAACGCCCTGGATTTTATGAACCTCGGAGTTATGACCATCATTCGATCGAAGATCAATGGTCCAAATCTATTGCCGCGAATGGGTATCCCCACTTCTAATCTCGTCCGTTCGTTAAGATCCGACGGCCCACCGGCCTCCTACCCCGAGCTACCGGGCCGCGGCGGCGCACGGCTCTGACGCGGCGGAGCCATGGCCGGCACACTCCCAAACTCGGCTCCTGCGATCGAACTCGGATCCGAGGGCAAATTCACGCAAAGGGTAATGATGCGATACGGTGGGGAGGTTGCTCACCGTGATTCCCAGAGTGCCCCGAGCCATCCACGGGGAGCGGCGGATCCAAGCGCTCGACGATGAATTCCCGGCCGCCACAGGGTCAATCCTTCCCTATCCGGCCACGGTGTTCCACCGGCAAGCACATGAGGCTTCTGGACTCGTCGCAGACCCCCAATCGTTAATCGTGGACGGGAACGATGTTGACGGCGCCCCTGCTCTCAACTTCTCTCTTCTGCACAGGCGCCGTTCGATTCGCCCACGGTGGCGCAAGGAGATGGGAGGGGGGGTAGAGACGGTGCCCGGTTTTATATCGCGAAGTCGCAAGTCCGAAGGAGGATGGAATCGAGGAGAATCGTGCGGAGCTCGCGGAGGCTGTTGCGGTGGATCCGTAGATACCGGCCGTGGCAGGTAGGGGATGATGCTGACAGCGCGGGGCCCGCGCGTCATACACAGCGATTCCCACGGAGTGAAATGAGCAATGGCCTGCCAGCGGGGCCAGTTTGTCAGTGACCAGCGCAGCAGACAATCGTGCGGGTGTGTGGACGAGAGGCCGACGAGCCGGGCCCACCGGTCGGCGCGCCCGCGTTGATGTTGGGCCGGGCGAGGTGGTGTTTACTTGGTGGGCCGAAAACAGGTTCCGAAGCCCAGGTAAGCCTTCTTCCCTTTTCTTTTTCTTTTATCTTTTATTTTCTGTTTTGTTTTATTCCTAATTGTTTTGAATTTAAAATTTGAATTTGAACTTCAACATTGAGTCAAGTATACAAATTTAAGCTTCTTAGTGGAGGAATAATATATATATTTTTATTTACTTGTCTTTATCCACAAAATTCTTATTTTCTTCTCTTCTCTAAATTTTTACAATTCCTTTGGATTTTAAATTCCACTTTGAATTTTAATATATTTCTTGTCACATTTTTATTTTATTTTGTCATAATATGCACACATAAAAATAATATCCAGCATGATGCATATTTTAAGGGCATATATTCTTTTATTAATTATTTGTTTTTGAATATGGTGTTCACATGTGATGATAAGTAAATTCAACATACACATCAAATATAGGAAAAATAACTTTCCTCCTCTTTTTTTTTATCTATTACAAATTGGGTATTACAAATCCTACCCCCCTTAAAAATAATCTCGTCCTCGAGATTTGTTAGGAAAAGGGAATACAAATGGATTGGTTTGCAATTTAGCTTTTAATTTCTAAATCCAGGGTCTCTCTTTTTATTATTAGTAAGTGATAGGAGAGCATGGGTAATATAGGTATGTCAACTTTATTATGTAGGATAGAAGATATCTTTAAAGTTTTTATAGGTTTGGGTCAGAAAGAGTAGGGTAAGAAAAGACCACATCCAAGATTGTGGATCTTGACTCATCTTGGTGACCACACTTGATCCTTGAAGACTTGAGTTGGTGCTCATCCTTTCTTGATGAAGTTAATCATCTTCTCCGGTCTTGTCTCATTGATTCGAGGTTAGTGTATATCATTGAAGTTGGGGAACGTGGTTAAAATAGATATGGATGAGATAGACTACATGATGTAGATCAAAAGTTTATTTGTTATTAGGTGGGGATAAACAGATCATGCAATCCATTATGAATCTATTGGTTGAGTTAGATCTTCTGCTCATGGTTGAGTTGGTCTAATGTGTGAAGTTAAGTTAATACCTGGCTAGTAGGGTTTAATCTCTTCTACCAGTATCACTAATATGTTTAAGTAAACCACATTAGATTAGATCATATTAGATTAGATGGGATCTAGATTAGATTGGATATGGCCAGATGAGACTAGTTAAAGTTAGATAGATCTTCCTGGGTAGGATATATTTTACCAGGATATGTTAAAAATCTCTGTTAGATTAAAACAGAGGGGTTATGCAACTATCAGATGGTTAAGGTAGTTGCATATGGCCAAGTCGATCTGTCATCCTTAATTTAGTGCAGGGTGAACTAAGTTAAGACCTGTTCTATAGGGGTAGAGTCTAAACTATTTCATCAGTATTATCTAACATGTTTGATAAGTCACTTTAGATTTGATCAGATCTAGGTTAGATTGGTGTGACTAGTTTGACTAGATAAGATCTAACTAATTTGCATTAGATCATAGTTGATAAACTAGGGTGGATAAGTATGCCTATTAGGATAAGATGGATCCATAAAGAGAAGATAGAATCTTTTGAGATCAGTTAGATCTATTAGGATGATATAAAATCTTTTCAAGATAAGATGAGTATCTTTTAAGATGAGATGGATCTTATTAAGATAAGGGAGAATCCTTTTAAGATAAGATGAATTGGTTAGAATGAGATCTTTTAGGATAAGATAAATTTCTTAAGCTAGATAGGTTCCCATGGGGATAATCTAGGCTGTCTAGTTATTTTATAAATATATTTTTATACCTATGTGTATATGCAGATGTAATTGTGGACATTACTCCACAACCCATCACACTCAATCAAAAATCCAAATCAGACAAATATCATAAGAACAAACATTCAAGTGCATAGATAACCATAAAAAAATAGTTTTGTTTTCGTTCCTGAGAGTAGGTCTCCTATTCCTAAAAGTCACTTTAGGTACGGGATTTCAAAGTGTGAAATCCACATTTGTCTTTAGAAGGAAAAGATAAGAATAATCAGAGTAAGTGGAAATAGATGAGAAAAAGATTAAGGTAAGTTTAGAAAAGAATCAGAGTAAGGTAAGTAAAGAATGGTTGTCCAGTTCTATCTAGGTTTCGTCCTACAGTCAACATTCCTCTGATACCACTTCTGTAACACCCGGATTTTAGGGGTCCAAATCCCGGGGTTAACATAACACCAGGTATGCTGGGACCAAGTCTCAAACATATGATGTATAGTGGCACAGGATCGAATGTCACAACTTTATATATAACAGGAGTTCTATACAAAATAAATAATTACATTATAAGGAGACAACGGTCCAGCAACCCCAAAGTTGACTGGGAGACGACGACCTAGACCACTCACGAACTCATCACAGCATCCTCCATGAGCATCATCCTGCAGTACCTGGCCTTGACCTGTGGTGTATGTGAGACAGCAAGAGTGAGCTCACATACGTTCATCGCTCAACAAGTTGTGGGGAATAATGTGCATGAACTCGCCAAAGGTGGGAGCTCACGTGAAGTGTAAGGCTTACCAAAGAAGATGGTTAGAGCTGAGCATTGCTTTTAAAGTTGGTCAAAATTTTATTAGCAATTACTAAGTATAAGTAAATACCAACCCAATTAAACAGTAGAACAAAAGTTAACAACTTCACCTGCAATGCAATGCATATGACAAATTGAGTTTAAGTTCCATAATTTAATCATGTGAGTGTCCGAGCTGCTCTTGACCGTGAGCACGGCTAGTATACCAGTTTTACACTCTGCAGAGGTTGCGCATCTTTACCCACAAGTCGTGTTACCCATCTGCCAAGGGGTCATGAATCCCATACACCTCTACCAAGGAAGCGAGGCAGGGTAACACTACGAGGCCTTTACAAAGTTCCACTAGCTTCCGAAAACCCGCTACAGTTTATAGGAAGATCCAGTGCAGGAATCCCTTGCAGGACCGCCATCGCAGCAAAATCCTCCCGAGGGCCTCCCTACACTGACCTCTCCCCTACTGCCCTTGCCCCTTTCGGGTAAGGTAGTCTTCCACTAGCTTTCCTAATTAATCAGCCAAGGGCGTCCCATACCACCCTTGTGGTAGCACTGTTTTCCCGGGTGGTTCTCCATGTTCCAATTAACATAATGATCTTAACATGAACCATAAATAACAACTGATAACAAAAGTATAATCATGAATGGTGTATCTCCATACCCAAAACCACATATAGCACTAGCAAGTACTACCCAGAAAGTTCAGTGGTAAACAAGGTATAAAGATAGACAAACTAGGGTAACCTATTGGGTCCCATCAAAATTAACCTATGCAGATCATTATGATTAATCAGAACATGGCTGGGTAAAGAGAAGTGATCAAGGGCACAACTTGCCTGGGCCTTGAGAATCCAGGTACCGGGATGATCTTCAGGTGACTCGTGACCTCACTGCTAGTCGTAGCAATTCAAACAAACATGGTATAGGCAAAATTAACATTACACCAAACATGTACACAAAATACACAATAATAATCTACACATTAAAATAAGACCATAGGAACAGAAATCATTAATTTTGGAGTTATAGATTTTAAGTTATGGATTTTCTAATGTTTTATGTGTTTAATACAAGATTAAGTATTAGATAAATTTAAATGAGCCTTTCATGCCAAAACAGAGGCACAAAATGATGAAGAATATTATTACAAAATTTTAGAAACTGGAATGATTCAATTTGGAGCTAAAATGAATTTTCTATGAATTATCTAAGTTCTAGTAATTATTTTCATATTAAAAATCTAATTTCTAATTCATTTAATCACTTTAATTCTGCACTGGACTGGGCCTCATTTACTGGGAAGCACAGGGGGCTCTGGGTAAATCTTCTAAGACTCAGAGCACAGTCGCAGAGGACGGCGGGTTCTATTTCAAAAAGTCCAGGGGCTCATTTACAAAATTGACTTGACGAAGGGGTATCGGTCGCTTCTGGCCGTTGGATCCGAAATCGAGGGCGCAGATTAGACACAACATAAAACGAACCGGTACACCACAGGAACCGTTGGATTGTCAATCAACGCCCTGGATTTTATGAACCTCGGAGTTATGACCATCATTCGATCGAAGATCAATGGTCCAAATCTATTGCCGCGAATGGGTATCCCCACTTCTAATCTCGTCCGTTCGTTAAGACCCGACGGCCCACCGGCCTCCTACCCCGAGCTACCGGGCCGCGGCGGCGCACGGCTCTGACGCGGCGGAGCCATGGCCGGCACACTCCCAAACTCGGCTCCTGCGATCGAACTCGGATCCGAGGGCAAATTCACGCAAAGGGTAATGATGCGATACGGTGGGGAGGTTGCTCACCGTGATTCCCAGAGTGCCCCGAGCCATCCACGGGGAGCGGCGGATCCAAGCGCTCGACGATGAATTCCCGGCCGCCACAGGGTCAATCCTTCCCTATCCGGCCACGGTGTTCCACCGGCAAGCACATGAGGCTTCTGGACTCGTCGCAGACCCCCAATCGTTAATCGTGGACGGGAACGATGTTGACGGCGCCCCTGCTCTCAACTTCTCTCTTCTGCACAGGCGCCGTTCGATTCGCCCACGGTGGCGCAAGGAGATGGGAGGGGGGGTAGAGACGGTGCCCGGTTTTATATCGCGAAGTCGCAAGTCCGAAGGAGGATGGAATCGAGGAGAATCGTGCGGAGCTCGCGGAGGCTGTTGCGGTGGATCCGTAGATACCGGCCGTGGCAGGTAGGGGATGATGCTGACAGCGTGGAGCCCGCGCGTCATACACAGCGATTCCCACGGAGTGAAATGAGCAATGGCCTGCCAGCGGGGCCAGTTTGTCAGTGACCAGCGCAGCAGACAATCGTGCGGGTGTGTGGACGAGAGGCCGACGAGCCGGGCCCACCGGTCGGCGCGCCCGCGTTGATGTTGGGCCGGGCGAGGTGGTGTTTACTTGGTGGGCCGAAAACAGGTTCCGAAGCCCAGGTAAGCCTTCTTCCCTTTTCTTTTTCTTTTATCTTTTATTTTCTGTTTTGTTTTATTCCTAATTGTTTTGAATTTAAAATTTGAATTTGAACTTCAACATTGAGTCAAGTATACAAATTTAAGCTTCTTAGTGGAGGAATAATATATATATTTTTATTTACTTGTCTTTATCCACAAAATTCTTATTTTCTTCTCTTCTCTAAATTTTTACAATTCCTTTGGATTTTAAATTCCACTTTGAATTTTAATATATTTCTTGTCACATTTTTATTTTATTTTGTCATAATATGCACACATAAAAATAATATCCAGCATGATGCATATTTTAAGGGCATATATTCTTTTATTAATTATTTGTTTTTGAATATGGTGTTCACATGTGATGATAAGTAAATTCAACATACACATCAAATATAGGAAAAATAACTTTCCTCCTCTTTTTTTTATCTATTACAAATTGGGTATTACATATATCCATTCATTTATTATTCTACATAAGAAATTGCTTTTGAATATGTAGCACCCATGTAATTATTTTAAGAATAATAGTTTCTATTGTATGATCTCAAAAAAAAATTGTTCTCACATTAATACTTATAAACTTCAATAAAGGCTATTTTTATATAAGAACCTTTTTATTGAATTTTTGTTATAAAACTTTTATTTAAGGAGATATGACTTCCAATGTTATGGGAATTGTAAGGAGAGAAAAAAATATATTCTAATTCAAGATCTTAAAAAAATTACTATATTCTCAAAATGAGATTTAGGGTGTTACAGCAGATGGGTAACATGACTTGTGGGTAAAGATGCGCAACCTCTGCAGAGTATAAAACTAGTATACTAGCCGTGCTCACGGTCATGAGCGGCTCAGACCCTCACATGATTAATTTATGGAACTTAAATTTAATTTGACATTTGCATCGCATTTGGGATTATTTTACTATTACCTTTCTTTATTATTATTAAGATTTGGTATTTACTTACACTTAGTAATTGCTAATAAAATTTTGACCAACTTATAAAAGCAATGCTCAGCTTCAGCCTCTATTTCATTGACCAGCCTTACACTTCATGAACTCCCACCTTTGGTGAGTTCATGCCACATTATTCCCCACGACTTGTTGAGCTATGAACGTATGTGAGCTCACCCTTGCTGTCTCACACCCCCCCCACAGGAGAAGAACAGGTGGTTCAGGAGGAGCCACAAGGCGAGGAGTACGATCTGATCTAGGTGGCGTTTCTCAGTTGACATTGGCGTCAACGATCCTTAGTTCGTTTTATATTTATTCTTTTGTTTTGTAATAAGTCTTCCGCTATCTAATAAATACTCTGATGTTTTGTGACATTTATCTCTATACACTCTGTTATTATATATGTTGTCTTCTTGGCGCATGTATGAGATGCACCCGGCTTTGTCCCTTAAATCTGGGTGTGACAGGCTCTGCTTAGCTGTCATTGCATATATGTTTTTCGCAGCTTCTTCGATATTTGGATCATCAAAAGATACACCCGCCTTAGTTTCCCTGGGTTTTCTAGCACGAATCTAATTAGCCGTCCTTTCACCAAGTTGCTCAGAAAGCGTTCGCAACCCTGCGGCCTTCTTCTCGACGTCTTCTTGTCTCCATTTAGAAACTTGACGCTTGTAACCACCTGTGCCTAAGTGGTGTTGGTACTTGTTCTTCTTAGATAGTTCTGAATTTGCCTCGCTTAGAGATATGAATTCAGGGATGCTCCTCTCATCTAGAAATACTGACTACTGACCATTTGAGATTTTATATTTTTTTTATCGGGTCTAGGCCTTTCTTTGCAAATTTTGTATTCATCCCAGACCTCCAGTTTTGAAAATTGATTGCAAGTTGCTTCATCGTGTATTCCTTCACGAGTTCTTCTGAACCCCGAGGTAGAACAAACCTTGTTAATAGCTTATTCCATATTTGATCCTTGACATCAACTGACACATCTTTCCAATATCGGATTGTGATGTTAAGATTATCCCTGACTAAGAACCCAAGTGCATTCCAGAACTTAGGGAGTGTCTCTTCTGGAGCTAGGGGCTAACCTTTCGGGCTCACATCTGAGATTTTATATGTTTTGTCAGGAAACTTGTTCAGTCCCCTGTCACCTATTTTCCGGTTGCTCTACTTCCTTTTCCTTGACCTCTCGGTGGTTGTATCGGTCGGTACTGGTGCGTCTTCGTCTTGGTTCAGCCGCGGTGCGTCTTGGTATCGTGCCACGGCTTCATCAAGTATCACACGATATTGAGACAAGACCTCCTATTCATGTAATGAAATGCAAAACATGCATGTGTAATAGACATTGTGAAATCAACTAATTAGGTACACACACAAAACTAAAGATGTGTACTTTACCTCACACTCTTGTGGATCATAATTAGGGTCACGTTGCAAATCACACCGAGCGGCCCTATCTATGCTAGGACAAGTGTCGGTAAGCATTTCATATCCTTCATCACTTGAATGTTCTTGAGAAACACCCTTGTTCATGTGGTCGGGCATTAACCCTTGGTCCTTGTTTATAGAACTCATTGAGCTATATATAATAATATTGCAACAAAGATTCAAAAAAATTGAACACAAAGATTGGAACAGAAGATTATAACACAATATATATAAAATCACACTAAGTTCTTACATAACAAACAGTCCATCATACTAAGTTCTTAGATAGTACATCGTCCATCATACTAAGATTAGAACATATATCGTAATTTCTACTCGTCGTCGTCGTCCATCAGTGTCGTCCAATTGATCTCCCCATCTTCATCGTTGGAGAGGATGATGACTGGTGCTACCGGCTCCACATGCACGGGCGCGGAGACAACCTCACATGCAGTCGTCGAAGCCGAGGAGCCCACATCATGGTGGTGAGTAGATGGGCCCACGGCGGCAACACATTGACGACGATGCTTCGAGAGAACTCTGCAGGCGCACATGAAAATACGGCATACGACGTCTTGATGATTGTGCCTCGACTAGCGCCGGAGCTCAAGGTGGCGGCGATGCATGAGTCGTGCCATTGCCAGCCGCTCCGCTAGTGTACGTGCCTTGAGACGCGCTACGATGGCATCCGCTGGGTCCATTTTGAGGCAGCGTCGACGACGGAAAAGTCTAGCTTGAACTATATATATACTGCAGGCTGGCAAAGGGGCAGACTGGCGGTAGCCGCCAAAGCTAATGCGCGGCAGCCGCCATCATAGCTAGTGCGGCGTCCGCCATAGCTAGCGCGTCGAGCGCGCGATGGCCAGCATGGCAAATATTCTATGCAAAAACGATATAGATAGGAGGTTTTTCCTTCATTTGAATACTAAAGAGGGATGCTTCCATTGGATTAGGTTCCAATGGAATCATATTTCTTAGTAGCTTGTCTATGTGGTCTTGTAATAATGCTTTGACGTACACTATTAAGTTTTCCAGTCTAGTTTTGAATGTGTGTGTTGTCATAACTCTGGGTCGCTTTGATGTTTGTGGACATATTGCAGTTCATTTTTATTTATGTGCTTGTGTAGTTTAGTTTTATAACATACAAGTTAAGTATCGCATTTATGTTTTGAATGATTTATAATCAAATTGGAGATGAGTATTGCATTTCTGTTAAATGTATGCAACTCCGAGATGAGTAGTGCAGAAGACTCCAGCCATAGTGACACAGCAAGTGATGATAGCTTCAACATATTCCGGCAAGCTGGTGCAGCGGCGGTTCTAGCTGCTTTCGCAATGAAGGCAAGTCCGGTAGTGAGTGCCAGACTGCGGGCACTCGGCAAAGATCATTTACTTACCTTTACCGCGCGTGGCTCGACCTCTCTCCACACACTCACACAACCCTGCACCGTCGATGCCTCCTCGGCCCCTCATTTCTTGCTTGTTTTTGGTAAAATTGCTTGCTTGTTCTTGTGCGGTTTCTACTCTCATGCTTCATTCAATCCATGTAGATCACTGATAAGGTCAACCATTTGCTTGTTTTGATTGCAAATGATAAACAACTATGGTAGTAATAGTATGCAGTAGGAAAATCCTATTATCCTAATAGTATGCATAGGAAAATCTCATATAAAACTGGCATTAACACATTACTGACTATTTATAGGCGAGGTGAACTAATTTAAGTTGCTAAAAACATCTGTGTATAAAAGACACATCTGAAGTAGTATCATATCATTATAGGTCCATATTAGATATAAAATACATATATGGAGTAGTATCATATGATGGACACTAGTTGTAAGATGTTAAAATATTGCAATATATATGTGATTGTCGGCCATCGTGTCGTTGATATATGTGTGTATGTCAGCCATCATGCTATCAGTTTTTTTGCAGGTTTTGGAAACCTCCACGTAGAGGGGAGGTGCTACCGATTTTTTATTGATAGGCTTGTGTTCTTTTTTTTGTAGATAAGGTACTTGTCTTCCTAGTCGTTACTGATCTGCTTACACCGTGTTGTGTCGCCATTGCACCGACCTGCCACAGCCCTGCTAGCCTGACTCCACCGCCACCCTAGATATAACTTCGATTTCTATTTCGTGGTTGTAGATCACGTAACCCAGTTAGGCATCTCCCATTCGAAAGAGATATGTTGTAGATATGCAGATCTTTGCATATCTACAAATGTATCTGTTTCAGATTGTCCACGTTTTTGGACAGCCCCCGTTTGCATAAATGGTGTTAGTTTCCATGCTCTACTCCGGTCTAAGACAGAGTTTTAGCGTGACCACCCTGTTGTTCTCTGGAAAGTACACTCTCTCTACCAGGACATGTATCCGGAGAACATCAAGGAGGTGTTGCCGAAATTCTATCTCGGGTCAGAGTAGAGCATGGAAACTAACCTCGTCTATGCAATCGCGGGCGAGATTAGAACCTATCCTCACCTATAAGAAGGTAGAAACATAGTGTATATGCATTACATGTTTATATTAAACTATACTCGATTATATATGTTAGAGGATGGAGGATCATGAGTGGATGTACACGGGCCACGTAAGAAGGAATGATGTCACCCCTAAATGGATTAGAAAGACCGATGCTTTCATGGAACGGACATTTGGTGAAGTTGCTAAAGGAGCGAGTCTAGTCCCATGTCCGTGCAGCAAATGTGCCAACAGAAAAAGAAAAACAAAGAAGGCCATGGTTGAACATATTTGGAAGAATGGATTTATGCCGGATTTATACTCGGTGGACCTTCCATGGCGAAGCGCATCATATGGGAGAGGACGAGGTGAGACAACACGTCAAGGACTACGATGCTAATGTCGGGGTAGCAAACATGTTGAACGACTATCACGAGGCACAGTTCGCCGAAGGATGTATGGAGGACGAGCTAGAGGCGACAGCAAAGGCGTTCTACGACATGTTTGCCGTGGCACAGAAACCCCTTCACGGCAAGACAAAGGTTTCTCAACTGGATGCCATTGGGCATATAATGGCATTCAAGTCGCAATACATCATGATTCAAGACACCTTCGATGGTTTTTTATAGTTATTGATAGCCTGCTTCCGGAGGATCACGTTCTGCCAAACAACATGTACGAGGCATAGAAACTCCTTCGTGCATTCAATATGATGTATGAGCAGATACATGCCTGTGCGAAGGCCTGCGTCCTATTTAGGAAACAAAAAGCAGAGGCAAAGTACTGTCCAAAGTGTAAATCGTCTATGTTCATGGAGGTAGACTCAGGTGATGGACAGAAAAGGCAGCTCGACATACATGTGGCAATCTACACCATCTTTCATTCATACCGAGGATCCAGCGTCTATACATGACTGAGGAACCCATGAAATAAAGGACATGGTACAAAATGGCAAATGATACAATCCTGACAAGATGGTACACACATCCGACGCTGAAGCATGAACCCACTTTGATGCCATTCACCATGATAAAGCCAAAGAGGCTCGTAATGTATGTGTTGCGCTAGCCACACATGGGTTCAATCCCCATGGAATGACCGCTGCCCCATACACATGTTGGCCCGTGTTTGTTATTCCTATCAATCTCCCCCCGACGTATGCTTTCAAATAAAAAACATATTCATGTCGTTGTTAATCCATGGACACCTGGGGAATAAGATGGGCGTGTACATGGAGCCTTTGATTGATGAATTGGTCCATACTTGGGAGGAAGGGGTATGGAGGTATGACCGAGCTACAAAGACAAACTTCAAAATGCATGCTTGGTACCAGTACTCCATGCATGACTTACCGGCGTATGGGCTATTCTGCGTCTGGTGTGTTCACGGTAAGTTCCCATGCCCAATTTGCAAGGAAGTTCTTAGGTTCATTTGGTTGAAGAAGGGTGGCAAATATTCATCGTTCGATAAACATCAACAATTTATCCCTCCTGACCATGTATTCCGACTAGACATCAATAACTTTATGAAAGGTGTCGTAGTGGCAGACCACCCACCTACAATGATGACTGATGTTGAAGTTTGTCAACAGATAGATGGTCTCATGGCCAACCCAGAATGTGGTTTTGTGGGATATGGTGAGCAACATATGTGGACACGTAAGTCGGGATTGACTCAGCTCCCCTATTATGATGGTCTGCTCCTTCCACACAACATTTGACGTGATGCACATTAAAAATAATGTTGCCAAGGAACTTTGGGAAACAATAGACTATCCTGATAAGTCAAAGGATAACATAAAACCAAGAGTGGATCTGGCAGCGTTATGTGATAGACCAAACCAAGATATGAAGCCTCATAGTGGTGGAAAGACATGGAGAAGGCTTAAGGCCGATTTCGTCCTAAGCAGGGTCTAGAGGAAGGAAGTACTATAGTGGATAAAGATGTTGATATTCCTTGATGGCTATGCAACTAACCTGAGTAGGGGGTGGACTTATCTACTCTGTGAATCTTAGGGATGAAGAGTCATGACTTCCACATATGTAAACGAATTCTTCCAACGATGGTTCGAGGCTATGTCCCTGAGCATGTCTGGCTAGCACTTGTAGAATTGAGCTATTTCTTCAGCCAGCTTTGTGCAAAAGAGTTATCTTGGACCGTAATTGCATACTTGGAAAGAATGGCACCCATGTTACTGTGTAAGCTAGAGAAGATCTTTCCACCTGTCATCTTCAATCCGATGTAACATTTGATTCTTCATCTCCCGTATGAGGCGAATGGGGGCACGTGCAGGGACTTTGGTGCTATCCAATCTAGAGATGTCTAAAGACTATCCGAAAGAAATGTAGAAATAAATGAAAAAGCGAAGCTCCCATTGTAGAGGCATACATACTGGAGGAGGTGTCAAACTTCACAACAACTTACTATGGTGGCAAGCTGCAGAGCGTGCATAATCCATCCCTCGTTACAATGATGGCGGCAATGAATCGAACCTCAGCATTTTTCGAGGGAAACTCGAAAGCGTAAGTGGTTCAACCACCAAGACCCTGAGACATGAAGAGTGGCACCATATCATGCTATATATATTAACACCCCTTGAAGAGATGACGCCAAACATGGAGCAATTTCTTCATGAATTCTAGTGTCAATCAAGGGACCCAACTCCACAGGAATATGATACCCTTCTTAGAAAGGGTGCGGGAAATGGATTGCCCAATTTCATTTCCTAGTTCAAATGTAAGGTACATGCTTACTTTGTCATTTGAAGTTACTCTTATGTGCGAATAATATAACAATCTAGCATGTTTGAACTTGTAGGGCCAAAGAGATCATTCCATGAGTGTCGAGTTGAGACAAGTGGCCAATGGCTTTGCTTATAGGGTCAAGAAATATTCTGGGTATGATGTCAATGAATACCATTTTCACACAACAATCTACGACCAAAGTTGGCCCAATCGAAAAACAACGTGTTCTGGAGTCTATGCCCGGGCTTGACGAGGTAGAGTATTTTTGATGAATCGAAGAAATATATGAACTCAATTTTCATGGTTCCAAATCTTTTACTCCAGCGATATTCAAATGTCATTTGTTTGACCCTGAAGTGATGAGACGGACACATTCTAATCTTGGGATAGTCGAAATTCAATAGGATTCCACCTTACTAGGAGATGATGTCTATATCGTGGCGCAACAGGCCACATAAGTGTATTATCTCCCATATGCATGCCAAATGAAAGAACATCTTAAGGGTTGGGATGTTGTGTATAAGGTATAACCGCACGGTAAATTACTTGTTCGAAACAATGAAGATTATACCTTAGACCCGGACACATATGACAGAGAGTTCTTCCAAGAAGATGGGGTAGAAGGGCGATTTGAGATAGACTTAATCAAAGCTATCGGAATGGAAGTAGATATTGAAATGGTTGTTGATGAGGAGGAGGATGAGGTGCAAAATGAGAATGACATAGAAATACTTGAAGGCAATGACATTAATGACGAACTTGCGCCTTCAGATGGTGTTGACTATGAAATTGTTGATAGTGATGATGAGACTTATGATCCGGCTAACCCCGATACATATATAAAGATTATTTTTAACCGTTGTAATGCTATATTTTTTATTTCGCACATGTTTCTAAATACATCTTTTTTATATGTGCTTATTTCCTTACTCTTAATTGCAGGTTGTTGGACAAAGATGGTAGGCGGTGGGATGAGGATGAGGAGGGGGAGGAGGAGCACCTGTAGGACGGCGGAGGAGGCACAACAAGTGGAGCAGCAGACCGCTATCGATGCAGCGCAGTAGGACGACGATGCCGCTTAGCAGGACGCCTGAGGTTCTAGGAACGTCTACTTGTGAGGTTGCGCGGGTCTCCCTCAGCGTCCCATACTTCGTGACAGGCGATTGCTGATTCGATCGGATGGGAAGAGGCATGTAACTTTAGATGTTCTCGTTGCTTATTCATATTATGTGTTCAAATTCATAATATAAACTAATACTTTTTATTTATCACTTGGATAGGTCTTAGAAGATTGTGGAGAATGCAGGGGGTCACGGCCGCAACCCCAATGGCATCCTCGACCTTCTATGCAGGGAACACTTCTCTAGACTGGTTGAGTATGCCGGATGACGGGCCCAGCCTTCACCTTCGACCACTATGCCGTCGCCCCCGACGCAGTAGATTGGGATGATAGGGAATTCAACAACAAGGCAGAGCCGGTGAAGCAAGAGCTGTGGGTAAGTCTTCCTCACACTGTATTGTTTAATACGTCGCATTCATTGCACATTCTTGAAATAATGTATGGGTATATCACATTTGTATGCTGGATTTATTCATATGCGAGGCTGGATACGAGGCCAGGGTGGATGTGGTGGCCACCATGAGCTGTAAGAAGTTCATCGTGGACATGCACTACAAGGCACGAATCCAAGCCATCGTCAGCTACCATGGTTCCGTCCTTGGGGAGAAGGTGACCAAGCAGGAGGCCCGAACCATGTCGTTGACTAGGGACCAGTACTTGCACGTAAATACAACACTTTAATACTCATGACAAAATTTGTTTAATTTTATCTTCTGGTATGCAATGTTCATATTTTACTTCGTAGATGATTCCTTATTGGTGCGCCGCACATCCTCCACGCTGGGAGCCGATCGTGGATAGGTGGTGCTCGCCTGAGTGGGACGAAGTGCACAACGCTAGCCGGGAACGGCGTCTGATGATGTAAGGTCCCTCCCACCACCAAGGCAGCCGCAGCCTCGGCAAATATGCAGAACCATGGGTACGCCCTATTTTTTATTTAGGTATATAACACTGGATATATAATTATTTCTAATTATCTCATTGGTTTTCTTGCAGTCGGCGTCACATGGTGGCCAGCCTTGATCCATCTTCTCAGCTTATGCTATGGCCCACAAGGGCAAGGCAACGTCCAATGTCACCTACAACCCAGATGGTGGCCTGAGGCATATAGCAACCCTGCTGTCTACAACCGCCTAAGTGAGTACACTGCCATGGCACAGGAGGTCCATAGGCCAGATTATGATCCGAGGACCGAGAACATCGACAAAGATGTCCTCATGAGGGTCGGAGGAGCCAAGAGGCATGGGTGGTACTGGATTACCGACAGGGTAATCGACTCAACGTCCAATCCCACTCTGTCTTAGGTGCGGCAAGGAGCACGAGCTCGAGCCCAGCCATACGACTGTGGCAGGACAACTCACATCATCACATACAACAACTCTAGGTTAGTGTTTCTGTAACTCATCATTCCTTGAGTTTTATACCTTCTCTTTGAGTTATTATAACATTGGGTTGAAATATTACAGGCCCAGCTAGAAGAAGAGTGGAGGGAACAATAGGAGATGGAGGCGAGTATGATAGCGGAGCGGGAGATGGAGCGAGAGGCTGGCTTGGCAGATCAGCTGAGGATGGCGGAGATGTTTCAGTACATGTAGAGCCTTGGTGCCGCACATAGTTTTGCTCCACCACCCCTGTTGTTCCCTCCAGTTGACCCTGCTCAGTTCCATACTCATGTGAGTATCAAAATTTTAGTCCAGCATGATATATATCCATCTGGTATAACACATGCAATCTCTTCTCTGTGCAGGGACAATCTAGGTGGCATCCAACAACCCTCATGGATCGCCCAGCCCATCGCCACACCAGTCCAGCCGCCCACCTCGGTGATGATCTTCTCTTAGTGGTGATTGTGAGACTTGGGTGAGAAACTTGTCTTGAACTTATGTTTGTGAAAAACTTATGTTTGAGATTTGGTAATACTTATATTGGTGAAACTTGGTATGAACATAGACACGTTTGTGAAAACTTGTGAGATTTGTGGGTTTTGTGAAATATGTGGTCTCTATTATGTATGTGATGATTATGTGATATATCTTTTGTTTGTTTGGATGGACTAGCAAAAATAAATAAAAAGGGGGTATTCTGGTCACTTTGTCGGTTCTTTACCGAGTGTCAAGGTCATAGCACTCGGCAAAGAAGGCACACCTGGGCACCGGTAAAGCCTCTTTGTCGAGTGCTGTGGCCTTGGCACTCGGCAAAGAAGCAAGCTTTGCCAAGTGCCTCCTAGTGCACTCGGCAAAAGAACTGACAAAAGGGGGCCACAGGTGATCCCTTTGCCGAGTGCTAGTAGGAGACACTCGGCAAAGAGGTAGCCCTTGTCGAGTGTTAGTGCAGCGGACACTTGGCAAAGAGTGAGCCTTTGTTGAGTGTCACTCGGTGGGCGCTCGACATAGACTCTATCGCCGTCTCTTGATGCCGTGACAATGACTTTTCTTTATCGAGTACTGAGTGGCACTCGGCATAAAAAGTACTCGGCAAAGAAGCCATTGCCAATGTATAGGTCGTCGAGCCTTCTTTGTCGAGTGTCACACTCAACAAAGCCTTTGCTGAGTATTTTCCAGGCTTTGTCGAGTGCTTAAGACACTCAACAAAGCAGTTGTTTATGGTAGTGAGCATGCATGACACACTATTGAAGCTTGCATGATGCATGCATGCATTCACTACCGGAATCGACCTCTTTGTCGAGTGCCTGAAGCACACTCGGCAAAGCTTGAAAAACACTCGGCACAGGCTTTGTCGAGTGTCGTACTCGGCAAAGAGGGCTCGGCGAACAGTACATCGGCAAAGCCTTCTTTGCCAAGTACTTTTTTCAGGCACTCGGCACAGACTTGGCTGAGTGCCAGGTAGTACTCGGCAAAGAAAAGTCATCGTCACGGCACCGGGGTGACGAAGACGGCGTCTTTGCCGAGTGTCTGCCAGCCAGCACTCGGCAAAGTGTAAAGCCCAAAATTGGTAGAAAAAAATATCATGAAATAAATAAGTTTTGACAATACTAAAATGTTATTAACTAAATATAAATCCTAAAACATTAGAATGGGATATTACTCTCATGAACTATAATATTCAGGATACCTTCCACTGTTTATAAATTCTTAAAAAGAGAATATGTGTTACTTCTCTAAAAATAAGCAAAACAACATAGGTTCATTATTATTGATTTTAACCTCTAATGGATCACACAGCCACAAATGTTATTCTCCTAGAATGAATTATTCTTTATGGCATGATTGTAGGCATTTACTTAAAACTATGAAATAATAAGATAATAATAAAATGATACCTTTCTATGCAACCATTATGGAATTTGGATTGTGCATACTTGATTGGAAACCACAACTCAAATTCAAGTTTGAAATTGCAAATTTGAAAACCAGAAATATGAATGAACAAAAGAAAACAAAAAGAAAAAAGTTCTCTGCTCCTGGGCTGATTTCTCCCCCTCCCTCGGCCCATCTCGGCCAGCCGACCCATGGCGCGTATACCGTCGCTTGCCACCGCCATGTGGGGCCCGCTGGCCATGAAACCCGACCACACTGCCATAGGACGCGTTGGGTCGCTGCGTCCGTGGGACCGGATGTCAGGCTTATCCCCTCCGTGCCATACCGAACTAGAGCCACCGCATTACCAGCTGGGTTCGTTGCGATCCCATCTCTGGAGATTGAGTTTGGTTGTTGATATCCCGGATAATCCGGCTCTGTTTCAAGATATAAGTGCCCTCCTACCACAACACCGAAGCATCGGGGATCGCAGGAAGAAAGGGCTACACCGTGCGTCGAACGACATCGCCGCCGCCACCGTCGAGGGCTCGTCACCGGTTGTGTGTCGCCACGGGTGAATCATCGGCACTGGGTCCCTGAAAACCGGTTGGGGAGCTTCACCATGTTGCTAGAAAGCTGCTAGTATCCCCCTCTGGTGGTAGCCGGCTCTGGTGACATGCCAATTGCTCGCCGATGTGCGAATGCAATCGGGTAATCCGCACTCTGCCGTGGGCAACTCGCTTGCATCTGCGTCGAGGCCCTGGCGCGTGGTCTGGTGCTACTGGGCCATCGGGACATGCGGGTGGAAGTCGTGCCCTGCCATTAGAGTTTGGTGGTCGGCGCTCTCGGATCTCCCCGTCAACACCCGTCTCCACCGCAGCTCCATGTTCCGTGGATCTGGGCCATGCGACTCTTGATTCACAGGTATAGACCTGCAAACTGTTTTTGCATAGTCTCTGCCTCGCTTAGCTACATTTTACGGTTGGGTTGGTCTCTTGGTTGTTGGGGAGGGGCGTGTGATGGCAATGGCGCCGCCGCCTAGTGCCTACGCCGAGGGAGCCGGTACCAGGGAAGAAGAAACAGTCCTAACCGTTGGATCATGATCGGGTGCGCAGACTTAGATGATGGGCATCTGGCCGTCTGTTTTGCGATGATCGGCCAGGATTAGAAAACACTTACCCTTTCGCGGGGATTGATCCGTGGCCGTAGGATTAGTTGTCAGTGGCCGAGATTTGATCGCAACCATATTAAATCTGGTGCGTTGATCGGATCGGATGACCCTGGTTGCGTGGCAATTCTTTTAATACTAGAATCTAATCTGGACCGATTAAACCAGATCGTGCGGCTGATGTTTGCCTATACCCCTTCGGCCATGCCACTTTAAACTTAAGCCCCTACACTTTTGTTAAACCAACCCGCCATCCTCCCAAGTCAAAACAAATTACAACCGAGCCCTAGATCTTTATAATCTAGCCCCTGCGCTCTGTAGAATTTGTACCAGCAGTCCTTAGCCCTTGTTTTCAGTAAATAGAATTTTAGAAAGTGATTTATAATATAGGATAATCTTAGAAAATTCGTAGCTTTCTCATTTTAAGTCCAAATTGACCCATTCCAGTTTCTATAATTTTGTAATATTATTGTTTATCATTTTGTGTCACTGTTTTGACATGAAAGCCACAATAAAGTTTATATCCTATTTAATCTTGTACAAAAACATATAAAACCTTCAAAAATTCATAACTTAAAATATATTACTCCAAAATTAATGATTCCTGTTTATAGAATCTTATTTTAATGTGTAGATTATTATTATGTATTTAGTTTACATGTTTGGTGTGATGTTAATTTTGCCTACACCATGTTTGTTTGTATTGCCTCGTTGAGCAGTGAGGCACGTGTCATCTGAAAAGTAAGTTGGTACCTGGAATTTCAAGTCCCAGGCAAGTTGTGCCCTTGATCACTTCTTTTTACCCAATCATGTTCTAATTAATCATAATGATCTGCATAGGTTAATTTTGATGGAACCCAATAGGTTACCATAGTTTGACTATCTTTATGCCTTGTTTACCACTGGACTTTTTGGGTAGTACTTGCTAGTGCTATATGTTGATTTGGGCAATGAGATACATATTATTCATACTTTTGTTATCAGTTGTTATTTACTGTTCATGGTAAGATCATTATGTTAATTGGAACATGGAGCGACCACCCGGGAAAACAGTGCTACCACAAGGGTTTAATGGGACGCCCTTGGCTGATAAATTGGGAAAGCTAGTGGAAGACTACCTTACCTGAAAGGGGCAAGGGAAGTAGGGGAGTGGTCAGTGTAGGGAGGCCCTTGGGATGATTTTGCTGCGATGGCGGTCATGCGAGGGGTCCCTACATTGGAGCTTCCTATAAACTGTAGCGGGTTTTCTGAAGCTAGTGGAATTTTGTAAAGGCCTCGTAGTGTTACCCTGCCTCGCCTCCTCGATAGAGATGTATGGGAAGTCGCGATCCCTTGGCAGATGGGTAACATGACTTATGGGTAAAGATGTGCAACCTCTGTAGAGTGTAAAACTGGTATATCAGCCGTGCTCACGGTCATGAGCAGCTCGGACCCTCACATGATTAATTTATGGAACTAAATTCAATTTGTCATATGCATTCCATCGCAGGTGATGTTGTTACTTTTGTTCTACTACTTAATTGGGTTGGTATTTACTTATACTTAGTAATTGCTAATAAAATTTTGACCAACTTTAAAAGCAATGCTCAGCTCTAACCATCCTCTTTGGTAAGCCTTACACTTCTCGTGAGCTCCCACCTTTGGCGAGTTCATGCACATTATTCCCCAGAACTTGTTGAGCTATGAACGTATGTGAGCTCACTCTTGCTGTCTCACACACCCCCCCACAGGTCAAGAACAGGTACCGTAGGATGAGGCGCATGGAGGATGCTGTGATGTGCTCATGAGAGATCAAGGTCGTCGTCTCCCAGTCAACTTTGGGTTGCTGGACCGTTGTCTCCGTGTAATGTAATTATTTATTTGGTATAGAACTCCTGTTATGTAGTAAAGATGTGACATTCGACCCTGTGCCATGATTCATCATATGTGTGAGACTTGGTCCTAGCACACCTGGTGATTGTTCGCGCCCGGGTCTTGGTGCCCTGAAACCCGGGTGTGACAGAAGTGGTATCAGAGGAATGTTGACTGTAGGACGAAACCTAGATAGCACTGGACAACCATTCTCTACTTACCTTTGCTACTCTGATTCTTTTCTAAACTTTTCTTAATCTTTTCTCATCTATTTCCGCTTTACTCTGGATATTCTTACCTTTTCCTTCTAAAGACAAATGTGGATTTCACACTTTGAAATCTTGTGCCTGAAGTGACCTTTAGGAATAGGTGACCTACTCTTAGGAACAAAATCAAAATTATTATTATTATTATTATTTGTAAATATTTGTATGCTCGTATGTTTGTTCATGTGATACATGTCTGATTTGGATCTTCGATTGAGTGTGATGAGTTATGGAGTAATATCCACAATTACATCTGCATATACATATAAGCATAAATATAAATCAATAAAATTCATAAAAAAGAGAAAACCTAGATTATCCTCTGTTAAAGTTTATATATTTTAAATAGATTCATCTTATCTTCAAAGATACTCTCTTACCATAACAGATTCATCTTATCTTGAAAAGATTTTATCTTATCCTAATAGATCTATCTAACCTAAACTAGTCTAATCTAGATCATATCTAATCTAATATGTTCTAATCTAGTGTGAGTTACTTAATGCTGGTACAAAGGATAAGGCCATACTCCAAATTCACGTACGCCTAAATTGGTGACTTAGATCAACTTGGCCATACACAACAACTTGACCTATATAACAAGTTACATAACAACCCAACCAATAGAGTAATGATGGATTGCATAATCTATCAACCCCCACCTAAAACAAACTGTTGACCCACATCATGTAATCTATCTCATCCAAATCTATATTCCCTGACTCCATTGATATACACTAACCTCGAATCAATGAGACCAAGTCTGGAGAAGAAAAGTTCAACCTCGTCAAGGGAAGAGAGAAGACAAACTCAATCTTCAGATGCATTACCACTCAACACGAAATTCTTTCCCATCATAAACTTGCTTACCCTAGGCTATTCTTGCCCTAACCTATCTTGTATCCTACACAATAAGGTAACTATACATATATATACCCATGCTTTCATAACCACTTCCTAAATAACATGAAACTTCTTAGTCATAAACTAATTAGTAGTAAAGGCTAAGCTATAAATAAAGCTTTTTACATCCCTGTCCTTACAAATCTCGAGGACGAGATTTCTGTTAAGGGGGGTAGGATTTGTAATGCCCAAAATTGGTAGAAAAAAATATCATGAAATAAATAAGTTTTGACAATACTAAAATGTTATTAACTAAATATAAATCCTAAAACATTAGAATGGGATATTACTGAACTATAATATTCAGGATACCTTCCACTGTTTATAAATTCTTAAAAAGAGAATATGTCTTACTTCTCTAAAAATAAGCAAAACAACATAGGTTCATTATTATTGATTTTAACCTCTAATGGATCACACAGCCACAAATGTTATTCTCCTAGAATGAATTATTCTTTATGGCGTGATTGTAGGCATTTACTTAAAACTATGAAATAATAAGATAATAATAAAATGATACCTTTCTATGCAACCATTATGTAATTTGGATTGTGCATACTTGATTGGAAACCACAACTCAAATTCGAGTTTGAAATTGCAAATTTGAAAACCAAAAATATGAATGAACAAAAGAAAACAAAAAGAAAAAAGTTCTCTGCTCCTTGGCTGATTTCTCCCCCTCCCTCGGTCCATCTCGGCCAGCCGACCCGTGGCGCGTATACCGTCGCTTGCCATCGCCATGTGGGGCCCACTGGCCATGAAACCCGACCACACTGCCATAGGACGTGTTGGGTCGCTGCGTCCGTGGGACTGGATGTCAGGCTTATCCCCTCCACGCCATACCGAACTGGAACCACCGCATTACCAGCTGGGTTCGTTGCGATCCTGTCACACCCGGTTTTTAGAAGGCAAACCGAATGCGAACCATGTACGTGCCAGGATCAGTTATTCACGTACACAGCAGTTACATAACATGGACATCATCACTCAGTGCTCAAATAGTATTAAAAGGAGAAATAATAGTCGATTACATCATACGTCTGAGACGTCCATATAGTCCTTACAATAAATCAAAGTGCGGAAAAGAAACGTAGATAACACGGCCTTCACAGGCAGCCGACTGGGGGTTGCCGCTAACCCACACCTAGAACTCGTCGTAGTCCTGGAACTCCTGGAAGTCTCCTTCCACAGCTTCATCTTCTCCTGAGCAGTGGTTGCAATGCTGACAACCTGGGGGGGGATTGGTGTGTAGAGCAAGGGTGAGTACACATCAACATACTCAGCAAGCATCCCGTTTGGCTGTAGTGGACTAGCTTTATGTGGGGATAAGTCAAGCAGTTGCTTTTAGTTGGTCAGGTTATTACTTACTAGTAGAGAGCCAGGTTTTAACATTAACCCGAGTTATTAGCCCAATGTATTCTTTCCAAACGGAAAGAATACCACTTACCATTACCATAATCATAATCAGAACCATCAATCTCATTGCCACCTCTACCAAAGTATCTCTGATCAAGTATCACTAATCTCTGGAGCTCCCTTGGCCGCTCATAACCGTGAGCACGGCTGATATATCAGTTTCATAACACTCTGCAGAGGTTGTGCACTTTACCCATAAGCCGTGATTCCCTCTCTAGCCCGGGCTTGCAAGACCCTTATTCACTCCCAAGGTGAATGTCTAGGGATTCACTACGAAGCTTTTACAAAGATTCTCCGGGGCTGTAGCCACCCGTTAGGTTTCCTAAATGTACCGCACTCCTCCCCAAGGGACAAATCAACCTTGGCAGAGCGAGCCGCATACACCGAGCCCCATTGACGGCATGACGGCTAAGTGATCTACACCCCGGTTCCTCTAATTATTCAGCTAAGGGCGTCCCATTCCACCCTCATGGTTGCACTGTTTTCCCGGACGGTCATCCATTGAACAGGTCCTTACGGAGAGGCACTCGAGAAACCGCTCGAGTCCCCTTGAAGGTCACAAGTATGATCATAAATAAGAAGGGAAAACAGCGTATCATAGATAATCACATCATGTTCATTGATTAGAGTTGGGCAATAGCATCAAACTAAGCAGTAATAATCCGACCCAAATAGGTAATCAAGGACATGGATAACAAAGGCTAGTCGATCCTTAAGTATAAATGTGTAATGCGGGGGGTGAATTAAAGAATGAATAGGACTGAGATGGGTCAAAGGACACTTGCCTCCACCAACCGACTGCTGCTCAGGGGCTTCTCCTGCGGGTTCCTCGGGCTCTTCGACCGGATCGTTCTCTATGTGATTGCAAACATACATACATCCATCCATTCAAATTAGAAAACAAACAGTACACCATACAAGGGAACAAACAAAGTGAATATGCATCAAGTATGACATTCGATATCGCATTCATTATGGTTAGAAAGAAACGGGAAAGGGTCTCGCGGGGGGGGGGGGGGGGGGGGGGGTTAAAGCTTATGCACTAATGATTAGTTACAATTGGTTCTAACAAAAGAATTTAGTTATATGCACTAATGGAAACCTAGTCATTTTTAGTTGATCAACATTGAACTGGATAAACAATTGATTATATGAATCAGCCAGCGTAACGGAATTCTAAATTAAGTTTCCTATTTCAATAACATGAACAATGATTAACCTGCCTAAAATAAAATATATAACAGTAATGAAAGAAAAATAAAATAAAATAAAATAAAAAAAATAAAAAAGGGGGGGGCGGTTGAACCGGCCAGGGGGCGGTTGAACCGGCCTGGGGCAGGGGCGGCTGGGCAGGGCGCGCAGGGGCGGCCGAACTGGCGGGGGGCGGCCGAGCTGGCGGGGGGGTGGCCGAGCAGGGCGCGCAGGGGGCGCGGCTGGGGGCGGCCGAACGGCGGCTGGGCCGGCCAAGGGGGCGGCCGAACGGCGGCTGGGCCGGCCAAGGGGGCGGCCGAGCGACAGGGAGAGAGGAGGGGAGAGGGGAGGGGAGAGGGAGGGGAGAGCTCACCGGGGATGGGGTGGCCGAGCGGCGACAGGCGGCGGCCGAACCAGCGGCAGGGGCGGCCGAGCTAGGGCAGGGGGGCGGCGGCGGCTAGAGGGAATGGGGGAGGGGGAGGGAGAGAGAGAGGGGTTGGGGGGAAAAAGGAGGGGGCGGCTGGGCCACTTGGGCCCAAAGGGGGGCGCGCAGGGGGGCGGCTGGGCCGGCCGGGGCGGCCCACGGCGCGGGAGAGAGAAAAAAGGAGAGAGAGAAAGAAAAAGAAAAAGAAAGAAAAGGTTTTTCTCCTTTTCGAAATCCGATCTTCCTAGATGAATGCACTTACATTTCTAAGCAATCAAAGAATGCATAGTTCAGCATGGTGCATCAAACAACATAAAGTAATTTAGGGTTTTTCTTTACACGGGAATTCCAAACCGAACCCCGCTAAAACTTTGGAAAAGGTCAAGGTTTAGCGAGAGAACGAGAAAAGAAAAGAGTAACGCCTGAATTTGGTGAGACAAAAGAAGAAAAAATTCTACCCCCCAAATTCAGGGCGTTACAAACCTATCCCCCTTAAAAGAATCTCGCCCTCGAGATTCAGGGCTGGCTAGCAAAGAGCTCTGGGTACTTAGCCATTAGATCATCTTCACGCTCCCAGGTTGCTTCTTCCTCAGAGTGGTGATTCCATCTGACTTTGCACATTCTGATGGTCTTCCTTCGGGTGACTCTGTCTGCAACCTCAAGGATTTGCACTGGCTTCTCAACGTAGGTCAAGTCCTCCTGGACCTCAAGACCTTCCACTGGCAACTGCTCTTCTGGCACACGCAAGCACTTCCTCAACTGAGACACATGAAAGACATCATGCACAGCGGACAAATTCTCTGGCAGACTGAGCTGATAGGCCACTTCTCCACGCTTTGAGAGGATCTGGTACGGACCAATGTAGCGGGGTGCTAGCTTGCCTTTCACTCCGAATCTTCTGACTCCTCTGATCGGTGACACTTTCAGATAGACAAAGTCTCCGACTTCGAAACTCAGCTCTCTTCTTCTTGTGTCCGCGTAGCTTCGCTGCCTTGATTGCGCTATCTTCAGATTCTCTCGGACCATCTTGATGTTCTCTTCAGCTTCAAGTAGAATGTCTGGCCCAAACACTTGCTTCTCTCCAGGCTGATCCCATTGCAACGGAGTTCTACAACTCCTTCCATAAAGCGCTTGAAATGGTGACATCTTCAAACTGGCCTGGTAACTGTTGTTATAGGAAAACTCTGCATAAGGCAATCGCTTGTCCCATCCAGACTGATCTTGCAGCGCACAGGCTCTCAACATATCTTCGAGAATTTGATTGGTCCTTTCAGTCTGGCCATCTGTCTGCGGATGATAAGCTGAACTGAAATTCAGATGTGTGCCCAAGGCTTCATGCAACTGCTGCCAGAAATGAGAGGTGAACTGCGTTCCTCTGTCTGACACTATCTTCTTTGGCACACCATGAAGACAAACGATTCGAGACATATTCAACGCTGCCAATACGGCACTGCTGTAGTTGGTCTTGACTGGTATGAAGTGGGCTGACTTGGTCAAACGGTTCACTACTACCCAAATGGAATCGTAGCCGGCTCGAGTGCGAGGCAATCCGACTATGAAATCCATACCGATCTCATCCCATTTCCACTGAGGGATCTGCAACGGTTGCAACAATCCAGCTGGTCTCTGGTGTTCTGCCTTAATTCTTCGGCAACTATCGCACATAGCCACGTGCTCTGCGATTTCCCTCTTCATTCCATACCACCAGAATTTCTTCTTCAGATCCTGATACATCTTCTCACTGCCAGGGTGAATCGAATAGGCTGTCTCATGAGCTTCCTTGAGAATCAACTCCCGAATGGACTGGACATTGGGAACACACAAGCGGTCTTTGAACCATATCACACCTTCTGCATCTTCTCGAAAATCTTTGCCTTTGCCTTCCGAAATCAGTCGCCGAATCTCACTGATCTTCTCATCATTCTTCTGCGCTTCTTTGATTTCGCGCTCCAAGGTAGGTTCCAATTCAACTGTGACTCCTCGCGAATTGTTCAGAAATCCGAGACTCAACCTGTCGAACTCCTTGGCCAACTCATAAGGCATCGGACGAGCGACCATCAGATTGACTTGACTCTTTCTACTCAAAGCATCTGCCACTACGTTCGCTTTGCCTGGATGGTAATGGATCTCCAACTCATAGTCTTTTATCAACTCTAACCATCTTTGTTGCCTCATGTTCAATTCTGACTGAGTGAATATGTACTTAAGACTCTTGTGATCTGTGTAAACTTCGCATTTCTGTCCATACAGATAGTGCCTTCATGTCTTCAGTGCGTGAACCACTGCTGCCAACTCTAGATCATGGATTGGGTAGTTCTTCTCATGAACCTTCAGCTGTCGGGACGAGTAAGCCACAACTCTTCCCTCTTGCATCAATACGCATCCCAAACCTGTGTAACAAGCATCACAATACACAGAGAAGGGCTTGTGCACATCAGGCAAGACTAGGACAGGCGCTGTTGTCAACTTCTCTTTCAGCGCTTCGAAGGCCTCTTGGCATTTCTGGGTCCACTTGAACTCAACCTTGTTGCCTAGCAACGCTGTCATTGGTTTCGCAATCTTCGAAAACCCTTCAATGAATTGCCGATAATATTCGGCCATTCCAATGAAGCTCTTGATTCCTCGAGCATCCGTTGGCGCTTTCCAGTTCAAAATGTCTGCCACTTTCTTCGGATCCACATCCAATCCTTCCTTGTTGATTATGTGACCCAAGAACAGGACCTCACTGATCCAGAACTCACACTTGCTCAACTTTGCATACAACTGGTGCTCTCGCAATCTCTGCAATACCATCCTCAAATGATCTGCATGCTCTTCTTCACTTTGAGAATAAATCAGAATGTCATCAATGAATACCACCACAAACTTATCGAGATAATCCATGAATACACTGTTCATCAGATTCATAAAGAAGGCTGGTGCATTGGTCAAACCAAAAGACATCACTGTGAACTCATACAAACCATACTTGGTAATGAATGCCGTCTTCGGAATGTCCGAAGGTCGGATCCTGAGCTGATGATAACCTAACCTCAGATCTATCTTGGAGAACACACTGGCTCCTCTCAACTGGTCGAACAGATCTTCTATTCTGGGCAAGGGATACTTGTTCTTGATCGTGACTTCATTCAAAGCTCGATAATCGATACACATCCTCTTGGTGCCATCTTTCTTCTCCACAAACAGGACAGGGGCGGCCCAAGGCGAGGTGCTTGGCCGGATGTAACCTTTCTCTGACAGCTCATCAATCTGCTTCTTAAGCTCAACCAACTCTGGTCCAGATATTCTGTAAGCTCTCTTAAAGATGGGGGCGGTTCCAGGAAGAAGCTCTATGGCGAATTCAACTTTCCGCTCTGGTGGCATACCCGGTAAATCCTTTGGAAACACATCTGGGAATTCAGACACAACCTTGATACTCTCAATTGGGTCTGCTTCACTGCTATCGACAGCCATCTGATAACAACTTCCTCTCTTCGGCTCAGGCGGGACTAACTCGGTCACCACTTCCTCTCCTAGTGGGGACACCAACTTGATTGTCCTTTTATCACAACTGATAACTTCCTGATACTTATCTAGCCAATTCATCCCTAGGATGACATCTATTCCCTGAGTACCCATTATTATAAGGTTGGCGGGAAACGCTATCCCCCTTATTTTCACACTTACATTCAAACAGATGCTATCAGCTCGAATTCTACCACCAGCTGAGTCAATTTGAATGGGGGTTGACATGGTAGTAATTGGAAGATTATGTGCTTCTACCCATGATGCAGTAATGAAAGAATGTGTTGCTCCAGTATCAAATAACACTTCTGCAATATGGGAGTCGACTGGGAACATACCTACTATCATGTCGGGGGTCTCCTGAACTGCTTCAGCCTCCAAGTGGTTTAGTCTCCCATGATTATAGCGCGGTTGAGAGCGGTTGCCTGCTCCAGGCTGAGACACATTCTGCTTTGCTGGGGCATTGGGGCCTGACTGCTGCTGGGCTGCCTTCTTCGGACATTGCATCACCCAGTGGCCTTGCTCTCCACAGTGGAAACATGCTCTGTTTCCAACCTGAGCTGGTGCTGCCTGACTGCTCTGCTGAGTTGCGGGGGCAGGAAGACGAGGTGCCTGCTGATTCTGCCTCTGAAACTGACCTCCTCCTGACTGATTGCTCTGACGATTCTGGTACTGATGCTGAGGATACTGCCTTTGGAACTGCTGATACTGCTGACGCTGCTAATGCTGCTAAGGTGGACGCTGGTTCTGCCTGAACTGCTGAGGTTGATTGCCTGAGAAACGGGGACGACTGCTGCTTCCAGGCTGGGGTCCACTGATCTTGCGCTTACGATCCTCCATCTCCTTACGCTTCCTTTCTGTCATGATTGCTCTGTCAATCAGGTGCTGGAATGTCGGGAAGGTATGATTCATCAGTTGGTAGTGCAGAGGGTCAACCAAGCCTCTCAAGAAACGGTATTGTCGCTTGGCGTCGGTGTTGACATCTTCAGGAGCGTAGCGAGAAAACTGCAGAAACCTGTCTCGATATTCACTTACGGACATCGGCCCTTGCTTAAGGGCCAGGAACTCCTCCTTCTTCACTGTCATCAGACCTGCAGGCACATGGTACTGACGAAAGCTACCTCTGAATTCTTCCCAGGTGATGGTGTCGGGGTCGGCATGGGTGGCGAGGTAAGACTCCCACCATGATTGGGCTGCTCCTCTCAACAGACGGGGACCATACAAGACTTTCTCCCTGTCATCACACTGAGCGGTATGCAACTCCCGCTCCACAGTGCGCAGCCAATCTTCAGCATCCATGGGGTCAGAAGAGTGAGCGAACGTTGGGGGATGACCTCTCATGAATTCAGCACGCTTGTCCCTGGGCATCTGAGGCATCTGAGGCTGGGGTGGAGCCTGCTGCTGCTGCTGCTGAATGGCGGCCAGAGTCTGACCGATGGCTTGAACTGCCTGAGTCTGCATCAGAAACATCTGCTCGATCGACATCGGGGGCGGGGGCGGCAGCTGCTGTTGCTGGGGCGCCTCATCCTGCGGAGCGGCTCGCTCCTGCTGAGCACGCCTTCCTCCTCTGCGCCTGTTCTCTGACATCTGCAGAACGCAACCACACATCAGAACTGATCTGGCAAATCTTGCAGCATAAGAAAAGAGTATAGAATTCTCCAACAGCACTGAACAGATGAGCATCTTCACTGATCTCCAACACAGACCACACACCTTCTCAGATAAAGAGGAAAGTAGAATAAAGGGTTTCCCAACTATATAACTAACCCCATTAACATAATAGGTAAGCCAAAATGCAGGGGATACCCACACTCTGGTGACAATCATTACAAAGATCTAAACCAAACATAGTTCATCATGACAAACATAAATGCACAGGATATAGCAAACTACCCTGTCTAACTAAGACTAACTAAGACCGAGACTAACGCTAAGACTAAAGCTTCTATGTATATATTTTGTATTGATTACAAGATCCAACTCTAACGATCTATGGTTCTAGATTTATCTTGGTCTTGCAGTCGGGATTGCCATAAGACTGGCGTCCACGCCGAGGTGAGCGGTACGGGTGCTGAGTCCCGACAGGAGCAGGGGAACCATCATCCAAGTGACGACGTTCCGCGCGCTCAGCCCGCAGCAGGACGATCTCAGCACGAGCCCTACTCAGCTCGTCTAATGCATGGTCCAGCTCCGTGTTTAGCACGGCGGCTAGGTTGACTGTGCTGCTCAACCTAGGATTGTCCTCACCAGCAGGTGAAACAATCACGCCTCCTGTGCTGCCAGATGGACGGCGGGGGTAATACTTTAGGTCGAGACCGTCAGCTACCCCACCGAGAACCGAGCAGTAGTGCGAAAGCGCATGCCGTGCAGCATCCTGCATGGCTGCCTCAACTGAGTCCCGCTCAGAGATAGAATAGTGCTCTGAGCAGGCCTCCGCGCCCTGGAGACTGTTCTCCGGACGGCGCACCAAACAGGTCGCCTCCCAGCGGTCCGGGTAGACCCCGCGACTATGCTGGTAGACCACACAGCGATACTCGATGGACCAGGTACGCCGGTCAAGTGCCCGACGTAGCAGGGTGTCGAGCGCGTCGTGGAAGTGACACCCGCGAGCAGCGTCGCGAGTGATGGGTCGAGCAACCCATCCTTCCGGCTCATGGTCAGCAGGGAAATCGATGTCGTGGCTCGGGCTGTCGTCGCCATCTCCGTCGTCTGGGTCTCCTCCAGCAGCTACTCCAGGGGCTGGGGCGCCCAGTGGTGGTGCAGGGGGCGCCTCCAGGGGAAGCACAGGAGAGCAGCTCCTCACAGACTCTATCTCCTGCTGGAGCGAGAAAGAAGAGCCCTGCTGCTCCTGTCGTCGACGTTCCTGCTCCTCATGCAGGCGGTGGTGCAGTCTCTCCAAGTGGCTGGACTGTCCGGCCACGGGACGGCGAAGCGGACGCTCAGCAAGGCGGGAGGGTAAGAAGGGGATGACGGACTTTCGTGCAGTGTGTCTAAGTCGAGCCATCTACAAAAGACATCGCAAGCAAAAGGGTGAGAACAGAATTAATATGACCAGCAAGTAATGAATCATAAATAAATGAAGGATCAGAATAAAACATAATTTTCAGCAAGGTATAATGTATAGTAGAACATAGGTTTGGTCGGTATGACCAACTTTTGAAGGGATATCAAAGTCAAGGCAGTGACAGAGGTCTATAATCCTTAGAACGACCATTCTACTCTAGGTTAGCGGTCCTACAGTCAGCACGGCTTTGATACCACTTATGTCACACCCGGTTTTTAGAAGGCAAACCGATTGCGAACCATGTACGTGTCAGGATCAGTTATTCACGTACACAGCAGTTACATAACATGGACATCATCACTCAATGCTCAAATAGTATTAAAAGGGGAAATAATAGTTGATTACATCATACGTCTGAGACGTCCATATAGTCCTTACAATAAATCAAAGTGCGGAAAAGAAACGTAGATAACACGGCCTTCACAGGCAGCCGACTGGGGGTTGCCGCTAACCCACACCTAGAACTCGTCGTAGTCCTGGAACTCCTGGAAGTCTCCTTCCACAGCTTCATCTTCTCCTGAGCAGTGGTTGCAATGCTGACAACCTGGGGGGGTTTGGTGTGTAGAGCAAGGGTGAGTACACATCAACATACTCAGCAAGCATCCCGTTTGGCTGTAGTGGACTAGCTTTATGTGGGGATAAGTCAAGCAGTTGCTTTTAGTTGGTCAGGTTATTACTTACTAGTAGAGAGCCAGGTTTTAACATTAACCCGAGTTATTAGCCCAATGTATTCTTTCCAAACGGAAAGAATACCACTTACCATTACCATAATCATAATCAGAACCATCAATCTCATTGCCACCTGTACCAAAGTATCTCTGATCAAGTATCACTAATCTCTGGAGCTCCCTTGGCCGCTCATAACCGTGAGCACGGCTGATATATCAGTTTCATAACACTCTGCAGAGGTTGTGCACTTTACCCATAAGCCGTGATTCCCTCTCTAGCCTGGGCTTGCAAGACCCTTATTCACTCCCAAGGTGAATGGCTAGGGATTCACTACGAAGCTTTTACAAAGATTCCCCGGGGCTGTAGCCACCCGTTAGGTTTCCTAAATGTACCGCACTCCTCCCTAAGGGACAAATCAACCTTGGCAGAGCGAGCCGCATACACCGAGCCCCATTGACGGCACGACGGCTAAGTGATCTACACCCCGGTTCCTCTAATTATTCAGCTAAGGGCGTCCCATTCCACCCTCATGGTTGCACTGTTTTCCCGGGCGGTCATCCATTGAACAGGTCCTTACGGAGAGGCACTCGAGAAACCGCTCGAGTCCCCTTGAAGGTCACAAGTATGATCATAAATAAGAAGGGAAAACAGCGTATCATAGATAATCACATCATATTCATTGATTAGAGTTGGGCAATAGCATCAAACTAAGCAGTAATAATCCGACCCAAATAGGTAATCAAGGACATGGATAACAAAGGCTAGTCGATCCTTAAGTATAAATGTGTAATGCGGGGGGTGAATTAAAGAATGAATAGGACTGAGATGGGTCAAAGGACACTTGCCTCCACCAACCGACTGCTGCTCAGGGGCTTCTCCTGTAGGTTCCTCGGGCTCTTCGACCGGATCGTTCTCTATGCAATTGCAAACATACATACATCCATCCATTCAAATTAGAAAAAAACAGTACACCATACAAGGGAACAAACAAAGTGAATATGCATCAAGTATGACATTCGATATCGCATTCATTATGGTTAGAAAGAAACGGGAAAGGGTCTCGCGGGGGGGGGGGGGGTTAAAGCTTATGCACTAATGATTAGTTACAATTGGTTCTAACAAAAGAATTTAGTTATATGCACTAATGGAAACCTAGTCATTTTTAGTTGATCAACATTGAACTGGATAAACAATTGATTATATGAATCAACTAGCGTAACGTAATTCTAAATTAAGTTTCCTATTTCAATAACATGAACAATGATTAACCTGCCTAAAATAAAATATATAACAGTAATGAAAGAAAAATAAAATAAAATAAAATAAAAAAATAAAAAAGGGGGGGCGGTTGAACCGGCCTGGGGCAGGGGCGGCTGGGCAGGGCGCGCAGGGGCGGCCGGGCGGGGGGCGGCCGAACTGGCGGGGGGGGGTGGCCGAGCAGGGCGCGCAGGGGGCGCGGCTGGGGGCGGCCGAACGGCGGCTGGGCCGACCAAGGGGGCGGCCGAGCGACAGGGAGAGAGGAGGGGAGAGGGGAGGGGAGAGGGAGGGGAGAGCTCACCGGGGATGGGGCGGTCGAGCGGCGACGGGCGGCGGCCGAACCGGCGGCAGGGGGCGGCCGAGCTAGGGCAGGGGGCGGCGGCGGCTAGAGGGAATGGGGGAGGGGGAGGGAGAGAGAGAGGGGTTGGGGGGAAAAAGGAGGGGGCGGCTGGGCCACTTGGGCCCAAAGGGGGGCGCGCGGGGGGGCGGCTGGGCCGGCCGGGGCGGCCCACGGCACGGGAGAGAGAAAAAAAAAGGAGAGAGAGAAAGAAAAAGAAAAAGAAAAAGAAAGAAAAGGTTTTTCTCCTTTTCGAAATCCGATCTTCCTAGATGAATGCACTTACATTTCTAAGCAATCAAAGAATGCATAGTTCAACATGGTGCATCAAACAACATAAAGTAATTTAGGGTTTTTCTTTACACGGGAATTCCAAACCGAACCCCGCTAAAACTTTGGAAAAGGTCAAGGTTTAGCGAGAGAACGAGAAAAGAAAAGAGTAACGCCTGAATTTGGTGAGAGAAAAGAAGAAAAAATTCTACGCCCCAAATTCAGGGCGTTACAGATCCCATCTCTGGAGATTGAGTTTGGTTGTTGATATCCTAGATAATCTGGATCTGTTTCAAGATATAAGTGCCCTCCTACCACAACACCGAAGCATCGGGAATCGCAGGAAGAAAGGGCTACACCGTGCGTCGAACGACATCGCCGCCGCCACCGTCGAGGGCTCGTCACCGGTTGTGTGTCACCGCGGGTGAATCACCGGCGCTGGGTCCCTAAAAACTAGTTGGGGAGCTTCGCCATGTTGCTAGAAAGCTGCTAGTATCCCCCTCTGGTGGTAGCCGGCTCTGGTAACATGCCAATTGCTCGCCGATGTGCGAACGCAATCGGGTAATCCGCACTCTGCCGTGGGCAACTCGCTTGCGTCTGCGTCGGGGCCCTGGCGCGTGGTCTGGTGGTACTGGGCCCTCAGGACATGCGGGTGGAAGTCGTGTCCTGCTATTAGAGTTTGGTGGTCGGCGCTCTCGGATCTCCCCGTCAACACCCGTCTCCACCGCAACTCCATGTTCCGTGGATCTAGGCCATGCGACTCTTGATTCACAGGTATAGACCTGCAAACTGTTTCTGCATAGTCTCTGCCTCGCTTAGCTACATTTTACGGTTGGGTTGGTCTCTTGGTTGTTGGGGAGGGGCGTGTGATGGCAATGGCGTCGCCGCCTTGTGCCTACGCCGAGGGAGCCGGTACCAGGGAAGAAGAAACAGTCCTAACCGTTGGATCATGATCTGGCGCGCAGACATAGATGATGGGCATCTGGCTGTCCGTTTTGCGATGATCGGCCAGGATTAGAAAACACTTACCCTTTCGCGGGGATTGATCCGTGGCCGTAGGATTAGTTGTTAGTGGCCGAGATTTGATCGCAACCATATTAAATCTGGTGCGTTGATCGGACCGGATGGCCCTGGTTGTGTGGAAATTCTTTTAATACTGGAATCTAATCTGGACCGATTAAACTAGATCATGCGGCTGATGTTTGCCTATACCCCTTCGGCCATGCCACTTTACACTTAAGCCCCTACACTTTTGTTAAACCAACCCGCCATCCTCCCAAGTCAAAACAAATTACAACCGAGCCCTAGATCTTTATAAGCTAGCCCCTGCGCTCTGTAGAATTTGTACCAATAGTCCTTAGCCCTTGTTTTCAGTAAATAGAATTTTAGAAAGTGATTTATAATATAGGATAATCTTAGAAAATTCGTAACTTTCTCATTTTAAGTCCAAATTGACCCATTCCAGTTTCTATAATTTTGTAATATTATTGTTTATCATTTTGTGTCACTATTTTGACATGAAAGCCACAATAAAGTTTATATCCTATTTAATCTTGTACAAAAACATATAAAACCTTCAAAAATTCATAACTTAAAATATATTACTCCAAAATTAATGATTCCTGTTTATAGAATCTTATTTTAATGTGTAGATTATTATTATGTATTTAGTTTACATGTTTGGTGTGATGTTAATTTTGCCTACACCATGTTTGTTTGTATTGCCTCGTTTAGCAGTGAGGCACGTGTCATCTGAAAAGCAAGTTGGTACCTGGAATTTCAAGTCCCAAGCAAGTTGTGCCCTTGATCACTTCTTTTACCCAATCATGTTCTAATTAATCATAATGATCTGCATAGGTTAATTTTGATGGGACCCAATAGGTTACCCTAGTTTGACTATCTTTATGCCTTGTTTACCACTGGACTTTTTGGGTAGTACTTGCTAGTGCTATATGTGGATTTGGGCAATGAGATACATATTATTCATACTTTTGTTATCAGTTGTTATTTACTGTTCATGATAAGATCATTATGTTAATTGGAACATGGAGCGACCACCCGGGAAAACAGTGCTACCACAAGGGTTTAATGGGACGCCCTTGGCTGATAAATTAGGAAAGCTAGTGGAAGACTACCTTACCCGAAAGGGCAAGGGCAGTAGGGGAGTGGTCAGTGTAGGGAGGCCCTTAGGATGATTTTGCTGCGATGCCGGTCATGCGAGGGGTCCCTGCATTGGAGCTTCCTATAAACTATAGCGAGTTTTCTGAAGCTAGTGGAACTTTGTAAAGGCCTCGTAGTGTTACCCTGCCTCGCCTCCTCGGTAAAGGTGTATGGGAAGTCGCGACCCCTTGGCAGATGGGTAACATGACTTGTGGGTAAAGATGCGCAACCTCTGTAGAGTGTAAAACTGGTATATCAGCCGTGCTCACGGTCATGAGCAGCTCGGACCCTCACATGATTAATTTATGGAACTAAATTCAATTTGTCATATGCATTGCATCGCAGGTGATGTTGTTACTTTTGTTCTACTACTTAATTGGGTTGGTATTTACTTATACTTAGTAATTGCTAATAAAATTTTGACCAACTTTAAAAGCAATGCTCAGCTCTAACCATCCTCTTTGGTAAGCCTTACACTTCATGTGAGCTCCCACCTTTGGCAAGTTCATGCACATTATTCCCCACAACTTGTTGAGCTATGAACGTATGTGAGCTCACTCTTGCTGTCTCATACACCCCTCCATAGGTCAAGAACAGGTACCGTAGGATGAGGCGCATGGAGGATGTTGTAATGTGTTCGTGAGAGATCAAGGCCGTCGTCTCCCAGTCAACTTTGGGTTGCTGGACCGTTGTCTCCGTGTAATGTAATTATTTATTTGGTATAGAACTCCTGTTATGTAGTAAAGATGTGACATTCGATCCTGTGCCATGATTCATCATATGTGTGAGACTTGGTCCCAGCACACCTGGTGATTGTTCGCGCCCGGGTCTTGGTGCCCCAAACCCAGGTGTGACAGGAGTGGTATCAAGGATCCGTCAGTGTGTCCCTTTGTCAGGTTCTTTGCCGAATGTTGTGCGGGGCACTCGGAGAGCCGCAACCACCGCACCTCCAAATCTAGGAACAACCATCGCACCTCCGGATCAAGGAACCGCCACCACCGTGCGTCCGGATCAGGGAGCCACCGCCGCTGTGCCTCTAGATCGGGGCACCGGCGGCGACACCCTATGGTTCCACCGCCACGCGCGGTCTCAGGCAACCATCGTTGTCGCAGGCGCCTGGGTGGGCGCCGTCGCCCGTGCATTGGGGTGGGGAGCCGAAAACTGAAGCCTAGCACTCTGGGGCTCCTTTTATAGACGTCCGGACCTGGTGCGGATGAACCGGATGGAACCGTTGAACCAGGGCTTCCTCAAGTTATTAGAAGATCAGGGCTCTAAATATATAAACTATATATATATATAATATACAATTTTGGTGGAAAATTTAAAAAAGATGGCAAAGCTATCACTGGCGGATAAATTTAAAAAACCGCTAGTGGAAATGATATTTCCACTAGCGGTTCTCTTAACACAACCGCCAGTGGAAAGTTATTTACACTGGCGGTTGATTAAGAGAACCATCAGTGCAAATATGTTTTCACTCATGGTTCAAAAATAAAATCAATTTCCATTAGCCCTAGCGTAGGCAGTTCTGAAAAACGCGAGTGAAAATGTGTTACAAACCTCCTCTAAAGAGCTTCTGTGTACTAGTGTCTTTGCCGAGTGTCACTATGCATAGAAAAAGATTTCGAGTAGTGGATGTTGAATATGTTTGGCATGTCATTTGCCATGACGCATGGAAAGTCTAATGAGGGTTTTAAAGGAAAGAAAAAGCAATTTCTTTAAAACCACTCGTACATGGGAGTGATGTTTGACAAAAGAAAACCTGGCAAAAAATCAGCTTCTGTGAAAAAAAGCTCAAAAGCTCCACCATTCCAATGCATACAGTTTGTAAAGATGGACTTGTGAAGTATGAAAGTACACACCTTTTGTCGATGTTTTTTCTTACCGGCCTCGCTTTCGTGACGACCATGTTCGGTTAGAAATCAAGTCTGCACCCAACTTGCTCAGGACACTGGACCATTTATTTTTCTTCTAGTTAAATAAACCCCTCTAAAGCGTCCATATATATAACTCATTATCATTTGAAGCATAAATGTAATTCTGTATCCTTATGTGACTAGTAGACATTACCGAAATCCGTCTCTTTACCGAGTGCTCGACGCTTTGCCGAGTCCAATTTACTAGGCACTTTACCGAGTGCCACTCTCGACAAACTAAGACCCTTGGCACAGATCTCGTTTGCCGAGGGCAAAACATTCGGCAAAGGCTCTGTCACTGTCACTTGGCGCCGTGACGATGACTTTTCTTTGTTTGAGTGCCTGACAAAAAGTACTCGACAAAGTAGCCGCTGCCGATGTACAATGCGTCGAGATTTTTTATCGAGAGTCACACTCGGGACACAATTTATCGGAAGCACTCGACAAAGCAGTTGTGTTTAGTAGTGAGAGTTTTTATTATATTGAGATCTCCGAGGGATCGAGGCACTTCAACAATCCTATGCGATGCCGTGAGCTACCAAATAAATGAGCTTGTTCAGGTTCCATTCATTCATCATTATAACATATCTTCCTTCTAGAGTAGTATGGATAGAAGAATACACATGAAACATGTCTTACCATGTCAAAGATGTCCATACAACAAATGTGTCTCCACCGTAGTCACCTCTATATTACACCATACCATAAATCCAATCGACCATTCATTCACTCTCCCATTCTCTAATAGAGTCATCGCCACCCTCCTCTTCATTCATACCAGAGGTACCGATGTTTGGTACCTCGGACATTTGCAGTTCTATGGTGTGAGTGGAGGACAGTGAAGGCGGCGGAGGAGGAGGTAGTTGTTGGTTGGTGTCACTGTCATTGGTCGGTGACTAGTCGGCTGAGTAGTAGAATGAAGATGACGACGCTGTGTAATACAAAGAGGACGACGTCACGTCATACGTGATCATCGTCTGGGATTCATCACTATTCGTGGTCGTCGCTTGGGATTCATCACCATTTATGGTCGTCCTCCGTGAGTCATCACCATTTGTGGTCGTCGTTTGGGATTTATCGCCATGAAGCTAGTCATCTGTTCCAAAGATCTTTGCGAGGAGGTGTCGGAGCCAGCCTATTCCAAAAATTCTGGCTAGCAGTATCGCTACTGTAAATGCAAATATTAATATAAGTTAGCATAATACACACAACATATGTAATGCTATTACATGTAGTTGGTTTTTATTTGCATCGTAAATATAAATATTAATGCATGCATGTTGTCTTGTATGTGTCAAACCATTTGATGATTATGTGATGAGATCGGTAAGGTTAGGTTGAGGGTCTTAGGCACAGTAGTTCACTTACAGTAGGATACTACCACCAGAGCCTCGCTAGCGATATGGACCCATGTGCTGATCCACCCAATATCTACGTTCCATCTGAGGTGAAATTCAAAATATTGTATCAAACACGCATGTATATTGAGGCAAGAATAAAAGAACACACTTTATTTACATCTTATGGGACTTGATTAACTTGTGAATATGTGAACTTACTCTTCCAATAAAAAATAAAGTTAGGTTTGTATCATATATGTATATCTGAAGGCTAATCAAATACTCGCTTAACCTAGTGTGAATATTTTACCTTGTCATTGCTAGCAGGCATATGAACGTAGCGTACCCACCAATAAGTGCAGGCTCCAAGAAAAGGTTATTAGCCTAATAATTTTAAATTCACGATCAATCATCTCAATAAATTCATAAGTATTTTGCTTGAACGTATAGTTCAATTTATCTACTAACCTTGGACATTAGTGAGAGTCCACACATGATGAAAAATATCAGGACTTTGATAACAATGACCTCCATGTTGTGCCAACAATGTGCGAACTTGAGGGTCAAAAATATGATCAATCCCATTGATGTGATGATGGCAGTAACAGAGATCGCGACGACCCGGAGGTAGCTGCAAGTTAATTTGTTTTAAGGATTAGACGAAGCAGGCGACCAAACAAGCAGTTGAACTCTAGGTGATTTTGGCTTACATTTGTATTTAATCACGAGCAGTTCCGTATATAAAAAAAGAGACAATGAGTATATAGTGATGCTAACTTGTGGCGAAATATAATCAATAATATTAAAAAAACACACAGCAGAGAAATGGCCAGAATTGAGAAGGAGAAGAATCAGTAAAAGAGTCACAAAAGGCTGAGTAAAATAGACCTCTCATTGGGGCATGTTACCGGATCCTCCGGTATAAATATATGACCTCCCGATATGACAAATCAACACAGCAGTTTTAATTTCAGCATGAGCAGTTTTAGGTGCAAATCTCAAAACCCTATCAGATTGTCTAAAAATAAAAAACAGCGAACCATATATATACTCACAAGGCCATAATTTAAGGAAGGTGCTCACCAAAAATCAGCTCAAAATTTCAAAGGTCTTCATATCAGACCACAAGAATTAATTTATACCATATATACCGGGCCATCCGCACCCCCTTAAAATTGATCTAAAGATCAAAACTAACTAAAATTAAATCCAATTGGTCTGAAACTTTGCACACTAATTACTTGGGATATTTTTATCAAAGCTAAAATATGTTTGGCATAGGTTTCGAACCTAACCAAAGCCGACTATCTGCTTGGCATGCAGTCACTCATTACACTAGAACATACATATCAATCACGTGTTCGTCACAAGGTAGTTTTATACGTTAGATTAGAATAGTGGTAAACAACTCTGCGCGCTACATACCTTTCTTCAAAATTTGTCTCACACAATTTGTAATTCATCAGCTGTGTGATGAATCTTATGGTAAACATAAGCTGAAGTACAAGAAATACCCTGTTCTCCTAAATACAACACATGTCAACATCAAATAATGTTATTAGACAAAGCTCGATGGATGGATGGATGGAGGGGGTGCAGTGTGCGTGCTAGGATGCGTGAGGCCACGGCCAACACTAGCTAGCTCTAGTCGTGTTATATAGTAGAGGCCAATAACACATGTATGGCCATGGCCGCGCGCGGGCCAGCTCTGTTGGTGGCAGCTAGCACGCACACATTAGGCGTGTGTCTCGATCTCCATATGCGCAAGCTCAACGCCGTATAAAGATTGAGCATTGCTCAGCAGCAGATCTCCATGCGCAAGCGCAATGCTCAAGTACGTACGTACGTATAGTAGTAGGTGCACGCGTTAGGTGCAAAAGATATGTCGATATCGACTTTATATATATATATATATATATATATATATATATATATATATATATATATATATATATATATATATATATATATATATATATATATATATATATATATATATTGTCGGGGCTCGGTCTGGCCTCGCCTGAGCCTGAGCCTGGTCTCGGACGGAACAGTGGTCCCGGACGAGTTCGCGCCTCGCCCGAGGGTCTCCTCAGGCCGTGAGCGCACCCTCGGCTCAGCCAAGGGCAAGCCTTATCATGCAAGCGACCTTGGCCAGATCGCCTTACCAGCCGACCGCATCGCATGCGCATTTAAAGCTGCGATCACCTGACACCTTATCCTGACACGCACGCCTCAGTCGGCAAGGTCGAAGTGACCGCATTCACTTCGCCCCTTCACTGACCGATCTGACAGGAAAACAGCGCCGCCCGTCCCGCTCTGGCTGCTGTGCCAACCACCCGGGCGAAACCGACAATGGTCAAGATAAGCCTCGGGCGCAACAGGAAGGTCCGCCTCGCCCGACCCCGGGGTTCGGCCTCGGCCTCAGCCTCGGGAGGAGATCTCCGCCTCGCCCGACCCCAGGGCTCGGCCTCGACCTCGGCCTCGGGAAGAGTCACATCCTCGCCCGACCCTGGGCCTCGGCCCCAGCCTCGGCCTCGGAGGAGCCGCCGCCTCGCCCGACCTCAGCCTCGGATCAACCATGCCACGGGGGATGCATCATTACCCTACTCCTAGCTAGCTCAGGCTACGAAGGAACAAGACCGGCGTCCCATCCGGCTTACCCCGGCAACCAGTGATGGTGGTTTCCCGCATGCAGCCGTGACGTTGGTGGTTCTCAAGCCCCCTACGGAAGCAAGGAGACGTCAGCAGGATCCATACAGCATCGACAGCTGTACTGCTACAGGGCTCAAGGCACTCCTCCGACGGCCACGACAATACCTCTGCAGGACTTGAGACATTCCCCCGTCGTTATCTGTACGAGGCTCAGGGCACTTTCCTGCCAGCCACGTTAGCTCCCTGCTACACCCCATTGTAGAGCTGGGCATCTCCTTACATTTATAAAAGGGGGTGTCCAGGGCCCCACGAGAAAGAGGGGGGGACGGAGGGACGAAAGAGAGGACAGTGGGACGAGCATACGAACATACATACACACGGCGGGAGAAGACGAGCAGGGGTCGGACTCTCTCTCTCTCTCTCGCTCTCGCGCTCTCCTACTCGCTCCCTCTCGCCCTCGCTCTCTCGCAAGGCTTGTAACCCCTACTACGAGCACCCTAGTGCAGGATAATACAAGGCTCATTCCCCCACTTGTGTTTCAACTCGTCGGTCCAGGGACTCCCCGGGTCCGAAACGCCGACAGTTGGCGCGCCAGGCAGGGGCCTGCTGCGTGTTAACAATCGCTTATCCGTGAAGTTCCAGATGTGGAGTCTTCAGCAACCTCTTCAGCCCGGGACAGTGCTCCACTTCGGGAGCCTCGAGTTCATGTCCCTCGATGGTAGCTACGACATGGTACTCCTCCCTCCGCGGCACAACGACAACGACAGTCAACGACTCGCCCGGTGGAGGCAACCTCCACGGCGGCGTCTCCCCGTGGCGGAAGAGGAGCACTCCGGTCATCCCCGCCACCCTCCTCGCCGGAGGAGGCGGAGACGGGGCAACCATGGCCACGCGGGGGGTGGCACCTTATCGGCTGTCGGACCGGATCGAGCCGACGACGCCGGCACTCCTCCGGGGGACATGACGGGTGTTGTCCTCGTGCCTGAGACGACGACGAGCGCCGCTTCTCCGCAACGTGCCAGCCCCGAGCATACCGACGACGCCAGCACCCTCGCCAAGGACCTGCTGGGCGTCACCCTCATGCCTAAGATGACGGTGCGTTCCGTCCCCGACGCGACTTGACCACCGTCCATCGACCAAAAGGTACCGTCCGTATTTCACCATGTTCCCTTTCGATTCAGCTTCGATCCACCTAGCGACCCCGCTACGGTGAGCGCTTTCGTAAGGGCGTACCCCAACCTTCTGGGGTACCATAGGTGGTCGACCTAGGATCGACTGACAGCCGTCTCAATCTCCGGACCGGCGAGTTCCGAGGAAGAGGACGACCCCGACTTCGGTTGGGAATTCTCTGGCCTCAACGACCCCGGTGCCATGCGAGACTTCATGTCCGCATGTGACCACTGCCTCTCCGGTTGTTCTGACGATGGCCACGGCCTTGACGACGAGGGTTATGACCCAGGTCGTGAATGTTTCCACGTCGATCAGGGAGATCACGACGAAGGCAACCACTTCGGTATGCCGGAGGTTGACGATCCCCCTAGGCCCGCATCTCGCGTTGACATCCCGTGGGAGGTAGCTATGGTCCAGTCCCTGCGGGGGGTTAGGACACACAGCTCGAGCAAATCCGTGAGACGCAGGCCCGGGTCGACGAGGAAGCAGGGCGGCTCATGCAGCTCCAACAGAACATCGAACAGGAGTGGGCAGGCCAAACAGTCGCCGGAGGAGCCTGTCATTGGGCCCGGAACGTCCAGCGCTGCATCATCGACAATGCCAGGGCAGCGCTGCCCCCGACCGTTAGCAGGTCCGGCCAGGACCTAGCTGCAGCGGCGATGCTACTCCGAACAATGCTGGAGCCATCCACCACCAAGGGACGACGTATCCAGGGCGAACTCAAGAATCTCCTGGAAGGTGCCGCAGTTCGACGAGCTGAGAGCTCCACCTCCCGGAGGCGAGCTGACCCCTCAGAGCATCACGTGACGTCCTCTCGACGCATGCAGGAGGCCTCGGTCCATCCTGAGTGCACGCGGGACGAGGCACCTGCCGCCCGGGATCGCCTCGGCAACGAGCAACACCATCACGACGATCGAGCCTGCCTCGACGAGAAGGTGCGCCGAGAGGCTACCATCTTAGGCGCGGGGGGCGCTGCGACAGCGAGGAGGATCGGAGCCCCTCGCCCGAGCCACCCGGTCCACGAGTCTTCAGCCAGGTCATACGACGAGCGCCGTTCCCCGCCCGTTTCCGAGCCCCGACTACCATCACCAAGTACTCGGGGGAGACGAGGCCGGAGCTGTGGCTCGCGGACTACCGACTGGCATGCCAGTTGGGAGGGGCGGACGATGACAACCTCATCATCCGTAATCTACCCCTTTTCCTCTCCGACGCCATTCCGAGCCTGGCTGGAGCATCTGCCTCCTGCGCAGATCTCTGACTGGGACGACCTTGTCAAGGCTTTCGCGGGAAATTTCTAGGGCACGTACGTGCGCCCTGGGAACTCATGGGATCTCCGAAGCCGCCGCCAGCAGCCTAGGGAATCCCTCCGAGAGTACATCCGGCGGTTTTCGAAGCAGCGCACCGAGCTGCCTAACATCACCGACTCGGACGTCATCGGAGCTTTCCTCACCAGCACCACTTGCCGAGACCTGGTGAGCAAACTGGGACGCAAGACTCCCACCAAGGCGAGCGAATTGATGGACGTCTCCACCAAGTTCGCCTCGGGTCAGTAGGCGGTCGAGGCCATCTTCCAGAAAGATAAGCAGCCTCAGGGGGAGCCGAAGGAAGACGCCCCCGAGGCATCCACCCAACGTGGCGCGAAGAAGAAGGCCAAGAAGAAGGCGCACGCGAAGCGCAACGCCGCTGACGCGAATCTTGTCGTTGCTACCGAGCACAGGAATCCTCGGAAGCCCCTGGAGGGGCCGGCGCGTTCGACAAGATGCTCAAGGAGCCCTGCCCCTATCACCAGGGTCCCATCAAGCACACCCTTGAAGAATGTGTCATGCTCCGACGCTATTTCCATAAGGTCGGGCCCCCGGCGGAAGACAGCAAGGACCGAGGCAACAACAAGAAGGAGGGCGGCAAGGAAGAGGAGTTCCCCGAGATCCACAACTGCTTCATGATTTACGGCGGGCAGGTGGCGAACGCTTCGGCTCGGCACCGCAAGCAGGAGCGCCTGGAGGTCTGCTCAGTAAAGGTGGTAGTGCCATACTACCTAGACTGGTCTGACAAGCCTATCATCTTCGACCGAGATGACCACCCCGACATCGTGCCAAGCCCAGGAAGGTACCCGCTCGTCGTTGATCCAATCATCGGCAACGTTAGGCTCTCCAAGGGCTTCATGGATGGAGGAAGTAGCCTCAACATCATCTATGCCGAGACCTTGGAACTCTTGGGGGTTGATCGGTCCGAGGTCGGGACTGGTGCGGCACCCTTCCACGGGATCGCACCCGGAAAGCGTATCCTTCCCCTTGGGCGGATTGACTTGCCCGTCTGCTTCGGGACTCCCTCCAACTTCCGAAAGGAAACCCTCACCTTCGAGGTGGTCGGGTTCCGAGGGACCTACCACGCTGTGTTGGGAAGGCCATGCTACGCCAAGTTCATGGTCGTCCCCAACTACACCTACCTCAAGCTCAAGATGTCGGGCCCGAACAGGATCATCACCATCGGATCCATGTACCGCCACGCGTACGAATGCGACGTGGAATGCGTGGAGTACGCTGAGGCCCTCGCCAAGTTTGAGGCCCTCATCGCCGACCTAGAACGCCTCTCCAAAGAGGCGCCCGACGTGAAGCGGCACACCGGCAATTTCGAACCAGTCGAGGCGGTTAAGTCCGTCTCTCTCTACCCCAACAACGACGCCAGCAAGAAAGTCCGGATCGGCTCCGAGCATGGCCCCAAATAGGAAGCAGTGCTCGTTGACTTTCTTTGTGCAAACGCCAAAGTTTTTGCGTGGAGTCCCTCGGACATGCCGGGCATACCGAGGGATGTCGCCGAGCACTCACTAGACATCAGGGCTGGAGCCCGACCCGTGAAGCAGACCCTGCGCCGTTTTGATGAAGAAAAGCGCAGGGCCATAGGTGAGGAGATCCACAAGCTACTCGCGGCAGGGTTCATCAAAGAGGTATTCCATCCTGAATGGTTAGCTAACCCCGTTCTTGTAAGGAAGAAGGATGGGAAATGGAGGATGTGCGTGGACTACACTGGTCTAAACAAAGCATGTCCAAAGGTTCCCTACCCTCTGCCTCGCATCGATCAAATTGTGGACTCCACTGCTGGGTGCGAAACCCTGTCATTCTTCGATGCCTACTCAGGCTATCATCAAATCAAGATGAAAGAGTCCGACCAGCTCGTGACTTCTTTTATCACGCCTTTTGACATGTATTGTTACACTACAATGCCATTTGGTTTGAGGAATGCAGGCGCCACCTACCAGAGGTGCATGAACCATGTGTTCGGAGAACACATCGGCAGAATGGTCGAGGCTTACATCAATGACATCGTTGTCAAGACGAAGAAAGCCTCCGACCTCCTCTCTGACCTTGAAACGACATTCAAGTGTCTGAGAGCTAAAGGCGTGAAACTCAACCCCGAGAAGTGTGTCTTCGGAGTCCCCCGAGGCATGCTCCTAGGGTTCATTGTCTCCGAGCGGGGCATAGAGGCCAACCCGGAGAAAATCGCGGCCATCAACAACATGGGGCCGATAAAAGATTTGAAAGGAGTACAGAGGGTCATGGGATGCCTTGCGGCACTGAGCCATTTCATCTCACGCCATGGCGAAAAAGGATTGCCCCTGTACCGCCTCTTAAGGAAGACCGAGCGCTTCACTCGAACCCCCGAGGCCGAGGAAGCACTCGGGAACTTAAAGGCACTCCTTAGAAATGCACCCATCTTGGTGCCCCCAGCTGTGGGAGAAGCCCTCTTGATCTACGTAGCCGCAACCACTCAGGTGGTCAGCGTTGCGGTCGTGGTCAAGAGACGAGAAGAATGGCACGCACTGCTCATCCAGAGGCCAGTCTACTTCATCAGCGAAGTGCTATCCGAGACCAAAGTCCGCTACCCGCAGATCTAGAAGCTGCTCTACGCAGTGATTCTGACACGGCGGAAGCTGCAACAGTACTTCGAGTCTCACCCGGTGACTATGGTGTCATCCTTTCCTCTAGGAGAGATCATCCAGTCTCGAGAGGCCTCGGGTAGGATAGCGAAATGGGCAGTGGAACTCATGGGTGAAACATTTTCGTTCGCCCCTCGGAAGGCCATAAAATCCCAAGTCTTGGCTGACTTCCTGGCTGAGTGGACTGACACCCAGTTACCGACGACTCCAATCCAACCCGAGCTTTGGACCATGTATTTCGACGGGTCACTGATGAAAACCGGAGCAGGCGTGGGCTTGCTCTCCGTCTCACCCCTCGGAAAGCATCTTCACTACGTGATTCGCCTTCATTTTCCGGCGTCAAACAATGTGGCTGAGTACGAAGCATTGGTTAACGGGCTGCGCATCGCCGTCAAGCTAGGGGTTCGGTGCCTCGACGCTCGTGGCGACTTGCAGCTTGTCATTGACCAAGTCATGAAGAACTCTCACAGCTACGATCGGAAGATGGAGGCCTACTGCAACGAAGTCCGATGCCTAGAGGACAAGTTCTACGGGCTAGAACTCAACTGCGTCGCTCGACGATTCAATGAGACTGCGGATGAGCTGGCTAAATAGCCTCGGGGAGGACAACGGTTCCCCCGGACGTCTTCTCCAGGGATATACATCAACCCTCCATCAAGATCGACGACACGCCCGAGATACCCTCGGCCAAACCCGAGGAAGCCTCGGCCGAGCCCATGGTGCCCTCGGCCGCCGAGGGTGAGGCCCTGCACGTCGAGGGAAAGCGGAATGGGGTCACACCGGTGCCGAACTGGCAGACCCCGTACCTGGAATATCTCCTCCGAGGAGAGCTGCCCCTCGACAAGGCCAAAGCTCGGCGACTGGCTCGGCGCGCCAAGTCGTTCGTTTTGCTGGGTGATGAAAAGGAGCTCTATCACCACAGTCCCTTGGGCATCCTCTAGCAATGCATCCCCATCGCCTAAGGACAAGAGCTGTTACAAGAAATACACTCGGGGCTTGCGGCCACCAAGCAGCACCTCGAGCCCTTGTGGGGAATGCCTTCCGACAAGGTTTCTACTGGCCAACTGTGACAACCGACGCCACTAGGATTGTACGCTCCTGCCGGGGGTGTCAATTCTACGCAAAGCAGACACGCCTGCCCGCTCAGGCCCTGCAGACGATACCCATCACCTGGTCGTTTGCTGTGTGGGGTCTAGACCTCGTCGGTCCCTTGCAGAAGGCACCCGGGGGCTTCACGCACCTGCTGGTCACCATCAACAAATTCTCCAAGTGGATCGAGGTCCGACCCTTAACCAGCATCAGGTCTGAGCAGGCGGTGGCGTTCTTCACCAATATCATCCATCGCTTTGGAGTCCCGAACTCCATCATCACCGACAACGACACGTAGTTCACCGGGAAAAAGTTCCTGGACTTCTACGAGGACCACAACATCCGTGTGGACTGGGCCGTCGTAGCACACTGCATGACGAATGGGCAGGTGGAGCATGCCAACGGTATGATTTTGCACGGACCAAAACCCAGGATCTACAATGACCTCAACAAGTTTGGCAAGCGGTGGATGAAGGAGCTACCTTCGGTGGTCTGGAGTCTGAGGACGACGCCGAGCCGAGCCACGGGTTTCTCGCTGTTCTTTCTAGTCTATGGGGCCGAGGCCGTCCTCCCCACGGACTTAGAATACGGTTCCCCGAGGACGAAGGCGTACGATGACCAAAGCAACCAGATAAGCCAAGAGGACTTGCTGGACCAGCTCGAAGAAGCTCAGGACGTTGCCTTACTACATTCGGCATGGTATCAGCAGTCTCTGCGACGCTACCACGCCCGAAGGGTTCGGCCCTGAGGCTTCCAGGTGGGAGACTTGGTGCTTCGGCTGTGACAAGACGCCCGAGGGCGCCACAAGCTTACTCCCCCTTGGGAAGGGCCATTCATCATCGCCAAGATCTTGAAGCCCGGAACATACAAGTTGGCCAACGAACAAGGCGAGGTCTACAGCAATGCTTGGAACATCGAACAGCTACGTCGCTTCTACCCATAAATGTTTCAAGTCATTCATGTTCCTCGTTTTTAGACGCTTAAATCGAGTCTAACCTTCAAGGAAGGGTCAGCCTTGCCTCGGCCAAGCCCGACCCTCCCTCGGGGGCTAGAAGGGGGAAACACTCTCTGCGTCGAAATTTTCTTCAGAAAAGTTTTCTACCGAGAAAGGTTTTCTACAGAAAAAAACTTTTGTGTTGTCGACTATATCGATAGGGTCCTGCGAACGGGTGAGAGAGCACGTAAGTGGCAAGGCCGACCGAGCCGAGGGACTCCTACGCCTCCGGGATACGGATACCTCACTCATCACCTTCCGCGAAAAGTAACTCACGCTCGGATAAGCGATCCTGCTACCAAACAAGTCCTAACGCTCGGGTAGAAAACGACTTTCACGCATTTTTCGACTATATCGATAGCAGGGTCCTGCGGACGGGTGAGAGAGCACGTAAGTGGCAAGGTCGACCGAGCCGAGGGACTCCTACGCCCTCGGGATACAGATACCTCACTCATCACCTTCCACGAAAAGTAACTCTCACTCGGACAAAGCGGTTCTGCTACCGACGAACAAGTCCAAATGCTTAAAATAAGAGGAAAGAAAACGCAGCTTCATAATCTGAATGCTAAATATGTTTAGGCCCCGGTGGCCGCGAAAACATATGCATACTTCAGACGAACTGTTCATGCAGGCTCAAACATCAGCAGGGGGAGGAGCGGCACCCTCGGCGTCGTTTCCACCTTCGGCGGAACCTGGCCCAGCCTTAGACGGCGAAGCGAGCAGGCGCCTCGGCCAATCGCTCCGAAGCCCCAGCCAGCTATCCCCCAAAGATCTCAGCCTGGCTCACGGCTTTGGCGGCTTGGCTCCGAGATTGGTCCTGCTCGCAAGTGATCTGGCCAAACTCCAGCTACCACTGCTGCACCTCCTCGGCCTGGGCAGCCATCTGCCCCCGCATCGAGAAAGCCTCTATTCGAGCCGACATCGCCTCTGTCCACGCCACCGCTGCCTTCGTCTTTGGCTCATCGCAGAGTGGCCAAAGGTTCTAAAACCGAGCCAGAGAGGCTTTAAGCGGCAAGGCCAACCGAGCCAACGGAATCCTACGCCTCCGGGATACAGATACTTCACTCGTCACCTTCCGCGTAAGGCAACTCAGACTCGGTTAAGTGGTTTGGCCACCGATAGGCAAGTCCTAATGCTCGGAATGAGGAAGAAACACAACTTTATACTCGAATACCCAAATGTTCAGTCCTCGACAGCCACAAAGAACAAATACATATGCTTGGGGTAACTATGCTACATAGACTTAGACGTCGGCAGGACCCTCGGCGGTTCTCCCGGCCTATGACAAATGTCTAAGTCCTTGAAGCGGTTACATTTTGCTCAGGCAAAAACCCAGTATATCCCCTTACAAATGGGACCCCGGTTCCATTCCCGCGGGTATGAACAACCTCCACACTAGGGGGCTCGTGGGATAACAAACTCCAAGAGGCTCGCCGGTGACCTCTGCGGCAGCAGCGACAACGACCTCCACCTCAGGCGCCTGAACAACAGCAGCAATGACCTCAGGATAGACGCTGCTGTGAAAAGGCCCTCGCCCACCTCCCCACACGAGGGGCAAGGACAAGCCATTAAGGCCGAAGAGTCGGAGGGCGCCCTCCATGGGATCAAACCCACCGACACCGCGCCGGTGAACAACGACCGCCCCAAAGCGCACCGGCAGGTCCTCACTATCGTCCTCACCAAGGCTTTCCTAGAACACGAGTACCGCCCTCGCGGCGTACGACGAGTTGAGCGACCCCCCGGTGCAGCTGACGGTGCGAGGAGGACCTGGACGTGGCCGGCCCGCGCGCGGCACGACCGCCGCCTAGGTGAAGGACGGAAAGCTGCACCCTGGCCAGGGAGCAGCAGTTCGCCTTCCCCCGCATGGCTAGAGGAAGCCTCCGCAGGGATGGGGGATGCCCTTCTCCCCCAAACGTCGGGGAAGAAAAGGGTCACCGACCCACGCGGAGGCAACCCCCCACTCGGTGCGCTCCTCCGCCTCAGCCCGGATGACGAAGATCCTTGAAGCTGAGGGCAGGGCGGAGGCTGCAGCCCGACTTGCTTCTCCCCACCAAACTGACCATTGGTGAGGGAATGCAGCCGGGCTGCATGACGAAAATCCTTGAAGCCAAGCGGTGGCTGAAGAGCGCCAATCTCCACGAGGCCGCGCTCCTCCAACGATAGCAAGAGCAAGGCGACGCCGGTGCACCCCATTTGGGGCTCGAGAGGTGGAGGGGTGCAACACATGAGGGGAGAACGAAGGCATGGCCACTGCCCGGGGGATCGATCCCCTTTTTGTAAAGCCCAAAATTGGTATAAGGAAAATAATGATAATAAAATAAATAGATAAATAGATAAGGGGGTGTTGGGGATCCATTGATTTTTTTTATTTTCTTTACATACTCAACTAATGACATTAAATTATAAATAAATAAAGAAATGTGCACCCCATGCTGATGTTATGAGATGCATCTTATTTGAATCAAGGAAACATAATTTAAATTGACTTCAAAAGAAAATATAAAACATGGGGGAGAAAGGAAACTTTGATAAAGTTATTCTTTTCTTCCATATTTATACAATATAGAGAATAATAAATAAATAATTTCAGTGCAAGTAATAGAATAATTAGAATGTGACTTGGTGCTTGAAATCTGGAAATTAAAAACCATAGTTTGAATTTAGTTTGAGTTTTGATTTGGAAATAAAACAGAAATTATAAAAGAAAAAGGAAACAAAAAAAAATGGAAAACGCTCCTGGGCCGAAACCATCTCTGCTCGGCCCACTTACCACCGCGCAGCCCATCTCCTTCCCTTTCCCTTTTCTTAAATCCGGGCGCTTACATGTGGGCCCCAGTGGCCAGTCGGTCTTCCCCGCGCTCGTTCCTTTTCCGCTCGCTGGCGTGTGGACCCTGGCGGTCAGCCTCAGCCACCTCACTCCGCGCGCGTTCATTCGGCCACCGACTGGTGGGACCCACTCGTCAGACTCATCTCCCTCCTCTCAACCACCTCCGCTCTGCGCGCCGTGAACGCCGAGCTTCGCGCGCGCGCGATTTCCGCTGCCCGAGCGTAACCAACCTCGGACCCGCCTCCTATAAGACCTATGTCTTTCCTCGGTACCCAAGCCATAGCCGTGCGCGCCATCGCCTAGCCGCACACCGAGAGAAAGGGAAGTGCGCCGCCGCCGTGGGGTGGTCTGCTCGGCCACCGGCTCTAGGACGTCGGCAACCATCGTGGGTATTCCCGGGGTCGCACCGAAGGAGTCCGTGTGGTCGCCAGGCCAGCTCGGTGGGCGGAACCTCGCCAATCGCTCGCCGTACCACCGTGTTCCGCCATCGCTCGTGGTCAGCTACCGTCGCGACATCGCTCACGGTAATGACCTCTCCCCTATCTTCGCCAAGCTCTTAATTTGGAATCGCACCCATTCCGCGGTGCGTTTGGCCACGTTTGTACCGAGATTGGATAGCTCGCCGGCGTGCGCCGCCGTGAACGCCCGTTCTGTGGGTTGTTTGGCTGGAGATCGAAGAGATGAGCGATGGCCGTTGGATCGGTCGTGGGCGTCCAGGATTAGATCGGGATGGAGGTAGGAGATTGACCATAGATCCGCGAAGCAACGGCTCGGATTAGTTAGCGCATACCCATTGGATGCATTAAATCCATGACGTCAACTAGTGATTGGACGGTTTTGGAGTCACGTGATGCTCTGACCGTGGATCCCAGATCCAAGGGCTGATAGCACGTACCGGTTCAAGGAAAGTAGCATCTAATCTGGGAGGTTGGCGCGCGATCGGACGGCCCAGATCACATCATACCCCTTCGGCCATGACCTTTTGTTAAAGAACCCCTGCTCTTTTTCGTATTTAAACCCGCCATCCACCGCGGGGTAAGTCTGTGTCATGGGTTTCTTTCGCGTTAGACCCTGGACTTCTCTGTAATCGACGCTCAGTCCAGAATATTATAAAATCCAGAAAAAGGAATTAGAAAATGATTTTTGATTTAAAAATAAATGCTAGAATTTGTTTAATTCATAGAAAATGCATACTAAGTCCAAATTAATCCATTTCAGTTTCTATAATTTTGTAATAATTTTGTTTATCACCCTGTGTCTCTGTTTTAACATGAAAATGGTATTAAAATTTATTTCTTAATTAATCTCGTATCAAATACATAAAACCTTAGGAAATTCGTATTTCCTCCGTTTTAACTCCGATTTGATCCGTTCAAGTTCCGTTAGTCTCGTAGCAACGCATAGATTATTATTATTCAGTTTGTACTTATGTTTGGTGTAATGTTAATTTTGCCTATACAATGTTTGTTTGTATTGCTACGACTAGAGCGAGGTCACGTGTCATCTGAAGAGCAAGTTGGTACCTGGATTCTCAAGTCCCAGGCAAGTTGTGCCCTTGATCACTTCTTTTTACCCACTCATGTTCTAATTAATCATAATGATCTGCATAGGTTAATTTTGATGGGACCCAATAGGTTACCTTAGTTTGTCTATCTTTATACCTTGTTTACCATTGAACTTTCTGGGTAGTACTTGCTAGTGCTATATGTGGTTTTGGGTATGGAGATACACTATTCATGATTACACTTTTGTTATCAGTTGTTATTTATTGTTCATGATAAGATCATTATGTTAATTAGAACATGGAGCGACCACCCGGGAAAAACAGAGCTACCACAAGGGAGGAATGGGACCCCTTGGCTGATTAATTAGGAAAGCTAGTGGAAGACTACCTTACCCGAAAGGGGCAAGGGCAGTAGGGGAGTGGTCAGTGTAGGGAGGCCCTCGGGAGGATTTTGCTGCGATGGCGGTCCTGCAAGGGATTCCTGCATTGGAACTTCCTATAAACTGTAGCGGGTTTTCGGAAGCTAGTGGAACTTTGTAAAGGCCTCGTAGTGGATCCCTAGCCATTCACCTCGGTAGTGTCTAAGGGCCTTGCAAACCCTGGCGACATGGGATACACGACTTGTGGGTAAAGATGCGCAACCTCTGCAGAGTGTAAAACTGGTATACTAGCCGTGCTCACGGTCAAGAGCAGCTCGGACCCTCACATGATTAATTTATGGAACTAAATTCAATTTGTCATATGCATTGCATCGCAGGTGAAGGTTGTTACTTTTGTTCTACTATTAAATTGGGTTGGTATTTACTTATACTTAGTAACTGCTAATAAAATTTTGACCAACTTTAAAAGCAATGCTCAGCTCTAACCATCTTCTTTGGTAAGCCTTACACTTCACGTGAGCTCCCACCCTTGGCGAGTTCATGCACATTATTCCCCACAACTTGTTGAGCGATGAACGTATGTGAGCTCACTCTTGCTGTCTCACACCCCCCCCCCCTCACAGGTCAAGAACAGGTACCGCTGGATGAGGCGCTTGGAGGATGCTGTGACGAGTTCGCGAGAGGTCTAGGTCGTCGTCTCCCAGTCAACTTTGGGTTGCTGGACCGTTGTCTCCTTATAATGTAATTGTTTATTTTGTATAGAATTCCTATTATATATAAAGTTGTGACATTCGATCCTGTGCCACTATACATCATATGTGTGAGACTTGGTCCCAGCATACCTGGTGTTTATGTTCGCGCCCGGGTTTTGGACCCCTAAAATCCGGGTGTGACACTTTTATAGGCAGATCTCCTCACTTGCGCCCCCAAGCGTCACGGGCAAAGTCTCCACCGACGTGCTCTAGGGTTCCCACCCCACGACGCGGGGGTCGGGTCCCACACGTCATCAGAACTGACTCGAGACGCGAAGGAGGCCAAACGCCACACCAAGGCATAAAACCGCCCTGCGGTTATAAGCGTTCCCTCATCCTCGCCGGAACCAGCGGACGGAAGGGCGAATCGCCACGCAGGGAGCATGCAACCGCGCCACGGTTATGCACCCTTTTGGCTTCGTCACTTCCGGTGCACCAGCACGAAGGCCCGATCCCACCTACCAAGCAACCGGCGCGACGGTCACTACGTGCGAGGAAACTGCACCGCCACCTGCGCCAATGTCGCGTCTTCTCGATTGAGGAACCAGTGTCGTGACTCGAGGCGGCCCCGCGCGTGACCCAACAGTGCCGATTGGGTGCAGCGGTCACGGGTCAGCCAGCCGCGGGGGTAGGCACGGCGGTTGATGTGGCCAAAAGCGGACCGGCAATAACTACTGCAACAGACGAGTGGAAGCAGCGGTCAGATCACCCCCAGGCTCACGTCCTTTCCTGAAGCAGCAGGGGAGCCTTCTCCCACGGCGTAAGAACGACACGCCCGTGCCCCGTTCCTCGAACGGCCCGCGCACGCGCAGCAGACGCCCCACGAATCGCCCGTCTTGTCGCATTAACTCCTTGGCAGAGCCAGCGACACCGTTGGCAGGCGAAGCGGGCGACGTTTCACCTCTGCCATAAAGGCCGCGTCCAAAAAGGTGCGTCGTGACTTTTCGAATTCATATCCCTTTTCTGTTTCCTCTCTCTCTCTTGCCACAGGGACTGGGAAGCGGGATATTTCAGAAAGGATCCTTCCCCGCGAAGGAAGCGGGCCCCCGAGCCCTCCTACTGATCAGGGGTTCGAAGGCTGGCCCTCAGAAGGGTTCGACAGCCGCCCCAGAGCACCCGGGCTCCGCGCCCATTACTGATCAGGGGTTTGAAGGCTGGCCCCTCGGAAGGGTTCGACAGCCGCCCTAGAGCACTCGGGCTCCGCGCCCACTACTGATCAGGGGTTCATAGGCTGGCCCCTCGAAGGGGTTCGACAGCCGCCCCAGAACACGCGGAGTGAGGGATGACCCTAGGTACGTCCGATACATGGCCGAGGCTCAGGCTACGCTCCCAAGGTACCCTAGGACATTTCCGAGACCAGTGGGAACGACTCGTAATGGAATCCCACCGGAGGGAGGCATCGAGCCCTCGGACCCCGTTGAAAAGGGGTCGGGTCTAGCGAATCACCTGCAGGTACTTTTGGAGCATGCCACTAGGCCACTAGCCGACTCTTAACGAACAGGGCACGGGCGTCCACTCGGATCACCCGTTAGCAACTCACCGAAAACACCATGATCGGTGCCCTTCGAGGGTAACATGGCGCTTTCCCCCTTCCTCCTTGCGGAAAGGCGACGAAGGGGCATATAATAAAAGTCGAGACAGTCCTTGATCGTCCTCTCGCTCTGTGTAGAGGCTCGGAGGTTGCTCCCACATCCGGCTACGGCCAAACTGTTGACAGCGTCAACAAACCAGCTCAAAAACTCGGAACCTGATCAAGCGCCCGGGCTACGGCCAGGCCGCATGGGGGAACAACACGACCGACCGAGGCATCACGAAAAGCGTTAAGACCTCACAGGAGTCACACCACTCCTCCGAGGCCTCGGGGGCTGCACCCAGCGGGTGCGCTCGCGCGCACCCGTCGGAACAAAGTATAACCGAGAAAGGCCGGTCCCCTCACCAAGAATGCGGCAGAGCCTCGAAGCGAGCATCACCACTCCCCTCGAGGCTCGGGGGCTACTGTCGGGTACCGAAAGTAGGGGTACCCCCAACACTCCTAATCACGGCTGGAAAGCACCTTCAGAGCAAACCATGAAGGCTCATAATTCAAGTCAAAGTCAAGGCTTCATCTACCAAGGGACTCGACCTCGCCTCGCCTGAGCCTGGCCTCGGGCGGAACAGTGGTCCCGAACGAGTTCGCGCCTCGCCCGAGGGTCTCCTCAGGCCGTGAGCGCACCCCCGGCTCAGCCAAGGGCAAGCCTTGTCGTGCAAGCAACCTTGGCCAGATCGCCTTACCAGCCGACCGCATCGCATGCGCATTTAATGCTGGGATCACCTGACACCTTATCCTAACACGCGCGCCTCAGTCGGCAAGGTCGAAGTGATCGCAGTCACTTCGCCCCTTCACTGACCGATCTGACAGGAAAACAGCGCCGCCCGCCCCGCTCCGGCTGCTGTGCCAACCACCCGGGCGAAACCGACAATGGTCAAGATAAGCCTCAGACGCAACAGGAAGCTCCACCTCGCCCGACCCCGGGGGTCGGCCTCGGCCTCGGGAGGAGATCTCCACCTCAGCCTCGGGAAGAGTCACATCCTCGCCCGACCCTGGGCCTTGGCCCCAGCCTCGGCCTCGGAGGAGCCGCCGCCTCGCCCGACCTCACGCTCGGATCAACCACGCCACAGGGGATGCATCATTACCCTACTCCTAGCTAGCTTAGGCTACGAAGGAACAAGACCGGCGTCCCATCCGGCTTACCCCGGCAACCAGCGATGGTGGTTTCCCGCATGCAGCCATGACGTTGGTGGTTCTCAAGCCCCCTACGGAAGCAAGGAGACGTCAGCAGGATCCATACAACACCGACAGCTGTACTGCTACAGGGCTCAAGGCACTCCTCCGACGGCCACGACACTACCTCAGCAGGACTTGAGACATTCCCCCGGTGGCCACGTCGTTATCTGTACAGGGCTCAGGGCACTTCCCTACCAGCCACGTTAGCTCCTGGCTACACCCCATTGTACAGCTGGGCATCACCTTACGTCTATAAAAGGGGATGTCTAGGGCCCCACGAGAAAGAGGGGGGGTACGGAGTGACGAAAGAGAGGACAGTGGGATGAGCATACGAACATACATACGCACGGTGGGAGAAGACGAGCAGAGGCCGGACTCTCTCTCTCTCTCTCTCTCTCTCTCTCTCTCTCTCTCTCTCTCTCTCGCTCTCCTACTCGCTCCCTCTCGCCCTCGCTCTCTCGCAAGGCTTGTAACCCCTACTACGAGCACCCTGGTGCAGGATAATACAAGGCTCATTCCCCCACTTGTGTTTCATCTCGCACCAACCCATCTGGGTAGGGGCACACAGCGACAAATTTACTCGTCGGTCCAGGGACCCCCCAGGTCCGAAACGCCGACATATATATATATATATATATATATATATATATATATATATATATATATATATATATATATATATATATATATGGATGAGATAATGTAAGCTAGCCCAGGGCTTAGATTAGTACGGAAGCCCCAGCCAGTTATACTCTGACGTCTGTACGCGCGCGGGTTCTGGCTCAGACGGATTTCAGCGTAAAACGTGAACTAAAATAACATAAATGACTATGAATTTTAGCGTAAATCGGAGTGCTGTTTTGTAACACTGATGGGTACAAGTTTTAGCATAAATGGGTACATGTTTTAGCACAAATGGGCGGATTTCAATGTAAAACATGAACCAAAACAGCATAAAATGGGTACAAGTTTTAGCATAAAAAGTTGATATGTTTCATAACGAGTTGGGTTCGCTCGAATTATGGCGTGAAAATCGCGAGTATCTGATCATGCACGGGTTCTATCTCGGACGAATGTGAACCAAAACGACGTAGATGAGTACGAATTTTAGAGTAAATCGCTGATCTGTTCGGTAACGACGAATGGTGCCCAAAACTATGGCATGAAAATCATACGCAGGTTATGACTCGAGCGGATTTCAGCATAACGTGAACCAAAACATCATAAACATATATGAATTTTATCGTAAATCATCGATATGTTTCATAACAACGAATGGTGCCCAAAATTACAGCATAAAAATCGTGCATCTCCAATTGTGCCCTGTTTCTGGCTCGTACGAATTTCAGTGTAAAACGTGAACCAAAACAGCATAAATGTGTAGAATTTAGTGTATATCAGCCTTTGTAGTATGTATTTAAGGCTGGTGGCAAAAATGTTTAGTAGAATTGACCTAGTTGGTGACACAGGATCCTTATCAGAGGAAACTCATGATACACCAATAAAAAGATCTAATTTGCCTATCCTAATTCTTGCATTCCTCGAGTGAACTCTGATAAAAAGTATTCTTGATGCAGAAACCTAAAAAGAAAAACAAGCTGTTAGGAAAATTAATGTAACAATATTTCATTCCTAAAAGACACGTATAAAAAATAAAGCTTTCTAATCAACTGGTTGTGAGCGCAAAAAAAGTCCCTACAAATTTCTAGTAGAAAGATGATTTCCCATTTTCCAATTTTTCTTGTTGCTGAATTTCACTTACTGTCGATCGGCTACTAGTGATGGTAATGCACTTTTTTGGCACAAAGGTGCCACGCATACCCATTTCCACCCAATACCACCCACCAGGAAAGATACTCGAACACTAAGTGGACTAGTTCTAATTATTATCATATGGACAACACTTCATTTGTGATACCCTCTAACAGTTCAGCGGAGCTAAAATCTTTTATAGAGATTTCACGAGCTTGTTCCAATAGCAGGTCATCCTATATAACACCAATACTATTAATTTTTATAACGATGACCATAAAAATAAAATGTATCCTTAATAATTCAAATCTTGTCAAAACTAAAAGGGATGAACATCATGAAATTTGACCAGTTAAAAAGAAATATACAGAACTTGGGTACCGCAGAAAAGTAAATGGTGTGAGTAAATAAATTACACACATTGGGATCAGACGCTTTATGCTGATAACATAGCATGCTCCTATGTCATAAAAAGTTCAATTGAGAACCGATATTACCAATGCAAAGATAGTTTGTTGATGCTCGCCTGTATTGTAGCGCGCTGCGCCATCGCCCGTGCACCCCGCACACCCGCATGCTCGCTCGCTCACGTGTCGCGCCCGCTGCAAATGATAATGTGTTATGAAACTAAACTTAATTTTAGGAACCCGCAATTCAAAATAATAGGCAATAACTAAGATATGTGCAAGCAAGTGCATTCACCATTCCTTTCTTGAGCAACGGTTTGAGAGGTATAATATATATTAGCAGTACCTGTCCTTCAGCTTGTCCCTCATTTTTTCACGACAAGCCTTGGATTTTAGAACATATGAAGATGGTTCATCTCTACCCCTGCTCAGAACAAAGTATTTATATTATTATTGTAGAGCAAAACATAAGGAGATACCACATACTAGTCGAATGTTATGTTCATAGTGTTAGTGATTGCATTGGCAAGCACAAGAAAATAAAACACACCGGAACACATGGGAAGATAATTGACAACAATATGCTATACAACCACTATTATCTGTTTGCATTTGCACACTTAACTTATACCCAGAAAACTATGTGGTTATTTGTTTATACCCATTTGATCTATTCAGATTTTCATATATTTTTCCAAATTATTAGGAAGCAAATAGACCGAACTAATATATCGAAGTAATTTTGGAGTTTTAAAAAGTATGGACTGAAGTTTTTTAAAAATCGTGGAATTTTAAAATTTTGGTCCATATTTTTTATTCTATAATTTTAAAAACTAAAATAGATCGAACCAATTTCTAGTGGCATTGAAGGGACCAATATAGATTTTGATGGTATTGGCGAGATTGACTTTAAATAGAACTAACGACGTTAGCTCCAAACTAACGGTGATGGTATTAAGAGATTAAATTTTAAATTTGACGAAATTGGAGAGAGAAGCTCTAAATTCTAATAATATTGAAGGGATTGATATGAGTTTAAATGGCAATGAAGGGATTTTCTCTATATATAAACCTGGCAAAATAAAAGGCCTGCACCTGCAGCTGCAGGTGCTCCACCAGTCACTAGCCTAGCGTAGCGCTAGACAACACGTCTGGGCGGCAGCTAACAGGCACGCATGCACTGGCCGGCGTGTGTCAATCTGCATGCGCAAGCACAACGCCGTATAAAGATTGCTCAGCAACAAGAACCGCCAGCATGCATGCAGCTGGCAACGCCGTACAAAATTTGTCTCACACAAGATGCTAGCTGTCTGAGGCCCAGCTGCTCCGCTCTATCCATCAACTAACAGTAGTATATAGCTCGATGGATGGATGAAGGGGGTGCAGTGTGCGTGCTAGGATGCGTGAGGCCAACGCTAGCTAGCTCTAGTCGTGTTATATAGTAGAGGCGCCGGCCAGCTCTGTGGGTGGCAGCTAGCACGCACACATTAGGCGTGTAAAGATTGAGCATTTCTCAGCAGCATCGGCCGGCACTAACCACATATGCAATGCAGCACACGCCTCTACTTTTGCATGCATGCACGCACATTTGCTCAAGTACGTACGTATAGTAGTAGGTGCACGCGTTAGGTGCAAAAGATATGTCGATCGACTTTATATATATATATATATAGTTTATTTATTAAGAGCCCTAGGCTCTATATAACTGTGGAGAGCCCCAGCCATCAAATCTGCAAACCCACGTCCGATCACGTTTTATGCAAGCGAACTGATATAGCGTAAACGGAAACCCTTTTTAGCGTAAACAGAGTAAACAGCCGTGGGCCCTCGTTCCAGAAATAGCGGCTTAGGCCCACTCTCCCCGTGGTCAACCATATCTTCATTAGTCCACACGTGTTTACACTATTCCATTCGTCCGTTTATACACAATAGAGAATTAGCGTAAATACTTCAGCCGACCCACGTTCCCGAAATGCAGGAATTGGCCCACTACCCCACTTCCCACTCGGTCAAACATTTCTATACCCTAACCCCCACGCAGTCAACCTTCCTGGTCGACTCGCCGCGATTATTCAGGCGACGCCAGGGCGATTCCCCTTCCTGCCCTCCCACCAGGGCGATTTGCCGTCCTCCGCCGCCACTCGCCCTCAACCCTAATCGGCGCCGCCGTTGTCAGTGTCTTGGAGCCGCCCGCCGCTGACAATCCTCCGCGCACGCGTCACATTGTTCTTCTACACGCTCGACGGCGGTTGTCCTGCTTCCCAAGGTGCTCGAGTTCTCTGTAATTTTTATGCATACACTGCTACTTCCTAATCTCCCCATTCATAAGCTTCATTTTCTTATGCATCGTGTGCCGTATTCCAGGTGCCCAACTCCATCAACCTCTGTCGGATTTTCTGGCCGTCAATAACAAAGAAATCACAGGTGATATATTTACGCTAAATTATTTTTTTGTTTACTGCATAAATGTTTTTTGTTTGCCCATATATGAATTCTTATTCTAGTACTGTATAAATATTTATTTTTGTTTTGTTTCTTTTTCTTTGTCCAAACCCAGCAGTTCTAGTTCAAATTTATTGCTTCACATCTAGCAGTTTAAACCCATCAGATCCAGTTACAATTGGTACATTTTCTTTATCATCATTGTGTGACTGCAGAAATTGTATTGTAAAAATACAGTCATCTCTTTGGAACATCAATTTTCAAAGAAAAAAATAATACCAAACATTGATAATAACAGTGTGGGAATTATACTAATATTTGCCCAAAAGCTTTTGCTCTGCTGCTATTTTTTGTAATCTCTACCTTTTTTATAACCTTGTTAATGCGATAGATGTAAATATTTATGACCTGAAACTGAAAGCTGCATTCGGCATTTTATTCAAGGTTACAATAAGCGCTAGGCGTTAGGCCACTGTTTAGCGCCTAGAGAGCTTAGACGTAGATTAATTGTCCTTAAGCGTTTGTAGGAATATACAATATAATATATATATATATATATATATTTGCACAGAAAAAACAGTTTTAGCTAGGAATTAGGGGTACTTACCTGGAATAATGAATAAAAGTATAGAACAGAAGAGATGGAGGAGCAGAGCAAAAGCAAAGGAGAGAGAGGGATAGCACGCCTGGATAGCTAGGGAAAAAGAGTAGACAGGCGATGACCCCGGCGGCCTGGACGACTTGACCAGAAGGGGAAGAGGACACCGACGGTGGCGGCCCTGGACGGCTGGGGAAGAGGACCAGTTTGTCGGCGGCCCTGTTTTCCTCCTCTCCCATGCAACAGCAGCTGCAGCTCCCAACCTGTTTCACTCTCTCCCGGTCAACAACAGTTCCCGCCTCTTTCCCTCCTATTCACTTTATATTCCCGTGCAGCAGCTTCCGTGCTCATCTTTTCCCCGCGCGCCGAACCCTGCTTCCACACGCCTCGTTTCCGCCTCAGCGCGCATAGCGCAAATCATGCGCCGCCTACACGCGCCCACCGCGGAAACCACCGCCTAGGTCCTAAGCGCAGCGCTAACATGCCGCTTAGCGTCTAATTGTGATTAAGCGGGCGCTTAATTGCGCTTTTTTGAACATTGCTTTTATTTGAACCCACCAAACCAATCTTGAAAACTGCATTGCAGTGTTCATGGCGCAGCTCATTAATATTTTCATATTATTCAAATATAAAATGTAACCAGGATACTAGAGAAATGATGATCAGCCCAAGGCACTTGGATCATTTTTAGCAGTTAGCAAGTTATTTTAGTCAATTCAAACAGGTTAGCATGACAAACACCTCATATGCATATGATTCGGGTAGATCATTTTTTTGGCGCCTTGTGGATCTGTGTGCATGTTAGGTATTCGAAGATAAATGTTTTTAGTTATTTGAAATATGCATCTCTCAGGACCTTAGAAAAGCTATATAGCAAGTGGCTTCAGTCAAACATAATAAGTAGGAAACCCATAACAACATGCATGTTGCCAAGTTGGTTTTAGTAAGGGATAGCATGTTTTCTTTCTGTCGTCTCAGCAGGCACGCTAAGATCTATTCACGCTAAATTGGTGATCTACTTACGCTAAATTGTTTTTTTTGTTTACTGCATAAATGTATTTTTTTGTTTGTCGGGATATGAATGTTTATTCTAGTTCTGTATAAATGTTTATTTTGTTGCTTAGTCACTACTACTACTGCATAACTGTTTATTTTGTTGGTTAAATACTGTTTTAGATGAACATACTGTTGGTATGCATAGATGTATATGGCAATTTGTATAATGGAATGATACGTCTTTTTTGATGTTTTGTTCACTTACCATCTATGTTGGTAGGCCCATATAACACAATTGATGTGAATTATACATACCTTTATGAAGCAATGGTTGATATTTTGATGTGCAAACAAGTGTGCTGCTCATGACTTCATGCTACTATATATTATTTAGATAAACTGAAATTCAATTCACTTTTTATATACTTACTGGATCATATTTTTCACATAAATATGGTAATCAATCATGTCCAAATTGCAACAATAAATATTTGAACTTATGGTTGCATGTTTTGTTTTAGTCATATATAAATGTTTATGTTGATGCTTATTAACTATTACTAATGCATAAATATATATTTTTCTGAGTAAATATTGTTTTATATTAACAGTCTGTTAGTTTGCATATATGTATATGGCAATTTCTATAATGCAATGATACAATTTTTTTGATGTTTGACTGTGTTGACATTTATTTCGTTAGGGTCATATAACAATTAATGACATTTTTTTCAATTAGTTCGTATAATCATTGGTGTATATGTTGTTCTAACTCAATGAAGCGCATATGTTTTACATTGTTCTTTTGCAGGCTGCTGCTTCAATAATGCGGAAGGTTGATCGACCCCCAACCAATCCGAAGCGTTTAATCATTGAGTCAAGTCAAGAATGTTTCAGTGTTGACATTCCACGCTCGACTGACATGGCAGACCCTACAAATACTCCGTCTGATGGTGATCCTCCGCAGCATAGAAAGAGGGGTGTTGCAGCTGCTGCTGAAAACATTGCTATGCCTAATGTGGATGATGATGATGACTTTGAGCCACCCAAAAAGAAGTGCAATATCTCAATGGATGCCCCAAATAAGACGCAGGTGAGTTTACAACATTGCAGAAATTAATCGTTTCCAATATTTTAATCATGCATCTAATCTCAATACCTACCTTATGTGCTGAAAGATATAGCTTTCTACATTACCTTAGCTCATTAATCCAAAACAGTCATAGTACAAGTAACTTTGTATAAATAAGAAAGCATAAATTGTGATATTTAAGTATTCACATATTTATCCATCTATCTACCTTTTCATTTTAGAGGCTCAACATCAGATGCAACCCAGGAGATGTTCTTGCGTCCATTCAGATATTGAATGAAAGGCAACGTCAAGCTATAGTCAAAAAAGGATTTTCTAGTATTCTTGACATGACAATTGATGCAATTGGATGTCGAACACTTCTCTGTTGGCTCATGCAGAAGCTAGACCCCAGAGACATGACTCTTCGTATTGGTCCAGACAAAGAACTCAAAATCACCAAGCAGACTGTCCATCAGATATTGGGTCTTCCAAATTTGGGTGGTGGAAAGCCCCTTAATATTGATGAAGCGAACGCTGCGGCAACACTTCGGGCCTCATTGAATATTAGCAAGGATGAGTTTGTTATTTCAAAGCTCCAAGACAGATTGAGGCTAGGCCAGGATGATGATCTTTCTATCATATGTTTTTTTCTCATTCTCTTCAACCGGCTGCTATTCCCAACAGCTAGCTGGTCTATTTCTTTCAATGAGGTTCTACTTACAGAAGAAATGGAGCGATTCCCTTAAATTGATTGGTGCCATCTAATTTTTAGTGACTTATGTGAGGCTGCCCAGAGATGGCATAACAGGAGCATTAACAATGTGTCGGCGACTATATATGGCTGTTCCATCATTGTTCTTGTAAGTTTCAAAATTAATTTGGCAAATCTTTTATTATATTATTCAATTGCAATTTGAAAATACATAGACATATTATGTGTTTACGTTCATTTGTATATGACTCGCATGAAATATTTATATTATGTAGCTGTATTATTTGGATCATTTGCATCATGCTGCTGCTCCAAACAACAAAAATGGCACTCCGCGCATAAAGTATTTTAATAAGAATATTATAAGGGCGTTGTCAATGGTCGATAAGCGGAAGCCTCGCCAGGGTGGTGAACCATTTGGTGTTTGCCCTGTGAGTCTTCATTTCTTCTATCATAATTTTCCTGTTCTTTATAACAATGTTATTTACAACTAGTTACAAACCAATGATTTTAGTAGTCATATAACGATCTCAATTCATGTCATGAGTCAATCCATATACATAATTATTAATTTTGATTCCGTTTCATCAGTTTCGGAGCAGCAGTGAGACATGTTATGTCTCAAAATCGCCATCTACTTATCAGATTGAGGTTAGGTCATATACCTACTATGATCTTTGTTTGTCTGTTGCTTTACCATACTTATCATATAATTATTATCTTTTTTTACTTCAGTTTTTAATGAGGCCAGAAACTTTTGATGAAGACCCAAATCAACATGGTCGACTTCCAAATATAATCATCCAACTCCCTCTTATGCAAGACCTGATGGCAAATAAGATTCAGATGCTTCCTGTACATCAACGCCAGAAGTTCCAAGCTACGTTGATTGATTATGACTTAGAGGTTGGCAAAATATTTGCCTCTATCAAGCAATGTTTGAATACTATTGGTACAAAGCAGTCCAATCTAGCTGCTACATTTGGAGATTTGATTGATGAGGTTCTTCGGGCCGATGAATCTGTTACACCAAATACTGTTAGTATTTAAGCTTGACTTATATTTCTTTTCTGTCTTCATATCTTGCATTTCATGTTTACATATTATGATTAACGTATACTTCATCTTTTTTGTGCAGCAAGGTCAAATAGTGGTAGGTGGCACAGTTGACCATGATTCTGGACCAGTATTTGACAAGACTCCTATTGGGAGTGTTTCTGCACCAGGCCTCTTCTTATCTGAATTAGAATGTGCTCGCGCTCTTCGGGCATACTTGTGTTCTAGGTTCATTGAATTGGACAGGTACATACTTTTCAATTTGTTTGACTTGGCATAATTTTTAATTCTTTTTAATTCTAATTGAACAACATCGTGGCAATGGTATTGATACTATTAAGTTTTATTCAATCTTTGTACCCAAAGATTTAGCCTTGAATAGAAGCGAAAGCAAAGCTATACACATGACTGAACTTTGAGTTGTAGCTTTTATAGGAGTTCAATTATAGGTCTCTTGTTGTTAAAGAGAAAAAAAAACTAGTTCAAAGCCTAGTGATTTAAAGCCTGCAATGATCTATTTCTAGACGCATACCAGGGTACTGAATCAAAGCTTGTGTCCCCCCATTCTTCTAAAAATAGCAATTTTTTGGACTGAACCAAATGATGAGAACACCTGTAGCCACGTTGTCATAGTTAGAAGAGAAAATAACAATAAAATTAAGGATACTTTAAATTGTATTCACAATTTTACTTATAGTTTTTAGAACGTCTACAGTAACAACATATTGCATATTCTCATTTGATGCAAGAAGAACATTGCCTTGAGCCTCCCCTTTCCTTCCGTCAGCTCCAACAGCAGGCTGTGCCAGACAATCAAAAGGCAAAACAGCAAGTTTACATAAAAGACAAAAACAGAAAATTGAAATACTAGAATTCCCATGGTCTTCTGAAAAAGTAATAAATACCTGTAATGTACCATCCATGGCAGAATAATTAGGCAAGTGTTTATCTGCATGGGTTTAATTCTGGGACCCACGTGTCGGTTGATGGTTGCGATATTTTTTAATGGATATATGGATAGAAGTTACTAGTCCTAGGAGAAATCGAGGAGTGTGTGCCTAATTTGGTTGGCGGCTGCGGTGGCGGCGATGCGTGGTAGGTAAATTTGGTTTCCATGGTCACTCACTGTTGGGCTGAGCAAGGATTTTGTGGACCTACTTGCCAGTGAAATGTTACCTTTGCCGGCTGGTGGTTGGACTGGTTTTGTGTGTTCAGGTGTTTCACTGTTTATATTTGAACTTCTGGAACCATGCGAGAGGATTAGACTTCTTCTGGTCTTCTCCATGTCATGCATGTAAACTTATTAGCTTTAATTCATTGCTAACTGGTCAAGAGTTCCAATCTTCGTTAAAACTTTTGAGCATGATCACCTTTATAACTTGTTGCATGACCTAGATCTGTTAAGAATTTTGTAGCCTGCACAGGTGATCCATCCTAGTACGTGTGGCTCATCAGTCATCAGGGTGTAATTGAGTCGATTGCAGCACATCTTGGTTGTTTATCTTGGATGACAACAGATGAGAAAGCCAATTTCGTTTAAAGTATCTAAAAGTTGCATTAATTAATGCCCACGTTTGGAGTTTAGATCTTGTCAAATATTTCTCCTGGGGTACAAAACAACGTGCCCCCCCAGCCGCTTAGTCAAATTGTCATTTGTATAATTCCTCCTTGACACCCTTTTATATTTGATGACATGCATGCTTTCCTCCTTTATCTCCGTCAAAAAGGCTTACTGTATTTACTGACTACGGTGTTGCCAGCTAGTTCACCTGGTGCTTTCATTCCATAGTTAGATGTGGCTGGGAGAGAGGGTGGAGCAGCAGTGCCACCACATAGAAGTGGCTGGGAGAGAGAGGGAGAGGGCTCGGAGACGGAGAGAGGGTGGTGGCTGAATGGCTAAGAGAGGGTGGTCAAGTTGCATATATATTCCCATTATTATGGCTGAGAGAGGGTGGTCAAGTTGCATATTATGTAATTTTGTATCTCATTATTCCCATATAGTACCTTCAATTCAATGGTCAAGTTGCATATATATTATGTAATTTTATATCTCATTTATACAAATAACATTTGTTTCTATTGTTGTATGTTCAATCTTTTCATATGTAGAAATATAATTGACTTCGGTGAATATCGTGCCAATTGTTGTGACATACAACAATCTTTTGCTGATGGCGCATGTCTCGACAACGTGTTTATGCAATGTTTCATTGAGTGTGTCCGCGATGACTGGTCTAAACATATTCCTCCACTGAATGCTCACCAGCTCATTCTAGATGTTAATGTTGGGGTATGACTTCTACATTTATACCTCTTTTTTAAATGCATAGCATATATGGAAATTACATAATACTTCTCTATCCTATTAGGCTATATTGAACTTTGAGGAGCAGGAGCAACATAGTAAGTCTCCTCGTCCATTTGACCCTTCAGTTTTGGAGAGTTACCTATTGAATACACTGCCTTCATTCAAGCAGCTGGATGACTACAAATCAGTTAATTTCTGTTCCTTCACCCATCACACTCTCACTTCATTTTTCTGCATTTAAATTTTAATCTAATCATACATATCAACCATAGTGTTTTCAACATTTGTTATTTCCATTTTGCGTGCATGTAGATAATGGTACCCATGCTACAATCTGGACATTGGACATTGTATGTTGTTAATCTTCAGATTGGACGCATACATGTGTTAGATTCCAACCCATATGGACCAGAGATGGGTGGGACTATCTGGAAAAATTACCATTGTATACCTATGGATATGGGTGATAGGAAGGTTTCATGGGCCAGGTTAATAATGAGTAGGCTCAATCTAGCCATTCAAAATGCTCGACCAAGATCAGCCCTCCCTGCTTTTTTGAAGTACCCTATTGAACTCATGAATAACTGCCCAACAATGAAATTGGGGTCTAATGATTGTGGATTCTTTGTCATGAGATATATGCAGCACTACGACTACATGGTTGGAGCTATGAATGCAGTCATTGATCCGGTACATAATACATAGATAGTATTTTTGTTGTTATGACATAATGTATGTATAGTTATGTCTAACTCACCTTTTCCTTATATTTGTTTGCAGGATAATTCAGAGGACATTCGCTCTCTTGTACTGTCCGCCCCTATATTGTGGTATTATATGTTCGCATTTCAATATATTTATATGGGCACTCATCTAGTTAAAACTAAACTTAATTCATCTAGTTAAACTTAAACTTAATTTCTCTTTTATTTGCAGACTAGAATAGTCCATCCGTCACCTTCATTCTGCAAATTTTGAGACTTTGTCCTTACACTAGCTATTTGATTTCAGTGATTTGCTTTTAATTACTTTATCTTGTGTTAATTAAAGAACTGGTCACTTACGCTGTTTGTTAAGTTGTTGTCTATCTCTATCCCTGTAGTAGATAGCTAGGGATATGATCGGATTGGGTGAGAGAGGCCATCTTGCTCAGAAGAGGTGGGCACTCACGCATGCACTGGGCGTGTGTCGATCACTCGATCTGTGCATGCGCAAGCGGAAGTTGCGGACACAGGCCTGCTGCATGCATGTGGTGCTGGCCGGTGTTGCCCAGCTGCCGGCGACCAGGTGTTCCTTACCCGTACGCTAGGCTTGTGCTTGGCGGCTTGTGCAGTTGTGCTTGAGCCTGCGTGGCTGCGTGCATGTGTGTCGTACTGGAAGTTGTTGCTGAGCAATAGCAAATCTTTATATGGCGTTGTTGGTTGCGCATGCAGATTGATACACGCCTAGCGCATGCGTGTGTGCTAGCTGCCGCCCAGCTGTGCCGGCGGCCAGAGGAGTTGTCTGGCGCTACGCTAAGCTTGCTATCTGTATTAACCAAAATTAACCACCGTGACCTATGGAAACTGCAAGCGCACAGCAGTATGAAACAATCATAGCCAATCGTGCCATAAGAAAAGCAGAGGCAATCATCTAGGTATTAAAAGAAAAACACAGCACATGCCCATGCAGAGTATTCAGCAACCACGGATAGCAACACATGCCGGGGCACGATAGTGGCGACGCGGACGGACAGGTGAAGCAACACGAGGGTATAGTTGTCCAATCGAGCCGGCCTGCCGGGCTTCACGTGGCCCGGCAGAGATAATTGCCATTATAGAAGAAGAGAGAAGGGGATTCGCCGAAATGGAGGCGTTGGCGTTGGTTTCTCTGTTTTAGAGACGCAGCCGACAGACAAACTCTAAAATAGATACGAAACAACACTTGAAGCTGCGTAAACAGGTATCAGTGTCCTGTCATCGTTTACCGTTCCCGTACGCAGACGCCGTCTGGCATAGTCTTCTCGTCTCCGTCGCTTCTCCTTCGCCGGCGACGAGGAGGCCCGTGCGGGGCGCATGAGAGACGCCTCCAGAATAGCCTCCGTCTTGCGACCCCCGCGGCGCAGGAGCGCACGCCGGCGAGATACCCGGCTCCCGCAGCGGCGGTGCAGACGCCGGGGTTGTCCAGGAAGCTCTTGTCGTAGGCCCCGGTGGCTAGGCCGGCTGGAACCTGGCCGCTAAGCTGGTTGGAGGACAGATTGAGGGAGGTGAGTCGCAGGTTCGCAAGCGCCGGCGGTATGGCACCGGAGAGCTCGTTCGACGACAGGTCAAGGACGCTGAGCACCGGCATGACGACGAGGAGGAGTTCGAGGAGAAGCGGCCGCGTCGGCGCAGTGCGGACGGACTCGCCATATACTCGGCCGATGAGCTCGGGTTCGGCAAGGCCAACGCCGGTGGCACCCCGATGTGCCCGTTCGACTGCGACTGCTGCTTCTGAGCTCTGAGTTTGTCGGCTGCCTCTTCCCTGCCGGAGGTGATTTGCACGAGGCTAATTCCAGTGTAGTTGTACTTGATGAATTCGGTGGTGTGTCCGCTTACATTTGTGCTCTGATGAAATGGAAATTTTGATCCTGAAATTCAGAGTCAATGTTTACTGACTGGAGCATTAAGAATTTATGTTGACACATCTAGAGCTTGTTGTTTGTTGATCAGCCGTAGCTAAATACCTAGCGTTTCAGTGCAACACAATTTGCCAAGTATGTCATATATCACTGAGCGTGTTTTTGTGGGCATTGCATCTGACAAGCTCGACCTTTTCCCCAGTGCGGTAAATGCGGTTTTTATTATCTGGCTGAAGAATACGTTCCAATGGGAGGATCAACTCAGAAATGCGGTTTTTCTTATCGTGCGATACTGTCTGCGGCTGCTGCTTGATTGCTTTGAGAAACAGAAAATATATATCAGGGCCCAAAGGAATGGGATGCCAGATGCCCAGATTACACCAGACAAATCTTGAAGGCTTCTTGTTGGCTCTGTCGATACATATTTTATGGTGATTTTGCTTACATTCTTTCTGGGGCATGCCTCACACTGATGAAAATTTAGTATGTGTTTTCTCGTGCTTTGAAACAAAAAAAATGAAATTAGGCAGAAGTAAGCCATGATTATAAACTTCGCTTATTGTGTGGTGGAATGGTAGTATCCAAGTATCACTACCTCTATGCAGATCGACTGAGTCAGCATGGAGAAGATAGCAGGCGTATACGCCCCAAACTTGACATGAGCAGGAACCAACTCATCAGAGAGATACCAGCAGAGCTGGGCGCCATGCCGGTGCTCAGCGTCCTTGACCTGTCGTCGAACGAGCTCTCCGGTGCCATACCGCCGGCGTTTGCGAACCTGCGACTCACCTCCCTCAACCTGTCCTCCAACCAGCTTAGCGGCCAGGTTCCAGCCGGCCTAGCCACCGGGGCCTAGGACAAGAGCTTCCTGGACAACCCCGGCGTCTGCACCGACGCTGCGGGAGCCGGGTATCTCGCCGGCGTGCGCTCCTGCACCGCGGGGTCGCAAGACGGAGGCTATTCCGGAGGCGTCTCTCATGCGCTCCGCACGAGCCTCCTTGTCGCCGGCGAAGGAGAAGCGACGGAGACGAGAAGAGTACGCCAGACGGCGTCTGCACACGGGAACGGTAAACGGTGACAGGACACTGATACCTGTTTACGCAGCCCCAAATGCTGTCTCATATCCATTTTGGAGTTTGTCTGTCGGCTGCGTCTCCAAAATAGAGAAGCCAACACCAACGTCTCCATTTCGTCGAATCCCCTTCTCTCTTCTTCCATAATGGCAATTATCTCGGCCCGGCACTATAGCGGCCCGGTAAGCCGCCAGCCCGCCACCCCTCTCACTCCCCTAAAACCTAAACCTAATCCGTTCCTCTCCTCTCGCTCTCGGCTCTCGCGTCTCTTCCACGCTGCCGGCCACCGTCTCTCCCTCGTTCGCTTCCCTCCGATTGACGGCGAGCCTGTGACTCTCCCTCGTCGACGGATCCAACGATTTGGTGACTGGTGCTGTCGGGTATAGGCCTCCGCCTCTCCCTCGTCCGCTCCCCTCTGCTCGACGGCTCCGCCTCTCCCTCGTCCTCTCCCCTCTGCTCGCCGACGAGCCTGTGCGCTGTGCCGGTCGTCGACGGATCCGTCGATCTGGTGACCGGTGCTCTAATCCTCCTCTCCTATCCCTCCGGCGACCCTCTCCGTAACCCTAATCCTCGATCTACTCGCTCTGGTCTTCGTGTATCCTCTCCTCTCGTTGCCTCATCGGTGGATCTGGTGCTCCGGCGACATGCCCATGCAGAGTATTCAGCCACCACGGATGAGCAACACATGTCGGGGCACGATAGTGGCGACGCAGACGGACAGGTGAAGCAACACGAGGGTAGATGTCACAGACACTACCAAGGTACAAGTCGAGGGCGCGGCTATTGGAGCAACACTGTCTCGAATCCAACACAGTGTTGCCTCCAATAGCCGTGCCCTCGACTTGTACCTTGGTAGTGTTTGTGACAGACTGACAGTAGACGAAGCAGATGAGCGACAACCACGAAAGAGTAGGGGTGGCTGCCACGGATGAGCAGGGGCTGCAGCGCGAGGGCGGAAGAAGCAGGGGCTGGGCGGTGGCGACGCTCGCAAGGATGGACGCGAATGCGCAGGGGCGACACTCGTAGGGATGGAAGCGAATGCGCAGGGGCAGGCTGGGCGGTGACGCTCGCAGGGACGAACAGGATGCGCGGGGACAGGATCTGTATGGGCGCACGGCGGCCACGGATGAGCAAGGCGCCGACGCTCGATTTGTTTTTAGGTCACCAAGGGTCCGCCGAGTACGTGGGAGAGGTATAGATGGTCAAATTGGCCGTGTCTAATGGGATGGCACGAGGCACGACCTATTTAATGGTGTCGTGGGCCAGCCCGGCATGAAGGTGTGTCGCGCTTGGACCGTTGTCTCGGCACATCCGGCCAGACCGATTGTTTTTTGTTTTTAATTAACCAGTTTACAAATATATAATACCTATCCATTATTTGGTATGTATCAAATGTGGCTCACCTAGTTAGCTAGACTGGCTAGCAGCGTCTGCTCGAGTTAGAGATGGCAATGTGTACCCACGACCCGATACCCGATGGGTATTTACTCCATTAGGGTATGTATGTGAGCTAAATATTCTACCCGTGGGTCTGTTATTGGGCAAAAATCTCCACCCAATGGGTAAATGGGTATTAGAACGTTCTGCCTTCACCCATACCCGTTAACCCGTGGGTATAAAATACCCAATATAAACTTAACCCAAGCATAAACTTAGACTTTAGCCATCCATCTTTTTTAGTATTTAACAACCTTTTAGGCCATAATGTAATAGAAGGCTTAACGACAATTTAATGACCATGTAATGGAACATGTAATGTGCTACGTAGTACTATCCTAGTGTTACTTTATCCAATTATCTTTGGTGTGTTGAATGGATGGTTAAATGATGCTAGAAATTTTGTAATGGTATTTAGATGGATATAGTTGACAATTTATATAATATAGATATGTGTTTAACTTTTGTGGGTACGGGTGACCTGATGGGTGACCCATACCCACATGGGTATGGGTATGGGGGTAAATCCATACCCACAAGTGTATATGGGTGACCCGATGGGATTATTTGTGTCGTGGGTATGGGTATGGGATAGTAATACCCGGTGGGTATTTACCCATTGCCATCTCTAGCTCGAGTGCACAAGTTTGAGTCCTGTTTCCTACACAGTTTTTTGTTGTTTTTTCATTTAAAAGAAACGGCCCACAACGGCTAACAGGCCGCCCGGCATGATTAGCAGCCGGTGGCTAGGTCACGGCTACGGCACGCGGGCCTGATGGCCATGTCTTAAATGACAAGTCTTGCCGCTTGTTTGGTCATCTATAGAAAGGAATAAGGTAAGGAGAGAAAAAAATCTGCACTAAAACTTTGGAACAGTTTTTTGTTGATTTTTTCCATTTAAAAGAAACGGACCACAACGGCTAGCAGGCCATCCGGCACGATTAGCAGCGGGTGCCTAGGTCACGGCTACGACACACGGGCCTGATGGGCCATGTTTTAAATGGGCCATGTCGGGCCGCTCGTTTGGTCGAGGGGATAAGCTGAGGAGTACGCGGGAGAGGTATAGATGGCGAAATGGGTCGTGTCTAATGGGCTGGCACGACGCACGACTCATTTAATAGTGTCGTGGGCCAGCCCGGCATGAAGTTTGTGTGTAGATAGCAGTTTTTCCCACATATTAGAACATACTGAGTATAAATTGGTTGTTTAAGGATGTAAACAAATTTAAATGAAAAACTTGTCAACAATAAAGTTTCATAACTTTTAGAGTTCTATAAGTTTTATTTTGGGTACTTTTTCCATTCGAGGTTGTTTGCAAAATTCGAATTTTAAAATTTATAAAATTTAGATGTAATTTTGATAGCCCAAATAATTTCAAATGAAAAAGTTAAAACTACAAAGTTTTATAACTTTTAGAGGTCTACAACTTTTATTTTGATGATTTTTCCAAACGAGGTCATTTGAAAAACTAAAAAAACGATTTCAATTATTTCTACCGGCTGATTTTAAAGAAAACCGTCAGAGAAATTGTGCATTTTTACTAGCGGTTTTTTAAGAAACCGCTAGTGAAAATATGGTTTCTACTATCGGTTTTCTTAAGAAAATCGTGAGTAAAAATGCACAATTTCTAGTAGCGGTTTTGTAAAGAAAACCACCAGTAAAAACGTGTGGTGGTTCCTTAGGTCTGAGTGACCATTTTATTTCACTAACGTTCGATAAGTAAAACCGTCCGTAAAAATTATACCTACCGCAGGTAAAGAGTTTGTTTATACTAGTGGAGTTAGACGACAGAACACCTAACCACATCATGAGCGTGATAGATTCTTGGAAGAAACTTCAGTCTTGCCTTTTTAAACTTAAACAAATTAAAACCCTAATCAGTGCGGCCAGAATGTTGTAGGCAGGCGCACTAAGCAGTCGTGCGAATGAGGTCGTTCGAAGCAAGACCCACTACGGTAAAACACAAAATTTCTGATGGCCAAAGTCGTCGAACATAAGCCTCAAACCGTCGGACATAGTTTATTTCCGATGGCATTCGCTTATGTCCGACAGTAACTAGCCGTCGAACATAAGAGTTCGGAAATAGTAGTATTTCCGACGGCGACCGTCGGACATAGGCTATCTCCGACGGCCACGTCAGTCCGTCGGACATAATGCCTATCAATCGTTTTAACGGTCACTGGTGGGGCCCACATCCCTTATGTCCGATGGCTAGCGTCAGCCGTCGGACATAAGCCCTTGTTATCTCCGACGGCCTATCTTAAGCCGTCGGACATAACAGGCGCTTAAGTCCAACGGCTGACGCTAGGCCGTCGGACATAACGAATTTCAGCAATTGCAAAAAATACTGTGTTTTTAAATTTCTGCCATTTACAAAAAAACATAGATTGCATACACATATACACAGAGTTCATATACAACCACATATTCACAATCACAAATACATTCACATAAGTATTCACATTCACAAATTTAACATCACCTCACATTCACAAACATATAGTTCTAAATAGTTGCAACAAGTCTTTTACATCAACATATAGTTCCAAAATAAAAACTGACATTGTTCGACGGATAGTCTTTGACATGAACAGTGACAGTTCCAAATTAAACACATTTGATGAACTATCACTCATATCCATCGCCTGGTTGGTTAGAGTTATAGCCACTTCCTTCGGCTGGACTCTACGTGTTGAAAAGGTTGTTCACCCAAGAATGCGATGCGTCGTCTTGACCAGACCCATCTCTAGGTGCAGCAACTGAAGCGGGTGGTGTCTGAAATCCCTATAACACACGCACATGAAATAGTAACCACTCACCACCCAGTTTTTCATTTAAACACATAAGGCATCTATGAACATGTCACACACGCATATGTGTACATACCATATGGAATTGTGACGGAGGCGGAGGTGGAGGCGATAACATTGGCATCGGCAGTGCAAAGTCCGGAGGTGGCATCCCATATGTCGGCATCGGGACGCTCGCTTGTTGTGCCAGTTGCTAAAAATTATATACAAGCCATTGTTGAGAAAATAAGGTACGCATCATGTGTTTTTAGTTATTATGAACAAAATGTTACTTCAACTTACCGAGAGAAGAGCTTGATTATGGGCCTAGAGGTTTGCATAATACTCGTCCTTCTTCTTCTGGTACTCAGCTTCTTGTCTCTGTTACTCCAATTGTTCCCTCAAAACTGATTGATGATACTCTACCTGTTGACGCAACACTACAAGCTCTATCTCTTGGGAGAATGATCATGAACGGGATGACTGCAAAGACGAGGATGTGGACTGTCGTCCACGGCGTCTCAGCTCCCTAGAATCAATCATAGAATCAAAAATACCCAACCTACAAGAGTGAACCATGCACTTAGTATAGGAAATCATGGACTCAGTTAAATCGCAAGCATATGAGGATAATTTTGAAATCCAAATCAAATAATCCCACCGTCCATGGGTTTGTCCTCGTGCGCTAGCATATGCTTCCTGAGGGTCAATTGGCTAGCTCCTCCAATAGTACTCCTGTCCATAGCGTTGAACCATCTCCTGCCCATACGAAGCCTGCAGGCAAACAATACCAAATATAAGTGCATCACCAAATAGATGGACAAACACATAATAGAGTACCAAAAACTCACTAGACGGTCGGTGGCCGTCTGAGTGCATAAAACATCAAGATTCTGAGGATCAGAACCCCTATGCCCTTGCATATACACCTCCACATCTATGGGCGTACGATCGGATTTGACTTCATGTACATACGAGTTAGATTGACACATTTCTATGTAATTCGAAGTTACAACATACTGTGACATACCATTCGCTTAGCCAAGCGCACATGTCCATCGCCACTGTAGTTGTGGAATGACTCAGTCCCACGGTTTCCCCTGTTCCTTTCGAAAATGGCACGAAACTCAGGGGAAGCCCACCATCTGCACAAGGCCCGATAACCCTCTGATCGGGTGGCCATCCACGGCACCGACACCTACATGAAATTTTTTCATTAAAGCAAATACATGGATTCATGCGATATGAGATGCAACAACTTGTTTACCTCAAGGTATTGCTCCTCCGTAAGGTAAATTGATGACCACTCCGCCTTGGTATTCGACATCGGTCGATCATCAGCACTTGCTCTGTACCATGGCTTTATAGCCTGAATTCGTGCATAGTACATTGCATCTGCAACGACATCGTTCCTGTTATACTCAAACATGTACCGAGCGTTCATATCATATGATCCATCGTCCGGTAACTTGTATCGTTTCTGCAAAAAAATAGTGTTATCATAAAAGCAACCATATATGGGATAACTAAATTAGTAAAAACAATTCATACCCAGAATGCATCCCAAACTAGAGCATGTGTGTTGCCAAACATTCTACAAACACCATAGCGATAATGCTCTCAAGTGGTGGTGGGGATAGACTCGCCACTAGGCAAAGTCACATGACTAGGCCAGTGCAGACAAACAAGATTACCAAGGACCATGTTCACCTACCTGTAGTGTCCTGTGCCTGTGAACGAGTCGTCGATCCAAGACCTACAAGCAGAAAACAATGTAGAAATGAAAACATAACTTTCAATAACAATTAAGCAAAGATATGTCACTCACTTTCCACTAGGCTTTATCAAAACCCGAGATTCGGGTGGAAGCTCTGGAGGTGGTCCAACAAAATGCAGCTTCCTCGTTCTCCTAATTCGAGAAGTTCCAGACCCAGCTGCGGAATCTCCACGAGCACCAAAATCCACGCCTGCAGAATACCCACCAGCATCGTCTCTAGGATAATCTCCCACATCATCTCCACCATCATCTTCATCATCATCTCTCGCATGATCCTCTACCACTGGTCGCTCGATTTCAGCATCCTATGAAACAAGTAACTTACATCATACAACATTAAGTAACACAAATAATGTAATTTAACAACTAACTTACATCGTGTGGAGGCAAATGTTCTGCCAGCGCTCTGCGTCTGCTCATGGTAGAACCTGTGCCCTGAAAAACTGAATCCTCACTCCTCGAGCTACTCCTCGTCCCAAGCAAACTACGAGCAAAAGACCTCATTTTCTTTGACATCCTGTTTTAACAAAAACAAGTTAGTACATAAATCGACAATAAAATAATGAAACAAATTAAAAAATATATAAAATATACAATAAAATAATGATCCATATTCGTCAATCGTCATCGTAATCAAAATCAGGATCTAGTTGCTTTCGTCGATTCAATGGACGCCAAGTAGCTTTCTTCTTTCTCGTCACTCGTTTTCTTTTTGGAGGAACCTCTACATCATTTTGATCGCCTAATAAAGATTCTTCCAACATTTCAGTTTGTACATTAAACGTGCTGGTAAGTTTGTGGTCTTCGAAAATCTCAGCAGCCCCCACTTCCTACTCGATTTGACTTTCAACATAACCAGCATCACCAGGAGTATATAGTCCTTCACGAGGATTAACTTTGTGCACTACCCTCCAATCAACCAAACCATTTTTCTTAGATGGATATGTCATATAATACAGCTGCTCACATTGGTGGGCAATGATTATAGTGTCGTGGCCTTTTAATCGGTCATTGTGTTTGACTTCCATCATGCCATATTGGTTTTCTCGCGTTGTATTTGGAGAAAACCAATCACAATCGAAGAACAACACTTTGAGTTGTTTATCTCCAAAAAACTTGTACTCGAGTATATCATTAATGACTCCATAATAATTAGTCACCTTCCCTTCATCATCGACAGCTCTAGTTACAACTTCGGAATTTGTTGTGGCTGCTAGAGGATAATCATCTTCGAACCTTGTAGAATGGAATCTAAAACCATTGACATCATACCGACCATAACGTCTGGCAGTTAGTGCTCCTAGGGATAATTGTCGAAAGTTCGGGTGTATATTGTCATTTATATCTACATAATCTCGAAACCAACACAAGAAATTAGGTCCCCCATCTTTTCCCTCTCGACGAATCTGGTCTCGTTCACAGCCAGACATCCAATTTTGAGAATCAAATTCACTTTTAGTACAAGGAAACAAACCTTTTAGTATAACAAAAAAAATTGTAGCGGCAATGACTAAAAATTAAGTTTACATTTACAGGAGAAACTGACTCATCTCTTCCATGTTGGTATACATGTAGAGTAAAGCAGTCTTCCATTCGTCATTGGTGAAATAGTATGTTGTGCTGGGTCCAACAGTTTTTCGAAAGGCACCCCTGAAACTTTAATTTTGCCCTTAATATGTTGTAATATAGAAATGCCTATGATGGAGACATATTTGTTGTATGGATTCTATTTGACATGGTAAGACATAATTCATTGGTATTCTTGAAGCCATACTCCTTGATATGACCATACCAACCAATATGCCAGCATCAGCAACCTTGTCGACTAATCCGGTAATCTCACCGACCTATACGCCAACCAAAGCCCTTACTGGACCAATTCCTCGTAGCCGAGCGAAGAAGATACAACAAAAGGTGCACACGTTACTTTATAAATTTCAATGAAATACTAATGAGAACTTTATGCTACCTAAATCATGTATGTAGATGTTGCTTAGGTACACCAAAGAAGAAGGGCAAAATACATTAAGGACGACTCAAAAAGAAGAATCACGTCTGAGTCCGTCGATCATGACAGAACCGTCCAGAAGAAACAGTCATATCTTTTGATTCTCAAAAGCTATGAGAACCCATAAGCACTTGTTGAAAATCTATTGAAGTCGAGTTTCCAATGCTTTTAAGTCCGTCTTAATTGGATTTTCAAGTATGGCGCCCAACCTATTTTATTGCTCACTGGTCAAAAGGTCAACAGCCTGTTTGATTATCAAGTTTTCGTATTAAATTGCATCATTCTATGAAGTTTCATAATACATGCTATACATGGTTTGAAAGTTTATCAAGTTAGCTTTTCAACGCATCTAGCCTCACGTCATTTGGAGATTCCTAGGTGAAGTTATTATCAAAATAGTAAAGACTGCGTAGAAGTCAAACAGCCACCGGAATTACGAAGATCTCCCCGAAGAGGCCCTTCACATTAGCACGTTAAAATACATTCTTTTCGTTTTTACACCTATCTTGGAGGGTTTTTACTAGTATAAATATCTCCCACATCTATGATGTAAAAAAACTTTGATGATTTGATAATCCAAATGATTTATGCAGTCGAGACTGTTGAGTGCTTACTCTAACCCTGTGTTGGGATGAAGGCTGAACATAAAATTGATTTTCACTGGTGATTCAGTTAAGACAACCGCTAGTGGATATCAATTTCTACTAGCAGTCGATGTAATAAAACTACCGGTATAAATAATTTCTAGAAAACATAAAATGAGTTTTTAAAATAACAAAAAAACTAGTTAAGGAGGCTTCGCCCGTCCGTCTCCATTGCAGGTCGCAAGTCTTGGCATTTTTCGCGCACTAGGCTGCAGGGGCACTCGAACCCTCAACCTCACCGTCGCGCGTTGCCTTACCACTCTACCAATGTCTTAGGTTGTGTGTAGATAGCAGTTTTTCCCACATATTAGAACAAACTGAGTATAAATTGGTTGTTTGAGGATATAAACTAATTTAAATGAAAAACTTGTCAACTATAAAGTTTCATAACTTTTAGAGTTCTACAAGTTTTATTTTGGGTACTTTTTCCATTCGAGGTTGTTTGCAAAATTTGAATTTTAAAATTTATAAAATTTAGATGCAATTTTGATAGCCCAAATAATTTCAAATGAAAAAGTTAAAACTACAAAGTTTTATAACTTTTAGAGGTCTACAACTTTTATTTTGATGATTTTTCCAAACGAGGTCATTTGAAAAACTAAAAAAGGATTTCAAATTATTTCTACCTGCTAATTTTAAAGAAAACCGTTAGAGAAATTGTGCATTTTTACTAGCGGTTTTTTAAGAAACCGCTAGTGAAAATATGGTTTCTACTAACAGTTTTCTTAGGAAAATCACTAGTAAAAATGCACAATTTATACTAGCGGTTTTGTAAAGAAAACCACCAGTAAAAATGTGTGGAGGTTCCTTAGGTCGGATTGACCATTTTATTTTACTAACGTTTGATAACTAAAACCGTCCATAAAAATTATACCTACCGCAGGTAGGTAAAGAGTTTGCTTATACTAGTGGAGTTAGACGACAGAACCCCTAACCACAGCATGAGCTTACGTGATAGATTCTTGGAAGAAACTTCAGTCTTTTCCTTTTTAAACTTAAACAAATTAAAAACCTAATCAGCGCGGCCAGAATGTTGCAGGCAGGAGCACTAAGCAGCCGTGCGAATGAGGCCGTTCGAAGCAAGACCTCATCACAGTCATCGTCGTGTATACCCAGTGTGTGGTTGATGGCGCATAGTGGATCTCGTGTTGTGCGTCCAATTTAATTTTTAGCAGCCACTGGTCGATGGAACAAAAAGTGATCAATTCATGGATAGCATAATTTTGAATTTGTCCCGAAAATATTGACGGTCAGATTTGTATCTAGTTTGTAAGATATCTCGTACAAGTACTTACAGTAACAGAAAAAGGATACAAATTTAATGCTGTGTGCAGCGCGGTTCCATGAATTTCTCCCCTAGCTATATCTCACTTTTGCCCTACCGACCTCGTTAAAATTTAACCCCATGCTTTTTCATCTCCCACGGTACTGTGCTACAAATTAAGACAAATGCATAGGAATTAAGAAGGCAAGTTCGCATATCCAAACTAGATATTATTTTGATCCTGTCACACAATAGTTCTCGACATAAAAGCGGCATAAACTATATCAAATATCATCTTGATTGAGCAAAGAAACAACAATATCTTTTCTGAAATTAATAAACGTTTGAACAATATCAACTTATTTTGCAAGTCCCATGAGATGATTTGGAACATGAATTGGAGCTTCAAAATGTATGTATGTATGTATGAGTGTATGCAGCAAAGATCAACCGGTTAATTAGTTACTTGCTCGATCCATTCTAAACTTGAATACTTTACCACCTTTGATGTCTGAAGCACCACTTGCACTTAAGTGCACTTGAAGTAGCAGCGCATCCAACCATGGTAGCACAGCGCTAGGCCAAGTCTCCAACAAGATTTGGCCTTTGTTTCTTGCAAAAGTTACCTGAACACAAATGAGAAGCGCAATAAACTGTGTGGAATTCATATGGCAGTGAATGAATGGTCTCAACAAAGTGGAAGTAAATAGGTTTAGAACCGCCACTATAGAGCTTCTGTGTACTAGCTAGTGTAAAAGTCTTTTCATTTGAGCTACTGGAGGATGGGCAATGATAGTACGTAAAAAATTGGAATAATTTAATCACAAAGCATAAGAAATTCGTTGTCCTTTATGTGGATTTCTACAAACTTTCTTAACGTGTGACCACATAGAAGTATCATCTCTTCCAAAAAATAAATTTGCCAGAGCATTATTACCTTGGGCTTTGCTACGAACATTCCAATTGGAGTGTCAACTTCCACATTATCGGCTTTGATTTATACAATCATCCTGAGCTAAATACATTACCATCACTTGCTGATTTGATGAAAAGTCTTGTTAAACTGTGTAAAAGTTGTATGTATCCAATGGTTGTTAGATTATTAAAATTAGTGGTCGATCACCCTTCTGGTCTCAACTACGACCACTAAGAGAGCTAGCCTTTTCAGCTATGAAACTTGTCTAAACACTTCTACGGAATAAACTAGGAGATAATTTTATACAAATTTATATTATCATCTATATTGAGAAGGAATTAACAGGGAAGATTAGTTATCATGATATTATCGAAGCTTTTGATTTGGCAATCCTTGTAGAGGCAAATTCAAGTTAATAAAGATGTAATCATGTAAAATGTAAATCTCTTGTTTGCTAAATATATATATCACATATGCAAAATTTTGATCTTTATTTGAGTTAATTAATATACAATTGTGTAGGCAGTTTTCCTTAATTAGCTTATTATCTATGCTATATGAAAAATAGTAACACTAGCTTATGCATATGTTATATGGTATTTTTAACATATAATATCGGTGAATTGCTGGTTCGTACGTGTCTGGCCTAGTGCATGTTCATCAATCTGTTAGAACCGGCAAAACGGGTTTCTTTTGCAATGTGATATGCATGCATGCATACTTTACGATGAACATGCATGCCTAGTGCATGTTCATGAAGCAGCGAACCAAACAGATTCCAGATCTCCACCTTACCATGTTGTTGATGGATGGTGCTTATTAGCCAATGCAATACTAATTCTCTTGCAATGTGATATGCATGCATGCATACTTTACGATGACAGTGCAAATCATCAAAAAGGATCAGACATATATAGAGAAGGCACTCGATCTCTGATTCTCCACGGGCATTTCCCGGATATGAATAAGGGCAATTTAATCTCCATGGGAATGAAACAGGGAAAAATTAGTTTATCCACATTCCCCGCGTACTCGGTCCATGAATTTCTCTTACTAAATTAGTCCTTTCACATGTTAAAATTCTATTAAACACATAATCTAGCATAATCAATAAGGTAAACTCTAAAGTAGATTTCTCTTATTATTTTAAATCTTACTTATTTAATTTATATTGATTTGATATAATCTGTATTTGTCATTAAATATTTCATTTCATAACATAGATGAAGATGGGAGAAAATGCTCCCTGAGGAAATTTCCCCATTAATATCCCTAATCGGACATATTTAGGGTGTGTTTGGTTTGACTTTTGGCTTTGGCTTTCTCTGGACCTGCTTTTAATGGCTTTTCGGATGGAACTGTGAAAACATATATCGAAAAATTTTTAACGACTTTTAGTTGTTTCCACCAAACGGTTTTCAGCTTTTTAACAGCTTACAGCCTACAGCAGCTTTTTCCACAGTTCACAGCCCACAGCAACTTTTTTCACAGCCACAGCCCAACCAAACAGACCCTTAACAGTGACCGCACTAGCGTTGCGATCCACTCCCATAAGCTTCTACCACTACAGTAAACTAACAAACATCCGACGGTCACTTTATCTCCGACGGCTGCCTACGAGGCCGTCGGACGTAATTTTATGTCCGACGGCCACCATGGGCTCTCGGAAATAACGCCTTATGACCGACGACTGTCAACATAGCCGTCGGACATAATCTTATGTCCGACGGTCTCGTACATAGCCGTCGGAGATAAGGTTTTTTAACATGGGCAGAGCCCGTCGTGCGGTTCATTTTCACGCGCGCTCGCCCTTTTCTCTCTTCTCTCTCTCTCTCTCTGCCCGTCGTCGCCGCCGCCGCCGTCGACGCCCCGCCCGCCCGCCATCGACGCCCGCCGCCCCGCCCGCCGTCGACGCCCGTCGCCGCCCCGCCTGCCCCCCCCCCCCCCCGTCGCCGCCCGCCGCGGCCCCGCTCGCCCCGTCACCCACACAGCCGGTGCGGCCCCGTCGCTGCCGGCCACATCTCCGCCCGCGCCGGAATTGCCCCGCCCTATTCTCTAAGTAAGTATTTTTAGTTTTATTTTGTATATATTAATATTGTTTTGTAGTTTCCAATGTTGTTATTTAATAATTAGTATGTTAAATAATGTTTATCTTATTATATCTAAGGGCCTAAATTTGATTATATGGCGAAATTTGATTATGTAATTAATTTAGTTTGTTTTCATTTACTTAGTGGTGCTTAGATAATTTAAATTTTTAATTTCCGAGGGTAATTATTATGCTCTCGGAAATAAGGTCATTTTATATGATTTGTCACCCGTGATAATGTTATGTAGTGGTGTCTATATAATTTAAATTATTAATTTCTGAGGGTAATTATTATGCCCTCGGAAATAAGGTTATTTTATATGATTTAGGGTGCTGTTAAATTATTTTCGTTGTATTAGTTTGGTTTATTAGATTAGAGGCGTGATTAACTTAACTAATTAAGTTAACATCTCGTATCTAGTATGGAGGAGGATCGTCGATGGATGTATGAAGGTTGGAAGAAAAGAGGTGCTCTATCAAGTGAGTGGGTTGCCAAGACTGACGCGTTTCTCGACCGTGCTTTTGCTCAGTCAGAGACTGGAACCGATGTTAGGTGCCCTTGTACCAAGTGTCAGAACATTTATTTCTTTGACAGGAGGACTATGTCGATAGATCTTTGCAAGAACGGTTATATGCCAGGCTATGAGGTGTGGGTGCACCACGGTGAGGACCCACCTCCTTGTATTGTATCGGAAGTTCAGTCACATGAAGAGGAGGACTACGATAGGATGGAAGAGATGCTTGACGATGTACGCCATGAGCTTCTAACCGTCGATTCGGAGAACCCCAGTCAACCCACCGAGTATGAGGATCTAGCTACACCTTAGGTTCAGAAGTTCTTCGAGCTCCTTAAAGTTGTCGAAGAGCCGTTGCATGAGCACACAAAAGTGACCGTCCTTGTATTTGTGACTCGACTTATGGCTATTAAGTCTAAGTTTGCATTCTCAAACAACTGTTACAAGGAGCTTTTGAACTTGATCAGTGATGTACTTCCGGAGAATCACAAGATGCCAAAGGACATGTATCAGTCCAAAAAGTTGTTATCTGGGCTCGGTATGGACTACAAAAAAATTGATGTCTGTGACAATAATTGTATGCTTTTCTGGAAGGAGACCGCGGGTGAGAAGAAGTGTACTGTATGTGGTGAGCGTAGATTCGTTGAGGTTGAAAACAACAATGGTTTGACCGTGACTACGAAGATTGCATGTAAGCAGCTTTGTTACATGCCTCTTATACCTTGGTTGAAACATTTGTTCATCTCCAAGAATACAGCCAGACACATGAGGTGGCACAAAGAAGGGGTACGTGAGAATCCAAATGTCATGGTGCACCCAGCTGATACAGATGCATGGAAGGCACTAGATGCTTTTGATTCTAGCTTCGGTTTGGCAACAGATGGTTTCTCACCATTCAATCTAACTGCAACGTCCTACTCATGTTGGCCCGTATTTGCTGTTCCATACAACCTTCCACCAGCTCTTTGCATGAAATATGAATTTATTTTCTTGTGTCTTGTAATACCTGGTCCGGATTATCCTGGAACAAAGATCGATGTGATGATGAGACCCCTGATTGAATAATTGAAAATTTTGTGGGAAGGAGTTGAGGCATACGATTGTTATAAGAAACAGAAGTTCAACCTGAGAGCCGCGTTTTTATGGTCTATTCATGATTTTATGGCTTATGGTATCTTTGTTGGATGGAGTTGTCATGGGATTTTGATATGTCCGATATGCGTTGAAGACACTTTATGCTTTCGACTAAAGTTTGGTGGAAAGATATGTTACTTCGATTGCCATAGATGTTTTTTGCCAGAGGATCACCCGTTCAGGTTCGATAGGAACGCTTTTAAAAAGGACACGATTGTGACGAGGGGACCACCCAAGCATCTAAGTGGTCCAGAGATTCTCACGAGACTTAATGATTTGAAACTAAACGAACATGGAAATCGTTTTGAAGGTTATGGAACCGAGCATAATTGGACTCACAAATGTGGTCTATGGGAACTCCCTTATATGAAAGCCTTGATTCTAATGCATAACATTGATGTCATGCACTAGGAACGAAATATGGGTGAAAGCATTATCAGCACTTGCATGAATATCACTGACAAAACAAAAGACAACCCTAAGGCTAGGAAAGACTTGGCCTTAATCTGTAGAAGACCAACTATGGAGATAGGAGAGAATCAGAAGAAGCCACATGCTCCTTTCAGTATTAAACCTAAAAGGAAGAAACAATTGATGAAATGGTTGAAAAACTTAAAGTTCCCAGATGGTTACGCCGCGGGCTTTAGAAGGTCGGTGAATTTGAAGACGGGCAAGTTTTCTGGGTTGAAGAGTCATGACTACCACATAATAATGGAAAGACTCCTTCCTGTTATGTTTCGTGGTTTTGTAAAAAATGATGTTTGGAAAGCATTAGCGGAGCTAAGCTACTTTTATAGACAACTTTGTGCTAAAGAAATAAAGAAAGAGATGATGGAGAAGCTTGAGCAACAAATACCGATTTTGGTATGCAAACTTGAAAAAAATATTTCCACCAGGTTTCTTCAATCCGATGCAACATCTACTTGTTCACCTACCATACGAAGCTAAGGTAGGAGGTCCTGTGCAATATAGATGGATGTATCACATAGAAAGGACACTAAAGAAGCTACGTGCAATGGTTGGTAATAAGAGACCAGTTGAAGGTGCATCGCTGAAGAATTCAAATACAAAGAGATAGCATCGTTCACGGGCCTGTACTTTGCAGAGGAACACAATGTCAATGCCCCTACGTTGCGGTATCATGTCGATGAGCCCCCTATCAGTGATATTGAAATTTTTCAATGGTGGGGCAAAACTGTAGGACCCAGCACAACATACTGTTTCACCAACGACGAATGGAAGACTGCTTTACTCTACATGTATAACAACATGGAAGAGATGAGTCAGTTTCTCGTGTAAGTGTAAACTTTATTTTAGTCATTGCCGCTAGAATTTTTGTTGTGATACTAAAAGGTTTGTTCCTTGTACTAACACGGAATTTGATTCTCAAAATTACATCTCTGGCTGTGAACGTGACCAGATTCGTCGAGAGGGAAAAGATGGGGGACTTAATTTCTTGTGTTGGTTTCGAGATTATGTAGATAAAAATGACAATATACACCCGAACCTTCGACAATTATCCCTAGGAGCAGTAACTGGCAGACGTTATGGTCGGTATGATGTCAATGGTTTTAGATTTCGTTCCACAAGGTTCGAAGATGATCATCCTCTTGCAGCCACCACAAATTCCGGAGTTGTAACTAGAGTTGTCGATGATGAAGGGAAGGTGACGAATTATTATGGAGTCATTAATGATATAATCGAGTACAAGTTTTTTGGAGATAAACAACTCAAAGTGGTGTTCTTCGATTGTGATTGGTTTTCTCCAAATACAACGCGAGAAAATCAATATGGCATGGTGGAAGTCAAACACAACGATAGATTAAAAGGCCATGACACTATAATCCTTGCCCACCAATGCGAGCGGGTGTATTATATGACATATCCATCTAAGAAAAAGGGTTTGGTTGATTGGAGGGTAGTGTACAAAATTAATCCTCGCGAACGACTATATGCTCCTGGTGATGCTGGTTATGTTGAAAGTCAAATCGAGCAGGAAGTGGGGGCTGTTGAGATTTTCCAAGACGAAGAACTTACAAGCATGTTTAATGTACAAACTGAAATGTTTGAAGAATCTTTATTAGGTGATCAAAATGATGTAGAGTTTCCTCCAAAAAGAAAACAAGTGACGAGAAAGAAGAAAGCTACTTGGCGTCCATTAAATCGACGAAAGCAACTAGATCCTGATTTTGATTACGATTACGATTGACGAGTATGGATCATGATTTTATTGCATATTTTATGATTTTATTGCATAGTTTATTATTTTATTGTCTATTTATGTACTAACTTGTTTTTGTTAAAATAGGATGTCAAAGGAAATGAAGTCTTTTGCTCGTAGTTTGCTTGGGACGAGGAGTAGCTCGAGGAGCAGCTCGAGGGGTGAGGATTCAGTTTTTCAGGGCATAGGTTCTACCATGAGCAGACAGAGAGCGCTGGCAGAACATTTGCCTCCACAAGATGTAAGTTAGTTGTTAAATTACATTATTTGAGTTACTTAATATTGTATGATGTAAGTTATTTGTTTCATAGGATGCTAAAATTGAGGAACCAGTGGTAGAGGATCATGCAACAGATGATGTTGAAGATGATGGTGGAGATAATGTGGGAGATGATGCTGGAGATGATGCTTGTGGGGATTCTGGGGCTGGGGATTCTGGGGCTGGTGGAGATTCCGCAACTGGGTCTGGAACTTCTCGAGTTAGGAGAACGAGGAAGCTGCATTTTGTTGGACCACCTCTAGAGCTTCCACCCGAATCTTGGGTTTTGATAAAGCCTAGTGGAAAGTGAGTGACATATCTTTGCTTAAATGTTATTGAAAGTTATGTTTTAATTTCTACATTGTTTTCTGTTTGTAGGACTTGGATCGATGACTCGTTCACAGGCACAGGACACTACAGGCAGGTAAACATGGTCCTTGGTAATCTTGTTCGTCTGCACTGGCCTGGTCTTGTGACTTTGCCTACTGGCGAGTCTGTCCCCGCCACCACTTGGGAGCATTATCGCTATGGTGTCTGTAGAACGTTTGGCAACACACAGGCACTAGTTTGGGATGCATTCTGGGTATGAATTGTTTATACTATTTTAGTTATTCCATATATGTTTGCTTTTATGATAACACTAATTTTTTTTTGCAGAAACGGTACAAGTTGCCGGACGATGGATCATATGATATGAACGCTCGTTACGTGTTTGAGTATAACGCGAACGATGTCGTTGCAGATGCAATGTACTATGCACGAATTCAGGCTATAAAGGCATGGTACAGAGCAAATGCTAATGATCGATCGATGCCAAATACCAAGGCCGTGTGGTCATCAATTTACTTGATGGAGGAGCAATACCTAGAGGTAAACAGTTGTTGCCTCTCATATCGCACGAAGCCATGTATTTGCTTGCTTTATTTAAAAAATTTCATGTAGGTGTCGGTGCCGTGGATGGCCACCCAATCAGACGGTTATCGGGCATTGTGCAGATGGTGGGCTTCCCCTGAGTTTTGTGCCATTTCTAAAAGGAACAGGGGAAATCGTGGGATTGAGTCGTTCCACAACTATGGCGGTGATGGTCATGTGCGCTTGGCTAAACGAATGGCAAGTCACAGTTTGTTGTAACTTTTGAATTACATAGAAATGTGTCATTGTAACTTTTATGTACAGGAAGTTAAATCCGGCCGTACGCCCACGGATGTGGAGGTGTATATGCAAGGGCATAGGGGTTCTGATCCTCAGAATCCTGATGTGTTATGCACTCAGACGGCCACCGACCATCTAGTGAGTTTTTGGTACTCCATTATGTGTTTGATATTGTTTGCAAGGGCATAGGGGTTATGCACTTATATTTGATATTGTTTGCCTCCAAGCTTCGTATGGGCAGGAGATGGTTCAACGCCATGGGCAGGAGTACGATTGGAGGAGCCAGCCAATCGACCCTCAGGCAGCATATGCTAGCGCAGGAGGACAAGCCCATGGACGGTGAGATTATTTGATTTGGATTTCAAAATTGTCATCATATGCTTGCGATTCAACTGAGCCATGAGTTACTATACTAAGTGCATGGTTCACTCTTGTAGGTTGGGTATTTTTGATTCTACGATTGATTCCAGAGAGCTGAAACGCCGTGGACGACAGTCCACATCGTCGTCTTCACAGTCGTCCCATTCACGATCATCCGCCCAGGAGATAGAGCTTGCAGTGTTGCGTCAATAGGCAGAGTACCATCAATCAGTCTTGAGGGAACAATTGGAGTACCAGAGGCAACAATCTGAGTACCAGAGACAACAAGCCAAGTACCAGAAGAAGAGGGACGAGTATTATGCAAACCTCCAGGCCCAAAATCAAGCTCTTCTCTCGGTAAGTTGAAGTAATATTTTGTATCTTATTTTGTAAAACACATGATGTGTATCTTATTTGCTCAATAATGACTTGTATATAATTTGTAGCAACTAGCCCAACAAGCGGGCGTCCCGATGCCCACCTATGGGATGCCGCCTCTGGACTTTGCACTTCCGATGCCAATGCTTGCGCCTCCACCTCCGCCTCCGTCACAATTCCTTACGGTATGTACACATATGCGTGTGTGACATGTTCATAGATGTCTTATGTGTTTAAATGAAAAACTGAGTGGTTGCAATTTCATGTGCGTGTGTTATAAGGATTTCAGACACCCCCCGCTTCAGTTGCAGCACCAGGAGATGGATCTAGTCAAGACGACACATCACATTCGTGGGTGAATAACCTTTTCTATACGCATAGTCCAGCAGGAGGAGGTGGCTACTCGAACCATCCAGACGATGGATATGATTGATGTGTCGTGATGTTAATTTGTGAAACATTTTGCAACACTTGTTTGCAACCGTGATTACAACACTTGTTTGTGAGACACAATGTCAGTTTGCAACAACCGTCAGACCTATATGTTGATGTTAAATTTGTGAATGTTAATATTTATGTGAGAATATTTGTGATTGTGAATGTGAATGTGTATATTTGTGATTGTGAATGTGTATATATGCATGAAATCTGTTTTTGTTTTGTAAATGTCAGATTTTTTAAAAAACAGTATTTTGTGTAATTTCTGTAATTTATTATGTCCGACGGCCTAGCCTTAGCCGTCGGACATAAGGGCTCGTTATGTCCGACGGCTTTAGAAACCGTCGGAGATATAAATCACTTATGTCCGACGGCCGGGCGCTAGGCCATCGGACATAACTCTGTGGGGCCCACAGGCTGACCGGTAAAACGGTTGACCTTTATTACTTCCGACGGGCTGAGGCGGCCGTCGGAGATAGGTTATGTCCAACGGCGGCCGTCGGACATAAGACTATTTTTAACGACTTATCTCTGACGGCTTAAAACCGTCGGAGATAGGTTAATGCTGTCGGACATAACCAATCTCTGACGGTGTGATCCTTATGTCCGACAGCTTTGGTCGTCAGAACTTGTTCCGTTTACTGTAGTGTACGTGTTTATCTGTATCGTCTCGCTCGACGAGTAGGTACGTGCCTGCTGCATGCATGCTGCTGGCGGTTCTTGTTGCTGAGAAATGGCAAATCTTTATACGGCGTTGTGCTCGCGCATGCAGATTGACACACGCCGGCCAGTGCAGTGCGTGCCTGCTAGCTGCCGCCCAGACGTGTTGTCTAGCGCTACGCTAGGCTAGTGACCTGTGGTGTTGTCTAGCGCTACGCTAGGCTAGTGACCTGTGGAGCACCTGCAGCTGCAGGTGCGGGCTTTTTATTTTGCCAGGTTTATATCTAGAGAAAATCCCTTTAATATCATCCAAACTTATATTAATCCCATTAATGCCATCAAAATTTATAGCTTCCTTTCAATACCATTAAATTTAAATTTTAGTCCCTTAAATGTCATCACCGTTTGTTTGGAGCTAACATCGTTAGTTTTATTAAAGGTCAATCTCGATAATTTCATAAAAATCTATATTGATCTCTTCAATGACACTAGAAATTGGTTCGGTCTATTTGTGTTTTAAAAATTGCAGAATAAAAAATATGAACCAAATTTTTAAAATTCCACGATTTTTAAAAACTTTAGTCCATACTTTTTAAAACTACAAAATTACTTCGATATATTAGTTCGGTCTATTTGCTTCCTAATAATTTTGGAAAAAAATATATGAAAATTCGAATATATCAAATTGGTATAAACGAATAACCACATAGTTTTCTGGGTTATAAAAAATGTGTACTGAAATTTTTAAAAATTCTTTAAATACTTTTAGAACTTCAATCCACATTTTTAGAACCCATTTTTTTGAAACACGAATATACCACATTGATTTTTAGAATTTAGCTCCCTTTGTTATCATTAGTGTTTGTTGTTAGTTTGAAAAAAATATTAGGAATCAAATAGACCGAACTGATATAGGGAATAAATTTTGGGTTCACAAAAAGTATGTACTGAAGTTTTTAAAAATCGTGGAATTTTAAAAATCTGATCCATATTTTTTGATTATGGAATTTATAAACCCAAATAGATCCAATCAATTTTGTGACATTGAAGGGATCAATATAGGTTTTAATGGCATTGGAGATATTAACTTTAAATAGAATTAACGATGTTAGCTTCAAACTAATGGTAATGACATTTAAAGGATTAAAATTTAAATTTAATGACATTGAAGAGAAACTCTAAATTTAGATGTTATTGAAGGGATTGATATAAATTTGGATGACATTGAAGATAATTTTCCTTATATCTACCGGTGTCCGTTATTCAACTGCTATGTACAGCCTGCAACGACGCATCCATGGATGCCACCAGGCGGCGGCAGTCACCAAGGGGCTGTTTGGTTTCGAGCGCCAGGCAAATTTGGGCACAGGCAGCGTCAACAGGCTTTCGATTTTGAGCGCCTAGGGCTAGGATCCATTGCTTGGCAGGCACAAACCAAACGAGCCCAAACGTGTGCACGTATTGGAAAAAATTCTATACATACTGGATGTAAACACCATCTTTTACAGCCTCTCACATCCACCACTTGGAGGCCCACAAAGACAGATTAAAATTTACAAAATAACCCTTTAGTAATTTGTTTTTCTTATATTTATATGGACCAGTAGCTTGTGTATGTGAGGGGTTGTAAAAGAGATTCTTTATATCCCAGAAATAAAGATTTTTTTCCGCACGTATTACGCACATCACACATTTACAAGGAGTTTACTAGCAAGAATCTTCTTTGTAGACTTTCTTTGGCTTATATCTCCACTACTTATTAAGGCTGTAAGATAGTCTGCTATTACGTGTTCTGTCATCGTCCCCATTCCTTGTTCTGCGTCTATCATTCCCATGTTCTGCCATTCTCATTCCCCCTCCCCGCAAAGCACATTCCCATTTCCCCGTACAGGCCACGTCTAGCTAAAATTAAAATTAAAAAAACACACATGCCGGATATGAACCCGTGACCGTGACCTCTCAAACAAAGGCCAAGAGTAGCTACCGCTACACCACATGTGTGTTTATGTTTGTATCTATGACAAAAAAACACATCTACTACATCTCTCACCAAGCTCACTTGCTACACTTGCACAATGTGTAGTAGTAGATAAGTATCACCAAAATTTTTGAATTATATTTTTGGATGGAGGTAATATTATTTAAAGAAGAGCTTTGCATGCAGTTTCTTTTGTTTGAATAATGTTTTATACTTAAATTCCCTTTTTGCATGCGTGACATTTATTCTTCGTAATATTTTTTCCATGGATCAGACTTGTGAGTCATTTTCATAAACCAACGCCAAGCATGAATCCATGTTTCTTACTTGAAACCCCGAACAAACACCATGAGCAGGAGGCACTCGTGTTAGCGTCGCTCATCGATGACGAGAAGAAGCTTGGCGACTGTCAGTTCGACCTCTAGAAGCAGTCCTACATGGTCTCTTGCGCCGCTGTGTACGACAAGCTCCCGCGAAGCCGCCGCTTGGACGCAGTCCAGAGCAGTTGCACCGCGATGTCCATCGTTAAGCAGGGGGGCCTCATGGTTGTCGCCAACGTCGACGACTCTCGAGTTATTCTGGACACCGCATCCGACGACGACGCCATCACGTCGTCCAGCTCATCGTCCACCTGATGCCCAACCTGCCACGTAAGTCGCTACTGACCGGACATGAATTCTTGTGCGCTGGGACGATGGACGTTGCTGATGTTGTGTGAGCGTTCTCGAACATGATGTATGTGGTGGAGTAGCGCATCCGGTGGTGCAACGGCCAGGGGTACTACCTCACTGATGAGCCCGGGGTGCACTTCGTTTGGCAGCCCAACCAAGAGTCATCGGTACTCGTCATGTCACGCGCGTTCGACGACTACTATATCGAGAATTGTGGTGTCATCTTGGCGCCAGAGGTGACGCAGAGGAACATCGACAACAGTGACCAGTTCATCATCCTCGCCACCGTCACGGTAGCTTTTGTGCCGGCCTGCCTTTAATTCTCTTCACAAACACACACACTTGCCTTTTTGTTTAAGCAAGATCGTATGGTGGTGTGTGTCTGATGACTAACGATGTACGAGGGAATTTCTTTCGGCAGGTGTGGAACGTGCTCTTCAATGATGAGACCATACAAATCGTGGCATATATCAAAGTCTGTATGATACTGATGGTTACAATGTAGTGGTGAAACAACTAGATTAAAATAACAAAATTTATGTATGGCTAGGATCACAAATTGATTATGAAACATTTTCTCATAGCAGTATAACACATATTTTGTATATAAGTTATCGTGGTATACTGGTATTATATATTCCCGTTGCAACGCACGGACACTCAACTAGTATGTATATATATATATGTTCTATATTAGGAGCCCTAGGCTCTCTTTAATCAGCGAGAGCCCTAGCCACCCTACTCGGTTGAACAACCAGGTGCTCCAGCTATTATGTATATACACAATTTCATATCCATTTTATGCAAACCACACACATAACTGACCTCAACCCACGTCGCACCCTCGCTCATGGACCGCCCCACCTGGTCAATCCCAAACCAGCAACCGAAATCACCGCACGTCCTAAAGACCCAAACCCTCCCATCCCACCCACGCACAAAAACCTAACACTACCCTATCCCCGCCATCGGCCTGCACCCAGTGATGCCGTCTCCGTGCACCCCCACCGCCACCGCTCTCATCCTCCCATCGTAATCCACCCTCTGTCACCTCTCCTCTGCATTTCGTATGCTCCTGGAACGCGTCCTGGGTTTGTCGGCCAGCGACGGGAGAAGAATGAAGATCTTGCCGTCAGCTAGTGGTGACCTCCAGGACTAGCCGGCGTTGCCGCAAGGTACAACATCGCTTGTTGACATTCATTTCACAGTTTGTACTAGATTTTGTGCTCTCCGCATACTGCGCAGAACACTAGTACTATCTTTTTTGTGAGGTGGTTTAAATCTGTACGATAACTAGATAAGTTGTTGGTTTGCTTCTGCCTCTTGATTTAAATTCCTTAGTCATTATGTGATCTAATGTGGTGGGCTCTGAGCTCGCCTCACTCCTCTTTTGGGTGATTTATCAAGCCGTTGACATGTTTTGCAATTGTTTTTATTCTTCTTCAACACTGTGTCAAAATCAGCGTAAGCAAATTAATAATGAAATATGAGGTTCTTGATGCAGACTCCGTTCTGAAAATTTCTTAGAAACATGTTTTTTGTTAACAACTATATCCATTTTATATTAAAAAACCTTGCCATTCTGCTCATAATAATACTTTCTTAGTACCATTTCATCAACTAGGATTTGTTTGTAAGATGCTTTGTAGATCTACAACTACCACTTAATTTATGAGATTATTTGTAAACTTCATTCAGTTATGCCTTATGCTCAAATGCTTTTGCCTTTTTTCAGAAGCTGAATAACACAAGTGCCTAAATTCTAAGTTGTGGCATGCATGTGTCGTCTCTCTTGTTTCATTGCCCGCGGTCCGTAGTCGACTGGTGTATTTTCTTTAAGGCCACGATGAGTAGGTTACTCTTCTTCCTTGGACTTCAGATTGCCCTAAAATAAACATGAATATTGCAAAGTTTATCTGAGTGTTAATAATATCAAGAACATGAATCTTGTGTGGTTCTGAATTCCATATCTTACGGATTCATTGTCAGATCTTAAATGGTTTCACCAGAGTTAAAGCTCCTTCTGTTTTCTTTTTATAAAAATCACTGAATTTATAAATACCTACCATATGTATGATTCTCACTTTCTGTTAGCTAGAATAAAAATTACAATAACTACATGGAATCGTGTGATTAATGAAGCTTATGCTCTTCTTTTGCATTATGAATGTGTGACCTTTTATTTGATTTAGTTGTATAAGAACCTTCTGGTCTATGCACCGTTTGGTCCTCCTATGCTTTTTTGCGTAAATGTATTACGTCATTTAATAAAAGTTATCGATATTAGAAACCATTTCATGGTCAAGGGCATCGCTACGTTACTTCGTCACATTGGGGTACTAATGAAAGGACATAAACATTGTCTTTCTTGGTGTTAAGATATTTGCAATGCTTTTTTCTTGCAATAATAATCAATCAACTTTTGTATTGTGCTGCTTCTCTTTTCTTTGATGTGTAAAATGTAAATTAGACTGTCATTTATAATAACTTGGATGGGACAGAAACTCTAGTTTTTCAGTACACAGATATAACATTTTGTGATGGTTTGCATTATCATGATCCTAGATAGTTTCTTCTTTATCTTTTGTCTGAAATGCTAGCAGCACAATGGTTTATTATGTACTTGAGCAGCTACTCTGCACTTCCATTTCCTCTATGTATTTTCTGGTGTGGCATTTGGTACTTACTTTGCAATTTATAGCAGACTTGGGATTGAGGGTATCCATGGAGCTGCATGTAGCCAAACTCTGTCAAGTTTCTATCCATTATGTGTGTGTGTTTATTTGGGCATCCTTTCCTTCCTTTTCATGGGGTAAACAGGAAACATTGGGCTTTAAAAGTTCTAAAATGCCAACAGGATTGTAAGACATTTAAGTGTGCAAATGCAAACAGATAATAGTGGTTGTATAGCATATTGTTGTCAATTATCTTCCCATGTGTTTTGGTGTGTTTTGTTTTCTTGTGGTTGCCAATGCAATCACTAACACTATGAACATAACATTCGACTAGTATGTGGTATTTCCTTATGTTTTGCTCTACAATAATAATATAAATACGTTGTTCTGTGCAAGGGTAGAGATGAACCATCTTCATTTGGTTTAAAATTCAAGGCTTGTCATGAAAAAATGAGGGACAAGCTGAATGACATGTACTGCTAATATATACTATACCTCTCAAACTGTTGCTCAAGAAAGGTTTGGTGAATGCACTTGCTTGCACATATATTAGTTCTTGCCTATTATTTAGAATTGCAGGTTTCTGGAATTAAGTTTAGCATGTGGGTGTGCGAGGTGCACGGGCGACGGCGTAGCGCGCTACAATACGGGCGAGCATCAACAAACTATCTTTGCATTGGTAATATCGGTTCTCAATTGAACTTTTTATGACATAGGAGCATGCTATGTTATCAGTCTAAAGCAACTTATCCAAATGATCCAAACTATCTTTGCATTGGTAATATCGGTTCTCATTTGAACTTTTTATGACATAGGAGCATGCTATGTTATCAATCTAAAGCGACTGACACCATTTACTTTTCTGTGGTACCCAAGTTCTGTATATTTCTTTTTGACTGGTCAAATTTCATGATGTTCATCCTTTTTAGTTTTGACAAGATTTGAATGATTAAGGATATATTTTATTTTTATGGTCATCGTTATAAAAATTAATAGTATTGGTGTTATATATAGGATGAGGACCAACTATTGGAACAAGCTCGTGAAATCTCTATAAAAGATTTTAGCTCTGCTAAACTATTAGAGGGTATCACAAGTGAAATGTCGTCCATATGATAATAATTAGAACTAGTCCACTGAGTGTTCGAGTATCTTTCCTGGTGGGTGGTATTGGGTGGAAATGGGTAGGCGTGGCACCTTTGTGCCAAAAAAGTGCATTACCATCACTAGTAGCCAATTGATAGTAAGTGAATTTTAGCAACAAGAAAAATTGGAAAATATGAAATCTTTCTGCTAGAAATTTATAGGGACTTCTTTTGCGCTCACAACCAGTTGATTGGAAGCACATTAAGTCCTTAGCTCTGCTAGTTTATGGAATATGGAATGCTTCATTTTTTATATGTGTCTTTTGGGAATAAAACATTGTTACATTAATTTTCCTAACAACTTGTTTTTCTTTTTAAGTTTGTGCATCAAGAATACTTTTTATCAGAGTTCACTCGAGGAATGCAAGAATTAGGATACGCCAATTAGATCTTTTTATTGGTGTATCCTGAGTTTCCTCTCATAAGGATCCTATGTCACCAACTAGGTCAATTTTACTAAACATTTTTGCCACCGGCCTTAAATACATACTACAAAGGCTGATTTACACTAAATTCTACACATTTACACTGTTTTGGTTAACGTTTTACACTGAAATCCGTACGAGCCAGAAACAGGGCACAATCGGATATGCACGATTTTTATGGTGTAATTTTGGGCACCATTCGCTATTATGAAACAGATCGATGATTTATGATAAAATTCATATATATTTATGATGTTTTGGTTCACGTTACGTTGAAATCCGCTCGAGTCATAACCTGCGTATGATTTTCATGCCATAATTTTGGGCACCATTCGTCGTTACGAAACAGATCGACGATTCATGCTAAAATTCGTACTTATTTACGCCGTTTTGGTTCACATTCGTCCGAGATAGAACCCGTGCATGATTAGATGCACGCGATTTTCACGCCGTAATTTGAGCCAACCCAAGTCATTATGAAACATATCAACATTTTATGCTAAAACTTGTACCCATTTATGCTGTTTTGGTCCATGTTTTACGTTGAAATCCGCCCGAACCAGAATCCACGCATCAATGGACGTGCATGATTTTCTTGTCATAATTCCAGGCCACATTTACGAAACAACTCTCTCATTTATGCTAAAATTCATAGTCATTTATGTTATTTTAGTTCATGTTTTACGCTGAAATTCGTCTGAACCAGAACCCGCGCGCGTACAGGCGTCAGAGTATAACTGGCTAGGGCTTACCGTACTAATGTAAGCCCTGGGCTTACATTAGCTCATCCATATATATATAGTACAAATATAAAGTCGATCGACATATCTTTTGCGGCATAAAATTGACCATTAGTAATAAAACCGATAAATTTTGCTTTCCAAATAGGGCAGATCTTAATCGGGTTGCAGGGCCATCCCCTCTTCTGAAGGTTAGCGACAGTCAACACTCTTTGGTGTAAAAGGGTCCATGTGAAGAATCTGCATTTTGTTTTAGTTTTTGCTTTCCAAATAGGGCAGATCTTAATGCTACAAAAGTCATTGTAAACTGAATTTTGTAAGCACTGCTTGAGGTGTATTGACCATCGTTCTTCCATTCCAAGAAATTGTGTTGTCCAAGTCATTTAGATCTTGCATATTAATGATGGCTTGCCATAGAGAGACAAATTCTCTAGCTTCCACCCCAGCATGGAGAACAAAACTGGATCCAACAGTTCTTTCGAAGAGCTTTGGACACCGAGATGTTCTTCCTCTTTGCCTTTTTGTATAAGCTTGGTGCCATTTTCCTTAGCGCTTCACCTTCAATCTAATTTGAATGCTAGAAGTTCGGCATTTTCACATTACAATGTGCACAATTGTGATGCATGAAAAAGGTCGACATCTGCTTTGTCACATGGTAATTGGAGCCAAACCCATGCTTTATCTTTGATATCCCATCTCGACCAGAGCCATCTAAGTCTCAGAGCCCTCGCAAAATGCTCTAGATCTAGGATGCCAAGACCCCCCTTATTCTTTGGTAACTAGGTCGCAGACCAGTTCATCAGGCATTGTCCCCTGATGCAAGATTTCGGATCATTCCCTTTCCATAGGAAGCTTCTTCTTATCTTATCAGTTCTTTGAATCAACCATCAAACATGTGCCACTTTTGAATTAAGAGAATTTACTAACAAAATTGTCTGTCACTGAGAACGTCACCTGCTCTGCGCTTTTGTGCTGCCTCTGGAAAACTCTGTTGTTCCATTCCAAACAAATATGCCACCAAAAATATATTATAGGGCAGATCTTAATGCTACAAAATTCGTTGTAAACTGAATTTTGTAACAGAGGGAGTAGATACTCACGGTATATATATGGTTTTAAATCATATGCACTAATGAGTGATGATATATATATACACACACACTCTCGATGGTGCTGCTTTGAACAAAATAACATGTACTTACTACTTACTCTGTAGTATTTGGATTGAGACGTGCGTGAATCATAACATCCTAATAAGGTTGTTCGTAGTAGACCGTGCATATGGTCATACAAGATACTATTTTTGCACAACGGACTGTATTGTTTATAGAGTAAAGTTTGAAATAGGAGATGTGATAAGAAAGGATGACGACGATAGCTTAGCCAATGCAATACTAATTCTCTTGCAATGTGATATGCATGCATGCATACTTTACGATGACGGTGCAAATCATCAAAGGATCAGACATAGAGAAGGCACTCGATCTCTGATTCTCCATGGGGTATTTCCCTATCTGGGGATATAAATAAGGCCAATTTAATCTCCATGGGAATGAAACAGGAAAAATTTAGTTTATCCACATTCCCCTCGTACTCGGTCCATGAATTTCTCTTACTCTAAATTAGTCCTTTCACATGTTAAAATTCTATTAAACACATAACCTAGCATAATTAATATATTAAGGTAAACTCTTAAGTAGATGTCTCTTGTTACTTTTAATCTTACTTATTTAATTTATATTTATTTGATATAATATGTATTTGCCATTACATATTTCATTTCATAACATGGATGAAGATGGGAGAAAAAGCTCACTGGACGAGGAAATTTCCCCATTAATATCCCTAATTGGACATATTTAACAGTGACCGCACTAGCTAGCGTTCCGATCCACTGCCATTTTTTGGATAAAGGAAACTTTATAGAAAAGTTACCAAGAACATTACATCAAGCGGATACAAAGTCTTGGTATAAGCTCTCGGCCTCTGCCTAATGCACATGGCCTAAGTAAATAAAAGATAAAGATCGAGAACACAACAGCCTCCCTAAACTAGCAGCAATCAATCCGAAGACTAGACCGCCACCCATGTGCCCGGGAGAAGACAACCATGGTCGTTCGCACCAAGAGCCGCGATCCCACCGCAACCAACGGCCGCACCTCCACGCGCTGAAGAATGGCCCAACTTGTTAGCCTCTGAGTAGCCAAATGGATAACCTGCAAAGGTGAGCAAAATGTTTTTTTTCTCAAAAACTAAATCATTTCTACAGATCCAGAGCGCCCAGCATATCACAGTCGCTCCTAGTAGAAACACGGTTTTTATCCCACTGTTGAAGCCATGGAGCCAATCTCCAAACATATGGTTCACATTTTGTGGTTGATTAATTCCAGTGGCAAACATAAACACACTCCTAACTGACCATGCTAACCGACACTCGAAAAGGAGATGGCTAATGGTTTCCTCCTTGTGATAGAAAACACATATAAGACTTCCCTGCCAATTTCGCTTAGCCAGGTTATCTTTTGTAAGAATTACCCTGGTCACAGATACCACAGGAAGATTTTAAATTTTAGAGGTGCCTTTATCTTCCAGATATCTTTGTTGAGATTAGGGATATTTCTGAGCATCAGGGCCACGTAGTGTGATTTAACTGAGAATCTACCATTAGAGGCAAGGCTCTAGAAGAAGGAGTTCGTGTCATGGGACAACTCCAAACCTTGGATACGTGGCAATAAAGATAGCCATTCAGTCAAGCTGGCTCCAAATCATTGTCTTCGCCAGGAAAAGACAGGAGGGAATGCACTCATTGCTTCTGCTATAGTTATGGATTTGTGTCTCACAATGTTATACATGCTTGGATATTGGTCTCCTAACGGGGACCCATCGAGCCATGTATCCTCCCAGAACCTTACATGCATGTGATCCATCTTTTATGAGAAAGGATCCATAGTGAAAAAGGCTGGCTTTACTTTCATTAAGCCCGACCAGAAGTGGGAATTCCCAGGTTTCCACTCAACCTGAGACAAAGGTTTTGACCCTACATATTTATTGCGGAAAAGTTGTTGCCACATTCCATCAGAGGTGAGTAGTTTGTACATCCATTTACTAAGGAGGGCAATATTCATCGTATTCAACTCTAGGATTCCAAGTCCCCCTTGATCCTTAGGTTGACACAAAATATCCCATTTGACAAGTCTATATTTCCTTTTGTTATCGTTCCCCTGCCAAAAGAATCTTGAGCAGAAATAGTCGAGCTTCCTATGGACTCCTTTAGGAAGTGGGAAGAAGGACATCATATACATCGGTAAGCTACTAAGTACTGACCTGATCAAGGTCAAGCGTCCTCCGATAGATAGGTGTTTCCCTTTCCAACTGCTAAGGCTCTTTTCAAAGTGCTCTTCAACTTTAGCCCAATCCCTAATTCTTAATTTTTTGAAATGGATTGGGATACCAAGATAGCTTATGGGAAGTTTCCCTGGCTTACATCCAAAGAGTTATGTGTATTGTTCTAATTTCTCTTGGGCAGCCTCGAAACAATAGCTTCAAATTGCACACTTTGTCTATGTCGTGGTCCATAAATAGTATAGTGTCATCTGCATACTGGAGTATTGGGAGTCCACCATCGACAAGGTGCGAAATTAGTCCCTCGAACTGTTCATCCAGTTTAGCCCTACTGATGAGAACTTTTAGCAAATCCACCATTATATTGAATAATATCGGGGACAAAGAGTCTCCCTGTCTGAGCCCTTTTTTGTTTGGAAGTAGTGTCCAACATCATCATTGACATTTACCGCTACACTCCCCCCTCCCCCGAGATGAAGGTTTTGATCCAAGATATCCATTTGGGCGAGAAGCCCTTCAACCGGAGTGCCCGGAAAAGAAAAGGCCACCGCACCTTATCAAGCCTTCTCAAAGTCTAACTTTAGGATTAATCCATTATGTTTTTTCGATGGAGTTTGTGTACCATTTCATGCACGATTACCACCCCTTCCAAAATATTACGACCTTTGATAAATGCAGACTTAGTCGAGCTAACAACCTTATCTGCCACCGAACTTAACCTGTTGGTGGCCACCTTGGTGAAGATTTTAATAGATGACTTTCAAAAGACAGATTGGCCTATACTACTGAATAACATTTGCTTCTTGAACCTTAGGAATGAGTGTAATTATTCCAAAATTGAGGCTAAAAAGGGGGAGATGTCCCTTGGCTAAATCCTGGAACATATGCATTAAATCATCATTGATAGTTTCCGAGAACTATTGATAGAATTCAACCGGGAACCCATCAGGTCCAGGAGCCTTATTGTGGTTCATTGAAAAGACAGCATCCCGAACCTCGCTTTCCAAAAAATCTACTGTGAGGAAGCTATTTTCCTGACTAAAGACCTGAGGAATGTCTTGGTTAAAGGATTCATCTAAGGTAAAGGAATTTTCCTCCGGCTCACCAAATAAATCCTTGTAGAACTAAGTAATAAAACTTTTAAGTTTAGCATGACCTTCAATCTTAGAATCGCCATTCTCAAGCGAGTAGATTTTCTTTTTCCTTCGCTTACCATTGGCAATCAAGTGAAAGAACCTTGTGTTGTTATCCCCTAGGAGAACATTCCTTATCTTTGCTCATTGGTAAAGCTTAATTTCCTCATCTCTGAGAAGCTTGGTCAGATGAACCCTCGAGTGAGCCAAGCATTCTATTTCGGTCTCATTCAGGTCTTTGATTTTAGCTTCAGTATCCCAACGTGCAAATTATATTCTAGAGCTCTACTTTCTTTTTTTTATATTCCTCATTAGCCTGGGCATCCCAGCCACGAAGCCATAAGCTTCTACGGTGTGTATCTGTATCGTCTCGCTGGACGAGTAGGTACGTGCCTGCTGCATTTCCAGGCTGTTTGGTTTCGAGCGCCAGACAATTTTGGCCATAGGCAGCGTTTCCAGGCTTTCGAATTTGAGTGCATGGGGCTAGGATCCATTGCGTGGCAGGCACAAACCAAACGAGACACGTATTGGGAAAAATATATACATACCTGTCGGGTACCGTAATTAGGGGTACCCCCAATGCTCCTTAACCCGGCTGAAAAACATCTTCAGAACAAACCATCAACGGCTGACGACGCGCGGTTCAAGTCAAGGGATGCCACCTCATACGAGCCCAGCCTCGGGCAAGCACCGTAGTACCGGACGAATTCACGCCTCGCCCGAGGCTCCCCTCAGTCAGCAGACACACCCCCGTCTCACCCAAGGCTAAGCTCGAGCGAACTTTGTCGTGCGGCGACCTCGGCCGAATCGCCTTACCAATCGACCGTATCGCATGCACATTCAATGCGGGGATCGCCCGACACCTTATCCTGACACGCGCGCCTCAGTCGGCACGGTCGAAGTGACCGCAGTCACTTTGCCCCTTTACTGACCGTTCTGACAGGAGAACAGTGATGTTCGCCCCACTCCGGCTACTATGCGAACCACCAGGGAAAGACTAACAACAGTCGCGGCCACCCTTGAGTTCAGCCTTGGGCGCAACAAGGAGCTCCGCCTCGCTCGACCCCAGGTCTCGACCTCAGCCTCGGCCTCGGGAGGAGGTCTCCGCCTCGCTCGACCTCAGCCTCAGCCTCGGGAGGAGGTCTCCGCCTCGCCCGACCTCGGCCTCGGATCAACTACGCTACTGGGGATCCATCATTACCCTACCCCTAGCTAGCTGCCTCAGACTACGAAGGAACAAGACCCGTGTCCCATCTAAGTTACTCCGGTAACAGGTAATGACGGTTCCCCGTGTGCGCCCCTGACATCGGTTGCTCTCAACCCCCTACGGAAGCAAGGAAACGTCAGCAGGATCCATGTCGCACCACCAGCTATGCTTCTACAGGGCTCAAGGTACTTCACCGATGGCCACGTTGATACATGTACAGGGCTCAAGGCACTTCCCCGCGATCCACGCTAGCTCATAGCTACACCCCCATTGTACAGCTGGGCATCTCCTTGTATCTATAAAAGTGGATGTCCAGGGCCTTCCAGGAGGGGGAGAGGAGGAACGTGCGACGTACGAACAGGCGAGCAGAGGCCGGCAGAGTAGGAGAGACACGGTAGAGGCAAACTCAGACAGCTCACCTCCAGGCCGAACCCTCTCTTTCTCTCCCTCTCTCGCTCTCGCTCTCTCGCAACGCTTGTAACCCCTACTACGAGCACCCCAGTGCAAGATAACATAAGCCTCATTTCCCTCTTGTGTTCCATCTTACATCAACCCATCTGGACTGTGGCACGCGGCATATAAATTCACTAGTCGGTCCGGTTAAGGGTCCCCCGGGTCCGAAACACCGACAGTTGGCGCGCCAGGTAGGGGCTCGCTGCGTGTTAACAATACTTTCCCGTTGAGTTCCAAATGGACAATCTTCAGTAGCCTCTTCAGCCCGGAACGGTGCTCCACTTCGGAAGTCTCGAGTTCATGTCCCTCGACGGCGGCTACGACATGATACTGCTCCCCACGCAGCACGACAACAACGACAGTCGTCGGCTCACCCGACGGAGACAAACTCGACGACGACGACGACATCCCCATGTGGCGGAAGAGGAACACCTGAGTCAACCCCGCCACCCTCCTCACCGGAGGAGGAGGAGACGGGGCAACCGTGGCCAGGCAAGAGGCGGCACCTCGTCGGCTGTCGAACCAAAGCAAGTCGACGGCGCCGGCACCCCTGCGGGGGACATGTCGGGAGTCGTCCTCGCACCTGAGACAACGGCGGGTGTCGCTCCCCAGCAACGTGCCAACCCCAAGCGGACTGATGACGCCAGCACCCTCACGAAGCACTTGTTGGACGTCAGCCTCGTACCTGAGATAACGGTGCAGTCCGTCCCCGATGCGACTTCGCCACCGTCCATCAACCAAGAGGTATCATCCGTTTTTCACCCTGTTCCCTTTAGATTCAGCTTCGATCCACCAAGCGACCCCGCTTCGGTGAGCGCTTTCGCTAGGGCATATCCTGACCTTCCAGGGTACCATATGTGGTCAACTTGGGACCGACTGACGACCGTCTCAACCTCCGGACCCGTGGGTTCCGAGGAAGAGGATGACCCCGAAGTCAATTGGGATTTCTCTGGACTCCGTGATCCCAGTGCCATGCGTGACTTCATGTCCGCATGTGACCACTGCCTCTCCGGCTACTCTGATGATGGTCACAGCCTTGACGACGAGGGTTGCGACCCAACTCGCAAGTGCTTCCACATCGATCAGGAGGATCATGATGGAGAAAACCTCCTTGGCATGCCAGGGAGTGATGGTGCCCTTGCACCTGCGTCTCGCGTTGAGATCCCGCGGGAGCTAGCTATGGTCCAAGTCCCTGCGGGGGTCAGGACACACAACTTGAGCAACTCCGCGAGATGCAGGCCAAGCTTGACGAAGAAGCTGAGCGGCCTATGCAGCTCCAACAAAACATCGAGCAGGAGTGGGCAGGCCGGGCACTCGCCGGAGGAGCGCGTCATCGGGCCCGGGACGTCCAGCGCCGCATTGTTGACGATGCCAGGGCGATGCCGCCCCCGGCCTTCAACGGGGCTGGCCAGAACCTAGCTGCAGCGGCGATGCTACTTCGAACAATGCTGGAGCCATCCACCACCGAGGGGCGACGTATCCAGGGCGAGCTCAAGGGCCTCCTAGAAGACGCCGCTGTCTGACAAGCCGAGAGCTCCGCCTCCCGGAGGCGAGGAGACCCCTCGGAGCATCACGTAGCATCCTCCCGACGCACGCACGAGGCCTCGGTCCACACCGAGCGCACACGGGATGGGACGCCTGCAGCCCTGGATCGCCTCGGCGACAAGCAACACCGCCGCGACCGTCGAGCCCGACTCGAGGAAAGGGTGCGCCAAGGCTACCACCCTAGGCGCGGGGGACGCTACGACAGTGAGGAGGATCGAAGCCCCTCACCCGAGCCACCAGGTCCGTGAGTCTTTAGCCGGGCCATACGACGAGCGCCGTTCCCGGTCCAGTTCTGACCCCCGACCACCATCACCAAGTACTCAGGGGAGACAAGGCCAGAGTTGTGGCTTGTGGATTACCGGCTGGCATGCCAGTTGGGAGGGACGGACGATGACAACCTCATCATCCGCAACCTCCCCCTTTTCCTCTCTGACGCTGCCTGGGCTTGGCTGGAGCATCTGCCCCCTGCACAGATCTCCGACTGGGACGACCTGGTCAAGGCTTTCACTGAAAATTTCTAGGGTACGTACGTACACCCTGGGAACTCATGGGATCTCCGAAGCTGCCACCAGCAGCCAGGGGAATCCCTGCGAGAGTACATCCGGCGGTTTTCAAAGCAGCGCACCGAGCTGCCCAACATCACCGACTCGGACATCATCGGGGCATTCCTCGCCGGCACCACTTGCCGAGACCTGGTGAGCAAACTAGGATGCAAGACTCCCACCAAGGCGAGCAAATTGATGGACATCGCCACCAAGTTCGCCTCTGGTCAGGAGGCGGTCGAAGCCATCTTCCGGAAGGACAAGCAGCCTCAGGGAAGGCAGAAGGAAGATGCTCCCGAGGCATCCATCTAGTGTGGCACGAAGAAGAAGGCCAAGAAGAAGGCGCAAGCGAAGCGAAGCGCAACGCCATCGACGTGGATCTCGTCGCTGCTGCCGAGCACAGGAACCCTCGGAAGCCTCCCGAAGGAGCCAACGCGTTCGACAAGATGCTCAAGGAGTCGTGCCCCTATCACAGGGGTCCTGACAAGCACACCCTTGAAGAGTGCGACATGCTCCGGCGCTACTTCAACAAGGCTGGACCTTCGGCAGAAGGTGGCAAGGACCAAGGCAACAACAAGAAGGGGGGCGACAAGGAAGAGGAGTTCCCAGAGGTCCACAACTGCTTCATGATCTACGGCGGACAGGTGGCGAACACCTCGGCTCGACACCGCAAGCAGGAGCACCGGGAGGTCTACTCGGTGATGGTAGCAACGCCAGTCTACCTAGACTGGTCCGACAAGCCTATCACCTTCGACCAAGGCGACCACCCCGACTACGTGCCGAGCCCAAGAAGGTACCCTCTCGTCGTCGACCCCGTCATCGGCAATGTTAGGCTCTCCAAGGTCCTCATGGATGGAGGCGGCAGCCTCAACATCATCTACGCCGAGACACTAGAGCTCTTGGGGGTTGATCGGTCCGAGATCCAGCCTGGTACATCACCCTTCCACGGGATTGCACCCGGAAAGCGTATCCTACCCCTCGGACAGATTGACTTACCCGTCTGCTTCGGGACTCCCTCCAACTTCCGAAAGGAAACCCTCACCTTCGAGGTAGTCGGGTTCCGAGGGACCTATCACGCGGTGCTGGGAAGATCGTGCTACGCCAAGTTTATGGCCATCCCCAACTACACCTACCTCAAGCTCAAGATGCCTGGCCCCAAGGGAGTCATCACCGTCAGACCAACGTACTGCCACACTTACGAGTGCGATGTGGAATGCGTGGAGTACGCTGAAGCCCTCACCGAGTCCGAAGCCCTCATCACCGACCGGGATTGCCTCTCCAAAGATGCGCCCGACGCAAAGCGGCACGCCGACAACTTCGAGTCGGCCGAGGCAGTCAAGTCTGTCTCTCTCGACCCCAGCAACAATGCCGGCAAGAAAGTCCGGATCAGCTCCGAGCTCGACCCCAAATAGGAAGCAGTGCTCGTTGACTTTCTCCGCGCAAATGCTGAAATTTTTGCGTGGAGTCCCTCGGACATGCTCGGCATACCGAGGGGTGTCGCCGAGCACTCACTGGACATCCGAGCTGGAGCCCGATCCGTGAAACAGCACCTGCGCCGCTTTGATGAAGAGAAGCGCAGAGCCATAGGCGAGGAGGTCCACAAGCTAATGGCCGCAGGGTTCATCAAAGAGGTATTCCATCTCGAATGGTTAGCTAACGCCCGCGCCGCCGCTACCTCTAACTTGAGCTCATCACAGAGCAGCTGAAGGTCCGCCACCTCGGTGCTCCGTTGGGCGAGGCGCTCATTGGCCTCGGTAAACGCGGCCCTCTAGGACCGCAGCGAATCCCATACGTCGCTCTCGCGGAGGATGAACAGTGACTTGGCGGTGCTCACGTCCGCGAGCTCCTGAGGAAGGAAGATAAGATGTCACAAAGAATGCCCTGGTCACGCAAGGTGTACATCTAAGTCCTCACCTAGAAAACCCTGGGAACGTCCCTGGAAAGGGTTTCCATGGTCGACCGAAGCGACCTCATCGTCGCCTTGGTATACTCACGGAAACTATCCCGAGCCTTCTCCTCCAACTCATCGTTGAGGAGGAGGAGGGGCTCCGAGGTGTCGTGGCCCCAGAACCGGAGCGGCTGCCCACACCACTCATTGGGATTGAGCTGCGCAGGGGTAAGGCTGCTGCTCCCCAGGACAGGCCATGGTTTTGTATGCCCGTCCACCGAGGCGTCGGGTCCCCCTACAGCCAACGCGTCAGGTACCACCGCCGTCAACGTACAGGGCCTCTCCTCGACTAAGGCGGCAGGCCTCCGATCACCAGCCTCGGCAACAATGGCTGCCCTCTCCTCGTGGCCGAGAATAGGGAGGTCGGGGATGACCACGGGCGGTGCCACCTCAACCATCCCGACGTCGGCAGAGACGGGCCGTTCCACGGGCGAATCAGCGACGGCCCCGGCGGGAGTCGATGCCGGTGCCGACAACAAGTCAGGAGGACTCGGGGCCGCGACCGTGTCAGCAGCCTCCCCCAGCATGATGGCCGCTCCAACAGGGGGTCAGCCAGGGAGGCTTGCCCCATGGCAACTCGTGCCGCCTGGGCCCCCTGGTGGAGGGCGCCTTGCGCGGAGGCCAACCAACCGGCATGGCGCACCGCAGCACCGGCCGCCGAAGCCGGTTTCGTCTTAAGGGCCTTCGTGGGGACCAGACCAGCCAAGCCCTGCCTTCGCTTGCTAAATAAGAGAGACGGCAAGTTCAAGACACACAGTGAAAAAACCGAAACAAAGGTATCTTCAGATACTTACCCGCTCCGGGGCAAGGCCAATCGTGCCTGTGGGGAGACCCCTCGAGCCACGGTCTGCGCAGGCGCTGCCAAGGGTTACCTCGCTGCCGGCTTCGGCGCCGCTTCCACCTCGGGCACCCGAGGCGCTGAGGGAGCGGCCTGCCCAGGCGTCGTCACGACGAACGAGGGATCGGCCTCCTGTACGGCCGGCACGGGCGCTTGCTCTTGGGGGACAGGCGGATCGGCCTGACCCCCCGGAGTCACCCGAATTACCTCGGCCAAGGGGTCAAGTACCCCCTCGGCCTGCCCCCGCTCCTCGGAGCGGGACCTTGGTGTCCCGGCCCCAGGCAATGATGGTGCCAGCCCACTTGGAGGCTGGCTCCGCGACCCCTGACCCAGCCTCGGGTCCGGGCTGAGGCCAAGTCAGGCCACCATGTCATCGTCTTCGTCCTCCTCCTCATCATCATCGTCATCATCGTCAGGCGTCTCCGGTGACGGCTCCCTCGGGAGCCCATCCCTCGCCTGTCTCCGACGACGCTTCTCCAAGGCTTCCCGAGCTCGCATCCTCTCATGAGCTCGGGCCTTTTCTGCGTCCTTCTCCTTTGCCTTCTCTGCGGCGAGCCTGCGCGCGGCTCGGTCCACCGCGTCCTCCGGGACCAGGGGTCGAGAGAGTTTGAAACCCCTCAACCCCTGGGGACAAACAAAAATCCCAACAATAGGAATCAAAGACGTAAAAAACTCGGCGCAAAACAGAAGAGGAGCGGACACTTACCAGGGACACGTACCCGGGGTCGGGACGCATCGCGGGCTGGCTAAGGGCGCCAGCATCTAGCCTCCCCACCGTACCCGCTACCCGCTTGTGGAGGTCGTCGACGGAGAGGGGGTCGAGGACATCCGCGAGCCCTCCAAATCGACCCCCGACTTCATCTCCGCAAGCCGCAACCGCCGCTCTGCCAAAGGGAGCACCCTCCGATGATGGATAGCGGCGACGACCCCCGTAGCGGTAAGGCCCTCATCTCGTAACTTCTGCAAGGCCTGCAGAATAGGCTAGAGCTTCTCCTGGTTCTCGCGCGTGGCCCCCCAGTGCTAGTTATTGCCGGCAGTGGTCACCACTCGTTGAGAAAACGACGGAAGCATCCCGCCGTCGTTTCGGAGATAAAACCACCGGTTCTGCCACCCCTTGTTCGAAGACACAAGGGAGGCAGGGATGTACTGCTGCGCGTGCCCCGGCCTCAGCTGGAGGGTGCAGCCACCGGCCCGCACCGCCATACGGACCTTCTTCGCCTCCGCCGTCGCGGCGAAGAACTCTGCGGAGAAGAGATGGGTCCACAGGTACCAGTGAGGGTAAATCCCCAAAAAACCCTCGCAAACCGCTGCAAAGATGGCCGCTTGCGCGATAGAGTTGGGGTTGAAGTTATGCAGCTCCACCCCATAGTGGTGCAGGAGCGCCCGCATGAAGTGACTCGCTGGCACTCCAAACCCCCGCTTATGGAAGGGGATGAAACTGACCACATACCCCGGCGGCGAAGTCGGGTCGGCCTCGCTCGTGGTGGCCATCCACTCCGGCTGCGGCCCACCAGAGAGAGGACGGAGCAAACCATCGGCAACAAGGGCCTCCAGATCCTCCACAGCAACGGTGGAGAAAGGCCATGGGCCGCGCAGCGGAACGACGGTCACCTTGTCAGCCATCGCCGAATGGAGGTGGTGGAGGCGGAGGGGATGAAGTGCGCGGTTTTTCTTCTCTAGCTATTCTCTTAGGTTGCAGAAACCAAAGCAGAAGGCAAGCGCAAATGGTAGGGTAAAGAACCACCGCTGGCCCCTCTTTCGGGTATATAAAGGCCTGGGCGAAATCCACCCAAACCTTCGCCCGAACCCATCGCGAAATTCAAATTTGAAGGTGAAACGGTTTTTCTGTTCCTCGAACGGCTCGCGCACGCGCAACAAACACCCCGCGAATCGCCCGTCCCGTCGCATTAACCCCTTGGCAGGGCAAGCGACACCTCCGGCAGGCGAAGCGGGCGCCGTTTCACCTCCGTCATGATGACCGCATCAAAAAAGGTGCGCCACAATATTTAAATTTATATCCTTTTCTTTTTCCTCTCTCTCTCTTGCCACAGGGACCGGGAAAGGGGATATTGCGAAAAGGATCCTTCCCAGCAAAGGAAACGGGCCTCGAGCCCTCCTACTGATCAGGGATTCGAAGGTTGTGCCCTCCGGGGTTCGGCAACCGCCCCAGAGCACTCAGGCTCCGAGCCCTTTACTGATCAGGGGATCGAAGGCTGGCCCCTCAGAAGGGTTCGACAGCCGCCCCAGAGCACGTAGAGTCAGGGATGACCCTAGGTACATCCGTTACATGGCCGAGGCTCGGGCTACGCTCCCGAGGTACCCTAGGACATTTCCGAGACCAGCGGGAACGATTTGTAATGGAATCCCACCGGAGGGAGGCACCGAGCCCTCGGACCCTATCGAATGGGTCCAGGTCCAGCAAATCACCTGCAGGTACTTTTGGAGCGCGCCTCTGGGCCACTAGCCGACCCTTATCGAACGGGGCTCGGGCGTCCACTCGGATCACCCGCTAGCAACTCACTGGTAACACCATGTTCGGTGCCCTCCGAGGGTAACATGGCGCTTTCCCCCCCTTCCTCCTCGCGGAGAGGCGACGAAGGGGCGTACAATAAAAGTCGAGATGGTCCTTGATCGTCCTCTCGCTCCGTGCAGAGGCTCGGGGGCTGCTCTCGCGCCAGGCTACGGCCAAACTGTTGACCACGTCGACAAACCAGCTTAAAAACTTGGAGCCTGACCATGCACCCGGGCTGCGGCCAGGCCGCATGAGGGAACAACAAGGTTGACCGAGGCATCACAAAAAGGATTAAGACCTCAGAGGAGTCAAACCACTCCTCTGAGGCCTCAGGGGCTACACCCGGCGGGTGCGCTCGCGCGCACCCACCGGAACCAAACACAACCGAGAAAGGCTGGTCCCCTTGCCAGAAATCCGGCAAAACCTCCAAGCGAGTACCTACACTCCCTTGAAGGCTCGGGGGCTACTATCGGGTACTGTAATTAGGGGTACCCCCAATGCTCCTTAACCCGACTGAAAAACGTCTTCAGAACAAACCATCAACGGCTGACAACACGCGGTTCAAGTCAAGGGATGCGACCTCATCTGAGCCCAGCCTCGGGCAAGGACAGTAGTCCCGGACGAATTCACGCCTCGCCGGAGGGTCCCCTCAGTCAGCAGACACACCCCTGTCTCACCCAAGGCTAAGCTCGGGCGAACTTTGTCGTGCAGCGACCTCGGCCGAATCGCCTTACCAATCGACCGTATCGCATGCACATTCAATGCGGGGATCGCCCGACACCTTATCCTGACACGCGCGCCTCAGTCGGCAAGGTCGAAGTGACCGCAGTCACTTTGCCCCTTTACTGACCGTTCTGACAGGAGAACAGCGCTGTTCACCCCGCTCCGGCTACTGTGCCCACCACAAGGGAAAGACTAACAACAGTCGTGGCCACCCCCGAGTTCAGCCTTGGGCGCAACAAGGAGCTCCGCCTTGCCCGACCCCAAGTCTCGACCTCAGCATCGGCCTTGGGAGGAGGTCTCCGCCTCGCCCGACCTCAGCCTCAGCCTCGGCCTCGGAGGAGTCGCCGCCTCGCCCGACCTCGGCCTCGGATCAACTACGCTACTGGGGATCCATCATTACCCTACCCCTAGCTAGCTGCCTCAGGCTACGAAGGAACAAGACTGGTGTCCCATCTAAGTTACTCCGGTAACAGGTAATGATGGTTCCCCGCGTGCGCCCATGACGTCGGTTGCTCTCAACCCCCTACGGAAGCAAGGAAATGTCAGCAGGATCCATGCCGCACTACCAGCTATGCTTCTACAGGGCTCAAGGCACTTCACCGACGGCCATGTTGATACATGTACAGGGCTCAAGGCACTTTCCCGCCAGCCACGCTAGCTCATAGCTACACCCCCATTGTACAGTGGGGCATCTCCTTGTATCTGTAAAAGGGGATGTCCAGGGCCTTCCAGGAGGGGGAGAGGAGGAACATGCGACGTACGAACAGGCGAGCAGAGGCAGACAGAGTAGGAGAGACACGGTAGAGGCAAACTCAGATAGCTCACCTCCAGGCCGAACCCTCTCTTTCTCTCCCTCTCTCGCTCTCGCTCTCTCGCAACGCTTGTAACCCCTACTACGAGCACCCAGTGCAAGATAACATAAGCCTCATTTCCCTCTTGTGTTCCATCTTGCATCAACCCATCTGGACTGGGGCACGCGGCATATAAATTCACTAGTTAGTCCGGTTGAGGGTCTCCCGGGTTCGAAACACCGACAATACCGGATGTAAATACCATGTTTTACAGCCCCTCACATCCACCACTTGAAGACCCACAAAGACAGATCAAAATTTACAAAATATCACTTAGTAATTTGTTTTTCTTCTATTTATATGGACCAGTAGCTCGTGTACTTGAGGGGCTGTAAAGAAGATTCTTTACATCCTAGATATGATGTAAAGAATTTTTTCCATACGTATTACGCACATCACACATTTACAAGGATGTTACTTGCAAGAATCTTCTTTGTAGACTTCCTTTGAATTATATATATATATATATATATGACAGGTATAACGGGAGCCCTAGACTTCCAATAGTTATAGAAAGCCCAGGCCGATCGCTCCTGCAACCTGGTTCAACCCAGCGCACCGACTGAACCAGGCTGTCGGTTGCGCCACTCGCCCCATGTCTGTGCGCACAAAAAAGGAATGCATGCATGAGTCAAACATGTTCTCTTGCGTGTGCGTAAATTTAGGAAGATATGTGTGGCGGTTTCTATTTTTAAATGCTTTATTTCCTCCATAAATTTAGGATCGCTGCAACAGCCATGCAGCTAAACTTGTGAGGACCATTTTATGATATATACTGCTACTAAATATGATACCCTGTGTAGATAATTATGCAATTCGGTATACTGCGTAAAAATCTGTTACCCGCTGCATGTGCACGAATTTATGATGAAAATAATGTGCAATGTAAGGAAATGAATTGCACGCATAGAAAAAAATCGTATTTAATGTTTTATTTCCTTCATAAATATAGGATCCCTCCAACAGCCATGCAGCTAAACACATTAGATCTAGTTTATGATATATAATGATACAAATTATACTACATGGTGTAGTTATTTATGCAATTCGTTACACTGCGTAAAAAATCTGGCATGTTGTTCACTACTGGTGGATGCATCTCCGGGTTGGAACGTAATAACCTTAAGTTTGAGCATAAAATTTCTCAATTATAAGCGTAAATACCGAGCCAATGTGAGAGGTTGATAGCTTTAGTAGGTTGTTATTACGATCCTATTTTTATGGCAGATCCGAAAAACATGGCAGTCGCATGCATGCGGTTATACAGATCCAAAAATTATGGCAAAATGCATGCATTGGTCAAACATGTTCCCTTGCATGCGCATAAATTTAGGAAAGATATGTGTGACGGTTTCTATTTTTAAATGCTTTATTTCCTCCATAAATTTAGGATCGCTGCAACAACCATGCAGCGAGACTCGTAAGGATCATTTTATGATATATATTGCTACTAAATATGCTACCATGTGTAGATAATTATGCAATTTGATATACTGCATAAAAATCTGTTACCGGTTGCATGCACACGAATTTATGATAGAAAGAATATGCAATGAAAGGAAATAAATTGCATGCATAGAAACAAAAAATCGTATTTAATATTTTATTTCCTTCACAAATATAGGATCCCTCCAAGAGCCATGCAGCTAAACGCATTAGAACTAGTTTATGATATATACTTATACAAATTATACTACACTGTGTAGGTATTTATGCAATTCGTTACACTGCATAAAAAATCTGGCTTGTTGTTCACTGGTGGACGCATCTACGGGTCGAGCGTAAAAACCTTAAGTTTTGAGCATAAAATCTGTCAATTATAAGTGTAAATACCGAGTCAATGTGAGATGTTGATAGCTCTAGTAGGTTGTTAATACGATCCTATTTTTATGGCAGATCCGAAAAACATGGCAGCCGCATGCATGTTGTTTCTATTTTTATACAGATCCAAAAATTATGGCAAAATCGTGGGAGATTCCATTGCATGCACGCAAATTACGAACAGCATAAATCAAGAAATTGCCTTTCCAATGTGCATGCAGTAAACTGATATACGAACTCCGTGTTCAAGCATAAAATCATACAGTTTTTAGCGTAAATAATTCATGTGGTAGGCATAAAACACAATAATCGAAAAGAAAACACGAATCGAAGGAGGTAGTGGCCGGAGGACGTCGTCGATGACACAAGCACAAATGTAGGTCGTCACTCGGGCCACCCAAACTGCACCGGATCGGAGGATGTCACGCGTGATCATCGCTGCGCGCATCTCGCGCCTTCCGTGATGCCGCTCGCTCGAACCTCGTGCCTCATGCGTCGTCGTCGCTACTCGCACGTCGACGGGCGCCGCTTGCTCGCCGGCCTTAGAAGTGCCGCCTCCTCGGGGCCTCGGTGACGCTGCCGCTTGCCCGCACAAGGATCCCGCTGTCGCTCGTCCTCTGGATCGGGGAGTCACCACCACTACTCCGGATCGAGTATGTGCATGCATGCATGGATGGACGACGGCACCAAACGCGTGTGCGTGCATGGATGGACGACGGCACCAAACGCGTGCACCTACTACTACTATACGTACGTACTTGAGCAAATGTGCGTGCATGCATGCAAAAGTAGAGGCGCCTGCTCCATTGCATATGTGGTTAGGTTATCTCCAACAACATTCTCTATATCCATCCTCTATATCCGTCCTTTACAGTCTTCTTTAAAAGATTCTATCGACTATATATTCTTTCTCTTCAACAATACTCTAAATCATGTCCTCAATACGCAAATATCTATATTAGAGACATTTTTATTTTTTTTTATTTTTTTTACATACATATTTGTCATACTCTCAAATGTATTATACATATTTTAGTTTTGCTAAACCGATAATTTAAAGTATTCAAATGGATAGATGACCGTTTCAAGAAACTCTATATATAGAGAATTCCAATTTTATTTCCAAAAGACATTTTAGTTTTAAATTACCATCACTAGTAGCCGATCGATAGTAAGTGAAATTCAGCAACAAGAAAAATTGAAAAATGGGAAATCTTTCTACTAGAAATTTATAGGGACTTATTTTTGCGCTCACAGCCAGTTGATTGGAAAGCTTTATTTTTTATACGTGTCTTTTGGGAATAAAATATTGTTACATCAATTTTCCTAACAGCTTGTTTTTTTAGGTTTGTGCATCAAGAATACTTTTTATCAGAGTTCCCTCGAGGAATACAAGAATTAGGATAGGCAAATTAGATCTTTTTATTGGTGTATCCTGAGTTTCCTCTGGTAAGGATCCTGTGTCACCAACTGGGTCAATTTTACTAAACATTTTTGCCACCAGCCTTAAATACATACTACAAAGGCTGATATACACTAAATTCTACACATTTACGCTGTTTTGGTTCACGTTTTACACTAAAATTCTTACGAGCCAGAAACAGGGCACAATCGGAGATGCACAATTTTTATGCTGTAATTTTGGGCACCATTTGGTGTTATGAAACAGATCGATGATTTACAATAAAATTCATATATATTTATGATGTTTTGGTTCACGTTATGCTGAAATCCGCTCGAGTCATAACCTGCGTATGATTTTCATGCCATAATTTTGGGCACCATTCGTCGTTACGAAACAGATCGATGATTTACTCTAAAATTCGTACTCATTTACGCCGTTTTGGTTCACATTCGTCCGAGATAGAATCCGTGCATGATCAGATGCTCGCGATTTTCACGCCGTAATTCGAGCGAACCCAAGTCGTTATGAAACATATCAATGTTTTATGCTAAAACTTGTACCCATTTATGCTGTTTTGGTTCATGTTTTATGTTGAAATCCGCCCATTTGTGCTAAAACGTGTGCCCATTTATGCTAAAACTTGTACCCATCACTGTTACGAAACAACACTCCGATTTACGCTAAAATTCATAGTCATTTATATTATTTTAGTTCACGTTTTACGCTGAAATTCGTCTAAGCCAGAACCCGCGCGTAAAGCGTCAGAGTATAACTGGCTGGGGCTTTTCGTACTAATCTAAACCCTAGGCTTACATTAGCTCATCCATATATATATATATATATATATATATATATATATAGTACAAATATAAAGTCGATCGACATATCTTTTGAACCTAACGCGTGCACCTACTACTATACGTACGTAGGTACTTGAGCATATGTGCGTGCATGCAAAAGTAGAGGCGCCTGCTGCATTGCATATGTGGTTGGTGCCGGCCGATGCTGCTGTCTGCTGAGCAATGCTCAATCTTTAGACGGCGTTGCGTTGCGCTCTATCGACCAACCTAATGCGTGCGTGCTAGCTGCCACCCACAGAGCTGGCCGTCGCCTCTACTATATAACACGACTAGAGCTAGCTAGTGTTGGCCGTGGCCTCACGCATCCTAGCACGCACACTGCACCCCCTCCATCCATCGAGCTTTGTCTAGCTAATAACATTATTTGATGTTGACATGTGTTGTATTTAGGAGAACAGGGTATTTCTTGTACTTCAGCTTATGTCTACCATAAGATTCATCACACAGCTGATGAATTACAAATTGTGTGAGACAAATTTTGAAGAAAGGTATGTAGCGTGCAGAGTTGTTTACCACTATTCTAATCTAACGTATAAAACTACCTTGTGACGAACACGTGATTGATATGTATGTTCTAGTGTAATGAGTGACTGCATGCCAAGCAGATAGTCGGCTTTGGTTATGTTCGAAACATATGCCAAACATATTTTAGCTTTGATAAAAACATCCCAAGTAATTAGTGTGCAAAGTTTCAGACCAACTGGATTTAATTTTAGTTTAGTTTTGATCTTTAGATCAATTTTAAGAGGTGCGGATGGTCCGGTATATATGGTATAAATTAATTCTTGTGGTCTGATATGCATGAAGACCTTTGAAATTTTGAGCTGATTTTTGGTGAGCACCTTCCTTAAATTATGGCCTTGTGAGTATATATATGGTTCATTGTTTTTTATTTTTAGACACAATCTGATAGGATTTTGAGATTTGCACCTAAAACTGCTCATGCTGAAATTAAAACTGCTGTGTTGATTTGTCATATCGGGAGGTCTTATATTTATACCGGAGGATCCGATAACATGCCCCAATGAGAGGTCTATTTTACTCAGCCTTTTGTGACTCTTTTACTGATTCTTCTCCTTCTCAATTCTGGCCTTTTCTCTGCTAGCTGTGTGTTTTTTTAATATTATTGATTACATTTTGCCACAAGTTAGCATCACTATATACTCATTGTCTCTTTTTTTTATAAACTACTGTTAGTTGATCGATAGAGCGGAGTTAGGCCTCATCTAGCTAGCATCTCGTCTCCATCGATCTGCACGCAGGTGAGCGCCATATCTATATCTATTTATCAATCAATCTGCAGAAGCTAGTTTGTTAATTTATGCAAATCTACAAGTAATTAATCGATCACATCAGTTATCGTATTATTGCATATAATAATTAAATGGATGATGGATCCAATTTCTATAATATATATAGCAAGCTAAGAGGATGAATAATTAATTAATTAATGAAATATCCGTTGCAGGCAGCCAGACACCAACACTATGGCAATGCACTGGTTCTTCCTTTGCCAGGGTCCCAACCCTATGATAGTGCGATACGTGTACGCCGCACTTTTTCTGCTGGCCAACATGTCTGCGTGGCTCACGCGAGAGAACGACATATCATATTTCTTATCGCAGCGGGTCAGCGGAGGCTGTCACTGTGACCGGGGCTGTTTAGCGGCTGAGGCCGTGCTGGTCATGAGGCAGACCTTCTGTGTATCCTACGTCGTACCATGCTAGTAAACAACTTTTTTTTGTTGTATCTTCAAAAAATTAATTTATTTTCATTATTTACTACTGGCTTCGACTCCGTTCTCGAATATTTGTCGTCCAGTAGTTTATTTTTGAGCTAAACCATGATAAATAAAAAAGAACTGAGAGGGAGTAGTAGCTAATTAAGCGGCGTGTGGTACATACTTACTGTGTTATGTTTGGTCGGACCTTAACGAAATGTCCAGCTATTTTTCTTCATCATGCTATTATACACCGTGCGCACGACCAAGGTGGATGACCCTAGGAATTCATGGCACCGCGGGTGGTGGCTGCTGAAGATTGCCTTGGTTATAGGTTGTTTCTCCTTCTCTGTGCTGGTTCCATATGCATCTGGTTGGATCCAAATATACGGTCAGTCCCCTACTGAGACGTACAATCACTTGCTTGATCAGCTAGCTTGTGTGTCATTGCATATGCTGATGCTTGTCTGATTTGTATTTTAGGAAAATTTGCGCAGCTTGGAGCAGGGTACGTATGTTCGGCCGCCTCTCAGCTTGATCATAACCCAGCTATATATAGCTTGCTCACGTTATTCCTTATTCACAATAATTCTAGCGCTATTCCTTCCCTTAATTTGAGTCACTAGCTTGCTAGCTACTAGCTATTAACATTATTTGATGTTGACCTGTGTTGTATTTGGGAGAACAGGGTATTTCTTGTACTTCAGCTTATGTCTACCATAAGATTCATCACATAGCTGAATTACAAATTGTGTGAGACAGATTTTAAAGAAAGGTATGTAATAGCGCGCAGAGTTGTTTACCACTATTTTAATCTAACGTATAAAACTGCCTTGTGACGAACACGTAATTGATATTTATATTTAAGCTGCAATAAAAACCAACTACATGTAATAGCATTACATATATTGTGTGTATTATGCTGGCTTATATTAATATTTGCATTTACAGTAGCCATACTGTTGCCCAGAATTTTTGGAATATGCTGGCTCCGACACCTCACCGCAAAGATCTTTGGAACAGGTGACCAGCTTCATGTCGATGAATCCCAAACGACGACCACAAATGGTGATGACTCACAGGGGACGACCACGAATGGTGATAAATCCCAAACGACAACCACGAATGACGATGAATCCCAGATAACAACCACGAATGGTGATGAATCCTAGACGATGATCACGTATGACGCAACGTCGTCATCTTCGTTCTACTACTCATCCGACCAGTCACTGACCAATGACAGTGACACCAACCAACAACCACCTCCTCCTCCTCCTCCGCCTTCACTGTCCTCCACTCACACCATAGAACTGCAAATGTCTGAGGTACCAAGCATCGGTACCTCTGGCACGAATGAAGAGGAGGGCGGCGATGACTATATTAGTGAATGGGAGAGTGAATGAATGGTCGATTGGATTTATGGTATGGTGTAATATAGACGTGACTACGGTGGAGACACATTTGTTGTATGGATATCTTTGACATGGTAAGACATGTTTCATGTGTATTCTTCTATCCATACTACTCTAGAAGGAAGATATGTTATAATGATGGATGAATGGAATCTGAACAAGCTCATTTATTTGGTGGCTCACGACATCGCATAGGATTGTTGAAGTGCCTGCCCTGATCCCACTGAGATCTCAATATAATAAAAACTCTCACTACCGGACACTACTACTTTGCCGAGTGCTTCCGACAAATTGTTTCCCGAGTGTGACTCTCGAAAAAAATCTCGACACGCTGTACATTGGCAGCGGCTACTTTGTCGAGTACTTTTTGTCAGGCACTCGAACAAAGAAAGTTGTCGTCACGGCGCCAAGTGACAGTGACGGAGCCTTTCCCGAGTGTTTTGCCCTCGGCAAATGAGATCTGTGCTGAGGGTCTTAGTTTGTCGAGAGTGGCACTCGGTAAAGTGCCCGGTAAATTGGACTCGGCAAAGCGTCGAGCACAAGGTAAAGAGCCGGAATTCGGTAATGTCTACTAGTGACATAAGGATAGAGAATTACATTTATGCTTCAGATGATAATGAGTCATATAAATATATGGACACTTTAGAGGGGTTTATTTAACTAGAAGAAAAATAAACGGTCCAGTGTTTTGAGCAAGTTGGGTGCAGACTTGATTTCTAACCGAACATGGTCGTCACGAAAGCGAGAACAAAAACATCGACAAAAGGTTAGTACTTTCATACTTCGCAAGTCCATCTTTACAAGCTGTATGCATTGGAATGGTGGAGCTTTCGAGCTTGTTTTCACAGAAGCTGATTTTTCTGCCAGGTTTTCTTTTGTCAAACATCACTCCCACGTACGGGTGGTTTCAAAGAAATTGCTTTTTCTTTCCTTTAAAACCCTCATCAGACTTTCCATGCGTCATGGCAAATGACATGCCAAACATATTCAACATCCACTACTCGAAATCTTTTTCTATGCATAGTGACGCTCGGCAAAGACACTAGTACATAGAAGCTCTTTAGAAGAGGTCTGTAACACATTTTCACTTATGTTTTTCAGAACCGCCTGCGCTAGGGCTAGTGAAAATCGATTTTATTTTAGAACCACCAGTGAAAACATATTTCCACTGACGGTTCTCTTAATCAACCGTCAGTGTAAATAACTTTCCACTAGTGGTTGTGTTAAGAGAACCGCTAGTGGAAATAGCGGTTTTTTAAATTTATCCACCAGTGATAGTTTTCCACCTTTTTAAAATTTTCCACAAAAATTGAATTATATATATATATTATATATTTAGAGACCTGAGCTTCCAAAAACTACAGGAAGCCCGGGTTCAACGGTGCCGTCCAGTTCAGCTGCACCAGGTCCGAACGTCTATAAAAGGAGCCCAGAGCGCTAGGCTTCAGTTTTTGGCTCCCCAACCCGATGCACGGGCGATGTTGCCCACCCAGGCGCGTGCGACAATGACAGTTACCTAAGAGCGCGTGCGGCGGTGGAACCATGGGGCGTCACCACCGGTGCCCCAATCTAGAGACACGGCGGCAGTGGCTCCCCGATCTGGACGCAGGTGGTGGTAGTTCCTTGATCCGGAGGCACGGTGGTGGTTCCTAGATTTGGAGGTGCAGCTGTTGCGGCTCCCCGATCTGGAGGGTGAGAGAGGTGGGGCACCAGGGCGAGTGAGCGGTGGCGACCACGAGACCCTGAGGCGGGCGAACGACGGCAACCCCGACATGCAAGCGGAGGCGGTGCCCCATGAGGCGAGGTCATCTTCGCCGATGGTTGTCATGCTAGGCATGGGTGGCTCCGGCGGTTGCGCGAGACGTGATCAGCAAGGGTCGACGGTCCCAGACGACGACCACATCTGATGAGATATACACAACGCCGTCATCTTTGTCATCATTCTACCAGACAGTTGAGAAGACGATGACCACATCTGATGAGATGTCCACAGCGCCCCCGTCTTTGTCATCATTGTGCCTGACACCGAGGAGACGTCGAACAATGGTGCCATTTCGATAAGCAACTACGATATTGATGAACCACCTTCGCCACCACCTGTATCGTTGGTATCTGATGATATAGACATTTCTAAACCATCACCTCCACCATCTCCGCCGCCACATTTAGTGGATGAGATGAACAACTCTGAGGCATCACCTTCACCTTTGTCTCACACCATAGAGCTCCAAATGTTTAAGGTACCAAACACCTCGGGCTTGTGCCCGAGCGGACGTGCGCGAAGCACTTCTCAGAAACCTGATTCTCCGGCACCCGTGCAGGTCGTCAAAACACCAACGGTGGTTTAGAGACACCGCTCTCCCTTGATCCGCTGCACGATAGACGAGTCCTCTGACTGAAGGACGTCTGTCCTTTATAGACATGTCGCCGCAACCACTTGATTCGATCTGCTAAATTCCAGGAACCCCTGGAATATCTCTACGTGCAACCGCCGGAGATCTCGCATAACGTGTGTGCCCGTTACTCCTAGTTGACGTGGTAGTCTAGGTGTGATATTTGATAACCAAATAAACAAAAGGCAAAAATTAAACTGCCGTTTAGAACACATCATGACATGATCGCGCATCATCACAAGTCACGCGATAAATAACGCGAAAAAACGCGAAACGCGAGCGAGCGCGCGCGCGTGGCAGCCTCCATAGCCTTTATTTGTCTCATGTGAAGAGTAGGGAACACTCCCACATATAATCTGGTTCTCTCCTATTTAGATGGGCGATATGGGACTAAAGTCCTGTGCCATCTCTACACACCACCTTGGCTTCCTTATTGAATTGGGGCACACACTAGTGGGCCTAATTCCAACAATCCCCACAAAAGCCAAGGTCTCCAATTGACTCAATCTTTACGCTTTCATATTGTCGGGTACCATAATTAGGGGTACCCCCAACACTCCTAAACACGGCTGGTAAACATCCTCATCACAAACTGCAAAGACTGATGGGCACGGTTCAGGTCAATACCTCGTCTACCAAGGGACGCAGTCTCGCCTCGCCCGAGCCCAGCCTCGGGCGGGAGCAGTAGTCCCGGACGAATTCACGCCTCGCCCGAGGGCCTCCTTAGGCGGTGGGCGCACCCTCGGCTCGCCCGAAGCCCAGCTTGGGCAGGCTTCATCAAGAAGCAACCTTGGCCGCCTTACCAACCGACTGTATCGTAGGTGCATTCAATGCGAAGATCGCCTGACACCTTATCCTGACATGCGCGCCTCAATCGGCAAGGTCGAAGTGACCGCAGTCACTTCGCCCTTTCACTGACCGACCTGATAGGAAAACAGCGCCGCTCGCCCCGCTCCGACTGTTGTGCCAACCACCCGGGTAAGGCTGACAACAGCCGAGTTCAGCCTCGGGCGCAACAGGAAGCTCCGCCTTGCCCGACCTTAGGCCTCAGCCTCAGGAGGAGATCTCCGCCTCGCCCGACACCAGGACTCGCCCTCAGCCTCGGCCTCGGGAGGAATCGCGTCCTCGCCCGACCCCGGCCTCGGCCTCAGGAGAAGTCTCCGCCTCGCCCGACCTTGGGCTCGGACCGACCGTGCCACAGGGGATACATCATTACCCTACCCCTAGCTAGCTCAGGCTATGAGGGAACAAGACCGGCGTCCCATCTGGCTCGCCCCGGTAACAGGTAATGATGGTTCCCCGTGTGCGTCCATGACGTTGGTGGTTCTCATCCCCCTACGGAAGCAAGGAGACGTCAACAGGATCCTAGCCGCACCGTCAGCTGTGCTTCTACAGGGCTCAGGCACTTCTCCGAAGGCCACGATATCGCGTACGCAGGGCTCAAGCACTTCTCCGATAGCCACGTTGGCATGTACACAGGGCTCATGCACTTCTCTGCCAGACACGTTAGCGCATAGCTACACCCCCCATTGTACATATGGACCCTCTCCTTGCATCTATAAAAGGGAGGTCCAGGGCCTTCCTACAGAAGAGGTCGCGCGGGGGGATGAGCAAACGAACAGGCTCTCTCTCTCGCGCGACGCTTGTAACCCCTACTACGAGCACCCCCGGTGCAAGATAATACAAGCCGCATTCCCCCCTTGTGTTCCATCTTGCGCCAACCCATCTGGGCAAGGACACGCAGCGATAAATTCACTGGTCGACTCGGTTGAGGGTCCCCTGGGTCCAAAACGCCGACAGTTGGCGCGCCAGGTAGGGGCATGCTGCGTGTTAACGAACACCTTCCCGTTGAGTTCCAGATGGGTAGTCTTCAGCAACCTCTTCAGCCCGGGACGCTGCTCCTCTTTGGGAGTCTCGAGTTCATGTCCCTCGACGGCATCTACGACATGGTACTCCTCCCCCCGCAGCGCGACAGCATCAACGACGGTCGTCAGCTCGCCCGGCGGCGGCGAACTCGACGGCGTCTTCCCCCCATGGCAGAAGAGTAGCATCCGGGTTTGCCCCGCCACCCTCCTCGCCGCAGGAGGAGGAGACGGGGCAACCATGGCCACACAGGAGGCAACACCTCGTCCGCTATCGGTCCTGAGCGAGTCGACGACGCCGGCACCCCAGCGGGGGACATGTCGGGTGTTGTCCTCGCACCTGAGACAACAACGGATGTCGTTTCCCTGCGACATGCCAACCCCGAGCGGACTGATGACGCCAGCACTCTCGCGAAGGACTTGCTGGGCGTTAACCTCGTACCTGAGATGACGGTGCATTCCGTCCCCGATGCGACTTCACCACCGTCCATCGATCAAAAGGTACCGTCCGTTTTCCACCTCGTGCCTTTTAGATTCAGCTTCGATCCACCAAGCGACCCCGCTTCGGTGAGCGCTTTCATAAAGGCATATCCTAACCTTCCGGGGTACCATATGTGGTCATCTTGGGACCGACTGACGGTCGTCTCAACCTACGGGCCCCCGGGTTCCGAGGAAGAGGACGACCCCGACTCCGGTTGGGATTTCTCCGGGCTCCGTGATCCCAGTGCCATGCGAGACTTCATGACCGCATGTGACTACTGCCTCTCCGATTGCTCTGACAATGGCCACAGCCTTGATGACGAGGGTTGTGGCCCAAGTTGCGAATGTTTCTACGTCGATCTGGGGGATCGCGACGAAGGAAACCACCTCGGTATGCCGGAGGATGACGATCCCCCTGGGCCTGCTTCTCGTGTTGACATCCCGCAGGAGCTAGCTGTGGTCCCAGTCCCTACGAGGGGTCAGGACACACAGCTCGAGCAAATCCGCGAGATGCAGGCCAAGCTCGACGACGAAGCAGGGCAACTTGTGCAGCTCCGGCAAAACATTGAGCCGGAGTGGGCAGGCCGAGCATTCACCGGAGAAGCGCGTCATCAGGCCCGGGACGTCCAACATTGTATCATTGACGATGCCAGGGCAAGGCTGCACCCGGCCTCCAGTGGGGTCGGCCAGAATCTAGCTGCAGCAGCAATGCTACTTCGAGCAATGCCGGAGCCATCCACCACCGTGGGGCGGCGTATCCAGGGAGAACTCAAGAATCTCCTGGAGGATGTCGCGGTCCGACGGGCCAAAAGCTCTGCCTCCCGAAGGCAAGGGTGCCCCCTGGAGCATCGCGCAACGACTTCCCGACTCATGCGGGAGGCCTTGGTCCACACCGGGTGCACGTGGGACAGGACGCCTGCAGCCCCGGATCGCCTCGGCAACGAGCAACACAATCGCGACCGTCGAGCCCGCCTCGATGAGAGGGTGCGCCGAGGCTACCACCCCAGGCGCGGAGGACGCTACGACAGTGAGGAGGATCGGAGCCCCTCGCCTGAACCACCAGGTCCGCGAGCCTTCAGTCGGGCCATACGACGGGCGTCGTTCCCGGATCGGTTCCGGGCCCCGACTACCATCACCAAGTACTCGGCGGACTACCGGCTGGCATGCTAGCTGGGAGGGATGGACGACGACAACCTCATCATCCGCAACCTCCCTCTCTTCCTCTCCGACACCGCCCGGGCCTGGCTGGAGCATCAGCCTCCTGCGTAGATCTCCAACTGGGACAACCTGGTCAAGGCCTTCGCGGGAAACTTCCAAGGTACGTACGTGCGCCCTGGGAACTCATGGGATCTTTGAAGCTGCCGCTAGCAGCCAGGGGAATCCCTGTGAGAGTACATCCGACGGTTTTCAAAGCAGCGCACCGAGCTGCCCAACATCACCGACTCAGACGTCATCGGGGCGTTCCTCACCGGCACCACGTGCCGAGACCTGGTGAGCAAACTGGGGCGCAAGACTCCCACCAAGGCGAGCGAATTGATGGACATAGCCACCAAGTTCGTCTCTGGTCAGGAGGCGGTCGAGGCCATCTTTCAAAAGGACGAGCAGCCTCAGGAGAGGCAGAAGGAAGACGTCCCCGAGGCGTCCGCCCAGCATGGCACGAAGAAGAAGGCCAAGAAGAAGTCGCGAGCAAAGCGCGATGCCACTGACGCAGATCTTGTCGCTGCTGCCAAGCACAGTAACCCTCGGAAACCTCCCGGAGGGGCCAACCTGTTCGACAAGATGCTCAAGGAGTCGTGCGCCTACCACTAGGGTCCCGTCAAGCACATCCTTGAAGAATGTGTCATGCTCCGGCGCTACTTCCATAAAGCCGGGTCCCCGGCGGGAGATGGCAAAGGCCAAGACAACCACAAGAAGGAGGGCGACAAGGCAGAGGAGTTCCCCGAGGTCCACGGCTGCTTCATGATCTACGGTGGGCAAGTGGCGAACGCCTCGGCTCGGCACCGCAAGCAGGAGCGCCGGGATGTCTGCTCGGTGAAGGTGGCGGCGCCAGTCTACCTAGACTGGTCCGACAAGCCCATCACCTTCGACCAAGGCGACCACCCCGACTGTGTACCGAGCCCAGGAAGGTACCCGTTCGTTGTCGATCCTGTCATCGGCAACGCTAGGCTCACCAAGGTCCTCATGGACGGAGGCAGCAGCCTCAACATAATCTACGCCGAGACCCTCGGGCTCTTGGGGATCGAGTTGTCCACAATCTAGGCCGGTGCGGCACCCTTTCACGGGATCATCTCCGGAAAGCGCGTCCTGCCCCTTGGACAACTCGATTTGCCCATCTGCTTCGGGACTCCCTCCAACTTCCGAAAGGAAACCCTCACGTTCGAGGTGGTCGGGTTTCGAGGGACCTACCACACGGTGTTGGGAAGGCCATGCTACGCCAAGTTCATGGCCGTCCCCAACTACACATACCTCAAGCTCAAGATGCCAGGCCCCAACGGGGTCATCACCGTCGGATCCACGTACCGACACACGTACGAATGTGACGTGGAGTGCGTGGAGTACGCTGAGGCCCTCGTCGAGTCCGAGGCCCTCATCGCCGACCTAGAGTGCCTCTCCAAGGAGGTGCCTGATGCGAAGCGCCACGTCGGCAACTTCGAACTGGCTGAAGCGGTTAAGTCCGTCCCTCTCGACCCCAACAACGATGCCGATAAGAAAGTATAGATCGGCTCCGAGCTCGACCCCAAATAGGAAGCAGTGCTCGTCGATTTTCTCTGCACAAACGCCGAAATTTTTGCGTGGAGGCCCTCAGACATGCCCGGCATACCGAGGGATGTCGCCGAGCACTCACTGGATATCCGAGCTGGAGCCCGACCCGTGAAGCAGCACCTGCGTCGCTTTGACGAAGAGAAGCGCAGGGCCATAGGCGAGGAGGTCCACAAGCTGATGGTTGCAGGGTTCATCAAAGAGGTATTCCATCCCGAATGGTTAGCTAACCCTGTGCTTGTGAAAAAGAAAGGTGGGAAATGGAGGATGTGCATCGACTACACCGGGTTGAATAAAGCATGTCCGAAGGTTCCCTACCCTCTGCCTCACATCGATCAAATTGTGGACTCCACTGCTGGGTGCGAAACCCTGTCATTCCTCGATGCCTATTCATGTTGTCACCAAATCAAGATGAAAGAGTCCGACCAGCTCGCGACTTCTTTCATCACACCTTTTGGCATGTATTGTTATACTACTATGCCATTTGGCTTGAGGAATGCAGGTGCAACATACCAAAGGTGCATGAACCACGTGTTCGGAGAGCACATCGGTCGAACGGTCGAGGCTTACGTCGATGACATCGTTGTCAAGATGAGGAAAGCCTCTGACCTCCTCTCTGACCTTGAGACAACGTTCAAGTGTCTGAGAGCGAAAGGCGTGAAACTCAATCCCGGGAAGTGTGTCTTCGGAGTTCCCCGAGGCATGCTCCTGGGGTTCATCGTCTCCGAGCGGGGCATCGAGGCCAACCCGGAGAAAATCGCGGCCATCACCGACATGGGGCCTATCAAATATTTGAAAGGAGTACAGAGGGTCATGGGATGCCTTGCGGCTCTAAGCCGCTTCATCTCACGCCTCGGCGAGAGAGGATTGCCCTTGTACCACCTCTTAAAGAAGGTCGAGCGCTTCACTTGGACCCCCGAGGCCGAGGAAGCCCTCGGAAACTTAAAGGCACTCCTTACCAACGCGCCCATCTTGGTGCCCCCCGCTGCGGGAGAATCCCTCTTGATCTACGTAGCCGCAACCACTCAGGTGGTCAGCGCCGCGATCGTAGTCGAGAGACAAGAAGAAGGGCATGCACTGCTCATCCAGAGGCCGGTCTACTTCATCAGCGAAGTGCTATCCGAGACCAAGATCTGCTACCCGCAAATTCAGAAGCTACTGTATGCGGTAATTCTGACGCGGCGAAAATTGCGACACTACTTTGAGTCTCATCCGGTGACTGTGGTGTCATCCTTCCCCTGGGTGAGATCATCTAGTGCCGAGAGGCCTCGGGTAGGATAGCAAAGTGGGCAGTGGAGCTCATGGGCGAAACACTCTCATTCGCCCCGGCCCTCAGAAGGCCATAAAATCCCAAGTCTTGGCAGATTTCCTCGCGGAATGGGTCGACACCCAATTGCCGACAGCTCCGATCCAGGCCGAACTTTGGACCATGTACTTCGATGGGTCGCTCATGAAAACCAGAGCAGGCGCTGGCCTGCTCTTCGTTTCACCCCTCAGAAGGCATCTTCGCTACGTGATATGCCTCCATTTTCTGGCGTCAAACAACATGGCCGAGTACGAGGCTTTGGTTAATGGGCTGCGCATCGCCGTTGAGCTAGGGGTTCGGCGCCTTGACGCTCGTGGCGACTCGCAGCTTGTCATTGACCAAGTCATGAAGAACTCCCACTACCGTGACCGGAAGATGGAGGCCTACTGCGACGAAGTTCGGTGCCTGGAAGACAAGTTCTATGGGCTAGAGCTCAACCATATCGCTCGACGGTACAACGAGACTGCGGATGAGCTGGCCAAAATAGCCTCGGGGCAGACAACGGTTCCCCCGGACGTCTTCTCCAGAGACATACATCAACGCTCCGTCAAGATCAACGACACGCCCGAGCCCGAGGAGGCCTCGACCCAGCCCAAGGTACCCTCGGCTGCCAAGGGTGAGGCCTTGCGCGTCGAGGGAGAGCGGAATGGGGTCACGCCAAACCCGAACTGGCGGGCCCCGTACCTTGAATATCTCCTCCGAGGAGAGCTGCCCCTCGACAAGGCCGAAGCTCGGCGACTAGCGCGGCGCGCCAAGTCGTTCGTCTTACTGGGTGATGAAAAGGAGCTCTACCACCACAGCCCCTCAGGCATTCTCCAACGATGCATATCCGTCGCTGAAGGACAAGAGCTGTTGCAAGAGATACACTTGGGGGCTTGCGGTCACCATGCAGCACCTCGAGCCCTCGTGGGGAACGCCTTCCGACAAGGTTTCTACTGGCCGACCGCGGTGGCCGACGCCACTTGGATTGTACGCTCCTGCCAAGGGTGTCAATTCTACGCAAGACGGACGCACCTGCCCGCTCAGGCCCTGCAGACAATACCCATCACCTGGTCGTTTGCTGTGTGGGGTCTGGACCTCGTCGGTCCCTTGCAGAAGGCACCTGGGGGCTTCTCGCACCTGCTGGTCACCATCGACAAATTCTTCAAGTGGATCGAGGTCTGACCCCTAACCAGCATCAGGTCCGAGCAGGCGGTGGCGTTCTTCACGAACATCATCCATCGCTTTGGGGTCCCGAACTCCATCATCACCAACAATGGCAAACAGTTCACTAGGAAGAAGTTCCTGGACTTCTGCGAGGACCACCACATCCGTGTGGACTGGGCCGCCGTAGCTCACCCCATGACGAATGGGCAGGTGGAGCGTGCCAACGGTATGATTTTGCAGGGACTAAAACCAAGGATCTACAACGACCTCAACAAGTTTGGCAAGCGGTGGATGAAAGAGCTACCCTCGGTGGTCTGGAGTCTGAGGACGACGCCAAGCTGAGCCACGGGTTTCTCGCCGTTCTTTCTAGTCTATGGGGCCGAGGCCATCCTACCCACAGACTTAGAATACGGTTCCCCGAGGACAAAGGCGTACGACGACCGAAGCAACCAGACCAGCCGAGAAGATTCACTGGACCAGCTCGAAGAAGCTCAAGACGTGGCCTTACTACACTCGGCGCGATATCAGCAGTCTCTGCGACGCTACCATGCCCAAAGGGTTCGGTCCCGAGGCTTCCAGGTGGGAGACCTGGTACTTCGGCTGCGATAAGACGCCCGAGGGCGCCACAAGCTTACTCCTCTCTGGGAAGGGCCGTTCATCATCGCCAAGATTTTGAAGCCCGAATCATACAAGCTGGACAACGATCAAGGCAAGGTCTACCGCAACGCTTGGAACATCCAACAACTACGTCGCTTCTACCCTTAAAATGTTTCAAGTCATTCAAGTACCTCGTTTTCTTTACATACGTAAATAAAGTCTAACCATCAAGGAAGGATCAGCCTTGCCTCGGCAAAGCCTGACCCTCCCTCGGGGGCTAGAAGGGGGGAACCCCCTTTGCGTCAAAATTTTCCTCGGAAAAGTTTTCTACCAAAGGAAAAGTTTTCTACCAAAATGACTTTCGTGCTTTCCGACTATATCGGCAGCGGGATCCTAAAAACGACGAGAGTACACGTAAGCGGCAAGGCTGACCGAGCCGAGGGACTCCTACGCCTCCGGGATACAGATACCTCACTCATCACCTTCCGCGAAAAGTAACTCATGCTCGGATAAGCAATTCTGCTACCGACAAACAAGACCTAAGGCTCGAAACGAGAGGAAAGAAAATGCAGCTTTATAATATGACAATAAGATGTTTAGTCCTCGGCGGCCACGAAAAACATATGCATACTCCAGGCAAACTGTTTCGGCAGGATCAGACATTGGCAGGGCCGCCCTCGGCGTCGTCTCCACCCTTGGCAAGATCTGGCCCGGCCCCAGACGGCGACGCGAGCGGAAGGATCTCCACCTCAAAGGAGGACGCCAGCACTGCGCTTGGGCCTGCCACGGCCATGTCAAGCCTCTGGACCTTGGCTAAGGCAGCCTCATCTTCGTCGGGTACGCAGTACCCCTCGCTGACCCGCTCCAGATCCACGTCGTAGTGGGAAGCGAGCACGGCGAAGGCCCATCTAATGTCGTGGTGCAGCGCCCCGCGGAGTCTGCTGCACACATGGCCGCCCAAGGCCCGCAGGTGACTCTAGGGGGAGCTACCCGACGGGACGTCGTCGAGGCCAAAGGTCCGGCAAAAGTCTGAGATGGCCTCGGACATAGCCACGTGGTCGGCCTCCTTCTGCTTGGTCGCCTGGGCAAGTGCCTTGACGGACTCGTTAAGAGCCGTCTCGAACTCTGCAGAAAGCCGAACAAAATTCTTCAGACATGAGTCGAAGAATGAAGCTGAATCAAAGTCACAAAGTGGTCGAAACGTACCTTCGGCCCGGGCACGCTGCTGCGAAGCCACGGCTTGGGCAGACTGGGCAGATCCGACGGCCACGGCTAGGTCCTCCGCAAGGGTCCCGGCCCGAGCAGACGCCTCGGCTAGCCGCTCCATAGCCTCAGCCAGCTGACCCCTAAGGGCCTCAGCCTGGCCCACGACCTCGGCAGCTTGGCTCCAAGATTGGTCCCGCTCGCCGATGACCTAGCCAAGCTCCAGATGCCGCTGCTCCAGCTCCGTCTGTGCCGACGCTGCCTCTGCCCGCGCCGCCGCTGCCTCCGACTTCAGCTCATCACGGAGCAGCCGAAGGTCTGCCACCTCGGTGCTCCGTTGGGCGAGGCGTTCATTAGCCTTGGCAAGCACGGCCTTCTGGGACCGTAGCGAACCCCAGACGCCGCTCTCACGGCGGATGAACAGCGACTTGGCGGTGCACATATCCGCAAGTTCCTGAGGAAGGAAAGCAGGGTATTACAAAGAATGCCCTGGTCACGCAAGGCATACGCCCAAATCCTTACCTGGAAGACCCTGGGAACGTCCCTGGAAAGGACCTCCATGGACAACCGAAACGACCTCATCGCCGCCTCGGCATGCTCACGAAGCTCATTCCGAGACTGCTCCTCCCGCTCATCGTTGAGGAAAAGGAGGAGCTCCGAGGCGCCGCGGCTCCAGAACCAGAGCGGCTGCCCGTGCCACTCATTGGGGTTGCGCTGCGCGGGGATAAGGCCGCTGCTCCCCAAGACGGGTCGCGGTTCTGCGCCCCTCCTCTAAGGCGTCGAGTCCCCCTGCAGTCGACGCGTCGGACACCATCGCAGTCGACGTACTGGGCCCCCCTCGGCTAAGGTGGCGGGCCTCCGAAAACCGACCCCGGCAACGGCGCTTACCCTCTCCTCGTGGCGAGAACGGGGAGGTCGGGGACAACCACGAGCGATGGCACCTCAACCATCCCGACGTCGGAGGCAACGGGTGGCTCCACGGGCGAATTAGTGACGGCCCCGGCACGGGTCGATGCCGGCGCCGGCAACAGGTCAGGCGGGCCTGGGGCCGCGGCTGCGTCAATGGTCTCCCCCGGCACGATGGCCGCCCGACAGAGGGGTCGGCCTGGGGGACTTGCCCCATGGCAACTCGTGCCGCATGGGCCCCCCGCTCAAGGGCGCTTTGTGTGGAGGCCAGCCAACCGGCATGGTGCACCGTGGCACAGGCTGTGGAGGCCAGCCCCGTCTTAAGGGCCTTCCTGGGGGCTAGACCAGTCATGCCCTGCCCCCGCTTGCTGAAAGAAAGAGAGAAGGCAAGATCAAGACACACAGAGAAAAAACCAAAACAGAGGTATCCTCGGATACTTACCCGCTCCGGACCAAGGCCAATCGTGCCTGCGGGGAGGCCCCTCGGGCCTCGATCCCTGTAGGTGCTGCCGAGGGTTGCCCCGCTGCCGACTCCAGCGCCGACTCCGCCTCGACCGCCCGAGGCACCGAAGGGGCGGCCTGCCCGGGCGTCGTCACGACGACCGGAGGATCAACCTCCTGTACAACCAGCACGGGCGCTTGCTCTTGGGGAACAGGCAGATTGGCCTGACTCCCCGGAGTCACCTCGATTACCTCGGCCAAGGGGTCAAGTACCCCCTCGGCTTGCCTCCGCTCCTTGGACCGAGACCTTGAAGTCTCGGCCCCAGATACTGATGGTGCCAGCCCACTTGGAGGCTGGCTCGGCGACCCCTGGCCCGACCTCAGATCCGGCTGAGGCCAAGACGGGCCGCCATGTCGTCATCCTCGTCATCATCATCATCATCGTCGTTGTCAGGCGTCTCCGGCGACGGCTCCCTCGGGAGCCCGTCCCTCTCCTGTCTCTGACGACGCTTCTCCAAGGCTTCCCAAGCCCGCATCCGCTCGTGAGCCCGGGCCTTTTCCGCATCCTTCTTCTCCTTTTTCTACTCCGCGGCGATCCTCCACGCGGCTCGGCCCACCGCGTCCTCCGGGACCGGTGGCAGGGAGAGTTTAAAACCCCTCAACCCCTGGGGACGAATGGAAATCTCAATGGTAAGAATCAAAGGCAACTCGGCGCAAAATAGGAGAAGGAACAGACACTCACCAGGGGCACGTACCCACGCTTGGGATGCATCACGGGCTAGGTAAGGGCGCCGGCATCCAGCCTCCCTACCGCACCCGCTACCCGCCTGCGGAGGTCGTCGGCGGAGAGGGAAGCCGAGGACATCTGCGAGCCCTCCAAATCAACCCCTGGCTTCATCTCCGAGAGCTGCAACCGCCGCTCTGCCAAAGGGAGCACCCTCCGGCGATGGATGGCGGCAACAACCCCCGCAGTGGTGAGCCCCTCATCTCTTAACTTCTGCAAGGCATCCAGAAGAGGCTGGAGCATCTCCTGTTTCTCGCGCGTGGCCCCCCAGCGCCAGTTACTGCCGGCGGCGGTCACCACTCGTTGAGAAAATGACGGAAGCCTCCCATCGTCGTTCCGGAGATAAAACCACCGGCGCTGCCACCCCTTGTTCGAAGACACAAGGGTGGCAGAGATGTACTGCTGCATGCGCCCTGGCCTCAACTGGAAGGTGCATCCACCTGCCCGCACCGCCATACGGACCTTCTTCGCCTCTGTCGTCCAGGCAAAGAGCTCCGCGGAGAAGAGATGGGTCCACAAATCCCAGTGAGGATCAATCCCCAAAAAACCCTCGCAAACCGCCGCGAAGATGGTCGCTTGCACAATGGAGTTGGGGTTGAAGTTATGCAGCTCCACCCCGTAGTAGTGCAGGAGCGCCCGCATGAAACGGCTCGCTGGCACTCCAAACCCCCGCTCGTGGAAGGGGATAAAGCTGACCACATACCCCGGCGGCGGAGTCGGGTCGGCCTCTCTCGGGGCCATCCACTCCGGTTGCGGCCCACCGGAGAGGGGATGGAGCAAACCATCGGCAACAAGGGCCTCCAAATCCCCCACGACGACGGTGGAGGAAGGCCACGGGTCGCGCGGTGGAACGACGATCACCTTGTCAGCCATCGCCGAACAAAGGTGGTGGAGGCGGAAGGGATGAGGTGTGCGGTTTTCTTTTCTCTGGCTATTCTCTTAGGTTGCGGAAACCAAAGCAGAAGGCAAGCGCAAATGGCAGAGTAAAGAACCACCGCCAGCCCCTCTTCCGGGTATATAAAGGCCCGGGCGAGATCCATTCAAAACTTTGCCCGAACTCGCCACAAAATTCAAACTCGAAGGTGAAACGCCCGTTCCTCGAACGACTCGCGCACGCGCAACGGCCGCCCCGCGAATCGTCCGTCCCATCGCATTAACTCCTCGGTAGGGCAAGCGACACCCTTGGCAGGCAAGGCAGGCGTCGTTTCACCTCCGCCATGATGACCGCATCAAAAAAGGTGCGCCACAATATTTAAATCCATATTTTTTTCCTTTTCCTCTCTCTCTCTCTCTCTCTTGCCACAGGGACCGGGAAAGGGGATATTTCGAAAAGGATCCTTCTCAGCGAAGGAAACGGGCCCCTGAGCCCTCCTACTGATCAGGGGATCGAAGGCTGGCCCCTTGGAAGGGTTCGACAGCCGCCCTAGAGCACTCGGGCTCTAAGCCCATTACTGATCAGGGGTTCGAAGGCTGGCCCCTCGGAAGGGTTCGACAGCCGCCCCAGAGCACCCATGCTCTGCGTCCATTACTGATCAGGGGTTCGAAGGCTGGCCCCTGGGAAGGGTTCGACAGCCGCCCCAGAGCACACAGAGTGAGGGATGACTCTGGGTACGTCCGTTACATGGTCGAGGCTCGGGCTACGCTCCTGAGGTACCCTAGGACATTTCTGAGACCAGCAGGAGCGATGTTGTAATGGAATCCCACCAGAGGGAGGCATCAAGCCCTCGAACCCTATCGAATGGGTTTGAGTCCAGCAAATCACCTGCAGGTACTTTTGGAGCACGCCTCTGGGCCACTAGCCGACCCTTATCGAACAGGGCACGGGCGTCCACTCGGATCACATGTGAGCAACTCACTGGAAACACCATGTTTGGCGCCCTTCGAGGGCAACATGGCGCTTCCCCCCCCCCTTCCTCCTTGCGGAAAGGCGACGAAGGGGCGTATAATAAAAGTCGAGACAGTCCTTGATCGTCCTCTCGCTCCGTGTAGAGGCTCGAGGCTGCTCCCGCAACTCGGCTACGGCCAAACCGTTGACAGCGTCAACAAACTAGCCTAAAAACTCGGAACCTGACCATACACCAAGGCTACGGCCAGACCGCATGAGGGAACAACCAGGCCGGCCAAGGCATCATGAAAAGCATTAAGACCTCAAAGGAGTCAAACCACTCCTTCGAGGCCTCGGGGGCTACACCCGGCGGGTGCGCTCGCGCGCACCCACCAGAACAAAGTATAACCGAGAAAGGCCAGTCCCCTCACAAAGAAATGCGGCAAAGCCTCCAAGCGAGTACCAACACTCCCTTCGAGGCTCGGAGGCTACTGTCGGGTACCGTAATTAGGGGTACCCCCAACACTCCTAAACACGACTGGTAAACATCCTCAGCACAAACTGCAAAGACTGATGGGCACGGTTCAGGTCAAGACCTCATCTACCAAGGGACGCAGTCTCGCCTCGCCCGAGCCCGGCCTCGGGCGGGAGCAGTAGTTCCGGACGAATTCACGCCTCGCCCAAGGGCCTCCTTAGGCGGTGGGTGCACCCTCGGCTCGCCCGAAGCCCAGCTCAGGCAGGCTTCGTCGAGAAGCAACCTTGGCCAAATCGCCTTACCAACCGACCGTATCGCATGCGCATTCAATGCGAAGATCACCTGACACCTTATCCTGACACGCGCGCCTCAGTCGGCAAGGTCGAAGTGACCGTAGTCACTTCGCCCTTTCACTGACCGACCTGACAGGAAAACAGCGCCGCTCGCCCTGCTCCGACTGCTGTGCCAACCACCCGGGTAAGGCTTACAACAGCCGAGTTCAGCCTCGGGCGCAACAGGAAGCTCCGCCTCGCCCGACCTTAGGCCTCAGCCTCGGGTGGAGATCTCCGCCTCGCCCGACCCTAGGACTCGGCCTCAGCCTCGGCCTCGGGAGGAATCGCGTCCTCGCCCGACCCTGGCCTCAGCCTCAGGAGAAGTCTCCGCCTCGCCCGACCTTGGGCTCGGACCGACCGTGCCACAGGGGATACATCATTACCCTACCCCTAGCTAGCTCAGGCTACGAGGGAACAAGACCGGCGTCCAATCTGGCTCGCCCCGGTAACAGGTAATGATGGTTCCCCGCGTGCGTCCATGACGTTGGTGGTTCTCAGCCCCCTACGGAAGCAAGGAGACGTCAGCAGGATCCCAGCCGCACAGCCAGCTGTGCTTCTACAGGGCTCAGGCACTTCTCCGACAGCCACGATATCGCGTACGCAGGGCTCAAGCACTTCTCTGACAGCCACGTTGGCATGTACACAGGGCTCAGGCACTTCTCTGCCAGACACGTTAGCGCATAGCTACACTCCCCATTGTACATCTGGACCCTCTCCTTGCATCTATAAAAGGGAGGTCCAGGACCTTCCTATAGAAGAGGTCGCGCGGGGGGACGAGCAAACGAACAGGCTCTCTCTCTCTCTCGCGACGCTTGTAACCCCTACTACGAGCACCTCCGGTGCGAGATAATACAAGCCGCATTCCCCCTTGTGTTCCATCTTGCGCCAACCCATCTGGGCAGGGACACACAGCAATAAATTCACTGGTCGGCTCGGTTGAGGTCCCCCGGGTCCGAAACACCGACACATATATCAGCTTTATAGTGCAGACCCGATACTGGTTGAGCTACACCTTGCAGTATAGGATTCATCTCCTCACGACTTTGCAATGGACAAGGCCTTGAATTGCTAGTCTTGTGTAAGATGGTTTCACCTATAGGCATCACAGATACTAGGCCGCCTAAAGCCATGCCTCTGATTGAAGCGTTACAGCCATGCTCCCGTGTCTTTTAGTGAATTTATTTGAGATTACCCACATATCATAGACTGCGACCTCACAGTCCCGCTCACAAAGGTGTCATGTGCCGATGAGGAGTCTTATGTGGGGTTCCAAAAGCAAGAAAAGACAATATGTTTAAATCCTCTCGAATGAGAGTTATGTTTGACAAAAGAAAACTTTACAATACAACCTTGCATGCACAATCATCTTTTATATTAAAAATCTCCAAAGCTCCACCCAGCTCAATGCATATAGTGTGTATAGATGGGCTTGCCCAGTATGAGACTACTCACCCTATAAATAGTGCATATATATAATTTTTGTTTCTCTATTTAATTTTGAAAGGGAAATGTGCCCTTGGGCCATTTCTATAATTGTTTTGGTGATTAGATGCCCAACACATTGTTTAAAGTTTATAAGTACCAAGATGCTAATCAAGGAACAAGGTATGTCTCCGGACTTAGTAAAGTGTTTTTGGGTACTAACATGTTTATTTAAGTGCTAGAGACATAACCAAGAAAAGAGAAAAAGGATTGAAGAAGAAGTGGTTATGATCAGCCAAACCAGCACCAGCCTGCCACACCGGACTGTCCGGTGGTGCACCGGACAGTGTAGGCTACCCAGGCTGGCCCGGCGACGAAGTCGCTGCTCTCGGGAATCGGCAGGGCGACGTGGCTATAAATCACCAGATTGTCCGGTGGTGCACCAGACTGTCCGGTGAGTCTTCAGCGCCCGCGCCCAAGCACTTCGGCGACGAACTCATCACTCTCGAGAAAAGGAGAAGGCGCCACGACTAAAATTCACTGGACTGTCCAGTGAGCCAACGGCACCCGCGGACAACGGTCATCTGCGCGATCAATGGGTGACACGTGGTTGAGCCAACGATCGGATGTTCACACCGGACTGTCCGGTGTGCACCGAACAGTGTACGATGTGCCAACGGGACCAAAGATCCAACGGTCAGCTTTGCAAGAAAAGGAAGGAGATCTGGCACCAGATAGCTACTGTTCATGTTCGGTGGTGCACCGGACTGTCCGGCGCTCCACCCGACAGAAGGCAAGAATTTCCTTCCAAGCTGATATCCAACGGCTCCTAGCTGCCTTGGGGCTATAAAAGGGACCCCTAGGCGCATGGAGCAAAATACTAAGCATTCACTAAACATCCTAAGACTTCCAGACTCCGCAATCACGCAATCGGTTCATAGTGTTAGAGATTTGAGCATCGTTCGAGTTGTAAACTCCCTGCACCGTGATCCCATGCTCACGTCTTGGCTTTTGTGCATGTGTTTGCTGCGATTTGAGTCTTGCGTGTGTTGCTTTCCCTCCCTTACTCCTGTGCTTCTTGTGTGATCAACATTGTAAGGGCGAGAGGCTCCAACTTGTGGATATTCCTCGCGAACAAGAAGAGAACTCTAAAAAGAAAAGACCGTGGTATTCAAGTTGATCTTTGGATCACTTGAAATGGTTGAGTGCAACCCTCGTCCATTGGGACACCACAACGTGGAAGTAGGCAAATGTTACTTGGCTGAACCACGGATAAACACAGTGTGTCTCTTGTGTTGCTTTCCTGTGTGATTGATTCCATCTCAAGAGCTCGCTTTATAACCACATGGTTTAATCTAACTAACATATTGTAAACCAAGTTTGTATTATTAGTATTGAATTTTGCTGGATCACCTATTCACCCCCCTCTAGGTGCTCTCAAATTTGATTTAAGACTCATTATCATTTGGCAAATCAATGTAATTTTATAGCCTCTTGTGATAAGAGTTTTTTTACATTATTGAGATCTTTCAAGGATCGGGGCACTTCAACAATCCTAAGTGACACCGTGAGCCACCAAATAAATGAGCTTGTTCAGATTCCATTCACCATTAGTGCAACATGTCTTACGTCAAGAGGAATATGGCTAGAAGAATACACCTAAAACATGTCTTACCAAGTCAAACAAATCCATACAATAAACATGTCTCCCTCGTAGGTACATCTATATTATAACATATCATAGACCCAATTAAAGTGTCTATGATGCCTTTCTAAAATTGGGCCAGGGTGTTGGTAACTGATCAAAAGCATTTAATCACTCTCATTATTTAATACATTCAACATCCACCTCGTCCTTCTCGTTCTTGCATGAGATGCACGAGCTAGATGGTGAATTTATTAAAGAATGGGAGAGTGATTAAATTCTATTGATCAGTTACCAACACCTCGACCCGATTTTCAAAAGGCACCCTCGACACTTTAATTTTGCTCTTAATATGTTGTAATATAGACATGCCTATGATGGAGACATATTTGTTGTATGGATTCTGTTTAACATGGTAAGACACAGTTCATTGGTATTCTTCAAGCCATACTCCTTGATATGACCATACCAACCAACATGCAAGCATCAGCAACCTTGTCGACCAATCCGGTAAGCTCACCGACCTATACGCCAACCAAAGCCCTTACTAGACCAATCACTCGTAGTCGAGCGAAGAAGATACAACAAAAGGTGCATAAGTTACTTTATAAATTTCAATTAAATACTAATGAGAACTTTATGCTACCTAAATCATGTATGTTGATGTTGCTTAGGTACACCAAAGAAGAAGGGCAAAATACATTAAGGACGACTCAAAAAGAAGAATCACGTCCGAGTCCGCCCATCATGACAGAACCATCCAGAATAAACAGTCATATCTTTTGATTCTCAAAAGTTATGAGAGCTCATAAGCACTTGTTGAAAATCTATTGAAGTCGAGTTTCCCAAGCCCGACTTAATTGGATTTTCAAGTATGGCGCCCAACCTATTTTATTGCTCATTGGTCAAAAGGTCAACAGTCTGCTTGATTATCAAGTTTTCGTATTAAATTGCATCATTCTATGAAGTTTCATAATACATGCTATACATGGTTCGAAAGTTTATCAAGTTAGCTTTTCAACGCATCTGGCCTCGCGTCATTTGGAGATTCCTAGGTGAAGTTATTATCAAAATAGTAAAGACTGCGTAGAAGTCAAACAGCCACCGGAATTACGAAGATCTCCCCAAAGAGGCCCTTCACATTAGCACGTTAAAATACTTTATTTTCGTTTTTACACCTATCTAGGAGGGTTGTTACTAGTATAAATACCTCCCACATCTATGATGTAAAAAAACTTTGATGATTTGATAATCCAAGTGATTTATGCAGTCGAGACTGTTGAGTGCTTACTCTAACCCTATGTTGGGACGAAGGCTGAACATAAAATTGATTTTCACTGGTGATTCAGTTAAGACAACAGCTAGTTGTCGGTGTTTCGACCCCGGAGGGTCCCTGGACCGACGAGTAAATTGTCGCTGCATGTCCCAGCCTAGATGGGTCAGCGCGAGACGGAGCACGAAGGGGGAAAAAAGGGAGACAGGCAAAAGGGGAAACCCGCGGCCTTCGTGTTGTCCTGCGCCCAGGTCAGGTGCGCTTGTAGTAGGGGGTTACAAGCGTCCGCATGGGAGAGAGCGAGAGCCTTATACGCGTCAGCCCGTCCTCCCGCGCGGCCAACCTTCTCGTACGAGAGCCCTGGACCTTCCTTTTATAGGCGTAAGGAGAGGACCCAAGTGTACAATTGGAGAAGTAGCAGCGTGCTAACGTGTCTAGCAGAGAGGAGCTAGAGCCCTAATTACATGCCGTCGTGGTAGCCGGAGAGGTTTTGGCACCCTGTTCATGTGATGTCGTGGCCGTCGGAGGAGCGCTGGAGCCATGCGGAAGGACAGCTGTCGGGGCTATCGAGTCCTTGCTGACGTCTCCTTGCTTCCGTAAGGGGCTGAGAGCCGCCGTCGTCATGGAGCACGCGGGGCGCCATCATTATTTGTTTACCGGGGCGAGCTTGATGGGATGCCGGTCTTGTCCCTCGTAGCCTGAGCGAGCTAGGGGTAGGGTAATGATGGCCCCTCCTGTGGTCGGTCCGAGCCCTGGGTTGGGCGAGGCGGAGGCTCCTCCGAGGTCGAGGTCGAGTCTGTCTTCCGAGGTTGAGGTCGAGCCCGAGCCCCGGGTCGGGCGAGGCGGAGACCGTCGTCCGAGGCCAAGGCTGAGTTCGAGCCCTGGGCTCGGGCGAGGCAGAGTTCGTCGTCTTCCAGAGCCGAGGCTGAGTCCGAGCCCTGGGGTCGGTCGAGGCGGAGTTCGTCGTCTTCCGAGGCCGAGGCTGAGTCCGAGCCCTGGGGTCGGGCGAGGCGGAGTTCGTCGTCTTCTGGGGCCGAGGCTGAGTCCGAGCCCTGGGGTCGGGCGAGGCGGAGTTCGTCGTCTTCCGGAGCCGAGGCTGAGTCCGAGCCCTAGGGTCGGGTGAGGCGGAGTTCGTCGTCTTCCGGAGCCGAGGCTGAGTCCGAGCCCTGGGGTCGGGCGAGGCGGAGTTCGTCGTCTTCTGGAGCCAAGGCTAAGTCCGAGCCCTGGGGTCGGGCGAGGTGGAGACGGGGGTCGAGCCCTAGGGTCGGGCGAGGCGGAGTTCGTCGTCTTCCGGAGCCGAGGCTGGACTTGGCTGCTGTCAGCCTCACTCTGTCGAGTGGCACAGCAGTCGGAGTGACGCAAGCGGCACTGTTTTCTTGTCAGGTCGGTCAGTGGAGCAGCGAAGTGACTGCGGTCACTTCGGCTCTGTCGACTGAAAAGCGCGCGTCAGGATAAGGTGGTCAGGCCATCCTTGCATTAAATGCTCCTGCGATATGGTCGGTTGGCGTGGCGATCTGGCCAAGGTTGCTTCTCTGCGAAGATTGGGCCTCGGGCGAGCCGAAGGTGTGTCCGTTGCTTGAGGGGGCCCTCGGGCGAGACGTGAATCCTCCAGGGTCGGCTGCCCTTGCTCGAGGCTGGGCTCGGGCGAGGCGAGATCATGTCCCTTGAGTGGACTGAGCCTTGACCTAATCGCACCCATCAGGCCTTTGCAGCTTTGTGCTGATGGGGGTTACCAGCTGAGATTAGGAGTCTTGGGGGTACCTCTAATTATGGTCCCCGACAGTAGTCCCCGAGCCTCGAAGGGAGTTTTGATACTCGCTTGGAGGCTTTTGTCGCACTTTTTTGCAAGGGGACCGGCCTTCCTCGGTTGCGTTTCATTCCGGTGGGTGCGTGCGAGCGCACCCGCCGGGTGTAGCCCCCGAGGCATCGGAGGAGTGGTTTGACTCCTTCGAGGTCTTAGTGCGTTTTGTGATGCTTCGGCCGGTCTAGTTGTTCCCTCATGCGAACTGGCCGTAGCCCGGGTGCACAATTGAGTCCCAAGTTCTCGGGCTGGTATGTTGACGCTGTCAACAGTTCGGCCGGAGCCGGGTTTGTGAGAGCAGCCCCCGAGCCTCCGCACAGAGCGAGAGAACGGTCGAGGACAGACTCAGCTTTTTACATATGCCCATGCGTCGCCTTTCCGCAAGGAGGAGGGGGGAAAGCGCCATGTTGCCCTCGGAGGGCACCGAACATGGTGTCTCCAGTGAGTTGCTAACGGGTAATCCGAGTGGACGCCCATGCCCCATTCGTTAGGGGTCGGCTAGTGGCCCGGAGACGCGCTCCAAAAGTACCTGCGGGTGATTTGCCGGACCCGGTCCCCTTTTGACGGGGTCCGAGGGCTCGATGCCTCCCTCTGGTGGGATTCCGTTACAAAATCATTCCCGTCGGTCTCGGAAATGTCCTAGGGTACCTCGGGAGCGTAGCCCGAGCCTTGGTTATGTATCGAACATACCTAGGGTCATCCCTCGCTCTGTGTCTGAGGCGGCCGTCGAACCCTTCGGGGGCCAGCCTACGAACCCCTAATCAGTAGTGGGCGCGGAGCCCGAGTGGCCTGAGGCGGCCGTTGAACCCTTCCGAGGGGCCAGCCTTCGAACCTCTGACTAGTAGTGGGCGTGGAGCCCGAGTGCTCTGAGGCGGCTGTTGAACCCTTCCGAGGGGCCAGCCTTCGAACCTCTGATCAGTAGGGGGGCTCGGGGCCCGCTTCCTTCGTGGAGAAGGATCCCTTTCGGAGTATCCCCTTTCCCGGTCCCTGTAGCAAGAGAGAGAAAGAGGAAGTGGAAAAGGATACGAAATCGAATGACGTGGCACACCTTTTTTGACGCGGTCATCAGGGCGGAGGTGAAGCGTCGCCTGCTTCGCCTGTCAACGGTGCCGCCTGTCCTGTCGCAGAATTAATGCGACGGGACGAGTGGCTCGCGGGGCGGCCGTTGCGCGTGCGCGAGCCGTTCGAGGAACGGGTGCCTCGCTTTGAGTTTTGAATCTCGTGGCGGGTTCGGGCGAAGTGTTGAACGGGTCTCGCCTGGGCCTTTATATATTCGGGAGAGGGACCGGTGACGGTTCTTTACTCTGTTGCTCGCCTCCCACTTAGGTTTTTGCAACCCGAGGGAATAGCTAGAGAAAGGAAACCGCGCACCCAGTCCTTTCCGCCACCAGCTCTTCTGCTTGGTGATGGCCGACCGGGTGACCATTGTTTCGCCGCGCGACCCGTGGCCTTTCTCCACCGTCACGGCGGATGACCTGGAGGCCCTTGTTGTTGAGGGTTTGCTTCGCCCTTTCTCCGGTGACTCGCAGCCGGAGTGGATGGCCCCTCCGAGCGGAGCCGCCCCGTCCCCGCCGCCGGGGTATGTGGTGAGCTTCGTCTCCTTTCACGAGCGGGGATTTGGAGTGCCGGCAAGCCGATTTATGCGGGTGATTCTGCACGTCTACGGGGTGGAGCTGCACAACCTCAGTCCCAACTCCATCTCGCAAGCCGCCATCTTCGCGGTGGTTTGTGAAGGATACTTGGGGATTGACCCTCACTGGGACCTATGGACCCATCTCTTCTCCGCGGACCTTTTTGCCTCGCCGACGGGGGAAAGAAGGGTTCACATGGCGGTGCGGGCCGGTGGCTGCATCCTCCAGCTGAGGTAGGCACGGGCGCTGCAGTACATCCCTGCCATCCTCGCGTCTTCGAACAAAGGGTGGCAGCGCCGGTGGTTTTATCTCCGAAATGACGATAGGAGGCTCCCGTCGTTTTCTCAGCGAGTGGTGACCGCCGCCGCCAATAACTGGCGCTACGGGACCCCGCGCGACAGACAGAAGAATCTCCAGCCCCTTCTGAAGGCCCTGGAGGAGCTACGAGAAGGAGGGCTCACCGCCGCGGGGGTGGTTGCCGCCATTCATTGCCGGAGGGTGCTCCCCTTGATGGAGCGGCGGCTCCCACTTTGGGAGATGACACCGGGGGTCGACTTGGAGGGTTTGTGGATGTCCTCGGATCCCCTTCCCGTCGACGACCTCCACAGGCGGGTAGCCGGCACGGTAGGGAAGCCAGATGCCGGCGCCCTTTCCCAGCTCTTGATGCGTCCTGATCGCGGGTGTGTGTCCCTAGTGAGTGTCCGCTCCTTCTTTCTTCTTGTGTCGGATTGCCCTTGATTCTCACAGCCGAGACTTTTCGTTCGTTTCCAGGAGGTAGGGGCTCACAAGCCTTCCCTGCCACCGGTCCCCGAGGACGCGGTGGACTGAGCTGCGCGGAAGGTCACCGCGGAGAAGAGGAAAGAGAAGAAGGACGCAAAGAAGGCTCGGGCCCGCGAGCGGATGCGGGCTCAGGACGCCTTGGAAAGGCTCCGTCGTCGGCAGGAGAGGGATGGGCTCCCGAGGGAGCCGTCGCCGGAGACGCCTGACGACGACGACGACGATGAAGACAATGATGAAGACGATGACATGGCTACCTGCCTCGGCCTCAGCCCGGATCCGAGGCTAGGCCAGGGGTCGTCAAGCTAGCCCCCGAGCGGGCTGGTGCCGTCGGTATCCGGGGCCGGGACGTCGGGGTCCCGGTCCGAAGAGCGGGGGCAGACCGAGGGGGTACTTGACCCCTCGGCCGAGGTAGTTGAGGTGACCCCGAGGAGTCAGGTCGAGCTGCCTGTTCCCCGAGAACCGTTGCCCATGCCGACTGCGCAGGAGGGCGATCCTCGGGTCGTCGTGGCTGCGCCTGGACAGTCCATCCCTCGGGTGCCTCGGGCGCCCAAGGCGAGGACGGTACCGAAGCCGGCAGCGGGGCAGACCTCGGTGGTACCTTCAGGGATCGAGGTTCGAGAGACCTCCCCATAGGCATGATTGATCATGGCCCAGAGTGGGTAAGTATCTTAGGATATCCTCGTCCTGGCTCCTCCTTCGTATGTCCTGATCCTGATTTTCCCTTTCTCCTTAGCAAGCGGAGACACGGTTCGACCGGTCTGGCTCCCCGGAAGGTCCTCAAGACGGCGTCGGCTTCTACAGCTAGTGTCGTGCCGGGCCTCGGCGGCCAGCTGACCCCCTCGCAAGACGCCCCACAGCGGGGGGCTCAGGCGGCACCAGTTGCCGTGGGGCGAGCTCTCGAGGCTGACTCCTCTGTCGAGGCGGCCGTCACGCTGGGGGAGGCTGCTGGCGCAGCTGTGGCCTCGGGCCCACCAGACATGTCGCCGGTGCTGGCACCGGCGGCTGCCGAGGCCGTTGCCGTTCTGGCCGTGGAGTCACCCGTCGCTGCCGATCCTGCGATGGCCGAGGCGTCGCTACTTGGTGCCTCGGAGGAGGGGGGCACGGAACCGCGACCCGTTCTGGGGAGCGGCAACCTTGTCCCCGCGCGGCGCGGTCCCGACGGGCGGCGTCAGTTGCTCCGGTTCCGGACCCGTGGGGCCTCAGATCCCCTCTTCGTTCTTGACGATGAGCGAGAGGAGCAGTCTTGGGACGGGCTTCGCGAGTGTGCCGAGGCAACGGTGGGGTCGCTTCGGTCGACCTTGGAGGTCCTTTGCAGGGACGTTCCCAAGATCCTCCATGTAATGATTTCAAGCATACCTTTCACGTGATTAAGGCGTTCTTTGTGATGCCCCGCTTCCTTCCCTCAGGATCTGACGGATCTGAGCGCCGCCAAGTCGTCGTTCATCCGCCGTGAGGCCAATGTCTGGGGTTCGCTGCGGTCCCTGAGGACCACGCTTGCCAGAGCTACCGAGCACCTCTCCCAACGGAGCGCCGAGGTGGCGGACCTTCGGTTGCTCTGTGTCGATCTGGGAGCAGAGGCAGCAGTGGCACGCGCAGAGGCGCAGCGGCAGCAGTTGGAGCTTAGCCAGGTCATCGGCGACTGGGACCAATCTCGGGGCCGGGCCGCCGAGGCTGAAAGCCGGGCTGAGGCTCTTGGAGTCCAGTTAGCCGAGGCGTCTGCTCGGGCATGGGCCTTTGCGGCAGACCTAGCCGTGGCCCAAGCCGCGTCCTCGGAGCAACGCGCCCGAGCTGAAGGTATGTCTTGGCTGTTTTAAGATTTTGATTCGGCTTCGTTCCTCAACTCGTGTTTGAAGTCTTCTGCTTTGGCTGTTCGCAGAGCTCGAGTCTGCCCTTGATAAGTCCGCCAAGGCGCTTGCTCAGGCGGCCATGTCCAAGGCCATCTCGGCCTTTTGCCGGGTCTTTGGCTTCGACGACGTCCCCTCGGGAAGCTCCCCTCAAAGTCGCCTGCAGGCCTTGGGTGACCATGCGCGCGGCAGACTCCGTGAGCCGCTGCATCATGGTGTCAGGCGGGCCTTCGCCGTGCTCGCTTCCCACTATGACGTGGATCTGGAGCGGGTCAGCGAGGGGTATTGCCTTCCTGACGAAGATGAAGCTGCCCTGGCCGAAGTCCAGAGGCTTGACGCGGCCGCCGCGGGCCCATGCGCGGTGCTAGCGACCACCTTCGAGGTAGAGATCCTCCCGCTTGCGCCGTCGTCTGAGGCCGAGGCGGATCTCGTCGAGGGTGGAGACGAAGCCAAGGGCGCAGCTCCTTCTCCGGGCGACGCTTGATTCTACCGGAGCAGATTATTTTGAATGCATGTGTGTCTTTTGCGGCCGCCGAGGCCCAAACACTTTATCATCGTAATATAAGGTTGTGTCTCTTTTCCTCCTGTTTTGTGTATCCAGACTCGTTCGTCAGTAGCAGGATTGCTTACCCAAGTAAGAGTTATTTTTCATGGTAGGCGACGAGTGAGGTATCCGTATCCCAGAGGCGTAGGAATCCCTCAGCTCGGTCGGCCTTGCCACTTACATGCACCCTTATTCGTTTCTTGGGGTCCTGTTACCGATATAGCCGGGAGACGCGAAAGTCTTTTTGATGGAAGACTTTTTTCGAGGAAAATTTTGACGCAGAGGGGATTCCTCCCTTCTAGCCCCCGAGGGAGGGTCGGGCTTTGCCGAGGCAAGGCTGACCCTTCCTTGATGGTTAGACTTTATATGTGAACGAGGTGTACGAATGACTTGAAAGCATCTTAACGGTAGAAGCGATGTAGCTGTCGGATGTTCCAAGCGTTGCTGTAGACCTCGCCTTGACTGTTGGCCAGCTTGTATGTCCCGAGCTTCAGGACCTTGGCAATGACGAACGGCCCTTCCCAGGGAGGCGTGAGCTTTTGCCGCCTTCGGCCGTCTTGTCGCAGCCGAAGCACCAAGTCGCCCACCTGGAGGTCTCGGGACCGAACCCCTCGGGCGCGGTAGCGTCGTAGGGACTGCTGATACCGCGCCGAGTGTAGTAAGGCCGTGTCCTGAGACTCTTCCAGCTGGTCCAGTGAGTCTTCTCGGTTGGTCTGATTGCTTTGGTCGTCGTACGCCCTCGCCCTCGGGGAACCGTATTCTAAGTCTGTGGGCTAGATGGCCTCGGCCCCGTAGACTAGAAAGAACGGTGTGAAGCCCGTGGCTTGGCTCGGCATTGTCCTCAGACTCCAGACCACCGAGGGGAGTTCCTTCATCCGTCACCTGCCGAACTTGTTGAGGTCGTTGTAGATCCTCGGCTTGAGTCCTTGCAGAATCATGTCGTTGGCACGTTCTACCTGCCCATTTGTCATGGGGTGAGCCACGGCGGCCCAGTCCACCCGGATGTGGTGATCCTCGCAAAAGTCCAGGAACTTTCTGCCGGTGAACTGGGTGCCGTTGTCGGTGATGATGGAGTTCGGGACCCCAAAGCGATGGATGATGTTGGTGAAGAATGCCATCGCCTGTTCGGACCTGATGCTATTTAGGGGTCGGACCTCGATCCACTTGGAGAATTTGTCGATGGCGACCAGCAGGTGCGTGTAGCCCCCGGGTGCCTTCTGCAAGGGACCGAAAAGGTCCAGACCCCACACAGCGAATGGCCAGGTGATGGGTATTGTCTGCAGAGCCTGAGCGGGCAGGTGGGTCTGCCTTGCGTAGAATTGACACCCTTGGCAGGTCCGGACAATTCTAGTGGCGTAGGCTATCGTGGTCGGCCAGTAGAAACCTTGTCGGAAAGCATTTCCAACGAGAGCTCGAGGCGCTACGTGATGACCGCAAGCCCCTCGAGTGTATTTCTTGTAATAACTCCTGACCTTCGACGATGGATATGCATCGCTAGAGGATGCCTGAGGGGCTGCGGTGGTAGAGCTCCTTCCCGTCCCCCAACAAGACGAACGACTTGGCGCGCCGCGCCAGTCGCCGAGCCTCGGCTTGGTCGAGGGGCAGCTCTCCTCGGTGGAGATATTGCAGGTACGGGGTCTGCCAGTCTCGATTAGGCGGGACCCCATTCCGCTCTTCCTCGGCGCGCAGTGCCTCACCCTCGGGGGCCGAGGGTGCCTCGGGCTGGACCGAGGCCTTCTCAGGCTCGGGCGTGTAGGTCTCGGGAGAAGACGTCGGGAGGGACGGTTGTCCGCCCCAAGGCTATCTTAGCCAGCTCGTCCGCAGTCTCGTTGTATCGTCGGGCGATGTGGTTGAGCTCGAGCCCGTAGAACTTGTCTTCCAGGCGCCGAACCTCGTCGCAGTAGGCTTCCATCTTCGGGTCGCGGCAGTGGGAGTTCTTCATGACTTGGTCGATGACAAGCTGCGAGTCACCGCGAGCGTCGAGGCATCGGACCCCTAGCTCGATAGCGATGCGCAACCCGTTGACCAGAGCCTCATATTCAGCCACGTTGTTGGACGCCGGGAAATGGAGGCGCAGCACGTAGCAGAGGTGCTTCCCGAGGGGCGAGATGAAGAGCAGGTCCGCGCCCGCCCCTGTTTTCATCAGCGACCCGTCGAAAAACATGGTCCAGAGTTCCGGTTGGATCGGAGCTGCCGGAAGCTGGGTGTCGACCCATTCAGCCACAAAGTCCGCTAAGACATGGGACTTGATGGCCTTCCGAGGGGCGAACGAGATTGTCTTACCCATAATTTCCATCGCCCACTTTGCAATCCTACCCGAGGCCTCTCGGCACTGGATGATCTCCCCCAGGGGGAAGGATGACACCACAGTCACCGGATGAGACTCGAAGTAGTGTCGCAACTTCCGCCGTGTCAGAATCACCGCATACAGCAGCTTCTAAATTTGTGGGTAGCGGATCTTGGTCTCGGACAGTACCTCACTGATGAAGTAGACCGGCCTCTGGACGGGCAATGCATTCCCTTCTTCTCGTCTCTCAACCACGATCGCGGCGCTGACCACCTGGGTGGTAGCGGCGACGTAGGTCAAGAGGGCTTCTCCGGCAGCGTGGGGCACCAAGATGGGCGCGTTCATAAGGAGTGCCTTCAGGTTCCCGAGGGCTTCCTCGGCCTTGGGGGTCCAAGTGAAGCACTCGGTCTTTCTTAAGAGGCGGTACAAAGGTAGGCCTCTTTCGCCGAGGCGCGAGATGAAACGGCTCAGAGCCGCGAGGCATCCCATGACCCTCTGTACGCCTTTCAAGTCCTTGATGGGCCCCATGTTGGCGATGGCCGTGATTTTCTCCGGGTTGGTCTCGATGCCCCGCTCGGAGACGATGAACCCCAAGAGCATGCCTCAGGGGACTCTGAAGACGCACTTCTCGGGATTGAGTTTTACGCCCTTCGCCTTGAGACACCGGAATGTCGTTTCAAGGTCGGAGAGAAGGTCGGAGGCTTTCCTCGTCTTGACTACGATGTCATCGACGTAAACCTCGACCGTTCGACCAATGTGCTCGCCGAACACGTGGTTCATGCACCTTTGGTATGTCGCACCCGCATTCCTCAAACCAAATGGCATAGTAACGTAGCAGTACATGCCAAAAGGTGTGATGAAAGAGGTCGCGAGCTGGTCGGACTCTTTCATCCTGATTTGGTGATACCCGGAGTAGGCATCAAGGAAAGACAAGGTTTCGCACCCAGCATTGGAATCCACGATTTGATCGATGCAAGGCAAAGGGTAGGGAACCTTCGGACATGCTTTGTTTAGACCAGTGTAGTCTACACACATCCGCCATTTCCCTCCTTTCTTTCTCACAAGCACAGGGTTGGCAAGCCATTCGGGATAGAATACCTCTTTGATGAACCCTGCAGCCATCAGCTTGTGGATCTCCTCGCTTATGGCTCTGTGCTTTTCTTCGTCGAATCGGCACAGAGGCTGCTTCATGGGTCGGGCTCCAGCGAGTGCTCGGCGACATCCCTCGGTATGCTAGGCATGTTCGAGGGACTCCATGCAAAGACTTTGGCGTTTGCGCGGAGAAAGTCGACGAGCACGGCTTCCTATTTGGGGTCGAGCTTAGAGCCGATCCGGATCTGCTTGGAGGCGTCGTTGCTGGGGTCGAGAGGGACGGACTTAACCTTCTCTGCTGGCTCGAAGTTGTCGGCATGGCGCTTCACGTCTGGCGCCTCCTTGGAGAGGCTCTCCAGGTCGTCGATGAGGGCCTCGGATTCGGCGAGGGTCTCAGCGTACTCCACGCACTCCATGTCGCATTCGTACGCGTGTCGGTACGTGGGGCCGACGGTGATGACCCCGTTGGGGCCCGACATCTTGAGCTTGAGGTAGGTGTAGTTGGGGACGGCCATGAACTTGGCATAGCATGGCCTCCCCAGCACTGCGTGGTAGGTTCCTCGGAACCCGACCACCTCGAACGTGAGGATTTCCCTTCAGAAGTTGGAGGGAGTCCCGAAGCAGACGGGCAGATCGAGTTGTCCGAGGGGTTGGACACGTTTTCCGGCGATGATCCCATGAAAAGGCACCGCGCCTGCCCTGACCGAGGACAGATCGATTTGCAGGAGCCCGAGGGTCTCGGCGTAGATGATGTTGAGGCTGCTGCCTCCGTCCATGAGGACCTTGGTGAGCCTGACGTTGCCGATGACGGGGTCGACAACGAGCGGATATTTCCCCGGGCTCGGCACGCGGTCGGGGTGGTCGCCCTGGTCGAAGGTGATGGGCTTGTCGGACCAGTCTAGGTAGACTGGCGCCACCACCTTTACCGAGCAGACCTCCCGACGCTCTTGCTTGCGGTGCCGAGCCGAGGCGTTCGCCACTTGCCCACCGTAGATCATGAAGCAGTCGTGGACCTCGGGGAACTCCTCTGCCTTGTGATCCTCCCTCTTGTCGTTGTTGTGGGCCCTGCCACCCTCCGCAGGTGGCCCAGCCTTGCGAAAGTGGCGCCGAAGCATGACGCACTCCTCAAGGGTGTGCTTGACGGGCCCCTGATGATAGGGGCACGGCTCCTTGAGCATCTTGTCGAAGAGATTGGCACCTCCGGGAGGTTTCCAAGGGTTCTTGTACTCAGCGGCGGCGACAAGGTCCGCATCGGCGGCGTCGCGTTTCGCTTGCGATTTCTTCTTGCCCTTCTTCTTGGTGCCGCGCTGAGTGGACGCCTCGGGGACATCTTCCGGCTGGCGGCCCTGGGGCTGCTTGTCCTTCCGGAAGATGGCCTCAACCGCCTCCTGGCCAGAGGCGAACTTGGTGGCGATGTCCATCAGCTCGCTCGCCCTAGTGGGAGTCTTGCGACCCAGCTTGCTCACCATGTCGCGGCAGGTGGTGCCGGCGAGGAACGCGCCGATGACATCCGAGTCGGTGACGTTGGGCAACTCGGTGCGCTGCTTCGAGAATCGCCGGATGTAGTCCCGGAGAGACTCTCCCGGCTGCTGGCGGCAGCTGCGGAGATCCCAGGAGTTCCCAGGGCGCACGTACATGCCCTGGAAGTTACCGGTGAAGGCTTGGACCAGGTCGTCCCAGTTGGAGATCTGCCCCAGAGGCAGGTGCTCCAGCCAGGCTCGAGCGGTGTCGGAGAGGAACAGGGGGAGGTTGCGAATGATGAGGTTGTCCTCGTCCGTTCCACCCAGCTGGCAGGCCAGTCGCTAGTCCGCGAGCCACAGTTCCGGCCTCGTCTCCCCCGAGTACTTTGTGATAGTAGTCGCGGTTCGGAACCGGGTCGGGAACGGCGCCCGTCGTATGGCCCGGCTGAAAGCCTGCGGACCGGGTGGTTCGGGCGAGGGGCTCCGATCCTCCCCGCTGTCGTAGCGTCCCCCACGCTTAGGGTGGTAGCCTCGACGCACCCTCTCGTCGAGGTGGGCTCGACGGTTGGGGTGGTGGTGCTCATTGCCGAGGCGACCCGGGGCCGCAGGCGCTGTGTTGCGCGTGCGCCCGGTGTGGACCGAGGCTTTCCGCATGAATCGGGAAGTCGCGGTGCGATGCTCCGAGGGGTACCCCTGCCTTCGGGAGGCAGAGCTTTCGGCCCGTCGGACCGCGGCATCCTCCAGGAGATTATTGAGCTCTCCGTGGATACGCCGCCCTTCGGTGGTCGATGGTTCCGGCATCACGCGGAGTAGTATAGCTGCCGCAGCCAGGTTCTGGCCGACCCCACTGGAAGCCGGTGGCGGCCTTGCCCTGACGTCGTCGGCAATGCGGAGCTGGATGCCCTGGGGCAGATGACGCGCTTCTCCGGCCGGAGCTCGGTCTGCCTATTCCTGCCTGATGTTCCGTCAGAACTGCTCAAGTGTTCCTGCTCCCTCGTCGAGTCTAGCCTGCCCCTCGCGGATTTGCTCGATCTGTGAGTCCTAACCCCCCGCAGGGACTGGGACCACAGCTAGCTCCCAAAGGATGTCAACGCGAGGCGCAGGCCTAGCGGGATCACCGTTTTCCGGTATACCAAGATGGTTGCCTTCGCCGGGACCCCCTAGATCGACGTGGAAACATTCACGACTTGGGCCGCAGTCCTCGTCGCTGAAGCTGCGGCTACCGTCGGAACAATCGGAAAGGCAGTAGTCGCATGCGGTCATGAAGTCCCGCATGGCACTGGGGTTACCGAGCCTGGAGAAATCCCAACAAAAGTCGGGCTCGTCATCTTCCTCGGAACCCGAGGGTCCGTAGGTCGAGACAGCCGTCAGCCGGTCCCAGGGTGACCGCATGTCACACCCGGTTTTTTTAGAAGGTAAACCGAATGCGAACCATGTACGTGCCAGGATCAGTTATTCACATACACAGCAGTTACATAACATGGACATCATCACAGTGCTCAAATAGTATTAAAAAGGGGAAATAATAGTCGATTACATCATGCGTCTGAGACGTCCATATAGTTCTTACAATAAATCAAAGTGCGGAAAAGAAACGTAGATAACGCGGCCTTCACAGGCAGCCGACTGGGGGTTGCCGCTAACCCACGCCTAGAACTCGTCGTAGTCTTGGAACTCCTGGAAGTCTCCTTCCACAGCTTCATCTTCTCCTGAGCAGTGGTTGCAATGCTGACAACCTGGGGGGGGGGGGGTTGGTGTGTAGAGCAAGGGTGAGTACACATCAACATACTCAGCAAGCATCCCGTTTGGCTGTAGTGGACTAGCTTTATGTGGGGATAAGTCAAGCAGTTGCTTTTAGTTGGTCAGGTTATTACTTACTAGTAGAAAGCCAGGTTTTAACATTAACCCAAGTTATTAGCCCAATGTATCCTTTCCAAACGGAAAGAATACCACTTACCATTACCATAATCATAATCAGAACCATCAATCTCATTGCCACCTGTACCAAAATATCTCTGATCAAGTATCACTAATCTCTGGAGCTCCCTTGGCCGCTCATAACCGCGAGCACGGCTGATATATCAGTTCCATAACACTCTGCAGAGGTTGCGCACTTTACCCACAAGCCGTGATTCCCTTTCTAGCCCGGGCTTGCAAGACCCTTATTCACTCCCAAGGTGAATGGCTAGGGATTCACTACGAAGCCTTTACAAAGATTCCCCGAGGCTGTAGCCGCCCGTTAGGTTTCCTAAATGTACCGCACTCCTCCCCAAGGGACAAATCAACCTTGGCAGAGCGAGCCGCATACACCGAGCCCCATTGACGGCACAACGGCTAAGCGGACTACACCCCAGTTCCTCTAATTATTCAGCTAAGGGCGTCCCATTCCACCCTCATGGTTGCACTGTTTTCCCGGGCGGTCATCCATTGAACAGGTCCTTACGGAGAGGCACTCGAGAAACCGCTCGAGTCCCCTTAAATACCACAAGTATGATCATAAATAAGAAGGGGAAAACAGCGTATCACAGATAATCACATCATGTTCATTGATTAGAGTTGAGCAATAGCATCAGACTAAGCAGTAATAATCCGACCCAAATAGGTAAACAAGGACATGGATAACAAAAGCTAGTCAATCCTTAGGTATAAATGTGTAATGCGGGAGGTGAATTAAAGAATGAATAGGACAGAGATAGGTCAAAGGACACTTGCCTCCACCAACCGACTGCTGCTCAGGGGCTTCTCCTGCAAATTCCTCGGGCTCTTCGACCGGATCGTTCTCTATGCGAGCGCAAACATACATACATCCACATATTTAATACAAAAGAACAGTACACCATACAAGAGAACAAGTAAAGTGAGTATGCATTAAGTATGACATTCGATATCGCATTTGTTACGGTTAGAAAGAAACGGGGAAAGGTCTCGCAGGGGGGGGGGGTTAAATCTTATGCACTAATGATTAGTTACAATTGATTCTTAACAAAAGAATTCTGTTATATATATACTAATGGAAACCTAATCATTTTTAGTTGATCAACATTGCACGGGATAAACAATTAACTACGTGAATCAATAGCATAACGGAATTTTAAATTAACCTTCCCATTTTCCATAGCATAAACAATGATTAGTCTACCTAACATAAGGTAATCATGATCACAGAAAGTAAATAAAATAAAAATAAAAAAAAATAAAAAAAACAGAGGGGGGCGGTAGAACCGGCCCTAGGGGCGGTTGAACCGGCCCTGGGCTGGGCGGCCGAGCTGGGGCGGGCGCGCGGGGGAGGGCGGCCGAGCTGGGGCCGGGCGGCTGAACCGGCCGGTTGAACCGGCGGCCAGGCGGCTGAACCGGCCCCGCGCAGGGGGCGCGGCCAGGGGGCCAGGCGGGGCGGCCGGGCGCGGCTGGGGCTGGCCGGGGGCTGGCCAGGGCGCGGCCAGCGGCCAGGCGGGTGCGGCTGGGGGCGGCCGTGGCCGGCCAGGGGCTAGGGCGGCGCGGCCAGGGCGGCCAGGGGCGCTGGGGCGCGGCCAGGGGTGGCCGGGCGGGCTGGGGGAAAGGGGAGGGGAGAGGGGAGGGAGGGAGGAGGGAGGAGGGAGGGGGGGCCTCACCGGCGATGGGCGGCCGATCCGGCAGAGGGCGGCGGCCGGCGCTAGGGCAGGGCGGCGGTTGGGCAGGGTGTAGGGGCGGCGGCTTAGGGTGGGGAGGGAGAGGGAAAATGAGAGGGGAGAGAGAGAGGAATTGGGGGGAAAAGGGGAGGATGGGGGGGCGGCTGGGCCTTCCACAGGCCCAAGAGGGGGGGCGCGCAGGGGCCTGGGCCGGCCGGGGTCGGCCCACGGCGCGGGAGAGAGAGAAAAAGAGGAGAGAGAGAAAGAAAAAGAAAGAAAGAAAAGGTTTTCCGCTTATTCTCGAAATCCGATCTTTTAGATGAATGCGTTTGCACTTTCAAACAATCAAAAAATGCAAGGTTCGGCATGGTGCATCAAACAACACAAAGTATCTTTAGAGTTTTTCTTACACGGGAATTCCAAACCGAATCCCGCTAGCTTTGGAAAAGGTCAAGGTTTAGCGAGGGGAAAAAGAAAAGAAAAGGTAACGCCCGAATTTTGGCGAGTAAAGAAAAGAAAAAATTTAACTGCAAAATTCGGGGCGTTACAAACCTATCCCCCTTAAAAGAATCTCGCCCTCGAGATTCAGGGCTGGCTAGCAAAGAGCTCTGGGTACTTGGCCATCAGATCATCTTCACGCTCCCAGGTTGCTTCTTCCTCAGAGTGATGACTCCATCTGACTTTGCACATTCTGATGGTCTTCCTTCGGGTGACTCTGTCTGCAACCTCAAGAATCTGAGCTGGCTTCTCGACATAGGTCAAGTCCTCCTGGACTTCCAGACCTTCCACTGGCAACTGCTCTTCTGGCACACGCAAGCACTTCTTCAACTGAGACACATGAAAGACATCATGCACAGCTGACAAATTCTCTGGCAGACTGAGCTGATAAGCCACTTCTTCACGCTTTGAGAGGATCTGGTACGGACCAATGTAGCGGGGTGCTAGCTTGCCTTTGATTCCGAACCTTCTGACTCCTCTGATCGGTGACACTTTCAGATAGACAAAGTCTCCGACTTCAAAACTCAGCTCTCTTCTTCTTGTGTCTGCATAGCTTCGCTGCCTCGATTGCGCTATCTTCAGATTCTCTCGGACCATCTTGATGTTCTCTTCGGCTTCAAGCAAAATGTCTGGCCCAAACACTTGCTTCTCTCCAGGCTGATCCCATTGCAACAGAGTTCTACAACTCCTTCCATAAAGCGCTTGAAAGGGTGACATCTTCAAACTGGCCTGGTAACTGTTGTTATAGGAAAACTCTGCATAAGGCAATCGCTTGTCCCATCCGGACTGATCTTGCAACGCACAGGCTCTCAACATGTCTTCAAGAATTTGATTGGTTCTTTCGGTCTAGCCATCTGTCTGCGGATGATAAGCTGAACTGAAATTCAGATGTGTGCCCAAAGCTTCATGCAACTGCTGCCAGAAATGAGAGGTGAACTGCGTTCCTCTGTCTGACACTATCTTCTTTGGCACACCATGAAGACAAACGATCCGAGACATATACAGCTCTGCCAATACTGCACTGCTGTAGCTGGTCTTGACAGGTATGAAGTGGGCTGACTTGGTTAAACGGTCCACTACTACCCAAATAGAATCGTAGCCGGCTCGAGTGCGAGGCAATCCGACTATGAAATCCATACCGATTTCATCCCATTTCCACTGAGGAATCTGCAACGGTTGCAACAATCCAGCAGGTCTTTGGTGCTCTCGCAATCTCTGCAATACCATCCTCAAATGATCTGCATGCTCTTCTTCGCTTTGAGAATAAACCAGAATGTCATCAATGAATACCACCACAAACTTATCGAGATAATCCATGAATACACTATTCATCAAGTTCATGAAGAATGCTGGTGCATTGGTCAAACCAAAAGACATCACTGTGAACTCATACAAACCATACTTGGTAATGAATGCCGTCTTCGGAATGTCCGAAGGTCGGATCCTGAGCTGATGATAACCTGACCTCAGATCAATCTTGGAGAACACACTGGCTCCTCTCAACTGGTCAAACAGATCTTCTATTCTGGGCAAGGGATACTTGTTCTTGATCGTGACTTCATTCAAAGCTCGATAATCGATACACATCCTCTTTGTGCCATCTTTCTTCTCCACAAACAAGACAGGGGCGGCCTAAGGCGAGGTGCTTGGCCGGATGTAACCTTTCTCTGACAGCTCATCAATCTGCTTCTTAAGCTCAACCAACTCTGGTCCAGATATTCTGTAAGCTCTCTTAAAGATAGGGGCGGTTCCAGGAAGAAGCTCTATGGCAAACTCAACTTTCCGCTCTGGTGGCATACCTGGTAAATCCTTTGGAAACACGTCTGGGAATTCAGACACAAACTTGATACTCTCAATTGGGTCTGCTTCACTGCTATCGACAGCCATCTGATAACAACTTCCTTTCTTTGGCTCAGGCGGGACTAACTCGGTCACCACTTCCTCTCCTAGTGGGGACACCAACTTGATTGTCCTTTTATCACAACTGATAACTGCCTGATACTTATCTAGCCAATTCATCCCTAGGATGACATCTATTCCCTGAGTACCCATTACTATAAGGTTAGCGGGAAACGCTATCCCCCTTATTTCCACACTTACATTCAAACATATGCTATCAGTTCGAATTCTACCACCAGCTGAGTCAATTTGAATGGGGGTTGACATGGCAGTAATTGGAAGATTATGTGCTTCTACCCATGATGCAGTAATGAAAGAATGCGTTGCTCCAGTATCAAATAACACTTCTGCAATATGGGAATCGACTGGGAACATACCTACTGTCATGCCGGGGGTCTCCTGAACTGCTTCAGCCTCCAAGTGATTCAGTCTTCCATGATTATAACGCTGCTGAGGGCGGTTGCCTGCTCCAGGCTGAGACACATTCTGCTTTGCTGGGGCATTGGGGCCTGACTGCTGCTGGGCTGCCTTCTTCGGACATTGCATCACCCAATGGCCTTGCTCTCCACAGTGGAAACATGCTCTGTTTCCAACCTGAGCTGGTGCTGCCTGATTGTTCTGCTGATTTGCGGGGGCAGGAAGACGAGGTGTCTGCTGATTCTGCCTCTGAAACTGACCTCCTGACTGATTGCTCTGACGGTTCTGGTACTGATGCTGAGGGTACTGCCTTTGGAACTGCTGATACTGCTGACGCTGCTGATGCTGCTGAGGTGGACGCTGATTCTGCCTGAACTGCTGAGGTTGATTGCCTGAAAAACGAGGACGGCTGCTGCTTCCAGGCTGGGGTCCACTGATCTTGCGCTTACGATCCTCCATCTCCTTACGCTTCCTTTCTGTCATGATTGCTCTGTCAATCAGGTGCTGGAATGTCGGGAAGGTATGATTCATCAACTGATACTGCAGAGGGTCAACCAAGCCTCTCAAGAAACGGTATTGTCGCTTGGCGTCGGTGTTGACATCCTCAGGAGCATAGCGAGACAACTGCAGAAACCTGTCTCGATACTCACTGACAGATGATGACCCTTGCTTAAGGGCCAGGAACTCCTCCTTCTTCACTGTCATCAGACCTGCAGGCACATGGTACTGACGAAAGCTACCTCTGAACTCTTCCCAAGTGATGGCATCGGGGTTGGCATGGGTGGCGAGGTAAGACTCCCACCATGATTGGGCTGCTCCTCTCAACAGACGGGGACCATACAAGACTTTCTCCCTGTCATCACACTGAGCGGTATGCAACTCCCGCTCCACAGTGCGCAGCCAATCTTCAGCATCCATGGGGTCAGAAGAGTGAGCGAACGTTGGGGGATGACCTCTCATGAATTCAGCACGCTTGTCTCTAGGCATTTGAGGCATCTGAGGCTGGGGTGGTGCTTGCTGCTGCTGCTGCTGCTGCTGAATGGCGGCCAGGGTCTGACCGATGGCCTGAACTGCCTAAGTCTGCATCAGAAACATCTGCTCGATCGACATCGGGGGCGGGGGCGGCAGGTGCTGCTGCTGAGGCACCTCATCCTGCGGGGCGGCTTGCTCCTGCTGAGCACGCCTTCCTCCTCTGCGCCTGTTCTCTGACATCTGCAGAACGCAACCACACATCAGAACTGATCCGGCAAATCTTGCAGCATAAGAAAAGAGTATAGAATTCTCCCACAGCACTGAACAGATGAGCATCTTCACTGATCTCCAACACAGACCACACAGCTTCTCAGATAAAGAGGAAAGTAGAATAAAGGTTTTCCCAACTATATAACTAACTCCATTAACATAATGGGTAAGCCAAAATGCAGGGGATACCCACACTCTGGTGACAATCATTACAAAGATCCAAACCAAACATAGTTCATCATGACAAACATAAATGCACAGGATATAGCAAACTACCCTGTCTAACTAAGACTAGCTAAGACCGAGACTAACGCTAAGACTGAAGCTTCTATGTATATATATTGTATTAATTACAAGATCCAACTCTAACGATCTACGGTTCTAGATTGATCTTGGTCTTGCAGTCGGGATTGCCATAAGACTGGAGTCCACGCCGAGGTGAGCGGTACGGGTGCTGAGTCCCGACGGGAGCGGGGGAACCATCATCCAAGTGACGACGCTCCGCGCGCTCAGCCCGCAGCAGGGCGATCTCAGCACGAGCCCTACTCAGCTCGTCTAATGCATGGTCCAGCTCCGTGTTTAGCACGGCGGCTAGGTTGACTGTGCTGCTCAACCTAGGATTGTCCTCACCAGCAGGTGAAACAATCACGCCTCCTGTGCTGCCAGATGGACGGCGGGGGTAATACTTCAGGTCGAGGCCGTCAGCTACCCCACCGAGAACCGAGCAGTAGTGCGAAAGCGCACGCCGTGCAGCATCCTGCATGGCTGCCTCAGCTGAGTCCCGCTCAGAGATAGAATAGTGCTCTGAGCAAGCCTCCGCGCCCTGGAGACTGTTCTCCGGACGGCGCACCAAACAGGTCGCCTCCCAGCGGTCCGGGTAGACCCCGCGACTATGCTGGTAGACCACACAGCGATACTCGATGGACCAAGTACGCTGGTCAAGTGCCCGACGTAGCAGGGTGTCGAGCGCGTCGTGGAAGTGACACCCGCGAGCAGCGTCGCGAGTGATGGGTCGAGCAACCCATCCTTCCGGCTCATGGCTAGAGAGGTCGAGGTCGGTGTCGTGGCTCGGGCTGTCGTCGCCACCTCCGTCGTCTGGATCTCCTCCAGCAGCTACTCCAGAAGCTGGGACACCCAGTGGTGGTGCAGGGGGCGCCTCCAGAGGAAGCACAGGAGAGCAGCTCCTCACAGACTCTATCTCCTGCTGGAGCGAGAAGGAAGAGCCCTGCTGCTCCTGTCGTCGACGTTCCTGCTCCTCATGCAGGCGGTGGTGCAGTCTCTCCAAGTGACTGGACTGTCCGGCCACTGGACGGCGAAGCGGACGCTCAGCAAGGCGGGAGGGTAAGAAGGGGATGACGGACTTTCGTGCAGTGTGTCTAAGTCGAGCCATCTACAAAAGATATCGCAAGCAAAAGGGTGAGAACAGAATTAATATGACCAGCAAGTAATGAATCATAAATAAATGAAGGATCAGAATAATAATGAATCATAAATAAATGAAGGATCAGAATAAAACAAAATTTTCAGCAAGGTATAATATATAGTAGAACATAGATTTGGTCAGTAGGACCAACTTTTGAAGGGATACCAAAGTCAAGGTAGGGACAGAGGTCTATAGTCCTTAAAACGACCATTCTACTCTAGGTTAGCGGTCCTACAGTCAGCACGGCTTTGATACCACTTATGTCACACCCGGTTTTTTAGAAGGTAAACCGAATGCGAACCATGTACGTGCCAGGATCAGTTATTCACGTACACAGCAGTTACATAACATGGACATCATCACACAGTGCTCAAATAGTATTAAAAAGGGGAAATAATAGTCGATTACATCATGCGTCTGAGACGTCCATATAGTTCTTACAATAAATCAAAGTGCGGAAAAGAAACGTAGATAACGCGGCCTTCACAGGCAGCCGACTGGGGGTTGCCGCTAACCCACGCCTAGAACTCGTCGTAGTCTTGGAACTCCTGGAAGTCTCCTTCCACAGCTTCATCTTCTCCTGAGCAGTGGTTGCAATGCTGACAACCTGGGGGGGGGGTTTGGTGTGTAGAGCAAGGGTGAGTACACATCAACATACTCAGCAAGCATCCCGTTTGGCTGTAGTGGACTAGCTTTATGTGGGGATAAGTCAAGCAGTTGCTTTTAGTTGGTCAGGTTATTACTTACTAGTAGAAAGCCAGGTTTTAACATTAACCCAAGTTATTAGCCCAATGTATCCTTTCCAAACGGAAAGAATACCACTTACCATTACCATAATCATAATCAGAACCATCAATCTCATTGCCACCTGTACCAAAATATCTCTGATCAAGTATCACTAATCTCTGGAGCTCCCTTGGCCGCTCATAACCGCGAGCACGGCTGATATATCAGTTTCATAACACTCTGCAGAGGTTGCGCACTTTACCCACAAGCCGTGATTCCCTTTCTAGCCCGGGCTTGCAAGACCCTTATTCACTCCCAAGGTGAATGGCTAGGGATTCACTACGAAGCCTTTACAAAGATTCCCCGAGGCTGTAGCCGCCCGTTAGGTTTCCTAAATGTACCGCACTCCTCCCCAAGGGACAAATCAACCTTGGCAGAGCGAGCCGCATACACCGAGCCCCATTGACGGCACAACGGCTAAGCGGACTACACCCCAGTTCCTCTAATTATTCAGCTAAGGGCGTCCCATTCCACCCTCATGGTTGCACTGTTTTCCCGGGCGGTCATCCATTGAACAGGTCCTTACGGAGAGGCACTCGAGAAACCGCTCGAGTCCCCTTAAATACCACAAGTATGATCATAAATAAGAAGGGGAAAACAGCGTATCACAGATAATCACATCATGTTCATTGATTAGAGTTGAGCAATAGCATCAGACTAAGCAGTAATAATCCGACCCAAATAGGTAAACAAGGACATGGATAACAAAAGCTAGTCAATCCTTAGGTATAAATGTGTAATGCGGGAGGTGAATTAAAGAATGAATAGGACAGAGATAGGTCAAAGGACACTTGCCTCCACCAACCGACTGCTGCTCAGGGGCTTCTCCTGCAAATTCCTCGGGCTCTTCGACCGGATCGTTCTCTATGCGAGCGCAAACATACATACATCCACATATTTAATACAAAAGAACAGTACACCATACAAGAGAACAAGTAAAGTGAGTATGCATTAAGTATGACATTCGATATCGCATTTGTTACGGTTAGAAAGAAACGGGGAAAGGTCTCGCAGGGGGGGGTTAAATCTTATGCACTAATGATTAGTTACAATTGATTCTTAACAAAAGAATTCTGTTATATATATACTAATGGAAACCTAATCATTTTTAGTTGATCAACATTGCACGGGATAAACAATTAACTACGTGAATCAATAGCATAACGGAATTTTAAATTAACCTTCCCATTTTCCATAGCATAAACAATGATTAGTCTACCTAACATAAGGTAATCATGATCACAGAAAGTAAATAAAATAAAAATAAAAAATAAAATAAAAAAAACAGAGGGGGGGGCGGTTGAACCGGCCCTAGGGGCGGTTGAACCGACCCTGGGCTGGGCGGCCGAGCTGGGGCGGGCGCGCGGGGGAGGGCGGCCGAGCTGGGGCCGGGCGGCTGAACCGGCCGGTTGAACCGGCGGCCAGGCGGCTGAACCGGCCCCGCGCAGGGGGCGCGGCCAGGGGGCCAGGCGGGGCGGCCGGGCGCGGCTGGGGCTGGCCGGGGGCTAGCCAGGGCGCGGCCAGCGGCCAGGCGGGTGCGGCTGGGGGCGGCCGTGGCCGGCCAGGGGCTAGGGCGGTGCGGCCAGGGCGGCCAGGGGCGCTGGGGCGCGGCCAGGGGTGGCCGGGCGGGCTGGGGGAAAGGGGAGGGGAGAGGGGAGGGAGGGAGGAGGGAGGAGGGAGGGGGGGCCTCACCGGCGATGGGCGGCCGATCCGGCAGAGGGCGGCGGCCGGCGCTAGGGCAGGGCGGCGGTTGGGCAGGGGGTAGGGGCGGCGGCTTAGGGTGGGGAGGGAGAGGGAAAATGAGAGGGGAGAGAGAGAGGAATTGGGGGGAAAAGGGGAGGATGGGGGGGGGCGGCTGGGCCTTCCACAGGCCCAAGAGGGGGGCGCGCAGGGGCCTGGGCCGGCCGGGGTCGGCCCACGGCGCGGGAGAGAGAGAAAAAGAGGAGAGAGAGAAAGAAAAAGAAAGAAAGAAAAGGTTTTCCGCTTATTCTCGAAATCCGATCTTTTAGATGAATGCGTTTGCACTTTCAAACAATCAAAAAATGCAAGGTTCGGCATGGTGCATCAAACAACACAAAGTATCTTTAGAGTTTTTCTTACACGGGAATTCCAAACCGAATCCCGCTAGCTTTGGAAAAGGTCAAGGTTTAGCGAGGGGAAAAAGAAAAGAAAAGGTAACGCCCGAATTTTGGCGAGTAAAGAAAAGAAAAAATTTAACTGCAAAATTCGGGGCGTTACACCGCATATGATACCCCGGAGGGTTTGAACATGCCTTTATAAAAGCATCCACCAAAGCGGGGTCACTCGGTGGGTCGCAGCTGGATCTAAAAGGCACGAGATGGGAATCGGTCGGTACCTCTTGGTCGACAGGCGGTGACGAAGTCGCGTTAGAGGCAGACTGCACCGTCGTCTCAGATACGAGGGTGACGCCCAGCAAGTCCCTTGCGAGCGTGCTGGCGTCGTCCGTCCGCTTGGAGTTGGCGTGTTGCGGGGAAACGACGCTCGTCTTCGTCTCAGACGCGAGGTCGACGCCCGATGTGTCCCCTGTTGGGGTGCCGGCGCCATCAACTCGCTCGACAGCCGATGAGGTGCCGCCTCCTGCTTGGCCTTGGTCGCCCCGCCTCCTCCTCCGTCGGCGGGGGAGGTGACAGGACAAACCCGAATGTTGTTCTTCCGCCACGTGGGGAAGACGCCGTCGATTCCGCCGCCGGCGGGTGGGCTGACGGCCGCCATTGTCGCTGTCGTGCGGCGGAGGAAGGAGTGTCATGTCATAGCTGCTGTCGAGGGACATGAACTCAAGACTCCTGAAACGGAGAATCGTCCTGGGTTGGAGAGGTTGCTGGAGACTACCCATCTGGAGCTTGACGGGAAGCTGTTCGTCAACACGCAGCAGGCCCCTACCTGGCGCGCCAACTGTCGGCGTTTCGACCCCGGGGGGTCCCTAGACCGACGAGTAAATTGTCGCCGCGTGTCCCAGCCCTAAATGGGTCGGCGCGAGACGGAGCACGAAGGGGGGGGGAAAAGGGAGACAGGCAAAAGGGGAAACCCGCGGCCTTCGTGTTGTCCTGCGCCCAGGTCGGGTGCGCTTGCAGTAGGGGGTTACAAGCGTCCGCGTGGGAGAGAGCGAGAGCCTTATACGCGCTGGCCCGTCCTCCCGCGCGGCCAACCTTCTCGTAAGAGAGCCCTGGACCTTCCTTTTATAGGCGTAAGGAGAGGGCCCAGGTGTACAATGGGAGATGTAGCAGCGTGCTAACGTGTCTAGCAGAGAGGAGCTAGAGCCCTAAGTACATGCCGTCGTGGTAGCCGGAGAGGTTTTGGCACCCTGTTCATGTGATGTCGTGGCCGTCGGAGGAGCGCCGGAGCCTTGCGGAAGGACAGCTGTCGGGGCTGTCGAGTCCTTGCTGACGTCTCCTTGCTTCCGTAAGGGGCTGAGAGCCACCGTCGTCATGGAGCACGCGGGGCGCCATCATTATTTGTTTACCGGGGCGAGCTAGATGGGACGCCGGTCTTGTCCCCCGTAGCCTGAGCGAGCTAGGGGTAGGGTAATGATGGCTCCTCCGAGGTCGAGGTCGAGTCTGTCTTCCGAGGTCGAGGTCGAGTCCGAGCCCCGGGTCGGGCGAGGCGGAGACCGTCGTCCGAGGCCAAGGCTGAGTCCGAGCCCTGGGCTCGGGCGAGGCGGAGTTCGTCGTCTTCCAGAGCCGAGGCTGAGTCCGAGCCCTGGGGTCGGGCGAGGCGGAGTTCGTCGTCTTCCGAGGTCGAGGCTGAGTCCGAGCCCTAGGGTCGGGCGAGGCGGAGTTCGTCGTCTTCCGGGGCCGAGGCTGAGTCCGAGCCCTGGGGTCGGGCGAGGCGGAGTTTGTCGTCTTCCGGGGCCGAGGCTGAGTCCGAGACCTGGGGTCGGGCGAGGCGGAGTTCGTCGTCTTCTGGAGCCGAGGCTGAGTCCAAGCCCTGGGGTCGGGCGAGGCGGAGTTCGTCGTCTTCCGGAGCCGAGGCTGAGTCCGAGCCCTGGGGTCGGGCGAGGCGGAGTTCGTCGTCTTCCGGAGCCGAGGCTGAGTCCGAGCCCTGGGGTCGGGTGAGGCGGAGACGGGGGCCGAGCCCTGGGGTCGGGCGAGGCGGAGTTTGTCGTCTTCCAGAGCCGAGGCTGGACTTGGCTGCTGTGAGCCTCACTCTGTCGAGTGGCATAGCAGTCGGAGTGACGCAGGCGGCGCTGTTTTCTTGTCAGGTCGGTCAGTGGAGCGGCGAAGTGACTGCGGTCACTTCGGCTCTATCGACTGAAAAGCGCGCGTCAGGATAAGGTGGTCAGGCCATCCTTGCGTTAAATGCTCCTGCGATATGGTCGGTTGGCGTGGCGATCTGGCCAAGGTTGCTTCTCTGTGAAGACTGGGCCTCGGGCGAGCCGAAGGTGTGTCCGTTGCTTGAGGGGGCCCTCGGGCGAGACGTGAATCCTTCGGGGACGGCTGCCCTTGCCCGAGGCTAGGCTCGGGCGAGGCGAGATCGTGTCCCTTGAGTGGACTGAGCCTTGACCTAATCGCACCCATCAGGCCTTTGCAGCTTTGTGCTGATGGGGGTTACCAGCTGAGATTAGGAGTCTTGGGGGTACCCCTAATTATGGTCCCCGACACTAGTGGATATCAATTTCTACTAGCAGTCGATGTAATAAAACTACCGGTATAAATAATTTCTAGAAAACATAAAATAAGTTTTTAAAATAACAAAAAAAATTAGTTAAGGAGGCTTCGCCCGTCCGTCTCCATTGCAGGTCGCAAGTCTTGGCATTTTTCGCGCACTAGGCTGCAGGGGCAATCGAACCCTCAACCTCACCGTCGCGCGTGGCCTTAATACCACTCTACCAATGTCTTAGGTTGTGTGTAGACAACAGTTTTTTCCCACATATTAGAACAAACTGAGTATAAATTGGTTGTTTGAGGATGTAAACGAATTTAAATGAAAAACTTGTCAACTATAAAGTTTCATAACTTTTAGAGTTCTACAAGTTTTATTTTGGGTACTTTTTCCATTCGAGGTTGTTTGCAAAATTTGAATTTTAAAATTTATAAAATTCAGATGCAATTTTGATAGCCCAAATAATTTCAAATGAAAAAGTTAAAACTACAAAGTTTTATAACTTTAGAGGTCTACAACTTTTATTTTGATGATTTTTTCCAAACGAGGTCATTTCAAAAACTAAAAAATGATTTGAAATTATTTCTACCGGCTGATTTTAAAGAAAATCGTTAGAGAAATTGTGCATTTTTACTAACGGTTTTTTAAGAAACTGCAATTAAAAATATGGTTTCTACTATCGGTTTTCTTAGGAAAATCGCTAGTAAAAATGCACAATTTCTACTAGCGGTTTTGTAAAGAAAACCACCAGTAAAAACGTGTGGTGGTTCCTTAGGTCGGACTGACCATTTTATTTTATTGATGTTCGGTAACTAAAACCGTCCATAAAAATTATACCTATTGCAGTTAAAGAGTTTGTTGATACTAGTGGACTTAGACGACAGAACCCCTAACCACAGCATGAGCGTGACAGATTCTTGGAAGAAACTTCAGTCTTGCCTTTTTAAACTTAAACAAATTAAAACCCTAATAAGCGCGGCCAGAATGTTGCAGGCAGGCGCACTAATAAGCAGTCGTGCGAATAAGGCCGTTCGAAGCAAGACCTCATCACAGTCATCGTCGTGTATACCCAGTGTGTGGTTGACGGCGCATAGCGGATCTTGTGTTATGCGTCTAATTTAATTTTTAGCAGCGACTGGTCGATGGAACAAAAGGGATCAATGGATAGCTTAATTTTGAATTCATAGATCCTGAGCCATATGGATATATACATTTATATTACTCCGCACATAATCCTAATAAAATTCAGATTCTCTACACACCCAGATATTCTCCTTACAGCCAGATTTTTAGATAGCTGGTCTGAAAAATGCTGAACTAAACAGGCTAGTCTAGGGTTCTGGAACGTGAGAGAGCTAGCTAGCTTGTAAGATCGTACAAGTACTTACAGTAACAGAAAAAGGATACAAATTTAATACAGTGTGGAGCGGTTCCCTGAATTTCTCCCCTAGCTATATCTCACTTTTGCCCTACCTCGTTAATATTTAATAACCCCATACTTTTTCATCTCTGACGGCACTATGCTACAAATTAAGACAAATGCATAGGAATTAAGAAGGCAAGTTCGCATATCCAAAATAGATATTATTTTGATCCTGCCACACAATATAACCTAAATTAGTCCTTTCACATGCTAAAATTCTATTAAACACATAACCTAGCATAATTAATAAGGTAAATTCTAAAGTAGATTTCTCTTGTTATTTTGAATCTTACTAATTTAATTTATATTGATTTGATATAATCTGTATTTTCCATTAAATATTTCATTTCATAACATGGATGATGATGGGAGAAATTGCTCCCTGACTAGGAAATTTCCCCATTACTATCCCTAGTCAGACATATTTAACAGTGACCCCACTAGCTAGCGTCCCGATCCACTGCCATAAGCTTCTACGGTGGGTATCTGTATCGTCTCTCGCTGGACGAGTACGTACGTGCTTGCTGCATGCATGCTGGCGGTTCTTGTTGCTGAGCAATGGCAAATCTTTATACGGCGTTGTGCTTGCGCATGCAGATTGACACACGCTGGCCAGTGCATGTACGTGCCTGCTAGCTGCCGCCCAGACGTGTTGTCTAGCGCTACGCTAGGCTAGTGACCTGTGGAGCACCTGCAGCTGGAGGTGCAGGCTTTTTATTTTGCCAGGTTTATATCGAGAGAAAATCACTTCAATACCATCCGAACTTATACCAATCCTTTAATGTCATCAAATTTAAATTTTAATCTCTTAAATGTCATCACCGTTAGTTTGGAGCTAACACCGTTAGTTCTATTTAAAGTCAATCTCGCCAATGCCATCAAAATCTATATTGATCCATTCAATGCCACTAGAAATTGGTTCGGTCTATTTAAGTTTTAAAAATTCTAGAATAAAAAAATATGGACCAAAATTTTAAAATTCCACGATTTTTAAAAACTTTAGTCCATACTTTTTAAAACCCCAAAATTACTTCGATATATTAGTTCGATCTATTTGCTTCCTAATAATTTTGAAAAAAAATATATGAAAATCCGAATAGATCAAATTGGTATAAACGAATAACCACATAGTTTCTTGGTTTAATTTAAGTGTGCAAATGCAAACAGATAATAGTGGTTGTATAGCATATTGTTGTCAATTATCTTTCCGTGTGTTCCGGTGTGTTTTATTTTCTTGTGCTTGCCAATGCAATCACTAACACTATGAACATAACATTCGACTAGCACTACCGGAATCCGAGCCTTTGCCGAGTGCCGGCCGCTTTGCCGAGTGCCTTTTCTCGGGCACTCGGCAAAGACGGCTTTGCCGAGAGCCGCACTCGGCAAAGCTCGGCTCTCGGTAACGAGCGTCTTTACCGAGCGTAGGACACTCGGTACAGGTCCACACTCGGCAAATCCATGTTTGCCGAGTGTCAAACACTCGGCAAATGGGGCTCTCGGCAAAGGGCCGTCAGCGGCCGTCCCAAAGCTGACGGCCGTCAGTCTTTGCCGAGCGCCAACGGTTGGCACTCGGCAAAGAGTCTTCTTTGCCGAGTGTCGCCCAGTTGACGCTCGGCAAAGAACTCTTTGCCGAGTGCCATCCCTAGACACTCGGCAAAGTATATTTTTATTTCTTTTATTTTGTCTCCCAAACTTTTTGTGGTATGTTCCTACACTATGTAGACCTACATGTATCATTTGTGGACAATTTTAACAGAGTTTCAATCGTTAGTAGATTTAGTTCGTTTATTTGAATTTCTTCGGAAAATTTAGATTTGAACTGCAGGTCACTCGAAACTTGGAAAACCGTGCATGAAAAAATGATATTCATGTTACTTAGCATAAGTTACGACCGATTCCAGGAGCGGACCAAAAACTTCGAGCAACATGCTCACTAAACATGGTCGTGAACTTGTCATCAACATGTTTAAAACTTGTATAAAACACAAACAAAGTCAGAAAATCTTGAAACTTGTCCACGTGTCATGATATCATATGTACAGGCTGCGATAAAAAATTGAAAAAATTTCGAGAAAACTATGACGCGCTATGTGTACAAACCTAAGAGATCCAAATTGAAACTCTATGATTTCATGTGTAGTTCTCTTAGGTTTCTACACATAGTGTCTCACAACTTTGTCCAAACATTCTCAATTTTTTATCACAACCTGTACATATGATATCATGACACGTGGACAAGTTTCATGATTTTCTGACTTTGTTTGTGTTTTATACAATTTTTAAACATGTGGATGGCAAGTTCACGGCCATGTTTAGTGAGCATGTTGCTCGAAGTTTTCGGTCCGCTCATGGAATCGGTCGTAACTTATGCTAAGTAACATGAATATCATTTTTTTCATGCACGGTTTTCCAAGTTTCGAGTGACCTGCAGTTCAAATTTGAATTTTCCGAAGAAATTCAAATAAACAAACTAAATCTACTAGCTATTTCAAACTCTGTTAAAATTGTCCACAAATGATACATGTAGATCTACATAGTGTAGGAACATACCACAAAAAGTTTGGGAGACAAAATAAAAAAAAATACAAATGCACTTTGCCGAGTGTCTAGGGATGACACTCGGCAAAGACTTCTTTGCCGAGTGCTAGATGTGTGGCACTCGGCAAAGAGGTAGTAAAGAACCTTTGCCGAGTGCCGCAACGGGGGACACTCGGCAAAGAACTCTTTGCCGAGTGCTGCTGATCTGGCACTCGGCAAAGAATATTTTAAAATTTTAAAAAAATCTTTGCCGAGTGCCGGATCACGGGCACTCGGCAAAGAAACTAACTTTAACCGGCCGCGCGGCCGGCTTTCTTCTTCCTTCTGCTTTGCTTCTTCTTTCTTCTTCCTTCCCGCGCCTCACCGCCGCCCGCCTTCCCACGCCTCACCGCCGGCCGCCTCACCGCCGCCCGCCTCACCGCCGCCCGCCTCCCCACGCCTCACCGCCGGCCGCGCCCGGCCGCCCGCGCCCCACCGTCCGCCCGCCCACGCGCCGTCGTCCGCCCGCTCGCCGTCGTCCGCCCGCTCGCCTCCGGTACGTAAGTTTATCACATGTTTATTAGTGGCAGCCCATAATTAGCTTAAAGCTAGGAGGCGACTGGTGTGGCATAGAACCAAGCTAAAATTAGCATATTTCTGATGTTTCATAAACGAGATTTTGGAGACTTTTTTTCATAATTGGCAGCCAATGCGACTATGTAAGAAGTGTACCCATGCAAGAAAGAAAGTGAAAGTCTAGGGTGATCTGCACAACAGACAACAATACACCTCATCAGAGAATCAGATTAACTGTTGATAGTATGAATATATTCTAGTAAAACATAGATTAGCAGGGTTTTAGGATGCAGTGCAATCTGGTTCGATGGAACCACTACATGCACGTCGATAGACCACCCAACGGCAAGGGGATATGGATGTCAGTTTGCTTATTTGGTTCTTGGTAGATTTGTATTCTCAACATCTTCCAAAAGTTCAGTCTCCTCAATGATGAAAGGGTATAGCATAGAGACAGACAACTATGATTGATAGAGGGTATTCGTACATGTGGCAACCATGGAGACGACGACTAAACGTGCGGGGGATCAGCGAAAACTAAGAAACGGTGATCAAGCGATGGTCCAGCGGATACTACGACGCAGCACCCTTCACTGCCATCACCCTCCCTCACGATGGCAAGGTCAGGTCAAGCCGGATGCGGATGCATGGGTGACCTCTGGCCTTGGAGCTCACAGCAACAACCATAGTAGACAGGGGCGTGAGGCTCCGGCCGGTCCTTGGCCTCGTGCGGTCGGAGCTCGAGGTGGAGGAGCCTGCAAGCGGCAGCGGGGCAAGGGGCAGGGGCAGGGGCAGCGGGGAGTAGCTTGTGAGACGGTGGTGGTGGTGGCATACCAGGGTTGAGCGCGCGGGCGAACGGGAGCGCCGAAGAGGAGCCTGCAGCGGTGGTGTTGGGGGCATGAGGCAGCGTGAGGAGTTACGGATTTCCCATGGCATGGGGAGACTGATATTTGCCATCACCACACTGTTAGCAACACTAATCTCTTAAAGTCAAACCAGTAGCGACAAGGGAATAGAATGGAAGAGAATCTAGATACTTGAGAGAAGGGAGGAAGAAGATGAGCAGTAGTTGGAAGATAGAGAGTTCAGGTTCTAAAAAATGATTCTTGGATGATCCTCGCCCTTCCTTTATTCCTGCTCCTTGTAGTGCTCATTTCAGCTAGTTGGGCTGGTGTGTACTATATGGGTCGGTTCCTAACATTCTCCCCTCCTTAAGCTTCGTCTTGCTCCTAAGCTGATGTATAACCTTGAAGCATCAGGATTCCAGGGGAAAGTGGTGAACTTGTTCTTGATTGTGAAAGAAGGCCATGGTACAATTTTCGACTGACAAAGAGAATCACATTGCTGCAGGTGTACTTTCTCTTGATTTGGAGACTGCCATGGGAGCTTCTGAAATAGGTTACAACACCGAATTGCATAATTGTACTACTGATTATGAAAGATGGCCATGGTACTTTCCACAAGTAGATGTGAAACCAGCTTGCAAATCCCTCATTAGCTATGTGGGATAATGCCTCTTGTTCCTGTGCCACTAGATACAATCCAACATATGCATAACTGAACAATGCACATAAGCTTCTTTCCAGTCTGCTAGCCAAGGTTGCAAATATTTCTTTCACGCTATGATCCAAAAACAAGAATAACTGAATAACCATGTCAACCAGATCAGTACCGCTTTTCTCCTTGCTTATGCTAGCCAAGAACCCCACACGAAGAATGGGTATTTCTGAAACCTTGGGCCTAGAATTCAAATTAGTAATTACTCAAAAGAAAATGTATTTTTAGTGGGCAGATTTTTTAGTAATCCTACATGGATTTTGAGAGAGTGCTCAAGTCTTGAGCACACATGATGGATCTATCTCGTTAGGGATGTTTGGTGTAATGTCTGGATAGGTTTTACATCTAGGAAGTAGGCAAGCTCCTAGATGTATAATTTGACATGGAGGTTTTACATCTAGACTAGTTAGAAAATCAAGTCCTTATACCTGAAAACATACAAAGGAGTTTCTGTGCCTCGTACATCTAGACTAGTTAGATGTATAATAAATGGAGAATGTGTGTTGAATATACAACCTTAAAAAGGCACGTGCTAAGGATCCTTGTCCTTTACCTCATATAGTCAAGTCATTAACTCCACTATAGCTTATGAGCTACTCTATTCCCTTGATGTTTGCTCTAGATACCACTGGATCTGGATGGAGTCTAACTAGCTAGCTACTTTGATCATTGCCCCAATTGGCTCATCAGTTCTTCTGCACCACACTGCGCGCAAGGGAAAGAGAACGTATGTTGCTTCAGAATCAACACGAGCTAGGGATGGGGCAAGTAAACAGCTCATGGTTCGGCCCTAGCCCCACGACCCACCACCTGCAGAAGGCGCCGTTGACAGTCGTAGATCCGCCGACGACCAACGCCCCTGACCCAGGCAAACCACGCCGCCGCCGTAGCGAGCCAGCCCCGCTGGCCAGCCACAGCCACGCGAGCGCCGGCATCGCCGCCACGAGTCAGTCGTGCGAGCCACCACGCCACCCGCCCATGCTAGCAGGGAGGAGCAGTAGACAACGACCAGCCTCCTAGATTAGGCTAGCCAGCTCGCTGATCCGGCCTTCCCAACGGCGGTCCAGGTCGTCGTCCACCTCCAGGTCCGATCCTGCCCCTTCTGCAGCCACCCGGGCAGCGTCCAGTGCGACATCTTTCTCAAGGAACGCCGATCGTTCGCCGTGGCTGCGGTTGGCACGACCGGCACCACAACGACTGTGGCTGGCGTGGTGACGACGACGGCCGTGGCTAGGCGCCATCGACTCTGGCTATTCTAGGTTGTGGCGGCCTGGAGAGGTTGGAGCGTGTGAGTGACAGTTGCGAAGATGATGCTCTCATTTCAGTGGCAACGAGTGTGGCGCACAGGCAAGGTGTTACTGGTTCCGTGTGCCCATCTGCTGGGTAGTGGTGGTGGTGCGCGTGCGCCGCCCACGGCGCGTAGGGGACAACGGCGGAGGGGAGAGGGAGGCGGTGGTGGTACTGGTGGTGCACGACGGGCGGGTCGGGTCGGCACCGCCAGTCGATGAAAAGCCTGCCGCGCGCCGCCTCGCTGATGCCGCGGCCGAAGGAGACTGTGTCCCCGGCGTCGAGGCGCTTCTCCTTGACGAAGCGGCTCCAGCCCTTGGTCATCACGTAGCTCTGGCTACTGTTCCAGTAGGAGTAGCGGAAGCGCCAGGGCTTCCCCGTGCGGTCCTCGAAGCTGAGCAGGAGGCCCTTCTCGTTCGCCGCCGCCGCCAGGGCTTCCCCGTAGACGCCGACCGATCGATCGACGCTGCTGCCGCTACCGCCTCCGCGTTGAGACTTTACTTTGTTTTGGAGGTCGGGTAAAAACCAGAGGTGGGTGTTGGATCAAGATCGCTGGCGAAAAATTGGAGCTGCCTCGAGTCTGGGTGTGTTGAGGCCCGGGAACGATAGCTCTTTTGGCCGTGTGCGGCCCGTCTGGCAAAGTCGGAGCTGCTTTTACCTTGTGTTGAGCTCGGCAACGATGACTCTGAATGTGCTTTAGATAATCCTAAATGCTCTCAAAACCCTGCGCAGACCGAGGTTAGAATCATGTGTATTAGATAATCCTAATACACACCCTTAAATTAGGATTTAATTCTTGTGCTCACTTGTTCTCAGCACTAATTAGATTGCTCTATTACCTTTGCAGTGTATACTTTAGGTGATTTTTTTGTTACTGTGTGCATGTCAGCCATCGTGCTGTTAGTGTTATTTGTAGGTTTTAAAAACCTCAACGTACAGGGGAGGTGCTGTCGATTTTTTTTTTTGTATTAATAGACTTGTGTTTCTTTTTTACAGAGAAGATACTTGTCTTCCTAGCCGCTGCGGGTCTGCCTGCACCGCGTCGCGTCGCCACTGCACCGACCCGCCACAGCCCCACTAGCCTGACTCCACCGCCACCCTAGGTATAACCTCTATTTCCGCATCATGGTCGTAGATCACGTAACCCAGTTAGGCGTCTCCCGTTCGAAAGTGATACGGTGTAGATATGCAGATCTTTGCATATCTACAAATGTATCAGTTTCGAATTGTCCACGTTTTTTGGACAGCCCGCGGTTGCGTAGATGGTGTTAGTTTCCATGCTCTACTCCGGTCCGAGAAAGAGTTTCGGCGTCACCTCCCTGTTGTTCTCCGGACAGTACACTCCCCCTGCCAGGACGTGTATCCGGAGAACAGCGGGGAGGTGCTGCCGAAATTCTATCTTGGATCAGAGTAGAGCATGGAAACTAACTCCATCTACGCAACCGCGGGTGGGATTAGGACCTATCCTCACCTATTAGAAGGTAGGAACGTAGTGTACATGCATTACATGTCTATATTAAACTATACTCGGTTATATATGTTAGAGGATGGAGGACCGTGAGTGGATGTACACGGGCCGCGTTCGACGTAATGATGTCACCCCAGAATGGATTAGGAAGACCGATGCTTTCGTGGAACGGGCATATGGCGAAGCTGCTAAAGGAGCTAGCCTAGTCCCTTGTCCGTGCAGCAAATGTGACAACCGGAAAAGAAAACCAAAGAAGGCCATGGTAGAACATATTTGGAAGAATGGATTTACGCCGGACTATACTCGGTGGATCTTCCATGGTGAAGCGCATCGCACGAGAGAGGAGGTGGTGAGACAACGCATCGAGGATTATGATGCTGATGCCGGGGTAGCAGACATGTTGAACGACTATCACGAGGCACAGTTCGCCGAAGGACGTACGGAGGACGAGCCAGAGGCGACCGCAAAGGCATTCTACGACATGTTTGACGCGGCACAGAAACCCCTTCACGGCAAGACAAAGGTTTCTCAACTGGATGCCATTGGGCGTATAATGGCGTTGAAGTCACAGTATAGCATGAGTCGAGACGCCTTCGATGGTTTGTTGACAGTTATTGGCAGCCTGCTTCCGGAGGATCACGTTCTGCCAAAGAGCATGTACGAGGCACAGAAACTCCTTCGTGCACTCAAGATGACGTATGAGCAGATACATGCTTGTCCGAAGGGCTGCGTCCTATTTAGGAAAGAACACACTGAGGCAAAGTACTGTCCGAAGTGTAAATCGTCTAGGTTCATGGAGGTAGACTCTGGTGATGGACAGAAGAAGCAGCTCGACATCCCCGTGACAATCCTACGCCACCTTCCGTTCATACCGAGGATCCAGCGTCTATACATGACAGAGGAATCCGCGAAACAGATGACATGTCACAAAAAAGGCAAACGATACAATCCTGACAAGATGGTTCACGCATCCGATGGTGAAGCATGGACCCACTTTGATGCCATTCACCATGAGAAAGCCAAAGAGGCTCGACATGTTCGTGTTGCGCTGGCCACAGATGGGTTCAATCCCTATGGAATGACCGCTGCCCCATACACATGTTGGCCCGTGTTCGTTATCCCCATCAATCTCCCCCCCGGCGTATGCTTTCAAAGACAGAACATATTCGTGTCGTTGATAATTCCTGGACACCCGGGGAATAAAATGGGCGTGTACATGGAGCCTTTGATTGATGAATTGGTCCGTGCTTGGGAGGAAGGGGTATGGACGTACGACCGAGCTACGAAGACAAACTTCAAAATGCATGTTTGGTACCAGTACTCCATGCATGACTTTCCGGCGTATGGGCTATTTTGCGCCTGGTGTGTTCACGGTAAGTTCCCATGCCCAGTTTGCAAGGAAGCTCTTAGGTTCATTTGGTTGAAGAAGGGTGGCAAATATTCGTCATTCGATAAACATCGACAATTTCTCCCTCCTGACCATGCATTCCGACAAGACATCAAGAACTTTACGAAAGGTGTCGTGGTGACAGACCGCCCACCTGCAATGATGACTGGTGCCGAAGTTCGCGAACAGATAGATGGTCTCGTGGCCAACCCAGAAGGTGGTTTTGTGGGATATGGTGAGCAACATATGTGGACACATAAGTCGGGCTTGACTCGGCTCCCCTATTATGATGACCTGCTCCTTCCACACAACATTGACGTGATGCACACTGAAAAGAATGTCGCCGAGGCACTTTGGGCGACAATTATGGAGATTCCTGATAAGTCAAAGGATAACGTAAAGGCAAGAGTGGATCTGGCAGAGTTATGTGATAGACCAAACCAAGAGATGAAGCCGCCTAGTGGTGGTAAGACATGGAGAAGGCCTAAGGCCGATTTCGTCCTGAGCAGGGCCCAGAGGAAGGAAGTACTACAGTGGATCAAGATGTTAATGTTCCCTGATGGGTATGCAGCTAACCTTAGTAGGGGGGTGAACTTATCTACTCTGCGAGTCTTAGGGATGAAGAGTCATGACTTCCACATATGGATTGAACGAATTCTTCCGGCGATGGTTCGAGGCTATGTCCCTGAGCATGTCTGGCTAGCGCTTGCAGAGTTGAGCTATTTCTTCCGCCAGCTTTGTGCAAAAGAGTTAGCTCGGACCATGATTGCAGACTTGGAAAGGATGGCACCCGTGTTACTGTGTAAGCTGGAGAAGATCTTTCCACCCGGCTTCTTCAATCCGATGCAGCATTTGATTATTCATCTCCCATATGAGGCACGAATGGGGGGGCCCGTGCAGGGACGTTGGTGCTATCCAATCGAGAGATGTCTAAAGAGTATCCGAAAGAAATGTAGAAATAAATGCAAAATCGAGGCTTCCATTGCAGAGGCATACATACTGGAGGAGGTGTCAAACTTCACAACAACTTACTATGGTGACAAACTGCCGAGCGTGCATAATCCACCCCCTCGTTACAATGATGGCGGCAATGAATCGAACCTCAGCATTTTTCGAGGGCAACTCGGAAGCGCGAGTGGTTCGACCACCAAGACCCTGAGACATGAAGAGTGGCGCCATATCATGCTATATGTATTGACCAACCTTGAAGAGGTGACGCCATACATGGAGCAATTTCTTCATGAATTCTGGCGTCGATCAAGGGACCCAACTCCACAGGAATATGATACCCTTCTTAGAAAGGGTGCGGGAAATGGATTGCCCGATTTCATTTCCTGGTTTAAACATAAGGTACGTGCTTAGTTTGTTATTCCAAGTTGCTCTTACGTGCGAATAATATAACAATCTAGCGTGTTTGAACTTGCAGGGCCAAAGAGAGCCGTCTATGAGTGCCGAGTTGAGACAAGTAGCCAATGGCTTTGCCTATAGGGTCAGGAAATTTTCTGGGTATGACATCAATGGATACCGTTTTCGCACAACAAGCTACGACCAAAGTCGGCCCAATCGAAAAACCACGTGTTCTGGAGTCTTTACGCCCGGGCTTGACGAGGTCGAGTATTATGGAAGAATTGAAGAAATATATGAACTCAATTTTTATGGTTCCAAACCTCTTACTCCAGTGATATTCAAATGTCATTGGTTTGACCCTGAAGTTACGAGACGGACACATTCTAATCTTGGGATAGTCGAAATTCGACAGGATTCCACCTTAACAGGAGACGATGTCTACATTGTGGCCCAACAGGCCACACAAGTGTATTATCTTCCATATGCGTGCCAAACGAAACAACATCTTAAGGGTTGGGATGTTGTGTATAAGGTATCACCGCACGCTAAATTACCTGTTCCAAACGATGAAGATTATAACTTAGACCCGGACACATATGACGGAGAGTTCTTCCAAGAAGATGGGCTCGAAGGGCAATTTGAGATAGACTTAACCGAAGCGATCGGAATGGAAGTAGATATTGAAATGGTTGTTGATGACGAGGATGATGAGGTGCAAAATGAGAATGACTTAGAAATACTTGAAGGCAATGCCAATGACGAAGTTGCGCCTTCAAATGATGTTGACTATGAAATGGTTGATAGTGATGATGACACTTATGATCCGGCTAACCCGGACACATATGAAGATTATTTTTAATCGATGTAATGCTATATTTCATTTATTTTGCATATGTTTCTAAATACATATTTTTTTATCTGTGCTTAATTGTTTACTCTTAATTGCAGGTTGTTGGACAAAGATGGTGGGCGGTGGGACGAGGACGAGGAGGGGGAGGGGGAGGGGGAGGAGGAGCACCCGTAGGACGGAGGAGGAGGCGCAGCAGGACGACGCCGTACAGCAGCAGGTGGAGCAGCAAGCCGCTGTCGATGCGGCACAGCAGGACGACGACGATGCGGCGCAGCAGGACGACGACGACGACGACGCCGCTCAGCAGGACGTCTTAGGTTCTGGCTCCTCAGGTTCGAGGAGTATCTACCTGCGAGGTCCCGCGAGCCTACCTAAGCGACCCATACTTCGTGACAGACGTCCGCTCATACGACCCGAGGGAGAGAGGTAGGTAACTTTAGATGTTGTTGCTGCTTTTTCATATTGTATGTTCAAATTAATAATAGAAACTAATACTTCATCTTAATCACTTCGACAGGTCTTGGATGGTTTTGGAGACTGCAGGGGGTCACGGCCGCAACCCCAATGGCATCCTCGGCCTTCTATGCCGGGAACACTTCCCTGGGCTTGTCGAGTACGCCGGAGTGACGAGCCCAGCGTACACCTTCGACCACTACGCCGTCGCCCCCGATGCAGTAGATCGGGACGACAGACAATTCAACAACAAGGCGGAGCGGGTCAAGCAAGAGCTGTGGGTAAGTCTTCCTCGCACTATATTGTTTAATAAGTCGCATTTGTTGCATATTCTTTAAATAATGTATGGATACATCGTCTTTGTATGTAGGATTTCTTCAGGTGCGATGCTGGATACGAGGCCAGGGCGGATGTGGTGTCTACGACGTGCTGTAAGAAGCTCGTCGTGGACATGCACTACGAGGCGCGCATCCAGGCCATCGTCACTTACCACGGCTCCGTCCTTGGGGAGAAGGTGAACAAGAAGGACGCCCGAACCATGTCATTGACTGCGGACCAGTACTTGCAGGTAAATACAAATCTTTATTATTGGTACTAAATATGCTTATTCTTATCTTCTGATATGCGGTGTACTTATATTTTTTTAGATGATTCCTCATTGGTGCGCCGCGCATCCTGAGTGCTGGGAGAAGATGGTGCAGAGGTGGTGCTCGGCTGAGTGGGACGAGGCGCACAACGCTAGCCGGGAACGGCGTTTGCTGATGCAAGGTCCCTCCCACCATCAAGGCAGCCGCAGCCTGGGCAAATACGCGGAAGCATGGGTACGCGCTCTTTTTTATTTAGGTATATAACTTTCGATTAGACATGATTTCTAACCATATCGTTGGTTTTCTCGCAGTCGGCGGCACATGGTGGCGCGCCTTGCTCCACGTTCTCGGCATATGCCATGGCCCACAAGGGGAAGGCGACGTCCGACGTCACCTACAACCCGGATGACGGGCCCGAGGCGTACACCAACCCCGCCATCCACAGCCGACTCAGTGAGTACACCGCAATGGCCAAGGAGGTCCATGGGCCAGATTACGATCCGAGGACCGAGCACATCGACGGAGATGTCCTCATGAGGGTCGGAGGAGGCAAGAGGCATGGGCGGTACTGGATTGCCGACGGGGCAATCGACTCGTCCTCCACTCCCACTCTCTCTCAGGTGCGAGCAAGGAGCACGAGCGCGAGCCCAGCCATACGACCTCGGCAGGACACCTCACAGCATCGTATCCAGCAACTCCAGGTTATTCCTTATCTATTCATCGTTCATTAATTTTTATATATCTTCTCTTTGCATTATCGTAACATTAGGGCGAAATATTACAGACTCAGCTAGATGATGAGAGGAGGCAACGTGAGGAGCTGGAGAAGAGGATGGCGGAGATGTTCGCGTACGTGCAGAGCCTTGGCGCCGCACAGGGTCATGCTCCACCACCTCCGTTGTTCCCTGCAACTGACCCTGCTGAGTTCACTACTCCTGTGAGTATCAAAATTTTAGTACTGCATGATATATATTCATATGTTCTCACACATACAATCTATTCTCTATGCAGGGTCAATCGGCGGCGTCGAACAACCCTCATGCTTCGTCCAGCCCTTCGCCGAACCAGTCCAGATGCCCACCTCGTTGATGATCCAGACTTGGTCTTGTGAGTGTTCGTGATGTTTGGCTAGTGACACTTTGTGATATATATGTGACGGTTGGTGATGTTTGGCTAGTGATCCAGACTTGGTAAATACACATACTTATATTTGTGAGACTTATATTAGTGACACTTTGTGATATATATGGTGTTGATGATAAATGTGTTCATTCTGTGATGCGATTGATATATAATGTGATGTGAATGATATATATCTTTTGTTTGTTTGGATGGAACAGCAAAAACAAATAAAAAAGGGACATCCTGGTCACTTTGCCGAGTGTAACACTCGGCAAAGGGTTCTTTGCCGAGTGCTATGACCATGGCACTCGGCAAAGAAGGCAACCTGGGAACCGGTAAAGCCATCTTTGCCGAGTGCTGACCATGGCACTCGGCAAAGAAGGCAACCTGGGAACCGGTAAAGCCGTCTTTGCCGAGTGCTGAAAATGGCACTCGGCAAAGAAGGCAACCTGGGAACCGGCAAAGACATCTTTGCCGAGTGCTGAAAATGGCACTCGGCAAAGAAGGAAACCTGGGAACCGGCAAAGATGTCTTTGCCGAGTGCCACTGCCAAGGCACTCGGCAAAGGGACTGGCAAAGGGGCCCACTGGAGGGTTCTTTGCCGAGTGCCAGTCCACCAGACACTCGGCAAATAAACCTCCTTTGCCGAGTGTCGCCGTGGGCACTCGGCGAAGGATCCGTCACCGTCACTTGGCGCCGTGACGGTGACTTTTCTTTGCCGAGTGCCCGACAAAAAGTACTCGGCAAAGATGCTGTTGCCGATGTACAGTTCGCTGAGCGTTTAGTTATTGCCTATTATTTTGAATTGCAGGTTCCTAAAATTAAGTTTGGTTTCATAACACATTATCATTTGCAGCGGGCGTGGCATGTGAGCGAGCGAGCATGCGGGTGTGCGGGGTGCACGGGCGACGGCGCAGCGTGCTACAATACAGGCGAGCATCAGCAAACTATCTTTGCATTGGTAATATCGGTTCTCAATTGAACTTTTTATGACATAGGAGCATGCTATGTTCACTACAGGAATTCACTTAATTCCCGTCGGCCAGAAACCGACGGGAATAAGCCTAAACCGACGGGAATTACTTATTCCCGTCGGTTTAGGGCTTATTCCCGTCGGTTTTCAGCCACCAGGCGTCCCTTGTCGGGGATAAGTTTATCCCCGTCGGCGGCTGACGGGAATTATTAATTCCCGTCGGCCACTAACTAGCCGACCGGAATTAAGGCTAACTCCCGTCGGTTCCCTTGGCCGACGGGAATTAACTGGGCCGACGTGCGTTATTAGTTAATTCTCGTCGGTTCGACCATAGCCGACGGGAATTAACTGGGCCGACGAGAATTACCCTATACTGCTACAAAAACAGCACTAAATTGGGTGACTATTTCTGCACACATAACATAAATCACAGATAACAGCCACATTACAAACACATGCTTTCATAATAAAAATCACGCATTACAAACATAACATCCACCAACATTTCAAATATAAGTTCAACCACCACATCGAGTCAACGAGTACGACATAGTATTGAAATATAAGTACAACATATGTTCAAGTACGACCAAGAGTCAACGAGTTAAGAAACATGTTCAAGTGTTTAGAGATAACCATCACTTGGGTGGTTAGAGCTTTGACCGCTGCCGCCACCACCACTAGGAGGAGGGAACACGAAGAGCGAGTCAACAAATCCAGTGCCTGCTGCGGGATCAGACCCACTACCACCCGCTTCGGGCGTAACCTATGCAAGTTAGCAAATATCATCACGTTAAATGCAGATATCAAAAAAGTATACAAGTATATAAATTAATGGAGAGTTATCAAACGTACCCTATCTCCAGGTGCAGGTATATGTGTCGGAGGGGTGGTGAACTGTGGTGGTGGAACTGGTGTGTTTGCAAATTGGCTCCATTGTGGTGGCGGTGGAAAATTTGATGTCATGCCCTGTTGCTGCATTAACTGTTAAACACATATGTGTTACTACCGAAGATGTTGTATTGAAATATAATAATTTAGAGTTCGGATTATGTGTACTCACTTGATACATCGCTTGGTTATGTGCATTGCAAGCCTCCATAAATTCGCGTTGTTGTCTCATCTCTTCACGCATCCTCATAATCTCCAACTCCTACTCGTTCGGTCGACGAGAGCATGAGCTACAGGAAGATGAACCCGTCCTCTGAGATCTCACCGACGACGAGTCAATAAATCTGTCAAAGAGTGCGTATCTATAAGTTATTCAAAAAATGTGATTACTGTATAATCAATTTAGTGTCAACCATATAATTTCATAAGTTAGAGCTTACCGTCCATGCGCTTTGCCACCACCACTTGCGTACACCACCGAGGGATCCACCGGTTCATGGCGCCAGTCGAAGTCAGGGCCATGGCGACGAACCATCTCCTCCCCATATGCCGCCTATACATCATTCACAACCTTACAAATGCAGGAATTTATATACTTTGAATGTTTGAACTTTTGAGCCAAAACTCACCAAGCGATCTATGGTTGTCTGGCTGCAGAGCTGGTCAGGGTTGTTCGGGTCTGGTCCTTTGTGGCCCTCCTGGTAGACCTCAATGTCACTAGGATTTTGGCCACTCGTAGCTTCCTGTATAAACAAAAAACATTCATAAGCAATCGTATTATTTGTTGATCAACATAGAAAGATCAAACTTACCATTCTTTTAGCTTTTCGTATCATGTCGTCACCACCAAACTTGTGGTTAGGATTGGTTCCTCGACATTGTCTGTGATGCGCTGACGCTTTCTGGAAGCCTTCGGAAGCCCAATATCGACACCAAGCATAGTACGCATCAGGCACGGGCGCCATCCATGGAACCATCACCTGCACACACACAATGTTACATATTATATCAATCACAACAATAAATATAAAGGGTAAAACAAATTGAATACTAACCTCACGATATTGATCCTCAGTCAAATATATCTTTGAGGACCCTTCCTTTTTATTCAAGGGGCCTGCTTCTTCCGGATGCTTTTGAAAATACAGGTTTGTAGCCTGAATTCTTGCATAGTATATGGCATCCTTCACCAGCTTCTTTGCATTGTTTTGCAAGACACGTTCATCGTGCCCCATGTAATCCTCTCCGTCAGGCAACCGATATCGAAGCTACAACATAAAGAATACAAATACAATGGTATAAGTCATAGATTTACAATATTAAGAAACATAACAAAAATAATAAAGAATTCATACCCAAAAGTCATTACGCACAAGTCCCTGTCTGTCAGTGTGGTTTCGTTCCTTTTTAAACTTGTACTCATCCCAGGTACTGACGAGCACCTCATCCTCGGTATCACCGTTTGACACCTTCACTATACCAGGGTAGTGAAGGCGGCAAAGAGAACCCAACGTAAGGTTAACCTGAGTGTGGTGTCCCTTGCCGTCAAAGGACAGGTCCTCCCAATTCCTGCATTACACAAAAACATTAACAATACACATAATAGTTATATTAGATAAGTTAATATATTACACTCACCGATCTCCATGTGGCATGATTAAAGTCCTATCAGCCTCTCGCTCTATCGCGTGACGAGGCTTTACTGAGTGGCTTTTTCTTGAGCGACGTGTGCGTGTCGCTGAAGAGCCTCCCGAGCCATCATACATCGGGTTGTCAGCCGGTTCGCCCTGTTGGCCCCACTGGTCCCACGCCTGTTGCTGCTCTCTGGTGGTCCCACTGGTCCCATGGCTGGTGATGCTGTGCGGCCTGGTCCCATGTCACGTGCTCCACCTCCTCATTGTGCTCCACCTCCTCATTGTGCTGCTCAGCCTCATTGTGTTGCTCCTCCTCAATGTGCTGCTCCTCAGTGTGCTGCTCATCCTGGTACATACAACTCAAGATTTATTTGTAAATATGTAAACAAATTTATTTGTACAAGATATGTTACCTCATCTCCATGTACCGCGCTCAATAGCTCTCGACGTCTGCTGCTGCTCGAAGAACTGCCCTGAAAAAGGCCCAGGCCCTTGAACAACCCCTTCACTGACTTCTTTGATTTTGGCGGCATCCTGCATAAAAAATAAGAAATTATTCATTAGTGCATCAAAAATGGCATAATACTTAAAATATAAACAAATGAAATAACAAAACAACTTTACTTGTTAAATATCATCAAAATCAGGATCTATTTGTTCTCTTCTATGCAGAGGTCGCCATGTAACTTTTCTCTTAACAGGTTGTCTTCTCCGTCTCTCGGGAAAAGTTAAGTCGTTAACGTCTGCAACTAGTGAATCTAATGCCGGTGCAGGATCAATATGAAAACTAGTTGGCAACTCTTCTTCTTGAAACACCTCATCAACCTGCTCAAGGTGACCAATTTGATATTCATCCTCACCAGGAGTGTATAGGCGTTCGCGGGGATTTACATTGTACACAACCCTCCATTTAGACAACTTTTTGCATGGATATGTCGAGAAATAAACTTGGTCTGCTTGATGGGCAAGGATATACGTGTCGTGTCCTTGAAGCAATTTTTCAGGTTGGATCTGTGTCATCCCAAATTCGGTCCTATAATACTTCGGGTCATACCATTTACACTCAAAGAAAACTAGCGCTAAAGGCTTATTTCCAGCAAATGTAATCTCGATTATATTTTTGATTTTCCCGTAATAGCAGGCTTCGTGTCCTTCCATGTCGGTTGCCCTAGTAACGACTCCACTATTTTGAGTGGCGGCCATAGGATGACTTGATTCGAAAATGCTTGAACAAAAGCGATATCCATTGACGTCGTAACGTCCATAGCTTTTGGCAGTTACGCTTCCAATAGATAACTGACGTAAGTCATCATTCAAATTCATTTCATCCCCAAACTGTCAATCATGCCACAAAGCATTAGCAAATTCTGTAATATTAGTTAAATGAAATTAGCTCTCGGAGCCACATAATTAAGACTTACACGGTCCCGAAGCCACATAATGAAATTAGGTCGCCCATGCATACCATCGCGTAGCAATTTGTCTATGTCTCTCGCTGTTGGCCTACCGAGACACCTCATGTTTTGTTCATCAAACTCGCTGCCAAATATTATTGTATGACATGAGATATTTGATAACATAAACTAATTCACATATGAACAATTTAAGAAAACAAGTCTTACACAAAGTATTTCTCCACCTCAGGCATATTCGTGAACATGTACAGTAAAGCAGACTTTCGTTCTTCCATACTTAGGTGATATGCCTTGGGTGGACCAACGGCTTTGCCATTTGTCTGAAAAATCGAAAGATGACTACACGGAGGCATCTCTCGTTCATCATCATGGTACCTTTTCTTTCGAGCAAATACATTATGTTCTTCTGCAATGTAACAACTTGTGAAGTGTGCTACCTCCTTTAGTTTAAATTGTTCCGCAATACATCCTTCAACTCTTGCCTTATTGCCCACCATTGCTCTAAGCTTCTTTAATGCTCTTTCTATATGAAACATCCACCTATACTGAACAGGACCACCGACCTTAGCCTCATATGGAAGATGTATAAAGAGATGCTGCATAGGATTGAAGAAACCCGGTGGAAATATTTTTTCCAATTTGCACAAAAGCAATGGTGCCTCTTTCTCCAGCTGTTCCATCACATCTCTTCTGATTTCTTTAGCACACAACTGTCTGTAGAAATAGCTAACTTCAGCTAACGTTTTCCACACAGCTTCGGAAATGTACCCACGAAACATTATAGGCATGAGCCTCTCCATAATTATGTGGAAGTCATGGCTCTTCAGTCCATTCATCTTCATTGTGTTCAAGTTCACAGATCTTCTAAAACCAGCGGCATAACCATCGAGGAATTTAATATCCTTCATCCACTTCATCACTTCTTTCCGTTGCTTAGATTTGAGACAATAGTCAGCTTTTGGTTTGCCTCCGTTTTCTCTAAGCACTTGGGTTGGACGATCACATATCACTACTAAGTCCATGCGTGCCTTGTCATTGTCTTTCGTTTTATCAGGGAAATCCATGCATGTATTTATGAGGGCTTGGCAAAAGTTACTCTCTTGATGCATGACGTCGATGTTGTGCATCAAAATCAATGACTTAGCATAAGGAAGCTCCCACAAGCCACATATGTGAGTCCAGTTATGCTCCTCACCAAAACCTTGATACCTTTTCCCAGTCTCGTCTAGGACAAGTTTCATATGCTCTTCTGTAATTTATATCCCACTACGTCGCTTGGGCGGTCCCTTCGTGACAATGGTGCCCTTCCTAAATTCCTTTCTCTGCCTTCTGAAGGGGTGATTGAAGGGTAGAAAACATCTATGGCAATCAAAGTAACATATCTTGCCACCAGCACTAAGACGAAAACAATCTGTATCTTTAGCACAATAAGGACACGTCAATCTACCATGCACGCTCCATCCAGAGAAAATACCATACGCCATAAAATCATGAACCGAGAACAGATATGCAACACGAAGATTGAATTTCTGCTTCTTGAAGCAGTCATAGGCTTCCACACCTTGCCATAGCTTCTTTAACTCTTCAATCAGTGGTTGAAGCATCACATTGAGGCGTACGCCAGGATGCTCAGGCCTAGGTATAACAAGACATAGGAACATAAACTCATATTTCATGCATAGAGCAGGTGGAAGGTTGTACGGTATGGCAATGACAGGCCAACATGAATACGACGCAGCGATCATATTGAACGGCGTGAAACCATCAGTTGCCAAGCCGATACGAACGTTTCTTGCATCGCTGGCAAAATCTGGATCAAATTTGTCAAGAGCCTTCCATGCATCACCATCTGACGGGTGCACCATTAACCCATCTTGTCTATCCGTACAATCTTTATGCCACCTCATGTGCATAGCGGTCTTCCTCGAGAGAAACAAACGTTTCACTCTAGGAGTGAGAGGCATGCACCGAAGCTGTTTATGTGCAACCTTTGTCACCACCTTCTCCCCATCATCATTTACAAGCTCCACGTACCTCGACTTCCCACATTTTAAGCATTTCTGTTCTCTGCCATGTTCCTTCCAAAAAAAGCATACAGTTGTCTTAGCAAACATCAATCTTCTCATACTCCATACCAAGACCTTCAAGCAATTTCTTGGACTGGTACATGTCTTTGGGCATCTTGTGACCCGTAGGAAGAACCTCGCTAATCAAATCCACAAGCTCCTTGTAACAATTAATTGAGAATGCAAACTTGGACTTGATTGACATCAGCCGGGTCACGAATTCCAGTACGGTCACGTCAGTGTGCCCGTGAAGAGGCTCTTCTGACGCTTTGAGTAGGTCGAAGAACTTCTGAACCTCCGGTGTAGGTGAATCATGATGATCTGGTGCCAGTTCAGGCTGCAGATCCTCAAGCATCTGGTCCATCCTATCAACATCATCTTCACCGTCATCAACTTCTACTTCTGCTGCTCGTTCAACATCTTCACCATGGAGATACCAGACCTTATAGCCTGGCACGAAACCATGCGAACACAGGTGTAGTGTGACCTGCCTCTTGGTGTGGCTTGTCATATTTCTACATTTATTGCATGGACACCTAATATTATCTATTTGTGACAAAGCAGCTGCATGATCCAGAAACATCTGCGTCTTGGCAAACCATTCACTTGTGTGACACCCACCCTTCTTGAAACCTTCATACATCCAATCACGTCTATCACCCATTATTGTGGCTGTGTGTACGAGTAAAGAGTGCGTGTGAGACATTCATGTTTCTACACGTCACACATATATCTATAGGTAAGTAGTAAAACTATATATATATATATACATAACATCACCTTCATCACATTAACATGATAATAATTAATTAACAATATTGCAACATCCAATTTTAAGTCAAATCATACTAACAAATAACATGTGATATTAAAACCGACGAAAATTAACATGTGATATTAAACTAACAAATTGTAATCGTATTACAGTTAACTCCCGTCGGCCATAAAACCCGACGAAAATAAACAATAATCACACTCTAATCAAGCCACATAAACTAACTCTAATCACACTCTAATCACATGTTATATTAAACTAACTCTAATCACATTAAAGCTAACTCCCGTCGGCCATAAAAAACCGACGAAAATAATCACATGTATTTACATATAGGTAGGATTATACCTCGACGAGGGCTAGAGGCGGCGTTCGGGCGGACGGCGGCGCTCCGGTACGAGCTGAGGGCATTGGCGGCCTCGGGGGCGGCGTTCCGGCCTCGGGTGGCGGGCCTCGGATGGTGGCGGCACGGAGGAGCGGTGGCGCGCAGCCTGCGCGGCGGCACGGAGGCGCGGCGGTGCTGCGGCGCGGTGGCACGGCTGCGCAGTGGCGCCGGGGCGCGGCGGCGCGGTGGCGTGGCGGCGCGATGGCGTGGTGGCGCGGTGGCGTGGGGGCTCGGCGGCCCGGCGGCGCAGGAGCTCGGCCGCGCGGCTGCTCGGGCGGGCGGCGGCGTTGGTGGCGGCTCGGGCGGGCGGCGGCGTTGGGGGCGCGGGCGGGCGGCGGCGTTGGGGGCGCGGGCGGGCAGCGGCGTTGGGGGCGCGGGCGGGCGGCGGCGGCGACTCGTCGGTTTCAGACGAGAGAGAGGAGGAAGAATGAGTCCGCGCGGGCTCGGACGTGGCTCTAAAACCATTAATCCCCATCGGCCTATGACGTGGCCGACGGGAATTAAATAACCCCCGTCGGCTTCGGGACAAAGCCGACGGGAATTACTTAACCCCGTCGGCTAGGTGACGTGGCCGACGGGAATTAAATTAATTCCCGTCAGCTAGTTGACGACCGACGGGAGTTACTTAATTCCCGTCGGCTTTTGCACTGGCCGACGGGAATTAATCTGGCCGACGAGAGTCAACGGAATTCCTGTAGTGGTTATCAGCATAAAGCGTCTGATCCCAATGTGTGTAATTTATTTACTCACACCATTTACTTTTCTGCGGTACCCAAGTTCTGTATATTTCTTTTTAACTGGTCAAATTTCATGATCTTCATCCCTTTTAGTTTTGACAAGATTTGAATTATTAAGGATACATTTTATTTTTATGGTCATCGTTATAAAAATTAATAGTATTGGTGTTATATAGGATGAGGACCAGCTTTTGGATAAGCTCGTGAAATCTCCATAAAAGATTTTAGCTCTGCTGCACTGTTAGAAAGTATCACAAATGAAGTGTCGTCCATATGATAATAATTAGAACTAGTCCACTGAGTGTTCGAGTATCTTTCCTGGTGGGTGGTATTGGGTGGAAATGGGTAGTCGTGGCACCTTTGTGCCAAAAAAGTGCATTACCATCACTAGTAGCCGATCGATAGTAAGTGAAATTCAGCAACAAGAAAAATTGGAAAATGGGAAATCATTCTACTAGAAATTTATAGGGACTTTTTTTGCGCTCACAGCTAGTTGATTGGAAAGCTTTATTTTTTATACGTGTCTTTTGCGAATAAAATACTGTTACATTAATTTTCCTAACAGCTTGTTTTTCTTTTTAGGTTTGTGCATCAAGAATACTTTTTATCAGAGTTCACTCGAGAAATGCAAGAATTAGTATAGGCAAATTAGATCTTTTTATTGGTGTATCCTGAGTTTCCTCTGATAAGGATCCTGTGTCACCAACTGGGTCAATTCTACTAAACATTTTTGCCACCAGCCTTAAATACATACTACAAAGGCTGATATACACTAAATTCAACACATTTATGTTGTTTTGGTTCACGTTTTACACTGAAATTCGTACGAGCCAGAAACAGGGCACAATCGGAGATGCACGATTTTTATGCTGTAATTTTGGGCACCATTCGCTGTTATGAAACATATCGATGATTTACGATAAAATTCATATATGTTTATGATGTTTTGGTTCACGTTATGCTGAGATCTGCTCGAGTCATAACCTGCGTATGATTTTCATGCCATAGTTTTGGGCACCATTTGTCGTTACGAAACAGATCGACGATTTACTCTAAAATTCGTACTCATCTACGCCGTTTTGGTTCACATTCGTCCGAGATAGAACCCGTGCATGATCAGATGCTCGCGATTTTCACGCCATAATTCGAGCGAACCCAACTCGTTATGAAACATATCAACGTTTTATGCTAAAACTTGTACCTATTTATGTTGTTTTGGTTCATGTTTTACGTTGAAATCCGCCCATTTGTGCTAAAACGTGTACCCATTTATGCTAAAACTTGTGCCCATCACTGTTATGAAACAGCACTCTGATTTACGCTAAAATTCATAGTCATTTATGTTATTTTAGTTCACGTTTTACGCTGAAATCCGTCTGAGCCAGAACCCGCGCGTACAGGCGTCAGAGTATGACTGGCTGGGGCTTTTCGTACTAATCTAAGCCCTGGGCTTACTGTAACACCCGGTTTTAAAGAGCAAAGCCGGGTGCATCTCATACATGCGCCAAGAAGACAACATATATAATAACAGAGTGTATAGAGATAAATGTCATTAACATCAGAGTATTTATTACATAGCGGAAGACTTATTACAAAATAAAGTAATAAAGATAAAACAAACTAAGGATCATCGGCGCCAATGTCGACTGGGAAACGCCACCTAGATCAGATCGAACTCCTCGGTGTTAGGCGGCTCCTCCTGAACCACCTGATCATCTCCTGTGGGGGGGGGTGTGAGACAGCAAGGGTGAGCTCACACATGATCATAGCTCAACAAGTTGTGGGGAACCAGTGGACATAAACTCACAAAGGTGTGAGTTCATGTGATGTGTAAGGCTTAATCAATGACAGGGGTTAAAGCTAAGCATTGCTTTTAAATAGTTGGTCAAAATTTTATTAGCAATTACTAAGTGTAAGTAAATACCAAACCATAAGTAAAGTGATAGAACAAAATTAATAATAAACCCATGCAATGCAAATGACAAAATTGAATTTAAGTTCCATAATTTAAACATCAGAGAGTCCTGAGCTGCTCATGACCGTGAGCTCGGCTAGTATACCAGTTTTACACTCTGCAGAGGTTGTACCCTTTACCCACAAGTCATGTTACCCATCTGCCAAGGGGTCATGAATCCCATATACCTCTACCTAGGAAGCACGGCAGGGCAACACTACGAGGCCTTTACAAAGTTCCGCTAGCTTCCGAAAACCCGCTACAGTTTATGGGAAGATCCAGTAAAGGGTTCCTGGCTGACCGCCATCGCAGCAAAATCAACCAGGGACCTCCCCGCACTGACCTCTCCCCTACTGCCCTTGCCCCTTTCGGGTAAGGTAGTCTTCCACTAGCTTTCCTAATTAGTCAGCCAAGGGGTCCCATTCCTCCCTTGTGGTGGCACGTGGTTCTCAAGTTAAGCTCTATGTTCCAATTAACATTAATGATATCAACATGAACATAAACAGAATAACAACAAGAATTGGAACATAGAGGTAATAAATGATTATCCCAAAACCATATAAAGCAATAGCAAACTACCCAAGTGATTCAGGGGTAAACAAGGTAATGAGATAAACAATCTAGGGTGACCTATTGGGTCCCATCAAAATTAACCTATGCATGGATATGTGATATTAAAGAACATTATTGGGTAAAAAGTGGTCAAGGGCACAACTTGCCTTCAATGAGCTCCTGCTCAGCTACTTCAACCTGCTGCTCACCAGGATCCTCAGCAACGGGCTCTTCTACTCGCCACAATACAAACAAGCACAGTGCATATAGAGAAATTAACATTACACCAAACATATAAACAAAACTCACAGAGATATTATACATATTAAAATAAAAACTTAGGAACTGGAATCATAATTTTCTGAATTATAGCTTTTAAGTTATGCATTTTCAAAGGTTTTATGTGCTTTAAATAGGATTAAGTGATAAATAAATTTCCTACTGTTGTTATGCCCAAAACAGAGACACTAAGTGCTAGAGAATAAAATTACAAAATTTTAGGAACTGGAATGGATGAATTTGGAGCTAGTATGAATTTTCTATGAATTATTGAAGATTCAGCACTTATTTTTGTATTAAAAATACATTTTCTAATTCATTTACTCATTTTAAAACAGCAGTGGACTGGGCCTCAAATCCAGAGAAACCCAGGGGGCTCGGGGTAAAACTACAGAGACACAGCGCACAGTGCTCTGGACGGCGGGTTGATTCTCTGGTTTCCAGGGGGTTCTTTAATAAAAGTGCCAGCGCGGAAAGGTATCATTGAATCTCGGCCGCACGATCTGAACTGAGCGGCCCAGATTAGATTGATTATACTCCGAACCGGTACGCAGCGCGCGCCGTTGGATCCGAGATCAACGGCTCGAATTTAATGAAGCCGAGATCTCGCCGCAGCCCTCCGATTGAATCCTACGGCCCGGATTGGTCTAGCGAAGGGGTATCTCCCTGATCTAATCACAGCCGCCCATCGCCGAACCGACGGCACACGCAATACGGCCGCGCTCCGCCCAACTCCGTCACCAGAGAATGTCTTCCCCGCGGCGGCGCCATGCCGGAGCCCGCGAAATCCGGCCAATTCGAGCACCATACCCAAATTCGTCTGACCCACGCAAGATTCGCGACCACCCGAATCCATGCTTCCCATCAATTTCAGCCACAGCACCCCGCAGACCCCCGGCCCACGGCGCAGTTCAATCCACGGCGGAGATATATGCTACGGCGAGCAATTCTAAGGGCTCCGGTCATCTATGGCCTAGCCCAATCGATGCTAAGTGGCTTATAGATGATCGCAAATCGAATGGGAGTGCGTACCTAGGATCCCCGGGCGAAGGCGAGCTCAGCCACGTGCGGATGGAGTCCCGCCCCGATGTCGGCGAGGAATTGGCCCCCGATGCACCGAATTCGCGCTCCACACCGGTACAGGACGGCACGGTGCACAACGGCGAGCCCCGGTGGCGGTTCACGAGGTCACGGCTATGGAAAATTTCCCGAGCGCAGCAATGGCGGCGCCGTCACTTGACTCGGCGACCGAGAGTGCCACGACGGGACGGTGATGGGTTCGGTTATTCGGTGGAGAGAAGATGGGAAACTAAGGAGGAGTGAGCGCATCCCGTCGAGCCTCCCCTATATGGACGCGATATGGCCCGGTCGTCACGGCGGGTTTGTTGCCGCGCATGAGCTCCACGGGCGGGCGACGACTTCGCGTGGTCGTTAGACGGAGAAGAAAACGCCGACAAGAAGGCCCCACACGCCAGTGAAACGGAATCCATGCGTGCGTGCGGTAGAGGCAGACGAGTGGACCCCGCGAGACAGAGACGGGGAGCCAGCGCGAGCGGGCGAGTGACTGCGCAGTGGGTCCCGCGTGTCGGCGCGCTCGGGATGGCCTGGTTGGGCCGCGCGGATGAAGGGTAGAAGTGGGCCGTCGCGGTGGCTTCTCCAAATGGGCCGAAATGTGGTTCCGAGGCCCAGGTAGGGTTTTATGCTTTTTCTTTTTTTTATTTTCTGTTTTCTTTTCTTTTACTTTTGAATCTAAGTTTTGAATTTCAAATTTGTGATGAACTTGCACTCAAATCTTTCTGAGTATATGATTTGGATAAATCATTGTGGATCAAATTTATCTATTTGTAAGTTTTATTTCTTTGTATTACATAGCATTTTTCTTTCTCTCTTTCCAAATTTTAGCATTTCTTTTAGGATTTAATTTCTCATTTGGATATTTAATATTTTTCTTGTCACAAAATGCACACAAAAATAAAATATCCAGCATGATGCAACAATTTAGTAGCATATCTTTTCATTATTTGTTCTTGGATATGGTGTTCTCATATGATGATGAATAAAAATCAAACTCACATAAAGAGATATTGTTTCCTCTATTGGTACTTTATCTAGCTATTACAAAGTGGGTGTTACAAATCCTACCCCCCTTAAAAATAATCTCGTCCTCGAGATTTAAGAAGAACTAGAGAAAAGGTGGGGAAAATCTATACGAAGCTCTTCTTCTCTTTCCCAAGTTGCTTCATCTTCACTGTGGTGACTCCATTGAACTTTACACATCTTTATCACCTTATTTCTTGTAACTCGAGTCAATGTATCCAGAATCTTGATCGGGTACTCCGTGTAAGTCAAATCACCTTGAACACTGAGCTCTTCCATGGGTAACTGTTCCTCGGGAACACGGAGACACTTCTTAAGTTGAGACACATGGAACACATTATGCACATCCGATAGACTAGCAGGTAACTCGAGTTGGTATGCCATCTCCCCAACTCTTCTAAAGATCAGAAATGGTCCAATATAGCGAGGGGACAATTTTCCCTTAACTTTGAATCTCCTCATTCCACGCAGTGGTGACACCTTGAGGTACACATAATCTCCTTCTTCAAATTCCAGTGGTCTTCGTCTATTATCAGCATAACTCTTTTGCCTGGTTTGAGCCACTCTCAAATTCTCTCGAATTATACGGACTTGTTCTTCTGCTTCTTGAATCAATTCAGGCCCAAAGAACTGTCTTTCTCCAGTCTGATCCCAATATAGAGGAGTCCTGCACTTCCTCCCATACAAAGCTTCAAAAGGTGACATCTTCAGACTGGCCTGGTAACTATTATTATACGAGAACTCAGCATAAGGTAAACTTTTATCCCAACTTCCTCCATGCTGAAGGGCACATGCTCTCAACATATCCTCCAAAACTTGATTTGTCCTTTCAGTCTGTCCATCAGTCTGAGGGTGATAAGCTGTACTAAAATTCAACTTTGTACTCATGTTCTCATGAAAGCTTCTCCAAAATCTTGAGGTAAACTGCGAACCTCGATCAGACACGATCTTCTTTGGTACTCCATGTAAACACACAATCCGAGCCATATATAACTCTGCTAACTGAGAACCTTTATAAGTAGTCTTGACAGGAATAAAGTGAGCCACTTTAGTCAATCTGTCCACAATCACCCATATAGCATCATATCCTTTCTGGGTGCGAGGCAATCCAGTAACAAAATCCATACCAATCTCTTCCCATTTCCACTCGGGTATCTTCAGTGGATGCAATAGTCCAGCTGGCCTCTGGTGTTCAGCCTTAACTCTTTGACATACATCGCACATAGCCACATGTGCAGCTACATCTCTTTTCAATCCATACCACCAATACTTCCGTTTCAAATCCTGATACATCTTGGTACTACCAGGATGAATAGAATAATCCGAGTCATGGGCCTCCTTCAATATAGTCTCTCGAAGGCTTTTAATATCAGGAACACATATCCTGTCCTTGAACCATATAGTGCCCTGCTCATCTTCCGTGAACTCCGGAACTCGACCTTCAGTAATCAGATCCTTAATCTCTTTTATCTTATCATCACCAATTTGTCCCTTACGGATCTCTTGCTCTAAAGTAGGTTCCACATCAATTGTAACTCCTTCAGTATGAGCAACTATCCCCAGGTTAAGTCTCCTGAAGTCCTCAACAATCTCATCGGGTAGCTGGGCAACAACAGCTGAATGAACATGCTCCTTACGACTCAAGGCATCTGCAACCAAGTTTGCCTTGCCCGGGTGATAGTGAATCTCCAAATCATAATCCTTAATAAGCTCCAACCAACGGCGTTGCCTAAGGTTGAGATCCTTCTGAGTGAATATATACTTCAAACTCTTATGATCCGTATATACTTGGCACTTCTCGTCCCACTTGAATTCTCTTTCCTTCACCAAAAGCGAGGTCATAAGCTTAGCAATCTTAGAAAATCCTTCAATAAATCTCCAATAATATCCTGCAAGTCCCAAGAAACTTCGGCCCTCCGTAACCGTAGTGGGTATGCTCCACACCACTATCTTCTTGACTTTAGCAGGGTTCACTGATATCCCTCCATTAGAAATGATATGTCCAAGAAATGGCACCTCGCCAATCCAAAACTCGCACTTGCTAAACTTAGCGTAGAGTTGATCATCTCGTAACTTCTGTAGCACCAACCTTAGATGTTCTTCATGGTCACTCTCATTCTTAGAATAGATAAGAATATCGTCGATGAACACCACGACGAATCTGTCCAGATCATGAACACCTTATTCTTTAGATCCATAAAATAGGCTGGTGCATTAGTTAATCCAAACGACATAACGATGAACTCATATAATCCATATCGAGTCGAGAAAGCCGTCTTAGGAATATCTGATGGTCTAATCTTCATCTGATGGTACCCCGATCGGAGGTCAATCTTCGAGAATACCCTGGCTCCTCTCATCCGATTAAATAAATCCTCAATACGGGGCAACAGATACTTGTTCTTCACCGTGACATCATTAAGGAACCTTTAATCCACGCACATCCCTTGCAATCCATCTTTCTTCTTTACAAACAAAACTGGTACTCTCCAAGGTGAGGAACTCGGACGTAAGTAACTTGCCTCTTGTAATTCCGTTCACTGATTCTTCAGTCCCTTTAGGTGTAATTACTCTCATGGGTTTTCTCATATTGTCCAACACATTTGCACAAACCCAAAATCTCAGCATGACGCATAATTTTATTAGCAACACATGGGGACAAATAGACCTTTTTATTCCTCCTAAAATGGTATCATACCGAATACTAACTAAAGGAACATGTAGATCTTACAAATAGTAGTAATTTATATATATGTTTATGTAGCTTGGTGGAGCTGGTGGTGGTGGAGATGGTGGTTGCTCTTGTCGTTGTCTCTCCAACCGTGATTGCCTTATTTCTTGCTGTATCTCCAGACGGGCCTGACGTATTTCCTCGCGTTCTTGTCTTATCTGGTTTTGCATTTCGGTCATCATGTCTGTCAATTGCTGTATTACCAGCCTTTGGGTTGCGATCACTTGCTCGGTTTCAACAGGTGGGGGATTTGGAGGATTCATTTCTGTTTGCTGTTGCGTGATAATCTTCCCTTTCCTGGTATTGACCATCTGAGTTAGATACATAAGGTAAGAAAGAGCAGTAGACAAGGCAGTAATTACAATCATGTTACTTTGGGGGACTTATTAGCTAAGTAGATTAGTGTGTCACCTACTAAAGCTAATACAATACATTATAGTGGTACATGCTAAAATGCCCATCTATACTATTCCAATCAATCAAAGAAGCAAATCAGGCATTGATCATCAGAACAATCAACCAATATTTTTAATAGAGAAAATAGTTTTAATTTTGTCTTAGGCCTCCTATCTCTTAAAATGTCATAGGGGTAGGGATTCCAAGGTTTGAAATCCATCTTGTCTTAGAGTAGAAAAGGTAAGGATGATCAGAGTAGAACAGTAGAAGGTGAGACAGGATCAAGATAAGAAAGAACCAGAGTAAGGTAAGTATGGAATGAATCAGAATAAGATAAGTAGGTAAGGGTTTGTCCGTTTCTATCTAGGTTTCGTCCTACAGTCAACATTTCCTCTGATACCACTTCTGTAACACCCGGTTTTAAAGAGCAAAGCCGGGTGCATCTCATACATGCGCCAAGAAGACAACATATATAATAACAGAGTGTATAGAGATAAATGTCATTAACATCAGAGTATTTATTACATAGCGGAAGACTTATTACAAAATAAAGTAATAAAGATAAAACAAACTAAGGATCGTCGGCGCCAATGTCGACTGGGAAACGCCACCTAGATCAGATCGAACTCCTCGGTGTTAGGCGGCTCCTCCTGAACCACCTGATCATCTCCTGTGGGGGGGGTGTGAGACAGCAAGGGTGAGCTCACACATGATCATAGCTCAACAAGTTGTGGGGAACCAGTGGACATAAACTCACAAAGGTGTGAGTTCATGTGATGTGTAAGGCTTAATCAATGACAGGGGTTAAAGCTAAGCATTGCTTTTAAATAGTTGGTCAAAATTTTATTAGCAATTACTAAGTGTAAGTAAATACCAAACCATAAGTAAAGTGATAGAACAAAATTAATAATAAACCCATGCAATGCAAATGACAAAATTGAATTTAAGTTCCATAATTTAAACATCAGAGAGTCCTGAGCTGCTCATGACCGTGAGCTCGGCTAGTATACCAGTTTTACACTCTGCAGAGGTTGTACCCTTTACCCACAAGTCATGTTACCCATCTGCCAAGGGGTCATGAATCCCATATACCTCTACCTAGGAAGCACGGCAGGGCAACACTACGAGGCCTTTACAAAGTTCCGCTAGCTTCCGAAAACCCGCTACAGTTTATGGGAAGATCCAGTAAAGGGTTCCTGGCTGACCGCCATCGCAGCAAAATCAACCAGGGACCTCTCCCCTACTGCCCTTGCCCCTTTCGGGTAAGGTAGTCTTCCACTAGCTTTCCTAATTAGTCAGCCAAGGGGTCCCATTCCTCCCTTGTGGTGGCACGTGGTTCTCAAGTTAAGCTCTATGTTCCAATTAACATTAATGATATCAACATGAACATAAACAGAATAACAACAAGAATTGGAACATAGAGGTAATAAATGATTATCCCAAAACCATATAAAGCAATAGCAAACTACCCAAGTGATTCAGGGGTAAACAAGGTAATGAGATAAACAATCTAGGGTGACCTATTGGGTCCCATCAAAATTAACCTATGCATGGATATGTGATATTAAAGAACATTATTGGGTAAAAAGTGGTCAAGGGCACAACTTGCCTTCAATGAGCTCCTGCTCAGCTACTTCAACCTGCTGCTCACCAGGATCCTCAGCAACGGGCTCTTCTACTCGCCACAATACAAACAAGCACAGTGCATATAGAGAAATTAACATTACACCAAACATATAAACAAAACTCACAGAGATATTATACATATTAAAATAAAAACTTAGGAACTGGAATCATAATTTTCTGAATTATAGATTTTAAGTTATGCATTTTCAAAGGTTTTATGTGCTTTAAATAGGATTAAGTGATAAATAAATTTCCTACTGTTGTTATGCCCAAAACAGAGACACTAAGTGCTAGAGAATAAAATTACAAAATTTTAGGAACTGGAATGGATGAATTTGGAGCTAGTATGAATTTTCTATGAATTATTGAAGATTCAGCACTTATTTTTGTATTAAAAATACATTTTCTAATTCATTTACTCATTTTAAAACAGCAGCGGACTGGGCCTCAAATCCAGAGAAACACAGGGGGCTCGGGGTAAAACTACAGAGACACAGCGCACAGTGCTCTGGACGGCGGGTTGATTCTCTGGTTTCCAGGGGGTTCTTTAATAAAAGTGCCAGCGCGGAAAGGTATCATTGAATCTCGGCCGCACGATCTGAACTGAGCGGCCCAGATTAGATTGATTATACTCCGAACCGGTACGCAGCGCGCGCCGTTGGATCCGAGATCAACGGCTCGAATTTAATGAAGCCGAGATCTCGCCGCAGCCCTCCGATTGAATCCTACGGCCCGGATTGGTCTAGCGAAGGGGTATCTCCCTGATCTAATCACAGCGCCCATCGCCGAACCGACGGCACACGCAATACGGCCGCGCTCCGCCCAACTCCGTCACCGGAGAATGTCTTCCCCGCGGCGGCGCCATGCCGGAGCCCGCGAAATCCGGCCAATTCGAGCACCATACCCAAATTCGTCTGACCCACGCAAGATTCGCGACCACCCGAATCCATGCTTCCCATCAATTTCAGCCACAGCACCCCGCAGACCCCTGGCCCACGGCGCAGTTCAATCCACGGCGGAGATATATGCTACGGCGAGCAATTCTAAGGGCTCCGGTCATCTATGGCCTAGCCCAATCGATGCTAAGTGGCTTATAGATGATCGCAAATCGAATGGGAGTGCGTACCTAGGATCCCCGGGCGAAGGCGAGCTCGGCCACGTGCGGATGGAGTCCCGCCCCGATGTCGGCGAGGAATTGGCCCCCGATGCACCGAATTCGCGCTCCACACCGGTACAGGACGACACGGTGCACAACGGCGAGCCCCGGTGGCGGTTCACGAGGTCACGGCTATGGAAAATTTCCCGAGCGCAGCAATGGCGGCGCCGTCACTTGACTCGGCGACCGAGAGTGCCACGACGGGACGGTGATGGGTTCGGTTATTCGGTGGAGAGAAGATGGGAAACTAAGGAGGAGTGAGCGCATCCCGTCGAGCCTCCCCTATATGGACGCGATATGGCCCGGTCGTCACGGCGGGTTTGTTGCCGCGCACGAGCTCCACGGGCGGGCGACGACTTCGCGTGGTCGTTAGACGGAGAAGAAAACGCCGACAAGAAGGCCCCACACGCCAGTGAAACGGAATCCATGCGTGCGTGCGGTAGAGGCAGACGAGTGGACCCCGCGAGACAGAGACGGGGAGCCAGCGCGAGCGGGCGAGTGACTGCGCAGTGGGTCCCGCGTGTCGGCGCGCTCGGGATGGCCTGGTTGGGCCGCGCGGATGAAGGGTAGAAGTGGGCCGTCGCGGTGGCTTCTCCAAATGGGCCGAAATGTGGTTCCGAGGCCCAGGTAGGGTTTTATGCTTTTTCTTTTTTTATTTTCTGTTTTCTTTTCTTTTACTTTTGAATCTAAGTTTTGAATTTCAAATTTGTGATGAACTTGCACTCAAATCTTTCTGAGTATATGATTTGGATAAATCATTGTGGATCAAATTTATCTATTTGTAAGTTTTATTTCTTTGTATTACATAGCATTTTTCTTTCTCTCTTTCCAAATTTTAGCATTTCTTTTAGGATTTAATTTCTCATTTGGATATTTAATATTTTTCTTGTCACAAAATGCACACAAAAATAAAATATCCAGCATGATGCAACAATTTAGTAGCATATCTTTTCATTATTTGTTCTTGGATATGGTGTTCTCATATGATGATGAATAAAAATCAAACTCACATAAAGAGATATTGTTTCCTCTATTGGTACTTTATCTAGCTATTACAAAGTGGGTGTTACACTTACATTAGCTCATCCATATATATATATATATATAGAGCCCTGGGCTCTATTTAGCTTAGGGAAGCCCCAGCCAAATATGAACGGACGTGCATTCACAGCCGACCGACTTTTCAGTTTCCATATATATTGACGTGCTCCGCCATTAGCTCCTTTTCTCCCAGTCTCAGTTTCCATAACCGCAAAACCCCATCCTCGCCGCGCGACTCCGGGAATCTCCGCCGACTCAACCATCCCCGACGACTCCGCTCCCCTCGCCGCTCATTGTCGATCCAGTCGCAATCGGTAGTTGAGCGACGCCTCCGCGGTGTCCCCAATCCGCGCTCAAATATTCCCGCCGCTGCGTCAGGAGACGAGAGTCCAGACCGGAGAAAACCCCAGTTTCTCCGCCGACGCGTCTCCTTCCTCGCTCTCCGCCGACCCGACTGCTTCCACGTTCTCCGCCATCTTCCACATTCGTCGCCTTCAACGGGTACCGCTCCAACTGGTAGCCCTTCCCCAACCATCTACGGTGTGTTCTTCCCAACCCTAGCTCGCGCGCATTTCATTGGATCAACTTCGGCCGTCAACAAATGTGTTGTTTTTTGTTCATACTGTATTGTGTGGATTACGGCGAGGGTGGAAAATATTTATGCAGTTGATTTATTACATTTACGCACATTTACACAGTTGGTTACGCACATTAGAATACATGTTTATGCATATCAGTTAAAGATTTTTTTCATAGATGATGTTCAATTGGTAATTGAGTGGTCAGCTAGTTGTTTTTGTGACTGCATACATTTATTTATTCCATTATTTTATAGTTAATACATTACTGTTCACAGCATGTATTGTTTTATTGAATCATATCCAGTTTTTTATTATTATAAAATAGACATTATTTATTACACTAGTTAACAGTTAATACAGCTTGTTTATAGCAAGTTTTGTTTTGCTCAAACATATTCAGTTTGTTATGATTATAAAATAGGGCAGAACATGTATGCAAGTGATTGTTGTAAAGAAGCAGTCAATTAGTTGTTTTTGGTAGAGTATATTTTTTTTATTCAGAATTTATTATCTGGTAGTGATATGCAATCATTTATGTATTCATTAGTTTATATTTAATACATTAATGTTTTACTGCAAGCTTTGTTTTTTTGAAACATATTGAGATTTTTATGATTGTATAACAGGCCAGAACATGTATGCAACTAGTTGTTTTTCATGTATGTAACTGTATGCAGCTGTGTTTTTTCATGTATGCAACTTTATGCAAAATGTGTTTCATGTATGCAACTGTATGCAACATATTCAGATTTTTATGACTGTAGAACAGGACAGAACATGTATATATGCAATTGTGTTTCATGTATGCAACTGTACGCAACTTTATGCAACATATTCAGATTTTTATGATTGTAGATCAGGTCAAAACATGTATGCAACTGTGTTTAGAAAATGAGCAGTCAACTAGTTGTTTTTCATAGAGCATATTATTTATATAAAATTTCATATATCTTTAGTGCATACATTTATGTATTTCAGATGATTATAGCTAATACATTATTGGTTACAGCAAGGTCTGTTTTTATTGAAACATATTCAGTTTTTCCTTATGATTGAACAAGTCAGTATATGTATGCAAATGTAAATAGAGAACAGTATATTCAGATGTTTATTGAGACATTATTATTGCCATGCAAAATTTATACAGAGTGCTTTTATGCTTGGTATTTATAAAAACTAGGTTCATTGATTCAATCATACCACACAATAAATACATATGCATATCCAACAGTTTAATTTTTACAATATTGTGTATTATGTATGCAGCTTTTAATTTAAAAATGAAGCACGTGGACCGTCCTCCAAATAACCCCAAACGTATAACAATTCAGTCAAGCCAGGAGTGTTTCAGTGTTGACATTCCGTCCGCAGAACAGTCTAATCCATGTCCAGAAGCTGGAAATCCTCCAAATGTTGACAGTCAAAACTTGATCAATGAAACAGTACAACTTGATTCTGATGAAGATGACTTCATGCCAGCTCTGAAGAAGCGTAATGTTTCTGAAAGCCATACAAGAGTTTTAAGAAAAGTTGTGACAAAGAGGATTAAACATGAGGAGCTACCCCGACAGGTTAGTGTTATGCATACCCAACACACAATTTCATATTTGTAAGGTTCTGAATATTTTTTTTTGATAATAACAAAATTATTTCATGTTTTATATTGTGTAACAGAGGTTCAATGTGAGGTGCAACCCTCAAGATGTCATTGCAAGCATTAACATTTTGAATGAAAGACAACGTGAGGCTATAAGACATAAAGGTTTCTCTAACATTCTTGATATGACAGTAGATGCGCTGTGTAGTAGATCACACCTTCAATGGTTGATGGACAAGCTGGACACCAAGGACATGACAATTCGTCCTGGTCCAGGAAAGGAACTAAAGATCACAAAGGACATTGTTCATCTTATCCTTGGTGTACCAAATCATGGCGGTGGTAAACCATTGGGGTTTGAGAAAGCAGTTGCAGCAAGCAACTTGAGGGTAGAGCTTGGTTTGGCTAAAGACGAGTTCAATGTGACATTTCTACAGGATCGTTTAAGGAAAGGCGAGGATGATGACCTTACAATCAGATGTTTCTTCCTCATTTTATTCAACTGTCTGTTGTTTCCAACTGCTAGCTAGGGCATAACATATCATGAGGTGCTTCTGACAGAAGAAATGCACCGTTTCCATGAGACCGACGGGTGCCAGTTGATTTTTAATGATCTCTGTGAAGCTGCGAAGAAGTGGCACAACCGAATCAGCACAAATGTCTCCACGACTATATACGGATGCTCCATTGTTGTCCTTGTAAGTATAGTGTTTTTCCTTATGTACATTTATTGCATTTTTGGTTGCTCACTGTGGGTAGTTATGTAACATGTTTTATGTTGTTGGTTACGTTGACTTACATAGCTATTGAACATTGTAATTCTTTTATTTAGTTGTATTACTTGGATCACCTGCATGCAGCCGCTGCCCCTCAAAATAAGATTGGCACACCTTGCATTAAATTCTTTGATAAGAATATCATAAAAGCTTTGACCAAAGCTGACAAGAGGAAGGTACGCCATGGGGCTGAACCTTTCGGACATTGTGAAGTAAGTTATTCATATTTACACTGTTGGTTACGCACATTTACACAGTTGGTTACACAAATTCACTTTAATTTTATTTTTAGTTTCGAAGCTCGACCGAGACATGCTATTCAGTTGGACCTAAGATCGATCGCCAATCCGAGGCAAGTTTATGATGTATTATATAGATAGTTTATGAATATTTATGGAACAAATGGAATAGGAAGGTGGACGTGGATTCTTATTAATTTTGCTGAACAACCAACCGGAGTGCAGGACCAACATTTTTGATGCACCACGCCCTGCCCCAACGCCTCGGCCCACTTTTAACATCCAACTTCCATCGATCAAAGAGATGATGTCAAGTAAGATCAACGATCTCCCACCTCGTCATCGATCTAAATTCACAGACATTCTTGCTGCATATGACTTGGAGGTTGACAAGTCATGCATAGCCATAAAAGACAGCTTTGACAAAATTATTGAGAAGCAATACGACATAGCAGACAAGTTTATAGAGTTGATCGACGAGGTACTACGTGCCGAGTCTGATAATTTAGAAAACGAGACAGATGAGCCACAGCATCCGAGGAATTCTGCTGATTCAGCAGGTCAGTCATACAATTATCCCTTGTCATTTATTCAAAACCTTTAACTGTCTACATGTGCATACGGTTTTTTTTATATGTACAGTTAACAACATTTGTTTTTTTCAAGTATACACAGCAACATTTGATCTATAATGCAAGTTTTGACATATATTATTTTCAATATAATTGTGTACAAGGACACACTGTTCATGCCACCCAACCCACACCCGATATGTCATCCCAAGCTTCGCAGCTCGAGACCCAGCTGGGTGGTACTCAGTTTGAAGAAATTCATGAAAGACAACAGCATATCCGTAGAGTGCTGGAGACTTGTCCCGACGAATCGAATGTTGTTACAGGTCAACAGGTAATATATCCAACTCCAATACCTTTTTTACTCATCATACGTACATTATTTGCATATTACTTTTTAGCAGTATACGAACCACACTTTTTTGTCAACATGATTTCTGTTTTGATGTTCGAAACAACATTTTGAGGAACAGAAATATCACACCTCAAACCACACCAGCTTGCACCCGCTTGCCGAAATTTGACGTGACACCGCAAAAAAAATGTTTGTTAGCAGTTCATGTCTCATGTTATAATTCCATTTTATGATACATACTACATAATTATACTAATCATATACCTTTGTGTAGAGAGGTGAAATGGCAACAGAGGAAATGGAACACAATGACAGTGGGCTAGTTTTTTATCAGACCCCAACTCCTCATGTCAGTATAATAACATACATATTACATAATGCATTTTATGCCATTAAACTAATTTTTTTAATGTTCTATCACTTATAACCATGTTGCATTTCAGGATGATACACTGAAAGGGACAACAAATTCTGGAACTGATCCACCCCTTACAGAGCACGAGTGCGTTCGTTCTCTGTGGGATTTAATTTGTTCCAAGGACATTGACCAAAGCAGGTACATGTTACACAAATTACGAATACCGTATTTATAAGTTTGGTTCATTTATGCAATATGAATATATAACTATGTTCATCATACAGGGTTGTCATAGATTACGGTGAATACAGTGCAAACTGTATCGATATTTATGAATCTTTCGCAGAGGGCAAATGTCTTGAGAATGTCTTCATGCAGTGTTTCATTGAGTGTGTTCGTGATGATTCCAAAAATCATCGTCGAACTATGACATCTAACAGATTAGTAGTTGATGTCAATGTTGGGGTAGGTTCTTCTTCACAGTTATTGTAACTATACACAAAATATACTTACACACTCTATTTTTGGTTTTTTAGGCTCTGTTAAATTTTGAAGAGCAGGAACATCATAGCAAGAATCCTCAGCCGTTTGATCAAAATGTGTTACAGAATTGCTTGCACAACACATTGCCTCCTTTGGTAAATCTGGATAAATGCAAGTCGGTAAGCCTCAGTAACATTTTGTTCCCAGGTTCATTAGCATATTAATTGTACCTTTTAATCATCATGACATTGTAATAGCAACATGTAACCTATCTTTACTTTTCTCATCAACAGATATTGGTACCTATGCTTAGTAGGGGACATTGGACACTGTATGTAATCAACCTACACCATCGGTGTATACACATTTTAGATTCGAATCTGTATGGTATAGAACTTGGTGGCACCACATGGAAGGACTACCATTATGACCCAATCTATTTAGGTGGAAGGAAATTCCCATGGGCTAGGGTTATAATGAGTAGGCTGAGCAAAGCGTTACAACATGTTTGCCCCAATGCAGCCTTTCCTAAATTTGGTAATTTTCCAATGGATATGCCATCTAATTGCCCAACAATGAGAACAGGGTCAAACAACTGTGGCTTTTTTGTAATGAGTTACATGAAGTTTTATGATCACAATGCAGGTGTCATAACTTCTTTCACTCAACCAGTAAGTGATTATGCTAACTCTTTTATATTCCGGTTGCCATCATTGTACATGTTAGCTATATACGTGTATAATGCATGCTATGCTTTTATTGCAGGACAATTCTCGAGACCTACGTGCTCATGCCCTTCATCAACTCACATTCCATCGCATGAACAAGGCGCTGCCACTTCCATTAGATATCCAGAGATTTATGTTTGCGCGCAAGTAGTTAACTATGTGTCAGAACTAAGCAATGGTGTGGGCAATGTATCGTACTGTGGTATTTTGGCCATGATTGTTAGTTAACAATGTTAGGAAGCTTCCTTATATGTGTTGTTTTAGAACAATTGTTATGCTACCTTGTCTTAGGTTGTTGCACAGGTACTTTCTGTGAACATTAGTTGGTTGGATACTTATGGTTATGCTGTGACGATGTGAACATCAGATGTTTTCACTTATGTGGGCTTAAATATGATCTTTTTATATGTTATGAAGATCTTATATGAATACCTCATTTCTTAATATTATGATCAGTTCATATACGATTATCATACAGATTATCACTTATGTGGGCTCAAATTATGCAACATTAGTAAGCAATATACGCTATATTTATTAGATTTCAACAACCATGTGTATATAAATCATTTGTCACTAATGCAATTTTTATTGCAAAAAATAGATTATTCGTATCACATACAACAGACTACTCATTGCCTGACTCACTGCTATCGAAATCAACAGACTAATTACTGGTCATATAGTTTACGTATTATACGATCATCATATAGGTTATCTACGATGTTTTCTACTTCCAATTATGCAACATTATTAAGCAATATACGTTATATTTATTAGATTTCAACAGCCACCTGTATATAAATCATTTGTCACTCATGCAATGTTTCTTGCAAAAAACAAATTATTCGTATCACATACAACAGACTAATCACTAGGGATGTTCCTAAAACATCCGAATTGTATCACAAACCTAATATTTTAGCATAGATATACATATAATTTAAAGCTAATTTTTGGCAATGCTATGAAGAATATTATGAAGTATTTAAATAAATTTTTGTATACTTTTTTATGTACATTATTTTCTCCCTACAACAAAAAAGGTGAAAAAACATCCGAATCCGTATTCGGATAGACATCCGAATTTTATATCAATTATTTAAAAATATCTAGAATGAATTTAATGTTTATTTTTTGTGAAGATTAATAACCGCAATGCTAAAAACAAGAATATAAATTTACATAGCAAATTCTATATGTTATTTGTTCACAATCGAAGAAAGAAGACCAAAAAATTGACATCCGAATAAATATCCGGATCCATCCCTACTAATCACTGTCTGACTCACTGCTATCGAAATCAATTGCGTGTTTTTTTGATGTTGTTGTGTCATTCCAATCAGGAGCTTTACTTCCACCTTTGTTCCTAGATCCAGGAGGTCGTCCTCTCTTACGTCCAGCAAGGCTAGCCAACCGTAATCTATTTTCCTCCATTGACAAACATGTCCTACTGTTGTGACCATCAGCAATTCCACACTTCTGGCATTTCTTGGTCATTTTTTTATACCTTTTGCTCCCAATTTAATAACCTTTTGTTCACTCCCCTTTATTGTTCTTCCTTTGGGTTTTGAGTTATTTGGTCTTGCCAAGCTTATCCCATCGACTGCAAAATCTAGTTTCTGCAATTCAAAAGTAAATATTTCTTAGCATATAATATTATGTAGTCCAACATTCAGTATAATACCATTATTACCTTTCTGGCATGATCATTTTGTTCATTGTCACCACTCTCATTCATATTTGCGTGATCCTGCAAATTAACCTGTACCTGCCAACACATTTTAAGCTCAATCATAAGCCAATAACTCAAACCTATAAATCATTTATATGTATAACTGCAAATCAATATAGTTGTTAAAGATATTACCTCTTCTAATGGACGTATCGGTATAGGTATTTGAACATTGTCCACACCCCGTTCAAGTATATTAGATACGTCTTGAATTTCCTGAAAAATTGGTTGAAAGCTCAGTATACATCATTTACAAATAAACATTCACAACAATATGATCAAAACCTTGTTATTCCTTTCATCGAATTCACCATCCTTTTCGATGTCTCAATTGTCTTCATCATCATCCTGAGATTTTATTGTTTCATACCTCATCAATATATTATGATGAATAATATGTTACAAAATACATATTAAAACATTACATACCTGTATACCATCTCCTCCACTAGTTCCACATGTCTCCTCAACTTCTATATCTGTCTCCAAACGCGAAAGTACCTCGAGAAGCTCATCCATTACTGCTAGGGCTCTATCATTTCCTGCTTTGGATAAACTAGCATGATGCACTACTTTCATTGCCTTTTTTAGCAACATATTCTGTCTATATGATTTTGTTTCTCCATCCTTCCCCTTCAAATTCCTATCATCTCTTGAAAACGGAACATCTTGCCTTGCAGAGCAGGCGTATCTTTGTAAAATGTATTCCTTCGGTATCCATTCAATCTGAAGATGCATAAACGCGCGTAGTACATGTACACAGAATAGCCCTATAAAAACAATAATGATCATAAGAATTTTGTATATATGTTTTCAATGTATATATTTACTATTTAGTACTCCATACCTGTATGTTCCCAATGTTTGCATTCACAAGTATACTTTCCTGCATCTTCATCAGCTGTCACTTTGAATTGTTGTTGTCCCGACACAATTTTATTCGATCTTGTTGTATGTTGCACTACCCAATCATTTGCACCCCCTTCTTCGTCATGCATTATCTTGAATGGAGTTGCATATTTCAAAGATTCCTGGAATTTATTCATCACAGCCCTTGTGTATGCTCTTGCAACCCTTATCTCAAACATGTATAGCGTGTTCGTTTCCTTTTGACCCTGTGGCATATATAATGCAAATTAGATGACACTTATATTAAGGTATAAATATACAACATAACAATTTATCCTCACCATGCTTCCCACTGCTTCTTTTGACTCTTTCATCTTTCTACTGTGTAGAAGCTTCATCATTTGCTTGGCGAATTGATGAAGCGGAGTGTTTGCATCGACATGTGCACTTTTCACAAGCATGTTCATGCTTTCACTACGCTGTGTAGACAACATTAGACCACAATAATGATTCTTGAAAAAAGCAGGCACCCAATCCTTACGTATTCCATACATCTTATTGAGAGTAATGTTATCGTACAGATGGAAATCTTCAAGTAGCATTGACCATGCAGTCTCAAACTCCAACTCAGTCAAAGGATGATGTATTATAGATTGGAACCGTGTTTTAAAGTCCATTTCCTCAAACCTTGCATACAACTCGTTCAGAAAAGGCATATACCTATTTTGCACATGCCATAGACACAATCGATGTATTGTGTGTGGGAAAACCCTCTCGAGTGCTACTGGCATTGCAGGATCTTGATCTGCAATCATATATGACAAAATTGTATGAATCTTATTCCATGGTATAAAGAAAATAAGATCAAATTTAAGACATATTTTATGTATATACATTTCCTTCATTATTATCAGTCGTACCTGTCAGCATCACTCGTGGCCCTTCGGTTCCCATGCATGTTTTGAAGGCGTTGAATACCCATTCAAATGTATCAGCAGTTTCATCCCCCAACAATGCGAAAGCAAATATAGTGCAATGGAGGTGGTGATTTGAACCAACAAACATACCTAGTGGTTTTTCATACAGATTAGTCTTATGTGTTGTGTCAAATGTAACTGCATCACCAAAATCCATGTAATCCCCTTGCTAGCTTGCATGTGACCAAAATATGCTCAAAATCTTTCCTTCTTTATCCAATTGGAAGTTAGAGAAAAATTGTGGATTATCCTTTTTGCATGATGCAAAAAAGATAGTAGCTTTGCCACATCATTTGCATTTCTTTCTCGTTGCTTTGCCTTTTTCCTGAAATTATTGTCAACATTTAGCATTAGGCGAAACCAACATTTTGCAAATTTCAATTCTGAATAACAATCTAAACATATTATAAACTTACAGGTTATACATGTCCTGTGCTGTTATAGGCACACTCTCAGGACCACCGTGCATTTCTGATACATAATCCATAATACAATGTTGCGGGATTTGACTCTCCTGCATTGAACTTATGAACTCCATGTATTCAGGATCATGCGTCTTGTTGCATTGTAATTGATTCTTTTCGGTATCCTTCTTAAAAAATTCATGATTATGATCCAAGTGCAACAGATCAATACGCACTGATATAACTGTCTCTTTTGCATCATCATAAATTTTTTTAAGTTTCATACCGGCCTTGCATTGTGTCCGCTTCGAGCTGGTATTACGTACTTTTGGGTTTGATATTCCCCTTACTGCACTCTTGCCTTCCATCGAGCAATTCAACCACTTACAATTTTTCCGTTCCCTATACTTTTTCAATGGAAATCCAACTTCATACGCATACCTACTATAAAATTTATATGCTTCATCCACACCACTGAATGTCATACCAACTTTAGGTACCAACCTCGGATCAATTGTAACTTCCTGTGCAAAAAAAATAAAATATATATGTATGTTCATATATTCCATAACTTGTATCATGTATGGTGTCCTACATAATTTTACATCGTATGCACAATATAACATTTTTCACACCATCTAGCTGCATTCTATCATATACAATTTAACCTACAATACTGAAAATCCAAATCAGTTAAATAGTACTTACATGTCTCTGCAGAATCACTGGTGTGTCCTGTTCATGCTCACCAATAGTACGCATAGTATTAAGGTGCTGTCCACCTTGATTTACTGTCATCCTCAATGCCTCAAATGTGGTCTGATCATCAATCCTCGGGGCCCTCAAAGCTGCTGGTGGAGTAATTGCCTCTACAGCAATAGTTGTTTGCATATGCGCACTTGCATCTGAGGTAAACTGGTTCCCTCCTTGTTGTTCTTCCTGCACCATTGTTATGATATCCAAGCATGGATTTGTTCGATGAACTGATGTCGGTGTCGTATACTCACTGATTGACTCGTTACCCCATGGCGCCGCCATCTTCCAGATCAGATTACGCCCTTCAGCCAGCCATGCCCTAACAAATGATTCGTATTGTCTACCTTTTTTAGAAGCTTGTGAATATTTCCTCTTGACCATGTGCATATCCATTATCGTGGACGCGATATTCACCGCGCATATCCTTTATCCGCTGAATTCTAGGATCGTGGGCGCGCTAATCGTGGGAGTAACAGCCATTTATGCAATTTATACATAGGTTTATGTTGTCGTAATTGTCTGTTTAAATGCGCTTCCCCAATTTTCGGTTACATGTCACCGGCCCACGTTCGGACAAATGGCCCACGTTTGGTTACGCATTTTTGTACTAACTATTATACTTGCCTAAATGCAGTGCAGTAATGCGGGCCGCCTGGATCGGCCCATTCGGTGTGACCAGGCTCCGCTCGTCTACGTAACCTGGCCGGGGCTCCCCCGCACCTATCTGAAGCCCAGGGCTTCCATTACCATCAGCCTATATATATATATATATATATATATATATATATATATATATATATATATATATATATATATATATATATATATATATATATAGATTGTATATTAGGAGCCCTGGGCTTCCAATAACTAAAGGAAGCCCGGGCCAGACAGTGCAATCCGGTCGAGCCGGACCACATCCGGACGTCTATAAAACAGGACCCGGAGTGCTAGGGTTCAGTTTTTCACGCCCCATCTTGATTCATTAGCGACGACGGTTGCCCGATAGCGCGCACGGCGGTGGACCCCGGCCAGTGGCTGCGGTGGCCGTGGCTCCCCGACCTCGACATGCGGTGGCGGCGGTTCCTAGGCCGGCGGTGGTGGCCCCCAATCCAGAGGGCGAGCCGCGGCGGATCCCATGCCGGTGGCTACAACTCCATTACCTCGACGCGTGGTGGCGGAGGTTCCTCGATCCGCAGCGAGGCCCTTGTGCAGGCAAGCGGCGGCGTCCCTGAAGCCCCGAGGAGGCGGCACTTCCAAGGCCGGCAAGCAAGCGACGCCCGTCGACGTGCGAGTAGCGACGGCGACGCATGAGGCGCGATGTTCGAGCGAGCGACGTCATGGAAGGGGCGAGATGCGCGCAGCGATGATCGCGCGTGACATCCTCTGATCCGGCGCATTTTTTCTTTTCGTTTATTGTGTTTTATGCCTACCACATGTATTATTTACGCTAAAAACTGTATGATTTTATGCTTTAACACAGAGTTCGTATATCAGTTTACTGCATGCACATTGGAAAGGCAATTCCTTGATTTATGTTGTTCTTAATTTGCACGCATGCAATCGAAACTCCCACGATTTTGCCATAATTTTTGGATCTGTATAAAAATAGAAACCGCATGCATGCGGCTGCCATGTTTTTCGGATCTGTCATAAAAATAGGATCGTAATAACAACCTACTAAAGCTATCAACCTCTAATTGACTCGGTATTTACGCTTATAATTGAGGGATTTTATGCTCAAAACTTAAGGTTTTTACGCTCCACCCGGAGATGCGTCCACCAGTGAACAACATGCCAGATTTTTTATGCAGTGTAAGGAATTGCATAAATACCTACACCGTGTAGTATAATTTGTTTCAGTATACATCATAAACTAGTTCTAATGCGTTTAGTTGCATGGCTGTTGGAGGGATCCTATATTTATGAAGGAAATAAAACATTAAATGTGATTTTTTGTTTCTATACATGCAATTCATTTCCTTTCATTGCATATTCTTTCCATCATAAATTCGTGTGCATGCAGCCTGTAGCAGATTTTTACGCAGTATACCGAATTGCATAATTATCTACACAGTGTAGCATATTTAGTATAAGTATATAGCATAAAATGGTCATTACGAGTTTTAGTTGCATGTCTGTTGCAGCGATCCTAAATTTATGGAGGAAATAAAGCATTTAAAATAGAAACCGCCACACATATGTTTCCTAAATTTACGCGCATGCAAGGGAACGTGTTTGACTCATACATGCATTTTGCCATAATTTTAGGATCTGTATAACCGCATGCATGCGACTGCCATGTTTTTCGAATCTGCCATAAAAATAGGATCGTAATAACAACCTACTAGAGCTATCAACCTCTCACATTGGCTCGGTATATACGCTTATAATTGAGGGATTTTATGCTCAAAACTTAAGGTTATTACGCTCCAACCCGGAGGTGCGTCCACCAGTGAACAACATGCCAGATTTTTTACGCAGTGTAACGAATTGCATAAATACCTACACCATGTAGTATAATTTGTATTAGTATATATCATAAACTAGATTTAATGTGTTTTAGCTGCATGGCTGTTGGAGAGATCTTATATTTATGAAGGAAATAAAACATTAAATACGATTTTTTGTTTCTATGCGTGTAATTCATTTTCTTTCATTGCACATTATTTTTATCATAAATTCGTGTGCATGCAGCTGGTAACAGATTTTTACGCAGTATATCGAATTGCATAATTATTAACACAGTGTAGCATATTTAGTCTCAGTATATATCATAAAATGGTCCTTACGCGTCTAGCTGCATGGCTGTTGCAGCGATCCTAAATTTATGGAGGAAATAAAGGATTTTAAAAACAGAAACTGCCGCACATATCTTTCCTAAATTTATGCGCATGCATCTTTCCTAAATTTATGCGCATGCATTGGATCGTGTTTGACTCATGCATGCATTCCTTTTTTTGTGCTAACAGACGTGGGGCAGGTGGCGCACCCGACAGCCTGTTTGGGCGCGCTGGTTGAACCAGTTTGCAGGGGTGGTCGGCCTGGGCTTCCTTTAACTATTGGAAGCCCAGGGCTCCCGTTATACCTGCCCTATATATATATATATATATATATATATATATATATATATATATATATATATATATATATATATATATATATATATATATATATATATATATATATATATATATTGTATATTAGGAGCCCTGGGCTTCCAATAACTAAAGGAAGCCCAGGTCCAGACGTCTATAAAAGAAAATCCGGAGTGCTAGGGATCAGTTTTTCACGCCCCATCTCGATTCATTAGCGACGTCGGTTGCCCGATAGTGCGCGCGGTGGTGAACGCCCGGCCGGTGGCTGCGGTGGCCGTGGCTCCCCGACCTCGACATGCGGTGGCGGCGGTTCCCAGGCCAGCGACGGTGGCCCCCGATCCAGAGGGCGAGCGACGGTAGAGCCCTTGTGCGGTGGCGGCGGTTCCCAGGCCGGCGGCGGCGGCCCCCGATCCAGAGGGCGAGCGACGATAGTGCCCTTGTGCGGTGGCGGCGGTTCCCAGGCCGGTGGCCGCAACTCCATTACCTTGACGCGCGGTGGCGGAGGTTCCTCGATCCGAAGTAGTGGTGGCGGTTCCCCGATCTAGAGGGCGAGCGACAGCGGGGCCCTTGTGTGGGCAAGCGGCGGCGTCCCCGAAGCCCTGAGGAGGTGGCACTTTCAAGACCGGTGAGCAAGCGACGTCCGTCGACGTGCGAGTAGCGACAGCGACGCATAAGGCGCGATGTTCGAGCGAGCGACGTCACGGAAAGCGCGAGATGCGCGCAGCGATGATCGCGCGTGACATCCTCCGATCCAGCGCAGTTTTCTTTTCGATTATTGTGTTTTATGCCTACCACATATATTATTTACGCTAAAAGCTGTACGATTTTATGCTTGAACACGGAGTTCGTATATCAGTTTACTGCATGCACATTGGAAAGGCAATTCCTTGATTTATGTTATTCGTAATTTACGCGCATGCAATGGAAACTCCCATGATCTTGCCATAATTTTTGGATCTGTATAAAAATAGAAACCGCATGCATGCGGCTGCCATGTTTTTCGGATCTGTCATAAAAATAGGATCGTAATAACAACCTACTAGAGTTATCAACCTCTCATTGACTCGGTATTTACGCTTATAATTGAGGGATTTTATGCTCAAAAATTAAGGTTTTTACGCTCCACCCGGAGATGCGTCCACCAGTGAACAACGTGCCAGATTTTTTACGCAGTGTAAGGAATTGCATAAATACCTACACCGTGTAGTATAATTTGTTTCAGTATACATCATAAACTAGTTCTAATGCGTTTAGCTGCATGGCTGTTGGAGGGATCCTATATTTATGAAGGAAATAAACCATTAAATGCGATTTTTTGTTTCTATGCAAGCAATTCATTTCCTTTCATTGCATATTCTTTACATCATAAATTCGTGTGCATGCAGCTGGTAACAGATTTTTACGCAGTATACTGAATTGCATAATTATCTACACAGTGTAGCATATTTAGTATCAGTATATATCATAAAATGGTTATTACGAGTCTAGCTGCATGGTATTGCAGCGATCCTAAATTTATGGAGGAAATAAAACATTTAAAATAAAAACTGTCACACATATCTTTCCTAAATTTACGTGCATGCAAGGGAACTTGTTTGACTCATGCATGCATTTTGCCATAATTTTTGGATCTGTATAACCGCATGCATGCGGCTGCCATGTTTTTCGGATCTGCCATAAAAATAGGATCGTAATAACAACCTACTAGAGCTATGAACCTCTCACATTGGCTCGGTATATACGCTTATAATTGAGAGATTTTATGCTCAAAACTTAAGGTTATTACGCTTCAACCCGGAGATGCATCCACCAGTGAACAACATGCCAGATTTTTTACGCAGTGTAACGAATTGCATAAATAACTACGTCATGTAGTATAATTTGTATCAGTATATATGATAAACTAGATCTAATGTGTTTAGCTGCATGCCTGTTGGAGGGATCTTATATTTATAAAGGAAATAAAACATTAAATACGATTTTTTGTTTCTATACGTGTAATTCATTTTCTTTCATTGCACATTATTTTCATCATAAATTCGTGTGCATGCAGCTGGTAACAGATTTTTACGCAGTATACCGAATTGCATAATTATCTACACAGTGTAGCATATTTAGTCTTAATATATATCATAAAATGGTCCTTACGTGTCTAGCTGCGTGGCTGTTGCAGCGATCCTAAATTTATGGAGGAAATAAAGCATTTAAAAATAGAAACCGCCACACATTTTTTTCCTAAATTTACGCGCATGCATTGGATCGTGTTTGACTCATGCATGCATTCCTTTTTTTGCGCTAACAGACGTGGGGCAGGTGGCGCAACCGACAGGCTGGTTGGGCGCGCTGGGTTGAACCAGTTTGTAGGGGTGATCGGCCTAGGCTTCCTTTAACTATTGGAAGCACAGGGCTCCCGTTGCACCACCAGCGCCCACGTTTGTGCGCGCAAAAAAGGAAATGCATGCATGAGTCAAACACGTTCCTTTGCATGCACGTAAATTTAGGACCATTTTATGATATATACTGCTATTAAATATGCTACCCTGTGTAGATATTTATGCAATTCGGTATACTGCGTAAACATCTGTTACCAGCTGCATGCGCACGAATTTATGATGAAAATAATGTGCAATTAAAGAAAATAAATTGCATGCACAGAAACAAAAAAATCGTATTTAGTTTAATTTGCTTCATAAATATAGTATCTCTCCAACAACCATGCAGCTAAACACATTAGAACTAGTTTATGATTTATACTTATACTAATTATACTACATGGTGTAGGTATTTATGCAATTCGGTACACTGCGTAAAAAAATCTAGCATGTTGTTCACTGGTGGACGCATCTCCAGGTTGGAGCGTAAAAACCATAAGTTTTAAGCATAAAATCTCTCAATTATAAGCGTAAATACCTAGTCAATGTGAGAGGATGATAGCTCTGGTAGGTTGTTATTACGATCCTATTTTTATGGCAGATTCGAAAAATATGGCGGTCGCATGCATGCAGTTTCTATTTTTATACAGATCCAAAAATTATGGCAAAATGCATGCATAAGTCAAACACGTTCCCTGACATGCGCATAAATTTAGGAAAGATATGTGTGGCGGTTTCTTATTTAAAGGCTTTATTTCCTCCATAAATTTAGGATCGCTGCAACAGACATGCAACTAAAACTCGTAATGACCATTTTATGATATATACTGATACTAAATAGGCTACACTATGTAGATAATTATGCAATTCGGTATACTGCGTAAAAATCTGCTACCAGCTGCATGCACACGAATTTATGATGGAAAGAATATGCAATGAAAGGAAATGAATTGCATGCATAGAAACAAAAAATCGCATTTGATGTTTTATTTCCTTCATAAATATAGGATCCCTCCAACAGCCATGCAGCTAAACGCATTAGAACTAGTTTATGATGTATACTGAAACAAATTATGCTACACGGTGTAGGTATTTATGCAATTCCTTACACTGCGTAAAAAATCTGGCATGTTGTTCACTGGTGGACGCATCTCCGGGTGGAGCGTAAAAACCTTAAATTTTGAGCATAAAATCTCTCAATTATAAGCGTAAATACCGAGTCAATTAAAGGTTGGTAGCTTTAGTAGGTTGTTATTACGATCCTATTTTTATGACAGATCCGAAAAACATGGTAGCCGCATGCATGCGGTTTCTATTTTTATACAGATCCAAAAATTATGGCAAAATCGTGGGAGTTTCCATTGCATGCGCGCAAATTACGAACAGCATAAATCAAGAAATTGCCTTTCCAATGTGCATGCAGTAAATTGATATACGAACTCTGTGTTCAAGCATAAAATCGTACAGTTTTTAGCGTAAATAATACATGTGGTAGGCATAAAACACAATAATCGAAAAGAAAACTGCGCCGGATCGGAGGATGTCACGCGCGATCATCGCTGCGCGCATCTCGCGCCTTCCGTGACGTCGCTCGCTCGAACATCGCGCCTCATGCGTCACCGTCGCTCGCACGTCGACGGGCGTCGTTTGCTCGCCGGCCTTGGAAGTGCCGCCTCCTTGGGGCTTCGGGGACACCGTCGCTTGCCCGCACAAGGGCCCCGCTGTCGCTCGCCCTCTGGAGCGGGGAACCACCGCCACTACTCCAGATCGAGGAACCTCCGCCACCGCGCGTCGAGGTAATGGAGTTGCGGCCACCGGCCTGGGAAGCACCGCCACCGCACAAGGGGACTGCCGTCACTCGCCCTTTGGATCGGGAGCCGCCGCCGGCCTGGGAACCACCGCCACCGCATGTCGAGGCCGGGGAGCCGCGGCCACCGGCCGAGGGTCCACCACCGCGCGCGTTATCGGGCAACCGCCATCGCTAATGAATCGAGATGGGGCGTGAAAAACTGATCCCTAGCTTTTATAGACGTCTGGACCTGGTCCGGCTCGACCGGATTGCACTGTCTGGCCTGGGCTTTCTTTAGTTATTGGAAACACATGGCTCCTAATATACAATCTATATATATATATATAAATGCACCTGGGTGCATTCTCTATATTGAATGCACCCAGCTGCAATAACACCCCGAGCACGCCTCTCCATAAGAGCACGCCCTCGGCCCTCCTATACGCGCGCCTCCCTGCCCCCCCCCCCCCCCGCCGCCGCTCGCCTCCGTGTCCCCGCGCCACCCTCTCCCCCACCGCCGTCGAGCGCCTCCCTGTCCCCGCGCCGCCGCGCGTCTCTCTGTTAGCGCGCATCCCTGTCCTTCACATTAGGTGTGATTGCAACTGCTGTATAATTCTACCCAAATATCTGTTAAAAAATGTAAACAAAATGATTGCAACTGCTGGTGTGTTGTAATTGCAACTGCTGGTGTGTTGTAATTACAACTGCTGGTGTGGTGTGGATGCAACTCCTGAGTTGCTCTGATTTGATTGCAAGTACTGAATAACTCTGGGAAATTTTGTTAAAAAATATGATTGCAACTGCTGGTCTGGTGTAATTGCAACTGCTCGTCTGGTGTGATTGCAACTTCTATATAACTATGTCCAAAAATCTGTTAAACAAACAATGATTGCAACTGCTGTCTGGTGTAATTGCAACAGATGGTCTGGTGTGATTGCAACTTTTATATAACTATGTCCAAAAATCTGTTAAACAAAACAATGATTGCAACTGCTGTCTGCTATAATTGCAACTGCTGGTCTGGCGTGATTGCAACTTATGTGAAGAGGTTGAGCCGTTCGCGGAGAAAGAGGGGCGGGGGCGGGAAAGTGAAAAGGTTCTGTCGGGAGCGTGCGCGCGGGAGGTGAAAGTCGCCTAGAGGGGGGGTGAATAGGCGAAACCTGAAAATTAAAACTTTATCCCCCAACTAGATCCCTTGATTAGTGGTTAGAACAAGATATACAAATATCGGAGAATAGAAACTAAGTTCTTGCTTGAAAAGAGTATTGCTAAATAATGCGGAAGTGATAAATCAATACAACTAGTAAGTTATAGAATAACAAAGCAAGAAGCCTTAGATGAGAAGGGCACTAGGACAAGTTCTTTCTTGCAACGTGTTGCTTCACTAAATGGGAATTTAACTTGAAGCAACACCAAATGATATTAGCAAATAAAGGTGCAAGAAAAGTTGGAGCAAGGGAAAACAAACAAATTACAAGCAATAAACACAATGGACATGGGTGATTTGTTTTACCGAGGTTCGGCCCTCGAAGGCCTAGTCCCCGTTGAGGAGTCCACTTAAGGACGGGTCTTTTTCAACCCTTTCCCTCTCTCCCCCGATCACACAAGGATCGGTGAGCTCTTCTTCTTCTCAAGGATCACTCTCGATCCCACAAGGACCACCACAATCTTTGGTGTCTCTTGCTATCTTTTACAAGCCTCCAAAACTTTGGAGGAAGTTCAATGGGAGTCAAAACTCCATGCGCAAATGAACACAAAGAGGAAGCACACACTATCTCTCGATGAATCTCACAAGGCACTAGCGCTAAACTTAAATGAGTAGCACTCTTTTGCTTGCTTTCTCTTTTGTGGCACTTGTGTTGGTTGTAGTGGTCTAAATCTTGTGTATAGGATGGATCAATGAATATATGTGGTTGGGAGGGCTTGAGTATGTCAACTAGATGACTTGGAATGTTGCTTGGGCTCCCACCCTTGAAGTGGCCGGTTGGGGTGGTATTTATAGCCACCAACCAAAATCTAGCCGTTGGTGAAAGCTGTCTGTTCGATGGCGCACCGGACAGTCCGGTGCACACTGGACATGTCCGGTGCCCCCGCCACGTCATCAATGCCATTGGATTCTGACCGTTGGAGCTTCTGACTTCTGGGCCCGCCTGGATGTCCGGTGCACACCGGACATCTCCTGTTCATTGTCCGGTGCGCCGGTATGGGCGCGCTTGACCTCTGCGCGCGCTGCGCGCGCATTAAATGCAGCGCAGGTAGCCGTTGGCGCCGAAATAGCCGTTGCTCCGCTGGTACACCGGACAGTCCGGTGCACACCGGACATGTCCGGTGAATTATAGCGGAGTGGCTGCTGCGCGAACCCGAGGCTGGCGAGTTGCGGAGGCCGCGCTTCCTTGGAGAACCGGACACTGTCCGGTGAACACCGGACAGTCCGGTGAATTATAGCGAAGCGGCTTGAGAAATTCCCGAAGGCGAAGAGTTTGAAGTCGGAGTCCTCTGGTGCACCGGACACTGTCCGGTGTACACCGGACAGTCCGGTGCCTCCAGACCAGAGGTGCCTTCGGTTGTCTCTTTGCTCCTTTGTTGAATCCAAAACTTGATCTTTTTATTGGCTGAGTGTGAACCTTTTGCACCTGTATAACTTATATACTAGAGCAAATTAGTTAGTCCAATATTTGTGTTGGGCAATTCAACCACCAAAATTATTTAGGGACTAGGTGTAAGCCTAATTCCCTTTCAATCTCCCCCTTTTTGGTGATTGAAGCCAACACAAACCAAAGCAAATATAGAAGTGCATAATTGAACTAGTTTGCATAATGTAAGTGCAAAGGTTGCATGGAATTGAGCCAATATAAATACTTACATGATGCGCATGAATTGTTTTCTTTGTTTTTAACATATTGGACCATATTTGCACCATAAGTTTTGTTTTTGCAAATTCTTTTTGTAAATTCTTTTCAAAGTCCTTTTGCAAGATAGTCAAAGGTAAATGAATAAGATTTTGCAAAGCATTTTCAAGTTTTGAAATTTTCTTCCTTTGTTCCAAATGCTTTTCCTTTGACTAAACAAAACTCCTCCTCAAATAAAGTCTCCTCTTAGTGTTCAAGAGGGTTTTAAGACATCAATTTTGAAAATACTACTTGCTCCCCCTTTAGAACACAAAGAGATACCACTTTTGAAATTTACCAATTGAAAATCATTAATTTTAAAATTTGGGTGGTAGTGCGGTCCTTTTGCTTTGGGCCAATACTTTCTCCCCCTTTGGCATGAATCGCCAAAAACGGATACTTGGAATGAAATATAAGCCCTCTTTCTAACTATTTTCTCCCTTTTGGCAAATAAAACATATGAGTGAAGATTATACCAAAGATGGAGAGACATTGTGGAGTGATGGCGAAGGATAGATAATACCGATAGAGTAGAGTGGAAGCTTTGTCTTCGCCGAAGACTCCAATTCCCTTTCAATGTACCTATGACTTGGTTTGAAATTCACTTGAAGACACATTAGTCATAGCATATAAAAGAGATATGATCAAGAGGATATATCAAATTAAGCATGATCATAGTTCTATATAACATAGATTGCTCCCCCTAAGTATGTGCATGAAGAGGAACACACATTTTGGCCTTAAATGCCAATTGCACATAATTAGGTTAATGAGAACATATCTATATCATACAGATTGTGAAGTGCATTGTGTCATAGTATAAGTGTGATGCTCATGACAATTTATGCACTTATGAAATCATGTTGTAAATATTTCAAGTGTTTTCCCTTAAGGATTTCAAAGAGGCTTAAGGACCATCCACCTTTGGAACAAAGGCAGCTTATCCTCGTTACAAGGTTAAGCTTTAAGCTCTTTGACAATAAAAGTACTTCATCTAGTTTTACCAAAGATGCACTAAAGCAGGAATGAATTTTGGGAAATTAAACTAGGTATGAAGCAGGGATAATACATGGATATGCTTTCTCTTCCTTTTATACAAGATATGCAAAGAATGTATAGAAAAGGAAGATTTAGGTACAAGTTTAAATGAAAGGAGATAGTTTTACCTTTATGTACCTTTACATAGGGACGCTCTCTTCATTGTGCTTGTCCTTAGTCTTAGATGCTTAAGACCAATTCTTAATGACAATATATGGAAATATTTTGCACAATAGAGAGTTCTACAACTAGTGATCTTTTTAAGTTATTGTTAGCATATATCAAATGGATCACAAGTTGCATAAATGTATCATGAATTCTCCTTTTAACTTATTGCATAAGAGAGATATTGATTGATAGTATATACGGCACTAAGAAGCATGATTGATGATAGAATTCATTCAATGATCAAACAAATAACAGATGTGATCAAAGGAACAACATACACATAGATTATCAATTAAGCTTAGAGCAGGAGAATCCAGCAAATATGCTACTTTAGAGTGAAAGACAAGAATTTAAAGATAGTAGCATACTTCATGAGAAACTTATTCTCATGCAAGAGACTATATGAAATTACTGAGATAAAGCAATAGTCTCAACATAATCAAGATAAAAAGGCTCCCCCTAAAGATATGCATCAAGTATTTGAATGAATTGAATGGATGCATTTACTTTAAAGACAAATAGAGAGAAGCATTATACATCTTGATCAAGGCTCATTAAATTTGTAATAAACCACTTGAGCCTAGTATTCTCAATATGAAAGGGTTTAGAATACTCACAACCACACCATTGATTGTTTCGTAGAAGTAGGTGGTGTTGTTCTTGATGTTTTCCTCTTTCATTTGAGAGTCCTCCCTTTGCAGTGGCTTCTTTTTCCTTTCAAACTTATTGAAAATACTCAAGAAGAATGTTAGTAATACAAGGGAGTATATAGTGATGGATGATTTCTTTTAGATAGGAAATAAGCATAATTCATCATCCATGAGTCACATAGATATGAAGTAAATTCCTTAACGTTAGTGCATATTAACAGAAAAGAGGAATGAGCACCTTTTTAATCATTTTTGATCAATCAAAGGAATTTTACTTTTTCATATTGAATTTATTATCATGACTTAGAATCGCATCAATATGAGAATGGATATAGCAAAGGCATGAATTCGATTCTAATGGACAAGCGCATTTATGAAAATGATATTGAATGCATACTTAGTTAATTTCAGTCCAATAAAGAATCTATTCCTCACAAGGGTAGAATATGATAATTTAGATTAAATACCCATTGAGATGGGAACCAAACTTAAGAAGATGAGTTCCCATACCTTTGCTTTTACCTTTCTTCCTTTGGGTGAAGATCAACCCATGAGGCTTGTGCACTTTCTTTCTTGTAGATTTTCATAATTGAACTCAAGAGAAATGTTAGTAGCAACACAAGCACTAGTTTCCATTTGTAATCATTTTGATAAGGAATGGGAAGCTAGATTACTAAAACATGGAAACTTCATAGCATGAACTTGATTATCCATAGATGATGTTATGCTCAATTTTAACTCATAAAACAAGCATAAATAATCCTTTAAGATTATGGGAATAAATCTAATTCATGATATGGAAAGCGATAAATGTGAAAGAATCAAATCCAATTTAAGTAAGTAGAAGCACATCATAAGTCATCGGATTGATTTTTCTTTTTATGTTAGATTACATGCTTTTCCAAAGAGAAACCTATTCTCTATAAGTGAGACTACTTGGGTTACTTAGATAAAATCATTAATCTCACTCTTCTAGTTATAGAGAGAGTTTTCCTTTTATAAGTGTCCTAAGGATTTGAATTCCTTACATGACACCTTATTCCTTTAAGAACATGAAATATCTCTTTATATCTAGAATCATGGCAACAACAAGATAATTAGAGGAAGGATATGCCATGACATACTAGCAATAAATTAAAGCATGTAGATTGCCATAGTATGGAAATGATGAATGTGCAAACTACCATATGAGAGGAAATTCTTCAAAGAATGGTAATATCAATTTAAAGACATTTGAAGTGCTTCAATTTTTCTATGGACTACACAAGACACATAAGAAATGATATTTTAAATACTTGCACTTAAAAGATAAGTGTTACCATCCTTTGGCTTTCCTCCATGCTGTAGGCCTTGATTTTTCGCGTATGATATCTGTTCACTTCCTACAACATATAATATCTTCCTCGAGATGATATGAGTTTAAGACACAGCAATTTGAAAAATAACCTTGGGTCAATCATGTATATAGATCATTGAAGATTGATAGCTTGAGTTGATAAGAATTGAATGAACTCTCTCAAGCACCCCAAAGACTTCATATCATCTCCTTCTCCTACAAAGCTTGTCAAGCATATTTTGGTACCCATCGCTTGATGGGTCCATCACGGTTAGTCAACAAAGATCTAGGAACCCAAAAGTCCTTTGTGTTAGCACTAGGTAAACTCATTACCTTTCTAGCACAAGTTGCAATTTTGGGTTGCCTAGTTACATGAGAATTAATTGACAAGCTAGGAGTGGATGAGGTAAAGGGTTGTGGGCCATTGGATGCAAAGATAGAAGTCATCTGAGGCGTCGTTTCTTTCTCCCACAAAAACCCTAGGTGGCCACCCTTTTTTTTCCCTTCACCCCCCCTCCCTTGGCCGCCACCCCCTTTTCTTCCCCTTGGCTGGACGCCCCCTTCCCCTATGGCAGCCATCCTCCATTGCTTCCTACCCCAAGATCTCCCCCTACGCAGCAAGGATCGAGAAAAGGAGGGGCACGTTGAATTGAAGAGGAAGAGAGGATCAAGGAGATGTTCTTCCCCATCTCTTCTTGAAGATTTCTTGGGGAAACCCTAGGTATGGATGAGATCCTTGTTCCTCCCTGTAATTATAGGCTTTTGGAGGTTGTGGATCATGGGAATTAAAGGATTAGAGGTTGGATTTGATGTGGGGTTAGGTTTTGATCTCGAATTTAGTTTTCTGCAGAATGGCAGATTCGACAGTTTCTGTTCATGCCAGTTTTCCGTGGTCTTAGTGGCCTCAAAAAAATGAAAAGTCTATGTATGAGTCGTAGATAATTTGTAGATCTTTCCGTGGCCGCGAAGAACACCTCAATCGGACATCCGACCAGAAAGTTATTGCAGTTTTACTATAGCAGTTTTTCAGTCTCATAATTCTGTGCAGAATCTGTTCCCTTAAGATTTAGGCAATTTTATCAACAGAATTAAACTGTGGGTTGGTAAAAGAAGTTGTAGATAATTTCATAAGCTTTCCAGATTGTTAAAGATTGCATTCATATGATTTGTGAAACTCCAGTTATGTTTGTTTTACTGTGGCTGTTCCTGTTTAACTGACAAAAATGAGTGGGTCTGTTCACTGGTGGGTTTCATCTAGTCAATGGCCGAATTGGCTCTTCCAACTATGGAGACTTTTGTAGAGGGATAAAAGTTCTTACTTCCAGCAGAATTTCATAATTTTTGGTTCAGTAGTTTGGGAGATATCGAATTTTTAAAGTTAACCATACTGCTGTCTAAAACAGATTCAGTCAGTTATCTTGTCAGATGTTTTAGAACTTGTAGATGGCAGAATTTAATTATCTATTGAATACTGAAGTTGTAGAGTATTTTGTGTAGATACTCCTAGAGTATTTGTTTGATATCACCGCTGTTTTAATTTTAAAGATACAAAATTAACAAACAGCGTTGCTGCTGTGTGGCATGTGGTTCAGGGTGGGAGTCTTTCCACTGGGTCTTGGTTTCAAGTGTAGGAGTGTTTTGTTGATTGATGGCAAATGTTTGTGAAATATTTGTACTAAGTTTTATGCCCACTAGCAGGTGGCTACACTCCAGATCATGTCTAGTACATTTCTTCTTCTTCGATGAAGGCAAGTGAATGTAGCGGTGGTTGCTTCCGTTCTGACCTGTTATTTCTATTGCCTACACTCTAATATTCAGAAGTATCAGATTCTTTCATAATTGGACTCTATGGTGATGCTCTACTTACTTGCATTATACTGATGCTCAATCATATATTGATGATGATTATGATTTGAGTATGACTCATGAGATTAATTCACACCCTTGAAGGTAAATGAAGTATTATTTGAGGTTGGTATTGTATCTGAAGGTAAATGAAGTTTTATTTGAGGTTTGTGTTGTATCTGAAGGAAGTGAAGTTTATTGATAAATGTAGCATGCCATATACATTGCATGACTCATTTGCATATGAAGTTTTGTCGTGACCTATGGTCCGACAGTACCGGTACAACTTAGCATCGTACGTTGCCCGAGAAGGGGTACGATGCGGCTTCATACCCTTAGAGGTATGAAGGCAGAGGACATATGCATTGCATTCATATGCATTCATTGAAGTGATATTTGCAGATGATGTGGTTTTATACCCCCAAAGGTATGAAGATAGAGTACCTACACATTGCATTCCTATGCATACATTGAAGTGATATTTGCAGGTATTGTTGACGCAGGGAAGTGTTATAGAACCTATTGTGGTTGTTCGAGGAAATGAGATGGTATTGGTTATAGTGGGACTACTGAGTTCTATATCTACAAGTATTTCTGATTTTTAATTGTGACTCTTTTAAAATGTTGATGAATTCGATTTGTGGTTTAAATATCTCGTCAGAACAATTAGCTTGCTGAGATGTTTCATCTCACTCTTGCATTACTCCATGCAGGTGCTTGTTGCTCATCAAGGGGAGTGGGAAGTAGCAGCACATCCACCTTCACTCTCATAATAATGCTGCCCAGATACAGCCATGATTTAATTAGAAACTTCTTGTCAAAGGATGTTTGTTTTTTTACTAGTCGTGCGCACTGATTAATTCAGTTCATGTTGTTATGGTTGTCTTCCCATTGCTAGCAGATTATTAATGTCTTATATGTTTTCTTATCATGATATCTATTTATACTTTGTTGCTTCCCCCGTTTATGCAATTTTCAAAGGAGATGCTGTCAAAATTTTATATATGAATGTTAGATGTGTAGTTTAGTAGCATTCTGGGGTGTTTGTGGATCCCGGGGTGTTACAACACAAGACACATAAGAAATGATATTTTAAATACTTGCACTTAAAAGATAAGTGTTACCATCCTTTGGCTTTCCTCCATGCTGTAGGCCTTGATTTTTCGCGTATGATATCTGTTCACTTCCTACAACATATAATATCTTCCTCGAGATGATATGAGTTTAAGACACAGCAATTTGAAAAATAACCTTGGGTCAATCATGTATATAGATCATTGAAGATTGATAGCTTGAGTTGATAAGAATTGAATGAACTCTCTCAAGCACCCCAAAGACTTCATATCATCTCCTTCTCCTACAAAGCTTGTCAAGCATATTTTGGTACCCATCGCTTGATGGGTCCATCACGGTTAGTCAACAAAGATCTAGGAACCCAAAAGTCCTTTGTGTTAGCACTAGGTAAACTCATTACCTTTCTAGCACAAGTTGCAATTTTGGGTTGCCTAGTTACATGAGAATTAATTGACAAGCTAGGAGTGGAATTGTTACCAATGGGACAATCCTTGCATTGATGTCCCTTCTTTCGGCATGTGTAGCATAGGCGTTTTTCAAGTTTTGAAGTTTTCTTCTTTCCTTGTTTGTTGCTTGCTACATGGTTAGTAAAAACTTTCTTTTCTAACCCTATGTCATTTTGTTTTAAATGGGGACAAGATCTAAGCAAGTGTCCCTTCTTGGAGCATTTAAAACAAAGTCTATCATCCTTGTTAATAATCAAGCCATTTTTAATGTAGGGACATGACCTAATCAAGTGCCCCTCTTCAAGGCATTCACTACACCTCTTAATGTGAGGTGTGGCTTGATCATTACCTTGGATGTTACCTTTTGTGGAGGCGTGGTTGAGGCTTTTGGAGGAGGTGTTGAATTTCATCTTTTATTTCTTCCTCTTGGCAATCCTCAAATCCTTGACATTTTCTTCAAGGGATGTAGTGCATGCCACGGTTGTTCCCGTCTCAAGCTTCTTCACCATGTGATCACGGTTATCTTGAGAAGGTTGGGAATGCATTTCCCTTTTAGTTGTGTCAAGCTCTTCTTTAGCCTCTCATTTTCTTCTTTGAGCTTTTGATATGAATCATCATTTGTTCCTGCAAATTCTAGCTCAAAGGAAGATTTGCTTGTCGACAAACAACAAGCATTAGCACATGGTAATGTAGTATCAATTTGAATACATGTGCACGAGTGAGGTTGTTGGGATTTTAAGTTTTCTATCACAACCTCATGAGCAATGTTTAATATGATATGATCATCCATAAGATTTTCATGAGAACATAGAAGCATATCATATTTTTCTTGAAAAGCTAGATTTTCAACTTTTAGCTTTTCTACTTGGTCCTTAAGCAAGGTATTTCTATTTACTAATTGAGCGATACAATGTAAAGCGTTATCATGCTCAATTGAAACAGTTTCATACCTTTGGACCAAATCAACATGAGAGCACTTTAGCTCCTCATGTTCTTTAGTCAACTCGTCAAAGTGTAGCATTTTCATGGAGAGAATATCTTCTAGCCTTTGACGAGCTTCGCTTTGCTCTCTCGCTCTTTCTAGAAGTTTGAGCATGACCGCCTTATCTTCTTGGCTTAGGCGAGCGTAGAGATGCAAGAAGCTTCTTTCTTCCTCCTCATCCTCATTTGTCCTTCCGCTATCATTTGCATTAGCCACACAACACATGTGGGAATCGAAATGGGAAGACAAACCTTTTGGAGAGGTGGATTCATCGTTTGGTCTCCATCGTTCATTCTCTTCTTCTTCCTTGCAAGGGTTAGTATCACAAATACCAAAGGAAGTAGAGACACAAAATGAACTATCATGTTTGAACTCATTAAATTTGCTTTTAATTCTAGTCCAAATATCATGCGCATCATGGGTGGATTCGTCATAATTTGATATGAAGGCACGATAATCTTCTTTGCTAAGAGAATTACTTAAGATGTCAAAAGCTAGGTAGTTTAAGCGAAAACATCTTTGATCCTCCTCGGAGATAATTTTTTCATTATAACTAGGAGGGAAGATACTCTTGTCTATAATTTGTTCTAATTGAGGGTCTACCGCTCTAAAAGCATTTATCACTCTAGTAGACCATGAATCATAATTAGAACAATCGGAAAGTAATATCTCAAGAGTTACCTCCTTGTTCTCCTGGGTCTTCTTGTTCTTGTGGGATCTTCTACGAGCCATCACTTCGAGTTGTTAGACTCAAGATGAAGTGCCTAGTTCTGATACCAATTGAAAGTCGCCTAGAGGGGGGGTGAATAGGCGAAACCTGAAAATTAAAACTTTATCCCCCAACTAGATCCCTTGATTAGTGGTTAGAACAAGATATACAAATATCGGAGAATAGAAACTAAGTTCTTGCTTGAAAAGAGTATTGCTAAATAATGCGGAAGTGATAAATCAATACAACTAGTAAGTTATAGAATAACAAAGCAAGAAGCCTTAGATGAGAAGAGCACTAGGACAAGTTCTTTCTTGCAACGTGTTGCTTCACTAAATGGGAATTTAACTTGAAGCAACACCAAATGATATTAGCAAATAAAGGTGCAAGAAAAGTTGGAGCAAGGGAAAACAAACAAATTACAAGCAATAAACACAATGGACATGGGTGATTTGTTTTACCGAGGTTCGGCCCTCGAAGGCCTAGTCCCCGTTGAGGAGTCCACTTAAGGACGGGTCTTTTTCAACCCTTTCCCTCTCTCCCCCGATCACACAAGGATCGGTGAGCTCTTCTTCTTCTCAAGGATCACTCTCGATCCCACAAGGACCACCACAACCTTTGGTGTCTCTTGCTAGCTTTTACAAGCCTCCAAAACTTTGGAGGAAGTTCAATGGGAGTCAAAACTCCACGCGCAAATGAACACAAAGATGAAGCACACACTATCTCTCGATGAATCTCACAAGGCACTAGCGCTAAACTTAAATGAGTAGCACTCTTTTGCTTGCTTTCTCTTTTGTGGCACTTGTGTTGGTTGTAGTGGTCTAAATCTTGTGTATAGGATGGATCAATGAATATATGTGGTTGGGAGGGCTTGAGTATGTCAACTAGATGACTTGGAATGTTGCTTGGGCTCCCACCCTTGAAGTGGCCGGTTGGTGTGGTATTTATAGCCACCAACCAAAATCTAGCCGTTGGTGAAAGCTGTCTGTTCGATGGCGCACCGGACAGTCCGGTGCACACCGGACATGTCCGGTGCCCCCGCCACGTCATCAATGCCGTTGGATTCTGACCGTTGGAGCTTCTGACTTCTGGGCCCGCCTGGATGTCCGGTGCACACCGGACATCTCCTGTTCATTGTCCGGTGCGCCGGTATGGGCGCGCCTGACCTCTGCGCGCGCATTAAATGCAGCGCAGGTAGCCGTTGGCGCCGAAATAGCCGTTGCTCCGCTGGTACACCGGACAGTCCGGTGCACACCTGACATGTCCGGTGAATTATAGCGGAGCGGCTGCTGCGCGAACCCGAGGCTGGCGAGTTGCGGAGGCCGCGCTTCCTTGGAGCACCGGACACTGTCCGGTGAACACCGGACAGTCCGGTAAATTATAGCGAAGCGGCTTGAGAAATTCCCGAAGGCGAAGAGTTTGAAGTCGGAGTCCTCTGGTGCACCGGACAGTCCGGTGCCTCCAGACCAGAGGTGCCTTCGGTTGTCTCTTTGCTCCTTTGTTGAATCCAAAACTTGATCTTTTTATTGGCTGAGTGTGAACCTTTTGCACCTGTATAACTTATATACTAGAGCAAACTAGTTAGTCCAATATTTGTGTTGGGCAATTCAACCACCAAAATTATTTAGGGACTAGGTGTAAGCCTAATTCCCTTTCAGGAGGGACGAAAACGGCCTGGGTGGGGCGGTTGGCTCGGACCTGGCGCGTAGGTTCGGCCTGGGTGCATTCTCTATATTGAATGCACCCAGGTGTAATATATAAATACAGTATATATATATATATATATATATATATATATATATATATATATATATATATATATATATATAGTCGATCGACATATCTTTTGCACCTAACGTGTGCACCTATACTACTATACTCCCTCCGGTGCAGTAAAAGAAGTCATCCTGCGCGTGACCGAGTGTGCACAAAAAGAAGTCATAGCGCGCGTGGGTCTGGGATTTGGACGTTGTTGCCCCTAGTAATTGCACAAAAAAAGATGCATTTAAAAGGAATCGAACTTGAGACCTCTAGTCTAGAATGCCTTGGAGCTGCTGCAGCAACCAATCAAGCCTGATTGTTTTAGTGACGTTAATACACCCATATCCCTATTTAATAGGGGCAAACAGGGAAAACTCTATGATAATTAATCACTCCTTGGTATGCACAATTATGTCCTAAACGACTACCTTTACTGCACTGGAGGGAGTACGTATGTACTTGAGCATATATATGTGCGTGCATGCATGCATGCAAAAGTAGAGGCGGCTGCTGCATGGCATATGTGGTTAGTGCCGGCTGATGCTGCTTAGCAATGCTCAATCTTTATACGGCATTGCGCTTGCGCATGGAGATCTGCTGCTGAGCAATGCTCAATCTTTATACGGCGTTGAGCTTGCGCATGGAGATCGAGACACACGCCTAATGTGTGCGTGCTAGCTGCCACCCACAGAGCTGGCCGGCGCGCGGCCATGATGGCCATACATGTGTTCTTGGCCTCTACTATATAACAAGACTAGAGCTAGCTAGTGTTGGCCGTGGCCTCACGCATCCTAGCACGCACACTGCACCCCCTCCATCCATCCATCGAGCTTTGTCTAATAACATTATTTGATGCTGACCTGTGTTGTATTTGGGAGAACAGGGTATTTCTTGTACTTCAGCTTATGTCTACCATAAGATTCATCACACAGCTGATGAATTACAAATTGTGTGAGACAAATTTTGAAGAAAGGTATGTAGCGCGCAGAGTTGTTCACCACTATTCTAATTTAACGTATAAAACTACCTTGTGACGAACACGTGATTGATATGTTTGTTCTAGTGTAATGAGTGACTGCATGCCAAGCAGATAGTCGGCTTTAGTTATGTTTGAAACCTATGCCAAACATATTTTAGCTTTGATAAAAAAACATCCCAAGTAATTAGTGTGCAAAGTTTCAGACCAACTGGATTTAATTTTAGTTAGTTTTGATCTTTAGATCAATTTTAAGGGGTGCGGATGGTCCGGTATATATGGTATAAATTAATTCTTGTGGTCTGATATGAAGACCTTTGAAATTTTGAGCTGATTTTTGGTGAGCACCTTCCTTAAATTATGGCCTTGTGAGTATATATATAGTTCGCTGTTTTTTATTTTTAGACAATCTGATAGGGTTTTGAGATTTGCACCTAAAACTGCCCATGCTGAAATTAAAACTGATGTGTTCATTTGTCATATGGGGACGTCATATATTTATACCGGAGGATCCGATAACATGCCCCAATGAGAGGTCTATTTTACTCAGCCTTTTGTGACTCTTTTACTGATTCTTCTCCTTCTCAATTCTGGCCATTTCTCTGCTGTGTGTTTTTTTTAATATTATTGATTATATTTCGCCACAAGTTAGCATATATACTCATTGTCTCTTTTTTTATACACGGAATTGCTCGTGATTAAATAAAAATGTAAGCCAAAATCACCTAGAGTTCAGCTGCTTGCTTGGTCGCCTTTGGTCTAATACTTAAAACAAATTAACTTGCAGCTACCTCCGGGTCGTCGCGATCTCTGTTACTGTCATCATCACATCAATGGGATTGATCATATTTTTGACCCTCAAGTTCGCACAATGTTGGCACAACATGGAGGTCATTATCATAAAACTCCTGCTATTTTTCATCATGTGTTGACTCTCACTAATGTCCAAGGTCAGTAGATAAATTGAACTATACGTTCAAGCAAAATACTTATGAATTTATTGAGATGATTGATCGCGAATTTAAAATTATTAGGCTAATAAACTTTTCATGGAGCCTGCACTAATTGGTTGGTACGCTACGTTCATATGTCTGCTAGCGATGACAAGGTAAAATATTCACACTGGGTTAAGCCACTATTTGATTAGCCTTCGGATATACATATATGATACTAACCTAACGTTATTTTTTTATTGGAAGAGTAAGTTCACATATTCACATGTTAACCTAGTCCTATAAGATGTAAATAAAGTGTGTTCTTTTATTATTGCCTTAATATACATGCGTGTTTGATACAATATTTTGAATTTCACCTCAGATTGAACGTAGATATTGGGTGGATCAGCACATGGGTCCATATCGCTAGCGAGACTCGATGGTAGTACCCTCAACCTAACCTTACTGAGCTCATCACATAATCATCAAATGGTTTGACACATACAAGACAACATGCATGCATTAATATTTATATTTACGTTGCAAATAAAAACCAACTACATGTAATAGCATTACATATGTTGTGTGTATTATGCTGACTTATATTAATATTTGCATTTACAGTAGCGATACTGCTGGCCAGAATTTTTGGAATAGGTTGGCTCCAACACCTCCTCGCAAAGATCTTTGAAACAGGTGACCAGCTTCATGGCGATGAATCCCAAACAACGACCACAAATGGTGATGACTCATAGAGGACGACCATGAATGGTGATGAATCCCAAACGATGACCACGAATAGTGATGAATCCCAGACGATGATCACGTATGACGCAACGTCGTCCTCATTGTATTACACAGCGTCGTCATCTTCGTTCTAGTACTCAGCTGACTAGTCACCGACCAATGACAGTGACACCAACCAACAAACACCTCCTCCTCCGCCGCCGCCTTCACTGTCCTCCACTCACACCATAGAACTGCAAATGTCCGGGGTAACAAACATTGGTACCTTTGGCATGAATGAAGAGGAGAGCGGCGATGACTATATTAGAGAATGGAATAGTGAATGAATGGTTGATTGGATTTATGGTATGATGTAATATAGACGTGACTACGTGAAGACACATTTGTTGTATGGATATTTTTGACATGGTAAGACATGTTTCATGTGTATTTTTCTATCCATACTACTCTAGAAGGAAGATATGTTATAATGTTGGATGAATGGAATCTGAACAAGCTCATTTATTTGGTGGCTCACGACATCGCATAGCATTGTTGAAGTGCCCGGATCCCTCGGAGATCTTAATATAATAAAAACTCTCACTATTGGACACAGCTACTTTGTCGAGTGCTTTCGACAAATTGTTTTTCGAGTGTGACTCTTGGCAAAAAATCTCAGTGCACTGTACATCGGCAACAGCTAATTTGTTGAGTACTTTTTGTCAGGCACTCGACCAAAGAAAAAGTCGTCGTCACGGCGCCAAGTGACAGTGACGGAGCCTTTGCCGAGTGTTTTGCCCTCAGCAAACAAGATCTATGCTAAGGGTCTTAGTTTGTCGAGAGTGGCACTTGGCAAAGTGTCTGGTAAATTGGACTCGGTAAAGTGTCGAGCACTCGGTAAAGAACCGGATTTCGGTTAAAATTCTATTAAACACATAACCTAGCATAATTAATAAGGTAAACTTGAAAGTAGATTTCTCTTGTTATTTTGAATCTTACTTATTTAATTTATATTGATTTGATATAATCTGTATTTACCATTAAATATTTCATTTCATAATATGGATGAAGATGGGAGCTCCCTGACGAGGAAATTTCCTCATTAATATCCCTAATCGGACATATTTAACAGTGACCGCACTAGCTAGCGTTCCGATCCACTGCCATAAGCTTCTACGGTGTGTATCTGTATCGTCTCGCTGGACGAGTAGGGGCTGCTTGCATACTGGCGGTTCTTGTTGCTGAGCAATGGCAAATCTTTATACGGCGTTGTGCTTGCGCATGCAGATTGATACACGCCGGCCAGTACGTGCATGCGTGCCTGCTAGCTGCCGCCCAGACGTGTTGTCTAGCGCTACGCTTGTCTAGTGACCTGTGGAGCACCTGCAGCTGCAGGTGCAGGCTTTTTATTTTGCCAGGTTTATATATAGAGAAAATCTTTTCATTATTATCTAAACTTATATCACTAGTACAAATAAGCTCAAAGCCTGCGGCACGTTCAACTTTTCACTGGCGGTTTCCGTTATCAAACGTCAGTGAAAGAAACAAGTGGGCCCGGCTTTAAAAACCGCCAGTGGAAACCTATTTCCACTGGCGGTTATCTTAACACAACCGCCAGTGGAAATAGGATGTTTCCACTGGCGGTTGATTAAGATAACCGCCAGTGGAAATTGGTTTCCACTGGCGGTTTTTCAAGCCAACCGCCAGTGAACTGTCTGTTATAAATAGCTCTCTTCTTCCCCCGACAGTGAACTGTATGCTCGCAGCCAGCTTCCATTGGAGGCGATTTTGGAGGTCCAGATTTCAAAAAAATATAAGGAGGGAGGTTTTGCTCTTCATTTCTTCGAAGAAGGTGGATAAGAAAGGTTGGTTTATGTTTCTTTGTCAATTTTTGTTCATTCTTGCTCAATTTTAGCCACATTTTGGATCTAGGGTTTTACATGTGAGAGAGAAGAGTATAGCTAGGTAATTTTCTCTATTTCCTCAAATGAGGTTGCTTAAGATGGTTAGTTTTTGTCTATTCCCTCTCCTTTTTCATGTTTAGTTATCAAATAAGTTTATCCATAACACATATTTAGTTGCTTTATGAATGGTGAATGTGTTGTATGGAAGGTTGGTTTAATTATGTTTCAATTGTCAGTTATTGTTTATTTTTGCTCAATTTTAACTACATTTTGAAACTAGGCTTTCACCATGTGTTAAAGATAGGTTTGGGTATTAATTTTTTTTGTTTATTAGTTGCTAAAAAAGTTTGGCTTATGTTTCTTTTGCCAAATTTTGTTCATTTTTCCTCCATTTTAGCCACATTTTGGATATAGGGTTTCACCATGTGTTAGAGATAAAGTAGTCTAACTACTTTTATTGGAAGAGATAAAGTAGTCTAACTACATTTTGTTAGCGACAAACCGAAGCATGTAATTTTACACGACTTGCAAACCGAAGCATGTGTTAGCGACAAACCGAAGCATGTGTTAAAGAGGTGAGAGAGAGGAGAGAGAGGATAGAGAGAGAGGAGAGAGAGAGAGAGAGGGTTTCACATTTTAGCCACATTTTTGGATATAGGGTTTTCACCATGTGTTTTATGTTACTTTTTTACAGGTGGTGATGGAGAGGACATCCTGGATGTATAACTTATCAAGGCTAGATCCATCATACATATCCGAGGTCCATAGGTTTATTGATGTCGCTACGAACCATGCTTGGAGAACAAAGACAAAACACATATATTGTCCATGCATGGACTGCAAAAATGCTGCTGTATTTAATGACACAGAACAAATCATATCTCATCTGGTATGCCGAGGATTTATGAAGGATTACACAATTTGGACAAAGCATGGAGAGGGTAGCTCTTCGCCTTATACGACTGGAAACCCTGAGAACATCGACGACAGATTTCAGTTCGTTCACGAGACACACCAACCTCTTCCACAGAGCGAACATGTAGTGCAAAATGTTACTGATCATGGTTACGCTGGAGGAAATGAACATGATAGACCTCATGTTCTGCCAAGTGTTATGGATGAGGAAGATGCAGAGTTGCTAGAGGCAATGTTGCGTCGTCATACAGATCAATCGATGTTCTTAATGAAAGGTATGGAGTCCCTGAAGAAGGCAGCAGAAGAGCCTTTGTACGACGAGTCTAAGGGTTGTACCAAAGAGTTCACGACGCTCCGGTCTGTGCTAAAGCTGTTGATGTTAAAAGCTAAATATGGTGTGTCTGATGCTGGCTTCGATGCGTTCTTGAGTATTATCGCAGACATGCTTCCAAAGGAGAACAATGTGCCTGCTAACACGTACTATGCAAAGAAACTAATCAGTCCGCTCACTATGGGTGTGGAGAAGATCCACGCGTGTAGAAATCACTGTATCCTTTATCGAGGTGATGATTATAAAGACTTGGAGAGCTGCCCAAAGTGCGGTGCAAGTAGGTACAAGACGAATAAAGACTATCGAGAGGACGAAGAGTGTGTTGCATCCGTGTCTAAAGGGAAGAAGCGAAAGAAAGCCCAAAAAAAGACTTCAAAATCCACGAGCAAAGAAAAAGAAGAAGTAGACTATTATGCGCTCAAAAAGATTCCTGCTTTGGTGATGTGGTACCTCCCCGTCGTCGATCTATTGAGGTGTTTGTTCGCTAATCCTGAGGATGCCAGACTTATGAGCTGGCATGCTTCTGATGAGCACAAAAACGATGGGAAGCTTCGACATCCAGCCGATGGGAAGCAGTGGCAAGATTTCAATGACAACCACCGAGACTTTGCCGATGAACCGAGAAATGTTAGGTTCGCACTGAGTACTGATGGAATGAACCCATTTGCTGAGAGGAGCAGCAAGCATAGCACATGGCCGGTGATCCTCACCATATACAACCTTCCTCCATGGTTGATGCAGAAACGGAAGTACATTTTGCTAACCATCCTTATTTCTGGACCTACACAACCTGGAGTTGACATGGATGTATTTTTGGAGCCCTTAATGGAGGATATGAAAATATTGTGGGAAACGGGTGTTCAAATGTTGGATGAGTATCGTAAAGGTTCATTCACGCTGAGAGCAATTCTTTTTGTTACGATCAACGATTACCCTGCTCTCTTCACATTATCAGGCCAGTTTAAGGGAAAGGTTGGTTGCACAGTATGCATTGATGGAACTGCTTACGTATCCCTTGCTGCATCTAGGAAGATAGTTTACATGAGGCACAAACGCTTTTTATTGGAAGGACACAGGTACCGCATGCGAAAGATGGATAAGTACTTCGACAATAATGGTGAACTACATTCTACTGCACCATCGGGTAATAATAGAGGTCATAGAGTTTTTGAAATAGTCAGGAATATCAAGTTTGTTTTCGGGAAGAAGACGAAAGACGGAAAAACAAGGAAGGATGTCAAACCAGCTTCGGGGGCTATATTCAAGAAGAAGTCTATTTTCTTCGAGTACTTGCCTTACTGGAAAGAGTTAGATGTGCGGCATGCGATCGATGGTATGCACGTTCAGAAGAACGTGTTTGAAAGCATAATGGGCACCTTGCTAGACATAAAGGGCAAAACAAAAGAAGGGCTCAATTCACGCATGGACTTGGTAGATTTAGGCATAAAAAAGGAACTACATCCCGTTCTTCAAGAAAATGGGAAGTACCATCTCCCAGCAGCAAGCTACAATCTCAATGTAGATGAGAAACATGCGATGTGTGTTTGGCTCAAGAATTTGAAAGTCCCATCCGGATTCTGCTCTAGCATACGGAGTATTGTGTCAATGAAAGACCTGACAATCACCAACTACAACTCACATGATTGCCATGTCATGCTGACTACATTCCTACCTATTGCCATCAGGGCTATAAATCCTTTGTTTTTAAAGATGGCAATCACACGGTTGTGCTACTTTTTCAACAGGATTTCACAAAAGGTAATTGGTCGTGATGAGTTGGCATCTCTTCAGGAATTCGCAGTGGAGACAATATCACAGATTGAGATGTGTTTCCCTCCATCGTTCTTTGATATTATGGTGCACCTTGTGGTGCACTTGGTGCCACAAATAGAAGCATTGGGTCCTATGTACTTGCATGAAATGTGGACGTATGAGCGTTTCATGTCAATACTGAATGGCTATGTATCAACCCGTGCTCGTCCCGAGGCATCCATGATAGAGGGGTACTGTACCGAAGAGGCCATTGAGTCCGGAGGTCCATTCTGCAATAGTATCCTAAAAGACCAGGTTGCAATAGGTCTGCCTCCGTCACGACACGAGGGTAGACTGTATGGAAGCGGGAGGATGGGACGGAAATCTTTCATCCCACCGGATTACGATATAATACTTGAGGCACATCAGAGCATCCTACATTAGCTAACGATAATGGAGCCATTTATCCAACAACACATCAATGAGCTTCGCGAGCAAAATCCTGGGCATACGGATGATTGGGTAATGAAGCAACATAAGCAGCGGTTCAACACATGGCTAATGGTGAAGGACATTCCACGTGGAGAAACAATAGAAGAACAAACCATCAAGGGCTTGGCATCTGGACCATCACGCCAGGTCACAACATGGCAAACCTATGACATTAGTGGATTCACATTTTGTACCAAGTCCAAGGACAAAAAGAGCATGTCACAAAACAGTGGTGTTCGATGCGAAGCCATAGATGATGAAACTGGTGAGATTATTACATATTTTGGATTTATTGAGGACATATGGGAACTAGACTATGGTACATTTCAGATCTCGGTTTTCCGATGTCAATGGGTTGAAGACAAACATGTCACGGTAGACAACTATGGGGTCAGAGTTCTTGATCTAAGTAAGGTAGGTTACAAAGATGACCCATGGATCCTTGCTAATCGTGCTGCACAGGTCTTCTATGCTGAACAGATCATTTCTAACAATGAGAAGAAAAGCACCGACAAACCGAAGCATGTAGTTTTTCCTGGAAAACAACAAGCTATAGGAGTTGATGGTGTATCTGATTTAGAGGATTTTAACCAGTTCAATGACATGTCTCTTTTCATAGACCATCCAACCAAGATAAGGAACGTTGAGCGAAGCATCCCACGCAATTCGATGCCCTGGGTACGCCACGATGGACAAGGCAGAACAATAGCTCCCTAGATTATATAGTTGTCATGTAATTGATTATTGTTAGGACATGTCATGTAATTGATTATTGTTAGCGACAAACCGAAGCATCTTCAAAGAACATGTTGTAAAAGAACTTGGAAAGATGTTTACCAGATCTGATACTTGTGAAAGAACTTCACACCAATGGTGATGAGAGACGCGAAGCCAGGAGACGACGTAGTATTTAAACACTACAAGAACGGGCATTCTAGTGACAGAGGAGGGAGAGAGAGGGAAGAGAGAGGAGGGAAAGAGGAGAGAGAGAGGAGAGAGAGAGAGGAGAGAGAGGAGAGAGAGAGGAGAGAGAGAGGATAGAGAGAGAGAGGAGAGAGAGAGGGAGAGGGGAGAGAGAGGAGCTAGGGAGAGGAGAGAGAGAGGATAGAGAGAGAGAGAGGAGCTAGGGAGAGGAGAGAGGAGAGAGAGAGGGAGAGATAGAGGAGGGAGAGAGAGGGAAGAGAGAGGAGGGAGAGGGGAGAGAGAGGAGGGAGAGGGGAGAGAGAGGAGAGAGAGGAGAGAGAGGAGAGAGAGGAGAGAGAGAGGGGAGAGAGAGAGAAGTAATATATAAATATATATTATGTATACTAAATATATATATTTATATATTTAATATGTACAAAAATTTATATACTTAATGTATGAATATACAATAAAAAATAATATACTAAAAACATTTCTACTGGCGGTTGACAATGAAAACCGCCAGTAGAAAACATTTTTACTGGCGGTTGTCTATGAAAACCGCCAGTAGAAATGGCCTCCACAGTCTGTGGATGGCATTTCTACTGGCGGTTCTCTATGACAACCGCCAGTAGAAATGTTTTCTACTGGCGGTTTTCATTGTCAACCGCCAGTAGAAATGCGCCTATATAAAGGGTGGCGCGCGGGAGCCGAAAAATTTACAAGTCCCTGGCGCCAGTTCACTTCAAGACGACGCCGTCAGGCTGCTGGATTTCGACCCCGAGGTTTTCGCCGGCGATCGTCCCCGCGCCCGTCCCCACGCCGCCATTCCCGCCCCCGCACCGCCGTCTCCAGGTTTCTTTCTCTTCCCCTAATCTGCCGTACCGCCGCCGTGTCTACCGCGCCGGCAGCCGCCGCCGCCGCATTTAGTAAACCCTAGGGCACGCGCCGCCGCCGAGAGGGAGGAAGAGAGAGGAAGGAGAGGGAGAGGGAAGAGAGAGGAGGGAGAGGGAGAGGGAAGAGAGAGGAGGGCGCACGCGCCGCCGCCGCCGAGAGGGAGAGAGAGAGAGAGGAGGGAGAGGCGCGGTGAGTTCCTTTCCTCTCTGCTCTCTTCTTCCCTTCTGCTTTCCCTCTGATCCCCTCTGCTCTCTTCCACGCGGTGAGCCCGGCGCGGCGAGCTCTTCCCCCACAGGCTCGTGACCAGCAGACACATCAGGATCAGGCTCCATGGCCAGCAGCTCTCCGACCCCTTCTTGATGCCTGGTGCTTGGTGTAGCCGTGTCGGTGGTGTAGCATCCTTTACTTTTTTTTATCAAATCTACGACATACTCATCCACAAGCTATTGTTATTATAAATTAATCTCCTTATTAGTGAACTTAGCAGCAGTTCTTGACTTACAAATCTACGACATACTCATCGTTTATGGTTCTTGACTTACAAATGTACAGCAGTTCTTGTCAATTTGTGTTTCTTGCGCTACTGAATTGTTTTTTAGACTTGAGTAATGTAAATAATTCTATGCAAATAGTGTATGTAGATCATAATGTATTAATATGCAGATCGTAATTGCTATTAGTTCCTTTATATTTTGTTATTATAGACAGTTTGCATGAACACTTCATATGTGTTCAAATGTATGTTAGTGTAGATCCACCTGAAGCCTGCTCCACTTGGGCGAACAAAAGAGCTGCATGTTCAGTGCCGCCCACAGCTATATTTGTCTCTGGTGGTTTATGTTCTTTTAATTTTCATCCTTCTTTGGACGCTTACAGTCTTGTGTCCAGTGACCATAGATGCCACAATTTCTGCACCTCCCTTTCCTCCTCGGAGTTCCTTTGGAAGTGAGCTTGCCTTTGTTAGAACTGCCACTACTGCCCACATCAGAACGATGTGTCATCTTGGGTTTCCACTGACCAGCACTTCCATTGTTACCTTCCTTCCTTGTCAGCCATGTATTTTGTATGAACCTCTTGGAGAGTGTCAAGTCAATGAACTATCTTCGAGTATTATTGGGAAGTGTATCTCTTTGATGTATTTTTTTTCTAGTGATATCGATGGTGCCGAGTAGCACCAAATTTGGACTTGTGTCTATATCTATAGATGCTAGTAGTTGAGCACTAGCGCCTACAATCTTGACTACCTCATCCCTATTCTCTGTAGGACCCCAAGAAGAGATTAAACCCTGTAGTCTACCACCTCCCGTTATTTGTGGGCTTCACCGATGGCTGGAAACATTTGGTGATAGCAAACGACCTTCGGGCTGAAGACGTCTGCGAGCTTGTTAAGAGGCCAGACGATGTTGAGCCGGTGTACTATGTCCGGATGTGTGGTCACAAAATTAAAAGCTGCCCTGGCTGCATGTGTGTGCTTCTCTTCTCTTAGGTGGGGTGCTAAGTGATCTTAGTAGCCGACATAAGAGAAGAGAAGCGCACAGATGAAGCCGGGGCGGCTTTAAATTTTGTGACCACACATCCGGACAGAGTACACCGGCTCACCATCGTCTGGCCCCTTAACAAGCTCGCAGACGTCCACAGCCCGAAGGTCGTTTGATGTCACCAAATGTTTCCCGCCCTTGGTGAAGCCCACAAATAACGGGAGGTGGTAGACCACAGGGCTTAATCTCTTCTTGGGGTCCTACAGGGCTTAATCTCTTCTTGGGGTCCTTCAGCATGGCTGTGATGTTATAATGCTGAAGGACCCCAAGAAGAGATTAAGCCCTGTAGTCTACCACCTCCCGTTATTTGTGGGCTTCACCGATGGCTGGAAACATTTGGTGATAGCAAACGACCTTCGGGCTGAAGACGTCTGCGAGCTTGTTAAGAGGCCAAACGATGTTGAGCCGGTGTACTATGTCCGGATGTGTGGTCACAAAATTAAAAGCTGCCCCGGCTGCATGTGTGTGCTTCTCTTCTCTTAGGTGGGGTGCTAAGTGATCTTAGTAGCCGACATAAGAGAAGAGAAGCGCACAGATGAAGCCGGGGCGGCTTTAAATTTTGTGACCACACATCCGGACAGAGTACACCGGCTCACCATCGTCTGGCCCCTTAACAAGCTCGCAGACGTCCACAGCCCGAAGGTCGTTTGATGTCACCAAATGTTTCCCGCCCTCGGTGAAGCCCACAAATAACGGGAGGTGGTAGACCACAGGGCTTAATCTCTTCTTGGGGTCCTACAGGGCTTAATCTCTTCTTGGGGTCCTTCAGCATGGCTGTGATGTTATAATGCTGAAGGACCCCAAGAAGAGATTAAGTCCTGTAGTCTACCACCTCCCGTTATTTGTGGGCTTCACCGATGGCTGGAAACATTTGGTGATAGCAAACGACCTTCGGGCTGAAGACGTCTGCGAGCTTGTTAAGAGGCCAGACGATGTTGAGCCGGTGTACTATGTCCGGATGTGTGGTCACAAAATTAAAAGCTGCCCCGGCTGCATGTGTGTGCTTCTCTTCTCTTAGGTGGGGTGCTAAGTGATCTTAGTAGCCGACATAAGAGAAGAGAAGCGCACAGATGAAGCCGGGGCGGCTTTAAATTTTGTGACCACACATCCGGACAGAGTACACCGGCTCACCATCGTCTGGCCCCTTAACAAGCTCGCAGACGTCCACAGCCCGAAGGTCGTTTGATGTCACCAAATGTTTCCCGCCCTCGGTGAAGCCCACAAATAACGGGAGGTGGTAGACCACAGGGCTTAATCTCTTCTTGGGGTCCTACAGGGCTTAATCTCTTCTTGGGGTCCTTCAGCATGGCTGTGATGTTATAATGCTGAAGGACCCCAAGAAGAGATTAGGGTTAAGGGTTTAGTGCCTGAGGATGTATTTAATTATACTATTTGTTAATATGAATTTAATTATTGCTTACGTTAATATGTGTTAATATGTATTTAATTATTGCTTATGTATTTGTATATATATAGCTCAATGAGTTCTCCGATCAAGGACCAAGATTTAGTGCCCGAGCACATGGACAAGAGTGTTGCTCAAGAACAATCCAGCAGTGAAGGATATGAAACGCCTAGCGACCCTTTTCCTACCACTAGCATAGATAGGGCCGCTCTCCGTGAGTTGCAACGTGACCCTACTTATGATCCACAAGAAGCTGAGGTAAAAGTACGCATCTTTAGCTTCGTATGTGTACCCTACTGATTTCACATGCATGATCTCTTGTGCATTTTATTACATGAATAGGAGGTCGTGTCTGAATTTCGTGCGATACTCGAAGAAGCCGTGGCACGAAACGAAGACGTACTGGAGCCGACCCAAGACGCACCGGAACAGACCAAGACAACAACCGAGACGTCAAGGAAAAGGAAGCAAAGCGATCGAAAAAGAGGTGACAGGGGGCTGAACAAGTTTCCCGACCAAACATACAAAATCTCAGACGTGAGCCCAAAAGGTCAGCCCCTAGCTCCGGAAGAGGCACTACCTAAGTTCCGGAATGCACTTGGGTTTTTAGTTAGAGATAATCTTGACATAACAATACGACAGTGGAGAGATGTGCCAGATGATGTCAAGAATCAAATATGGAATAAGCTATTAATGAGGTTCGTTCTGCCTCGGGGTTCAGAAGAACTCGTGAAGGAATACACGATGAAGCAGCTTGCAATCAATTTCCGAAACTGGAGGTCTGAGATGAACACAAAGTTTGCAAAGAAAGGTCTGGACCTGACCAAAAAATATAAAATCTCAGCAGGTCAGTGGGCAGTATTTCTAGAGCAGAGGAGCAGCCCTGATTTCATATCTCTAAGTGAGGCAAATTCAGAACTATCAAAGAAGAACAAGTACCGCCACCACCTAGGCACAGGTGGTTACAAGCGTCAGGTTCCTAAATGGAGACAAGAAGACACCGAGAAGAAGGCCGCAGGGTTGCCGACGCTGTCCGAGCAACTTGGTGAAAGGGCGGCAAATTGGCTCCGTGCTAGAAAACCAAGGGAAACCAAGACCGGTGTATCTTTTGATGATCCCATTGTCGAAGAAGCGGCAAAAAACATATATACAATGGCAGCTAAGCAGAGCGAAGGAACTTTTAAGCCACAAAGGGAAAGAGACATCCTAACGGCTGGTCTCGGTAACCCTGAGCATCCTGGCCGTGTACGAGGAATCTCGTCTAAGGAAGGATGGAAGGAAGGATTCGGACAACAGTGGGAAAGTCTGTACAGGAAACGTGATCGATACAAGGAAGAGATGGCGGATTATTTTAAGGAGGAGGCCAAGAAAGAGTTCAAAGCCATGATGTCTCAAATGCTATCGAATCCTCCTCCAGAATTGATGCAACAGTTGGCGAGTGCGATGTCTGTTCAACAGATGACCACTCCACAAATACAAATAATTCCAGCAGCTCAACCGCTGGCTTCCACAGATTGTACGACATTACCAAGCTCTGTTGCTTCAACGGGAAATAAGGACCGTTATCCAGTTGATGACATCACAAGGCCTGTGGCGTGCACACTGGTTATAAGATATGGTATTAACAATAAACGTACAAAGAAAGTAGCCACAGGCCTTGCGATCCCAGGACGTAAGTTCCATGGAAATGATATTCCAGATGATTATTGCAAAGTAGAAGTGTCGTCGGTCCTCCAAGGATCCGAGGACGACATGCTAGACATCCCTGGGCCCGAAGGTATCGAGAAACTTGGACAAGCTATCAATAATTTTATCCATTGGCCTCGAAGGGATGTCGATTTGCTTGATTGGTCGAATTCGTCGCAGGCGTCGCAGGCCCAACCGTCTCCGCCTTCTCAAATTTTTGCTCCTATTGTACATCCATCATCCTCACCTCCTCAAACTTCACATGCTGCTCCTCATCCTTTTTCTGACCCACCGTCTCCGCCACAAGCATCACCATTCAGGGCTCCACCACCTTCTCCTCCCCATCCTCTTGGTGACCCACTGTCTACGCCACCATCAAGGGATCCACCTTCTCCACAACCATCAAAGGATCCAAGGCCATCAAAGAAATCTAAACTTCCTATTCCAAAATTGGTGTCCCCGTATCAGAAAAAGAAGAGTAAAGCAACTACTGCTGGCACAGCTCGGTTTTTGAAAGGGATTGGACGGAGCCTCACGTCACAAACTGTTGATTTGGCCAAGCACGAGGAGTCTGCAAAAAAGGCTGAGGCAATGGCCGCAAAAATAAAGAAGCCAACTAAGGCAGATTACAAAAACGTGCCTAAAAAATATGTGCCGGGCAGACCTCTGCTACCTCTTGAGAAACTAAGAAAGGTCCCGGCTGGTGTTAAAAGGTTGCATGACTGGTACATGCGGGCATCATCGGTTGGCATCGACACCATCAGTGTGCATATACCAGACCATGCTTTTATTGGTTCGGACCAAAAGGCCGTTGTTACATTCGAGGACATGTGGTTAATGATGAACCTTCAGAGACTCGACGTGCAACTTGTAACGATGTTTGCATTGTAAGTGTCGCTCATACTTCCACATATGTGTGTTATTATTAGTGAGTTGTATAAAATTTCAATATCTGACATGCACGTGTGACTTGCAGAATGCAACATGATCAGCAGGAGATTCTTTACGGTACCAAGCCCAATGCTAGTGCCAGTAAAAGGGTTGGGTATCTCAACCCAATACTTATATCCGAGGAAAGCCACACTTTTAGAATCGGGAAAGACAACGATGAATTACGGGGAAAGACGGACGAAGAAGTTGAGAAGCGTATAAAGGATATGAAGAAGGATTTTGAAGCTCGATACGCCACCTATATAGGACATGCAATGCTTCAATTTCAAGACAGGGAAGCCATAATAGCCCCGTACAACTTTAAGTAAGTGTGATTTTGCATAAATAAAATCAATAATTTCAATACACATGCATCACAAATTTGATTCGTACAGGGACCACTGGATATGCTTCCTCATTTATCCTAAGGTTGGAAAGGTGCTGGTGCTCGACTCCTTGAACTTCGACCCTTCGACATATGCAGAATTCCTCAGCACCTTAGAGCTGTAAGCCTTTTCTATGCATGCATACTTTTATCGATTAAAATTTGAGAATAAGATGGTGATTCTATTTGAGATCACAGGGCTTTTAGGTTTTATAAGTTTAAAGGTGGAAAGTACGACCTGTCGAAACAACGCGTGCCACTAGACATCCATCATCACTGGCCGGTAAGTATGTGATTTTATGAATACATATCATACACAATGTTGCAACTAAATAACCAATCTCCCGTTATGTAGTGCCACAAGCAACCACAAGGATCGGTCCTATGTGGATTCTATGCGTGCGAGTTCATGAGAGTGAATGGACGATACATCACGAACCCTGACAAGGTATTATTAGTAATAGTCAAGTATGTATTTATGTCATTAAAGATGCAAATGTGTTATTATTGAGTATAAATAGATGATGTTTATAAAATTCCTTTACAGCAATTTCAACGAGGAAACCCGGAGAACTTGACCGAAGCTGCATTGTATGGCATAGTCGAGGACCTCTGCACATTCATATTGAAAGAGGTCATTCCCGCAGAAGGAAAATATCACGATGCTTCCGGGACATTAGCTTTGCCAGAGTTTAGAATACTAACAGAAATTAGTAGATTATATCTTAGCCGAGATAGTTATTAGAGCTTAGGTGAAAACTTATGATGTATAGAATGCATGAAGCATATATGGTTGTAAAAAGAATACTTTGATGTATATAAATATATGTATGTTGCTTTCAATATCAATATAGATCTATATATATATATATGTTTGTGTGTGTGTAAATAAATATATATATAATTCAGTATTGTTTGAAATTTGAAAAAAGGCGGGAAAACTTCCACTGGCGGCTAAATAAAGTAAACCGCCAGTGAAAAGTGCATTTCCACTGGCGGTTTGCTTTATAAAACCGCCAGTGGAAATGCATTTTCACTGGCGGTTTTCTTTATTCAGCCGCCAGTGGAAATGCACTTTTCACTGGCGGTTCCTTAAGAAAACCGCCAGTGAAAATGCACTTTTCACTGGCGGTTCCAAAATAACCGCCAGTGGAAATGCTGATTTCCACTGACCCCTAGCACTGGCGGTACTGAAAAACGCCTGTGTAAATAGGTTTAGAACCGCCACTATAGAGCTTCTGTGTACTAGTGTATCAATCTCTTAAATGTTATTAGAATTTATAGCTTCTCTTCAATGCCATCGAATTTAAATTTTAATCCCTCAAATGACATCACCGTTAGTTCTATTTAAAGTCAATCTCGCCAATGCCATCAAAATCTATATTGATCTCTTCAATGCCACTAGAAATTGGTTCGATTTATTTTAATTTTTAAAATTATAGAATAAAAAATATGGACCAAAATTTTAAAATTCCATGATTTTTAAAAACATCAGTCCATAGTTTTTCAAACTCAAAAATTACTTCGATATATTAGTTCGGTTTATTTGCTTCCTAATAATTTTGAAATTATATATATGAAAATCTGAATAGGTCAAGTTGGTATAAACGAATAACCACATAGTTTTCTGGGTTTAATTTAAGTGTGCAAATGCAAACAGATAATAGTGGTTGTATAGCATATTGTTGTCAATTATCTTCCCATGTGTTCCGGTGTGTTTTATTTTCTTGTGCTTGCCAATGCAATCACTAACACTATGAACATAACATTCGACTAGTATGTGGTATCTCCTTATGTTTTGCTCTATAATAATAATATAAATACTTTGTTCTGAGCAGGGGTAGAGATGAACCATCTTCATATGGTCTAAAATCTAAGGCTTGTCGTGAAAAAATGAGGGACAAACTGAATGACAGGTACTGCTAATATATACTATACCTCTCAAACCGTTGCTCAAGAAAGGAATGGTGAATGCACTTGCTTGCACATATCTTAGTTATTGCCTATTATTTTGAATTGCAGGTTCCTAGAATAAAGTTTAGTTTCATAACACATTATCATTTGCAGTGCGCGCGGCACGTGAGCGAGTGAGCATGCGGGTGTGCGGGGTGCACGGGCGACGGCGCAGCGCGCTACAATACAGGCGAGCATCAGCAAACTATCTTTGCATTGATAATATCGGTTCTCAATTGAACTTTTTATGACATAGGAGCATGCTATGTTATCAGTATAAAGCGTCTGATCCCAATGTGTGTAATTTATTTACTCACAGCATTTACTTTTCTGCAGTACCCAAGTTCTGTATATTTCTTTTTAACTTGTCAAATTTCATGATGTTCATCCTTTTAATTTTCACAAGATTTGAATTATTAAGGATACATTTTATTTTTATGGTCATCGTTATAAAAATTAATAGTATTGGTGTTATATAGGATGAGGACCAGCTATTGGAACAAGCTCGTGAAGTCTCTATAAAAGATTTTAGCTCTGCTGAACTGTTAGAGTGTATCACAAGTGAAGTGTCGTCCATATGATAATAATTAGAACTAGTCCACTGAGTGTTCGAGTATCTTTCTTGGTGGGTGGTATTGGGTGGAAATGGGTAGGCGTGGCACCTTTGTGCCAAAAAAGTGCATTACTGAAAGGGAATTAGGCTTACACCTAGTCCCTAATTAATTTTGGTGGTTGAATTGCCCAACACAAATAATTGGACTAACTAGTTTGCTCTAGTGTATAAGTTATACAGGTGCCAAAGGTTCACACTTAGCCAGTAAAAAAGACCAAGTATTGGGTTCAACAAAAGAGCAAAGGGACAACCGAAGGGACCTCTGGTCTGGCGCACCGGACTGTCCGGTGTGCCACCGGACATGTCCGGTGCACCAGAGGACTCTCCAGTGCAAACTCGTCGTCTTCGGGAATATCTAGAGGCAACTCCACTATAATTCACCGGACGGACAGTGTCCGGTGCTCCAAGGAAGAGCGGCCTCAGGAACTCGCCATCCTCGGGAATTCGCTTCGGCTGCTCCGCTATAATTCACCAGACATGTCCGGTGTACACCGGACTGTCCGCTGTAACTGCGGGGCAATGGCTACTTCGCGCCAACGGTCACCTGCAACAGCAATTAATGCGCGCCAGAGCGCGCAGAAGTCAGGCACGCGCGTAGTGGCGCACCGGACACTCTACAGTGCATGTCCGGTGCGCCACCGGACATCCAGGCGGGCTCAGAAGCCAGAGCTCCAACGATCGGAACCCAACGGCTTTGGTGACGTGGCTGGCGCACCGGACTGTCCGGTGCACCATGCGACAGACAGCCCCACCAAACGGCTAGTTTGGTGGTTGGGGCTATAAATACCCCCAACCACCCCACATTCAAATTATCCAAGTTTTCCACTTCTCAACTACTTACAAGAGCTCTAGCATTCAATTCTAGACACACCAAAGTGATCAAATCCTCTCCAAACTCCACACAACGCCCTAGTGATTAGTGAGAGAGATTTGCTTGTGTTCTTTCGAGCTCTTGCGCTTGGATTGCTTTCTTCCTTCTTTGATTCTTCATTGCGATCAAACTCACTTGTAATTGAGGCAAGAGACACCAATCTTGTGGTGGTCCTTGTGGGAACTTTGTGTTCCAAACATTTGAGAAGAGAAAGCTCACTCGATCCGCGGGATCGTTTGAGAGAGGGTAAGGGTTGAAAGAGACCCGGCCTTTGTGGCCTCCTCAACGGGGAGTAGGTTTGCAAGAACCGAACCTCGGTAAAACAAATCCGCGTGTCACTCTTCATTCGTTTGCGATTTGTTTTGCGCCCTCTCTCTCGGACTCATTATTATTTCTAACGCTAACCCGGCTTGTAGTTGTGATTAATTTTGTAAATTTCAGTTTCGCCCTATTCACCCCCCCTCTAGGCGACTTTCAATTGGTATCAAAGCCCGGTGCTTCATTAGAGCCTAACCGCTCGAAGTGATGTCGGGAGATCACACCAAGAGGGAGATGGAGACCGGCGACAAGCCCACTACGAGTCACAGGAGCACTTCATCGGAAGAGTCCCGCACCAAGAGGAAGGAGAAGAAGAAAGACTCCTCCAAAGGGAAGAAGTCTTCTTCACACCACAAAGAAAAGAAGGAGAAATCTTCCTCCCACAAGTCGCATCGGAAAGGCGACAAGCACAAGAGGATGAGGAAGGTGGTCTACTACGAGACCGACACTTCATCAACTCGACCTCCGGCTCCGATGCGCCGTCCGTGACTTCTAAGCGCTAAGAGCGCAAGAAGTATAGTAAGATCCCCCTACGCTACCCCCGCACTCCTAAACATACACCTTTACTTTCTGTCCCTTTAGGCAAACCACCAACGTTTGATGGTGAAGATTATGCTAGGTGGAGTGATATGATGCGATTTCATCTAACCTCACTCCACAAAAGTATATGGGATGTTGTTGAGTTTGGTGTAGAGGTACCATCCGTAGGGGATGAAGACTATGATACGAACGAAGTGGCCCAAATCGAGCACTTCAACTCCCAAGCCACAACCATACTCTTCGCCTCTCTAAGTAAAGAGGAATATAACAAGGTGCAAGGGTCGAAGAGTGCGAAGGAGATTTGGGACCTACTCAAGACCGCGCACGAGGGTGATGAACTCACCAAGATCACCAAGCGGGAAATGATCGAGGGGGAGCTCGGTCGCTTCTGTCTTCGCCAAGGGGAGGAGCCACAAGATATGTACAACCGGCTCAAAACCTTGGTGAACCAAGTGCGCAACCTCGGGAGCAAGAAATGGGATGACCACGAAGTGGTTAAGGTTATTTTGAGATCACTTATTTTCCTTAACCCTACTCAAGTACAATTAATTCATGGTAACCCAAGATATACACTAATGACTCCCGAGGAAGTAATCAGGAATTTTGTGAGCTTTGAATGTATGATTAAGGGCTCAAAGAAGATCAACGAGCTTGATGAACCCTCCACGTCCGAAGCACAACCGGTGGCATTTAAGGCGACGGAGGAGAAGAAGGAGGAGTCTACACCGAGTAGACAACCAATTAACGCCTCCAAGCTCGACAATGAGGAGATGGCTTTAATCATCAAAAGCTTTCGCCAAATCCTCAAGCAACGGAAGGGGAAGGATTACAAATCCCGTTCCAAAAAGGTTTGCTACAAGTGTGGTAAGCCCGGTCACTTTATTGCTAAATGTCCATTATCAAGTGACAGTGACAGGGATAACGACAAGAAGGGCAAGAGGAGAGAAAAGAAGAGGTACCACAAGAAGAAGGGCGGCGATGCCCACATATGCCGCGAGTGGAACTCCGACGAGAGCTCCACCGACTCCTCCTCCGACGACGAGGACGCCGCCAACATCGCCGTCACCAAGGGACTTCTCTTCCCCAACGTCGGCCACAAGTGCCTCATGGCAAAGGACGGCAAAAGGAAGAAGGTTAAATCTAAATCCTCCACTAAATATGAGTCCTCTAGTGATGATAATGCTAGTGATGAGGAAAATAATTTGCCTACCCTTTTTGCCAACCTTAACATGGAACAAAAGGAAAAATTAAATGAATTAATTAGTGCTATTCATGAAAAGGATGGCCTTTTGGATTCCCAAGAGGACTTCCTAATTAAGGAAAACAAGAAACATGTTAAGGTTAAAAATGCTTATGCTCTAGAAATAGAAAAATGTCAAAAACTATCTAATGAGCTAAGCGATTGCCATGACACTATTGCCAACCTTAGAAATGAAAATGCTAAATTAATTGCTAAGGTTGACTCTCATGTTTGTAATGTTTCAACTTCCAATCCTAGAGATGATAATGTTGATTTACTTGCTAGGATTGATGAGTTGAATATTTCTCTTGCTAGCCTTAGAGATGAGAATGAGAAATTGTTTGCTAAGGCTAAAGATCTTGATGTTTGCAATGTTACTATTTCTAACCTTAGAAGTGAAAATGATATATTACATGCTAAGGTTGTAGAATTAAAATCTTGCAAACCCTCTACATCTACTGTTGAGCATGTTTCTATTTGCACTAGATGTAGAGATGTTGATATTGATGCTATTCATGATCATATGGCTTTAATTAAACAACAAAATGATCATATAGCAATATTAGATGCTAAAATTGCCGAGCATAACTTAGAAAATGAAAAGTTTAAATTTGCTAGAAGTATGCTCTATAATGGGAGACGCCCTGGCATCAAGGATGGCATTGGCTACCAAAGGGGAGACAATGTCAAACTTAGTGCCCCTCCTAAAAGATTGTCAAATTTTGTTAAGGGCAAGGCTCCCATGCCTCAGGATAACGAGGGTTACATTTTGTACCCTGCCGGTTATCCTGAGAACAAAATTAGGAGAATTCATTCTAGGAAGTCTCACTCTGGCCCTAATCATGCTTTTTTGTATAAGGGTGAGACATCTAGCTCTAGGCAACCAACTCGTGCTAAGTTGCCTAGAAAGAAAACTCCTAGTGCATCAAATGATCATGGCATTTCATTTAAGACTTTTGATGCATCTTATGTTTTGACTAACAAATCCGGCAAGGTGGTTGCCAAGTTTGTTGGGGGCAAACACAAGGGTTCCAAGACTTGTGTTTGGGTACCCAAAGTTCTTGTTTCTAATGCCAAAGGACCCAAAACCGTTTGGGTACCTAAAGTCAAGAACTAAAATTGTTTTGTAGGTTTATGCATCCGGGGGCTCAAGTTGGATACTCGACAGCGGGTGCACAAACCACATGATAGGGGAGAAGAAGATGTTCTCCTCATATGAGAAAAACCAAGATCCCCGACGAGCTATCACATTCGGGGATGGAAACCAAGGTTTGGTCAAAGGTTTGGGTAAAATAGCTATATCTCCTGACCATTCCATTTCCAATGTTTTTCTTGTAGATTCCTTAGATTACAATTTGCTTTCCGTATCTCAATTATGTCAAATGGGCTACAACTGTCTATTTACTGATGTAGGTGTCACTGTCTTTAGAAGAAGTGATGATTCAATAGCATTTAAGGGAGTGTTAGAGGGTCAGCTATACTTGGTAGATTTTGATAGAGCTGAACTCGACACTTGCTTAATTGCTAAGACTAACATGGGTTGGCTCTGGCACCGCCGACTAGCCCATGTTGGAATGAAGAATCTTCATAAGCTTCTAAAGGGAGAACATATTTTAGGACTAACAAATGTTCATTTTGAGAAAGACAGGATTTGTAGCACATGCCAAGCCAGGAAGCAAGTTGGCACTCATCATCCACACAAAAACATCATGACAAGTGACAGGCCACTGGAGCTCCTACACATGGATTTATTCGGCCCGATCGCTTACATAAGCATCGGCGGGAGTAAGTACTGTCTAGTTATTGTGGATGATTATTCTCGCTTCACTTGGGTGTTTTTTTTGCAGGAAAAATCCCATACCCAAGAAACCTTAAAGGGATTCTTGAGACGGGCTCAAAATGAGTTTGGCTTAAGGATCAAGAAAATTAGAAGCGACAATGGGACAGAGTTCAAGAACTCCCAAATTGAAGGCTTTCTTGAGGAGGAGGGCATCAAGCATGAGTTATCTTCTCCCTACACCCCACAACAAAATGGTGTAGTGGAGAGGAAGAATCGAACTCTATTGGACATGGCAAGAACCATGCTTGATGAGTACAAGACACCAGATCGGTTTTGGGCCGAGGCGGTCAACACCGCCTGCTACGCCATCAACCGGTTATATCTACACCGAATCCTCAAGAAGACATCCTATGAACTCCTAACCGGTAAAAAGCCCAATATTTCATATTTTAGAGTTTTTGGTAGCAAATGCTTTATTCTTGTTAAAAGAGGTAGAAAATCTAAATTTGCTCCTAAAACTGTAGAAGGCTTTTTACTAGGATATGATTCAAACACAAGGGCATATAGAGTCTTTAACAAGTCCTCAGGACTAGTTGAAGTTTCTTGTGACGCTGTGTTTGATGAGACTAACGGCTCTCAAGTAGAGCAAGTTGATCTTGATGAAATAGGTGAAGAACAGGCTCCATGCATAGCGCTAAGGAACATGTCCATTGGGGATGTGTGTCCTAAGGAATCCAAAGAGCCTCCACATGCACAAGATCAACCATCCTCCTCCACGCAAGCATCTCCACCAACCCAAAATGAGGACGAGGCTCAAGTTGATAAAGAGGAAGAACACAATGATGAGCCACCTCAAGATGATGGCAATGATCAAGGGGGGAGATGCAAATGATGAAGACAAGGAGGATGAAGAACCAAGGCCGCCACACCCAAGAGTCCACCAAGCAATACAACGAGATCACCCCGTCGACACCATCCTCAGCGACATTCATAAGGGGGTAACCACTCGATCTCGTGTTGCACATTTTTGTGAGCATTACTCTTTTGTTTCCTCTATTGAGCCACACAGGGTAGAGGAAGCACTTCAAGATTCGGATTGGGTGATGGCGATGCAAGAGGAGCTCAACAACTTCACCAGGAATGAGGTGTGGCATTTAGTTCCACGTCCTAATCAAAATGTTGTAGGAACCAAGTGGATCTTCCGCAACAAGCAAGACGAGCATGGTGTGGTGACTAGGAACAAAGCTCGACTAGTGGCCAAGGGATACTCCCAAGTCGAAGGTTTGGATTTCGGTGAAACCTATGCACCCGTAGCTAGGCTTGAGTCAATTCGCATATTATTAGCCTATGCTACTTACCATGGCTTCAAGCTTTACCAAATGGACGTGAAGAGTGCCTTCCTCAATGGACCAATCAAGGAGGAGGTCTATGTTGAGCAACCTCCCGGCTTTGAAGATAGTGAGTATCCTAACCATGTCTATAGGCTCTCTAAGGCGCTTTATGGGCTCAAGCAAGCCCCAAGAGCATGGTATGAATGCCTAAGAGATTTCCTTATTGCTAATGGCTTCAAAGTCGGCAAGGCCGATCCTACTTTATTTACTAAAACTCTTGACAATGATTTGTTTGTATGCCAAATTTATGTTGATGATATTATATTTGGGTCTACTAACGAATCTACATGTGAAGAATTTAGTAGGATCATGACACAGAAATTCGAGATGTCTATGATGGGGGAGTTGAAGTATTTTCTAGGATTCCAAGTCAAGCAACTCCAAGAGAGCACCATCATTAGCCAAACAAAGTATACTCAAGACATTCTAACCAAGTTTGGAATGAAGGATGTCAAGCCCATCAAGACACCCATGGGAACAAATGGGCATCTCGACCTCGACACGGGAGGTAAGTCCGTGGATCAAAAGGTATACCGGTCGATGATTGGTTCATTGCTTTATTTATGTGCATCTCGACCGGACATTATGCTTTCCGTTTGCATGTGTGCAAGATTCCAAGCCGACCCTAAGGAATCACACCTTACGGCCGTAAAATGAATCTTGAGATATTTGGCTTATACTCCTAAGTTTGGGCTTTGGTACCCTCGGGGATCCACATTTGATTTGATTGGTTATTCGGATGCCGATTGGGCGGGGTGTAAGATTAATAGAAAGAGCACATCGGGGACTTGCCAGTTCTTGGGAAGATCCTTGGTGTCTTGGGCTTCAAAGAAGCAAAATTTGGTCGCTCTTTCTACCGCCGAAGCCGAGTACATTGCCGCAGGCCATTGTTGCGCGCAATTGCTTTGGATGAGGCAAACCCTGCGAGACTATGGTTACAAATTGACCAAAGTTCCCCTTCTATGTGATAATGAGAGTGCAATCCGCATGGCGGATAATCCCGTTGAGCATAGCCGCACTAAACACATAGCCATTCGGTATCATTTTCTTAGGGATCACCAACAAAAGGGGGATATCGAGATTGCTTACATTAATACTAAAGATCAATTAGCCGATATCTTTACCAAGCCACTAGATGAACAATCTTTTACCAAACTTAGGCATGAGCTCAATATTCTTGATTCTAGGAACTTCTTTTGCTAATTTGCACACATAGCTCATAAGTATACCTTTGATCGTATCTCTTTTATATGCTATGACTAATGTGTTTTCAAGTGTATTTCAAAACCAAGTCATAGGTATATTGGAAGGGAATTGGAGTCTTCGGCGAAGACAAAGGCTTCCACTCCACTCTACTACTCATCCTTCGCCGTCGCTCTGCTTCACTCTCCGTCTTTGGTATAATCTTCACTCATATGTTTTATTTGCCAAAGGGGAGATAGTAGTTTGACAAGGGCCTATATTTCATTCCAAGTATCCGTTTTTGGCGATTCATGCCAAAGGGGGAGAATGTATTGGCCCAAAGCAAAAGGACCGCACCACCACCCTAATTTTAAAATGATTTTCAAATTGATAAATTTCAAATTAGTATCTCTTTGTGTTCTAAAGGGGGAGAAAGTAGTACTTTCAAAATTGATATCTTAAAACCCTCTTGAACACTAAGAGGAGAATTGTTTGAGGGGAAGTTTTGTTTAGTCAAAGGAAAAGCATTTGAAACAAAGGGAGAAAATTTCAAATCTTGAAAATGCTTTTCAAAAATCTTATTCATTTACCTTTGACTATCTTGCAAAATGACTTTGAAAAGAATTTACAAAAGAATTTGCAAAAACAAAACTTGTGGTGCAAGCGTGGTCCAAAATGTTAATAATAAAGAAACAATCCATGCATATCTAGTAAGAAACATTTATTGGCTCAATTCCAAGCAACCGTTGCACTTACATTATGCAAACTAGTTCAATTATGCACTTTTATATTTGCTTTGGTTTGTGTTGGCATCAATCACCAAAAAGGGGGAGATTGAAAGGGAATTAGGCTTACACCTAGTCCCTAATTAATTTTGGTGGTTGAATTGCCCAACACAAATAATTGGACTAACTAGTTTGCTCTAGTGTATAAGTTATACAGGTGCCAAAGGTTCACACTTAGCCAATAAAAAAGACCAAGTATTGGGTTCAACAAAAGAGGAAAGGGACAACCGAAGGGACCTCTGGTCTGGTGCACCGGACTGTCCGGTGGCACGGACATGTCCGGTGCACCAGAGGACTCTCCAGTGCAAACTCGTCGTCTTCGGGAATATCCAGAGGCAACTCCACTATAATTCACCGGACTGTCCGGTGTACACCAGACAGTGTCCGGTGCTCCAAGGAAGAGCGACCTCAGGAACTCGCCAGCCTCGGGAATTCGCTTCGGCTGCTCCGCTATAATTCACCAGACATGTCCGGTGTACACCGGACTGTCCGGTGTAACTGCGGGGCAATGGCAACTTCGCGCCAACGGTCACCTGCAACAGCAATTAATGCGCGCCAGAGCGCGCAGAAGTCAGGCACGCGCGTAGTGGCGCACCGGACACTCTACAGTGCATGTCCGGTGCGCCACCGGACATCCAGTCGGGCTCAGAAGCCAGAGCTCCAACGGTCGGAACCCAACGGCTTTGGTGACGTGGCTGGCGCACCGGACATGTCTGGTGTGCACCGGACTGTCCGGTGCACCATGCGACAGACAGCCCCACCAAACGGCTAGTTTGGTGGTTGGGGCTATAAATACCCCCAACCACCCCACATTCAAATTATCCAAATTTTCCACTTCTCAACTACTTACAAGAGCTCTAGCATTCAATTCTAGACACACCAAAGTGATCAAATCCTCTCCAAACTCCACACAACGCCCTAGTGATTAGTGAGAGAGATTTGCTTGTGTTCTTTCGAGCTCTTGCGCTTGGATTGCTTTCTTCCTTCTTTGATTCTTCATTGCGATCAAACTCACTTGTAATTGAGGCAAGAGACACCAATCTTGTGGTGGTTCTTGTGGGAACTTTGTGTTCCAAACATTTGAGAAGAGAAAGCTCACTCGATCCGCGGGATCGTTTGAGAGAGGGTAAGGGTTGAAAGAGACCCGGCCTTTGTGGCCTCCTCAACGGGGAGTAGGTTTGCAAGAACCGAACCTCGGTAAAACAAATCCGCGTGTCACTCTTCATTCGTTTGCGATTTGTTTTGCGCCCTCTCTCTCGGACTCATTATTATTTCTAACGCTAACCCGGCTTGTAGTTGTGATTAATTTTGTAAATTTCAGTTTCGCCCTATTCACCCCCCTCTAGGCGACTTTCAATTACCATCACTAGTAGCCAATCCATAGTAAGTGAAATTCAGCAACAAGAAAAATTGGAAAATAGGAAATCTTTCTACTAGAAATTTATAGGGACTTTTTTTGCGCTCACAGCGAGTTGATTGGAAGCACATTAAGTCCTTAGCTCTGCTAGTTTATGGAATATGAAATGCTTTATTTTTTATACGTGTCTTTTGGGAATAAAATATTGTTACATTAATATTCCTAATAGCTTGTTTTTCTTTTTAGGTTTGTGCATCAAGAATACCTTTTTATCAGAGTTCACTCGAGGAATGCAAGAATTAGGATAGGCAAATTAGATCTTTTTATTTGTGTATCCTGAGTTTCCTCTGATAGGGATCCTGTGTCACCAACTGGGTCAATTCTACTAAACATTTTTGCCACCAGCCTTAAATACATACTACAAAGGCTGATATACACTAAATTCTACACATTTACACTGTTTTGGTTCACGTTTTACACTGAAATTCGTACTAGCCAGAAACAGGGCACAATCGGAGATGCGCGATTTTTATGCTGTAATTTTGGGCACCATTCACAGAAACAGATAGATGATTTACGATAAAATTCATATATATTTATGATGTTTTGGTTCACGTTATGCTGAAATCCGCTCGAGTCATAACCTGCGTATGATTTTCATGCCATAGTTTTGGGCACCATTCGTCGTTACGAAACAGATCGATGATTTACTCTAAAATTCATACTCATTTACGCCAATTTGGTTCACATTCGTCTGAGATAGAACCCGTGCATGATCAGATGCTCGCGATTTTCACACCGTAATTCGAGCGAACCCAAGTTGTTATGAAACATATCAACGTTTTATGCTAAAACTTGTACCCATTTATGCTGTTTTGGTTCATGTTTTACGTTGAAATCCGCCCATTTGTGCTAAAATGTGTACCCATTTATGCTAAAACGTGTACCCATCACTGTTACGAAACAACACTCCGATTTACGCTAAAATTCATAGTCATTTATGTTATTTTAGTTCACGTTTTACGCTGAAATCCGTCTGAGCCAGAACCCACACGCGTACAGGCGTCAGAGTATAACTGACTGGGGCTTCCCATACTAATCTAAGCCCTAGGCTTACATTAGCTCATATATATATATATATATATATATATATATATATATATATACTAGCTGAATGCCCGTGCGTTGCAACGGGAATATATAATACCAGTATACTATGATAACTTATATACAAAATGTGTGTTATATTGTTATGAGAAAATGTTTCATAATCAATTTGTGATCCTAGCCATACATAAATTTTGTTATTTTAATCTAGTTATTTCACCACTACATTGCAACCATCAGTATCATGCAGACTTCGATATATGCCACGATTTGTATGGTCTCATCATTGGAGAGCACGTTCCACACATGCCGGAAAAATTCCCTCGTGCATCATTAGTCATCAGACACGCACCACCATATGCTCTTGCTTAAACAAAAAAGTAAGTGTGTATGTGTTTGCGAAGAGAATTAAAGGCAGACCGACACAAAAGCTACCCTTACGGTGGCGAGGATGACGAACTGGTCACTGTTGTCGATCCTCCTCTGTGTCACCTCCGGCGCCAAGATGACGCCACAATCCTCGATATAGTAGTCATCGAACGCACGCGACATGACGAGTACCGATGACTCTTGGTTGGGTTGCCAAACGAAGTGCACCCCGGGCTCATCAGCGAGGTAGTACCCCTGGCCGTTGCACCACCGGATGCGCTATTCCACTACATACATCATGTTTGAGGACACTCACACAACGTCAGCAACATCCATCGTCCCAGCGCACAAGAATTCATGTCCGGTCAGTAGCGACTTACGTGGTAGGTTGGGCTTCAGGTGGACGGCGTGATGGCGTCGCCGTCGGATGCGGTGTCCAGAACAACCCGAGAGTCGTCGACGTTGGCGACAACCATGAGTCCCCCCTGCTTAACGATAGACAACGCGGTGCAGCTGCTCTGGACCGCGTCCAAGCGGCGGCTTCGCGGGAGCTTGACATACACAACAGCGCATGCGACCACGTAAGACTGCTTTTAGAGGTCGAACTGACAGTCGCCAAGCTTCTTCTCGTCATCGATGAGCGACGACAACGCGAGTGCCTCCTACTCATGGAGTTTGTTCGGGGTTTGAAGTAGGAAACATGGATTCATGCTTGGCGTTGGTTTATGAAAATGACTCACAAGTCTGATCCATGAAAAAAAATATTACAAAGAAAAAATGTCACACATGCAAAAAAGGGAATTTAAGTATAATGCATTATTCAAACAAAAGAAATAGCATGCAAAGCTCTTCTTTAAATAATATTACCTCCATCCAAAAATATAATTCAAAAATCTCGGTGATACTTATCTACTACTACGCATTGTGCAATGGTAGCAAGTGAGCTTGGAGAGAGATGTAGTAGATGTGTTTCCTGTCATAGATGTAGACATAAACACATATAGGTGGGTGCCCGTGCGTTGCAACAGAAACATTTAATATCATGATAACTTATGAACAAATGTGTGTTATACTGTTATGTGAAAATGTTTCGTAATTAATTTGTGATCCTAGCCATACATAAATTTTGTTATTTCAATCTAACTATTTCATCACTACATTGCAACCAACAGTACCGTGCAGACTTCTATACATGATAGCTGAATGCCCGTGCGTTGTAACGGGAATATATAATACCAGTATACTACGATAACTTATATACAAAATATGTGTTATACCGTTATGAGAAAATGTTTCATAATCAATTTGTGATTCTGGCCATACATAAATTTTGTTATTTATAATCTATTTGTTTCACCACTACATTGCAACCATCAGTATCATACAGACTTCGATATATGTCACGATTTGCATGGTCTCATTATTAGAGAGCACGTTTCACACATACCGGAAGAAATTCCCTCGTACATCGTTAGTCATCGGACACGTACCACCATACGCTTTTGCTTAACCAAAAAGGTAAGTGTGTGTTTGCAAGACTAATGGTCAAACATCATATAACCATAAAGTTAGAATACTATATTAATATATTAAATTAATTAATCCAATAGACATAGATTAACCCAATTAACATAGGATAAATAAATATCTAATTATAAAGTATGAAACATGATATAATCAATGTTGTTACTGCGTAGTAAATATTAATACGAGACTAACACAACTGGAACGGTTCAATTTGGAATTAAAATGGGGAAGTTACAAATTTCCAAAGTTTCTATGTATTTGATATATGATTAATTAGGAAATCAATTTTATTGTTGTTTTCATGACAAAACAGAGGTATTATGTGATAAAAATAATATTATAGAATTATAGAAATTGGAATGAACTCATTTGGATTTAATATGAAATTTCCATGAATTAAATGGGTTTCTGCAATTATTTTTAAACTATAAATCAATTTCTAAACTCCTTTTCCCTATTTTCTTTATTTCCTGGACTGCGTCCCAAATTCCAGAAAGATCAGGGGCTAAGCTATAAATGTTTTTCTAGACTCAGTGAGCATACAGAGTGGACGGCGGGTTAAACACAAAAGACGTCTTAGTTGAAGTTGTACACAATTCAACATGAGTCATGTTAGCTAGAGGGTGGAAGGCTAGGTATTCTGCTCAATAGATCCAAGGTTCGATTCTTAAGCAAACACGGTTTAATTTTTTATATATATATATATATATATATATATAGTCGATCGAGATATCTTTTTGCACCTAACGCGTGCACCTACGTACTACCGTACAGTAGAGGCGCCTACGTACGTACTTGAGCATATGTGCGTGCATGCATGCAAAAGTAGAGGCGCCTGCTACATTGCATATGTGGTTAGTGCCGGCCGATGCTGCTGAGCAATTGTACGGCGTTGCCTGCTGCATGCATGCTGGCGGTTCTTGTTGCTGAGCAATGGCAAATCTTTATACGGCGTTGTGCTTGCGCATGCAGATTCACACACGCCGGCCAGTGCATGCGTGCCTGCTAGCTGCCGCCCAGACGTGTTGTCTAGCGCTACGCTAGGCTAGTGACTTGTGGAGCACCTGCAGCTGCAGGTGCAGGCTTTTTATTTTGCCAGGTTTATATATAGAGAAAATCCCTTCATTGCCATCTAAACTCATATCAATTCCTCCAATGCCATTAGAATTTATAGCTTCTCTTCAATTTCATCAAATTTAAATTTTAATCCCTTGAATACCATAACCGTTAGTTTGGAGCTAACGTCGTTAGTTCTATTTAAAGTCAATCTCGCCAATGCCATCAAAATCTATATTGATCCATTCAATGCCACTAGAAATTGGTTCGATTTATTTTAATTTTTAAAATTATAGAATAAAAAATATGGACCAAAATTTTAAAATTCCATGATTTTTAAAAACTTCAGTCCATAGTTTTTCAAACTCCAAAATTACTTCGATATATTAGTTCGGTCTATTTGCTTCCTAATAATTTTGAAATTATATATATGAATATCTGAATAGATCAAGTTAGTATAAACGAATAACCACATAGTTTTCTGGGTTTAATTTAAGTGTGCAAATGCAAACAGATAATAGTGGTTGTATAGCATATTGTTGTCAATTATCTTCCCATGTGTTCCGGTGTGTTTTATTTTCTTGTGCTTGCCAATGCAATCACTAACACTATGAACATAACATTCGACTAGTATGTGGTATCTCCTTATGTTTTGCTCTATAATAATAATATAAATACTTTGTTCTGAGCAGGGGTAGAGATGAACCATCTTCATATGGTCTAAAATCTAAGGCTTGTCATGAAAAATTGAGGGACAAACTGAATGACAGGTACTGCTAATATATACTATACTTCTCAAACCGTTGCTCAAGAAAGGAATGTTGAATGCACTTGCTTGCACATATCTTAGTTATTGCATATTATTTTGAATTGCAGGTTCCTAGAATTAAGTTCAGTTTCATAACACATTATCATTTGTAGTGGGCGCGACACGTGAGCGAGCGAGCATGCGGGTGTGCAGGGTGCACGGGCGACGGCGCAGCGCGCTACAATACAGGCGAACATCAGCAAACTATCTTTGCATTGGTAATATCGGTTCTCAATTGAACTTTTTATGACATAGTAGCATGCTATGTTATCAGTATAAAGCGTCTGATCCCAATGTGTGTAATTTATTTACTCACACCATTTATTTTTCTGCGGTACCTAAGTTTTGTATATTTCTTTTTAACTAGTCAAATTTCATGATGTTCCTCCCTTTTAGTTTTCACAAGATTTGAATTATTAAGGATACATTTTATTTTTATGGTCATCGTTATAAAAATTAATAGTATTGGTATTATATAGGATGAGGAACAGCTATTGGAACAAGCTCGTGAAATCTCTATAAAATATTTTAGCTCTGTTGAACCGTTAGAGGGTATCACAAGTGAAGTGTCGTCCATATGATAATAATTAGAACTAGTCCACTGAGTGTTCATGTATCTTTCCTGGTGGGTGGTATTGGGTGGAAAAGGGTAGGCGTGGCACCTTTGTGCCAAAAAAGTGCATTACCATCACTAGTAGCCAATCGATAGTAAGTGAAATTCAGCAACAAGAAAAATTGGAAAATGGGAAATCTTTCTACTAGAAATTTATAGGGACTTTTTTTGGGCTCACAGCCAGTTGATTGGAATATGAAATGCTTTATTTTTTATACGTGTCTTTGGGAATAAAATATTGTTACATTAATTTTCCTAACAGCTTGTTTTTCTTTTTAGGTTTGTGCATAAGAATACTTTTTATCAGAGTTCGCTCGAGGAATGCAAGAATTAGGATAGGCAAATTAGATCTTTTTATTGGTGTATCCTGAGTTTCCTCTGATAAGGATCTTGTGTCACCAACTGTGTCAATTCTACTAAACATTTTTGCCACCAGCCTTAAATACATACTACAAAGGCTGATATACACTAAATTCTACACGTTTACGCTGTTTTGGTTCACATTTTACACTGAAATTCGTAAGAGCCAGAAACAGGGCACAATCGGAGATGCACGATTTTTATGCTGTAATTTTGGGCACCATTCGCTGTTATGAAACAGATCGATGATTTACGATAAAATTCATATATATTTATGATGTTTTGGTTCACGTTATGCTGAAATCCGCTCAAGTCATAACCTGCGTATGATTTTTATGCCATAGTTTTGGCAATCATTCGTCGTTACGAAACAGATCGACGATTTACGCTAAAATTCGTACTCATTTACGCCGTTTTGGTTCACATTCGTCCGAGATAGAACCCGTGCATGATCAGATGCTCGCGATTTTCACGCCGTAATTCGAGCGACCCCAAGTCGTTATGAAACATATCAACGTTTTATGCTAAAACTTGTACCCATTTATGCTGTTTTGGTTCATGTTTTACGTTGAAATCCGCCCATTTGTGCTAAAACATGTACCCATTTATGCTAAAACTTGTACCCATCACTGTTACGAAACAACACTCCGATTTACGCTAAAATTCATAGTCATTTATGTTATTTTAGTTCACGTTTTACGCTGAAATCCGTCTGAGCCAGAACCCGCGCGCGTACAGGCGTTAGAGTATAACTGGCTGAGGCTTCCCGTACTAATCTAAACCTTGGGCTTATATTAGCTCATATATATATATATATATATATATATATATATATATATATATATAAAGTCGATCGACATATCTTTTGCACCTAACACGTGCACCTACTACTATACGTACGTACTTGAGCATATGTAGTGCGTGCATGCATGCATGCAAAAGTAGAGACGCCTGCTGCATTGCATATATGGTTAGTGCCGGCCGATGCTGCTGAGCAATATAATGCTCAATCTTTATGCGGCTGATTGGTTAGACTGCTGCCCGTGGCCTGCCTCAGGCGAGCATGGCCCGTGGGAAACAGAAGTTTCTAGCGTACCCGCGCATGCAGCCTGAAGAGATATTTTTGGCCAGTGTTGCATCTCCCGATACAACTTGATCTCCTTTTATGCACTTAACCAAACAAAGGCTAGTGTTGGGTCAACGCACGCGCTCAAATGGGACGGACATGTGCAACATACCAATCAGAAGGTATATATACGGCGTTGCGCTTGCGCATGGAGATCTGCTGCTGAGCAATGCTCAATGCAATCTTTATACGGCGTTGCGCTTGCGCATGGAGATCGATACACACGCCTAATGCGTGCGTGGTAGCTGCCACCCACAGAGCTGGCCGGCGCGCGGCCATGGCCATGCATGTGTTCTTGTTGGCCTCTACTATATAACACGACTAGAGCTAGCTAGTGTTGGCTGGCCTCACGCATCTTAGCACGCAGCACACTGCACCCCCTCCATCCATCCATCGAGCTTTGTCTAATAACATTATTTGATGTTGACCTGTGTTGTATTTAGGAGAACAGGGTATTTCTTGTACTTCAGCTTATGTCTACCATAAGATTCATCACACAGCTGATAAATTACAAATTGTGAGACAAATTTTGAAGAAAGGTATGTAGCCACTACCGGAATTAGCTCCTTTGCCGTGTGTCCTAAACACACGACAAAGGCTCTTTTACGCTCGGCAAAGGCTTTGCCGAGTGTTACACTCGGCAAAGAACGCTCGGCGAACTGTTCATCGGCAACAGCATCTTTGCCGAGTACTTTTTGTCGGGCACTCGGCAAAGACTTTGCCGAGTGCCATTTGGCACTCGGCAAAGAAAAGTCACCGTCACGGCGCCAAGTGACGGTGACGGATCCTTTGCCGAGTGCCTTCTGCGACACTCGGCAAAGACTGGTCCAGTGGACCCCACAGCCAGTCCCTATGCCGAGAGCTCTAGTAGGCACTCGGCAAAGGAGGCTTCTTTGCCGAGTGTCTGGTGGACTGGCACTTGGCAAAGAACCCTCCAGTGGGCCCCTTTGCCAGTATCTTTGCCGAGTGCCTTGGCAAAAGCACTCGGCAAAGATGTCTTTGCCGGTTCCCAGGTTTCCTTCTTTGCCGAGTGCTACTGTCAGCACTCGGCAAAGATGGCTTTACCGGTTCCCAGGTTTCCTTCTTTGCCGAGTGCCATGGTCATAGCACTCGGCAAAGCGACCCTTTGCCGAGTGTTACACTCGGCAAAGTGACCAGGATGTCCCTTTTTTATTTGCTTTTGTTGTTCCATCCAAACAAACAAAAGATATATATCATTCACATCACATTATATATCAAGCACATCACAGAATGAACACATTTATCATCAACACCATATATATCACAAAGTCTCACTAAAGTCTCACAAAACAAATCACAAGTCTCACTAAAGTCAGGATCATCACAAAACAGATACAAGTCTGCATCATCACTAACATCACCAAGTATCTCACAAGATAAAGTGTAACTAACATCACCAACACTCATAAAGGTAAGTCTGGATCATCACAAAACAAATCATCAACGAGGTGGGCATCTGGACTGGTTCGGCGAAGGGCTGGACGAAGCATGAGGGTTGTTCGACGCCGCCGATTGACCCTGCACAGAGAAGAGATTGTATGTGTGAGAACATATGAATATATATCATGCAGTACTAAAATTTTGATACTCACAGGAGTAGTGAACTCTGTAGGGTCAGCTGCAGGGAACAACGGAGGTGGTGGAGCATGACCCTATGCGGCGCCAAGGCTCTGCATGTACGCGAACATCTCCGCCATCCTCTTGTCTAGCTCCTCACGTTGCCTCCTCTCATCATCTAGCTGAGTCTGTAATATTTCGCCCTAATGTTACGATAATGCAAAGAGAAGATATATAAAAATCAATGAACGATGAATAGATAAGGAATAACCTGGAGTTGCTGGATATGATGCTGTGAGGTGTCCTGCCGAGGTCATATGGCTGGGCTCGCGCTCGTGCTCCTTGCTCGCACCTGAGAGAGAGAGTGGGAGTGGAGGACGAGTCGATTGCCCCGTCGGCAATCCAGTACCGCCCATGCCTCTTGCCTCCTCCGACCCTCATGAGGACATCTCCGTCGATGTCCTCGGTCCTCGGATCGTAATCTGGCCCATGGACCTCCTTGGCCATGGCGGTGTACTCACTGAGTCGGCTGTGGATGGCGGGGTTGGTGTACGCCTCGGGCCCGTCATCCGGGTTGTAGGTGACGTCGGACGTCGCCTTCCCCTTGTGGGCCATGGCATATACCGAGAACGTGGAGCAAGGTGCGCCACCATGTGCCGCCGACTGCGAGAAAACCAACGAGATGGTTAGAAATCATGTCTAATCGAAAGTTATATACCTAAATAAAAAAGAGCGCGTACCCATGCTTCCGCGTATTTGCCCAGGCTGCGGCTGCCTTGATGGTGGGAGGGACCTTGCATCAGCAAACGCCGTTCCCGGCTAGCGTTGTGCGCCTCATCCCACTCATCCGAGCACCACCTCTGCACCATCTGCTCCCAGCACTCAGGATGCGCGGCGCACCAATGAGGAATCATCTAAAAAAATATAAGTACACAGCATATCAGAAGAAAAAAATAAGCATATTTAGTACCAATAATAAAGTTTTGTATTTACCTGCAAGTACTGGTCCGGAGTCAACGACATGGTTCGGGCGTCCTTCTTGTTCACCTTCTCCCCAAGGACGGAGCCGTGGTAAGTGACGATGGCCTGGATGCGCGCCTCGTAGTGCATGTCCACGACGAGCTTCTTACAGCACGTCGTAGACACCACATCCGCCCTGGCCTCGTATCCAGCATCGCACCTGAAGAAATCCTACATACAAAGACGATGTATCCATACATTATTTCAAGAATATGCAACAAATGCGACTTATTAAACAATATAGTGCGAGGAAGACTTACCCACAGCTCTTGCTTCACCCGCTCCGCCTTGTTGTTGAATTGTCTGTCGTCCCGATCTACTGCATCGGGGGCGACGGCGTAGTGGTCGAAGGTGTATGCTGGGCTCGTCACTCCGGCGTACTCGACAAGTCCAGGGAAGTGTTCCCGGCATAGAAGGACGAGGATGCCATTGGGGTTGCGGCCGTGACCCCCTGTAGTCTCCAAAACCATCCAAGACATGTCCAAGTGATTAAGATGAAGTATTAGTTTCTATTATTAATTTGAACATATAATATGAAAAAGCAGCAACAACATCTAAAGTTACCTACCTCTCTCCATCGGGTCGTATCAGCGGACGTCTGTCACGAAGTATGGGTCGCTTAGGGAGGCTCGCGGGACCTCGCAGGTAGATACTCCTCGAACCTGAGGACCCAGAACCTGAGACGTCCTGCTGAGCGGCGTCGGCGTCGTCGTCCTGCTGCGCCGCATCGTCGTCGTCCTGCTGTGCCGCATCGACAGCGGCTTGCTGCTCCACCTGCTGCTGTACGGCGTCGTCCTGCTGCGCCTCCTCCTCCGTCCTACGGGTGCTCCTCCTCCCCCTCCCCCTCCCCCTCCCCCTCCTCGTCCTCGTCCCACCACCCACCATCTTTGTCCAACAACCTGCAATTAAGAGTAAACAATTAAGCACAGATAAAAAATATGTATTTAGAAACATATGCAAAATAAATGAAATATAGCATTACATCAATTAAAAATAATCTTCATATGTGTCCGGGTTAGCCGGATCATAAGTGTCATCATCACTATCAACCATTTCATAGTCGACATCATCTGAAGGCGCAATTTCGTCATTGGCATTGCCTTCAAGTATTTCTAAGTCATTCTCATTTTGCACCTCATCATCCTCGTCATCAACAACCATTTCAATATCTACTTCCATTCCGATCGCTTCGGTTAAGTCTATCTCAAATTGCCCTTCGAGCCCATCTTCTTGGAAGAACTCTCCGTCATATGTGTCCGGGTCTAAGTTATAATCTTCATCGTTTGGAACAGGTAATTTAGCGTGCGGTGATACCTTATACACAACATCCCAACCCTTAAGATGTTGTTTCGTTTGGCACGCATATGGAAGATAATACACTTGTGTGGCCTGTTGGGCCATAATATAGACATCGTCTCCTGGTAAGGTGGAATCCTGTCGAATTTTGACTAGCCCAAGATTAGAATGTGTCCGTCTCGTAACTTCAGGGTCAAACCAATGACATTTGAATATCACTGGAGTAAAAGGTTTGGAACCATAAAAATTGAGTTCATATATTTCTTCAATTCTTCCATAATACTCGACCTCGTCAAGCCCGGGCGTATAGACTCCAGAACACGTGGTTTTTCGATTGGGCCGGCTTTGGTCGTAGCTTGTTGTGCGAAAACGGTATCCATTGACGTCATACCCAGAAAATTTCCTGACCCTATAGGCAAAGCCATTGGCTACTTGTCTCAAGTCGGCACTCATAGACGACTCTCTTTGGCCCTGCAAGTTCAAACACGCTAGATTGTTATATTATCCGCACGTAAGAGCAACTTCAAATGACAAACTAAGCACGTACCTTACGTTTAAACCAGGAAATGAAATCGGGCAATCCATTTCCCGCACCCTTTCGAAGAAGGGTATCATATTCCTGTGGAGTTGGGTCCCTTGATCGACGCCAGAATTCATGAAGAAATTGCTCCATGTATGGCGTCACCTCTTCAAGGTTGGTCAATACATATAGCATGATATGGCGCCACTCTTCATGTCTCAGGGTCTTGGTGGTCGAACCACTTGCGCTTCCGAGTTGCCCTCGAAAAATGCTGAGGTTCGATTCATTGTCGCCATCATTGTAACGAGGGGGTGGATTATGCACGCTCGGCAGTTTGTCACCATAGTAAGTTGTTGTGAAGTTTGACACCTCCTCCAGTATGTATGCCTCTGCAATGGAAGCCTCGATTTTGCATTTATTTCTACATTTCTTTCGGATAGTCTTTAGACATCTCTCGATTGGATAGCACCAATGTCCCTGCACGGGCCCCCCCATTCGTGCCTCATACGGGAGATGAATAATCAAATGCTGCATCGGATTGAAGAAGCCGGGTGGAAAGATCTTCTCCAGCTTACACAGTAACACAGGTGCCATCCTTTCCAAGTCTGCAATCATGGTCCGAGCTAACTCTTTTGCACAAAGCTGGCGGAAGAAATAGCTCAACTCTGCAAACGCTAGCCAGACATGCTCAGGGACATAGCCTCGAACCATCGCCGGAAGAATTCGTTCAATCCATATGTGGAAGTCATGACTCTTCATCCCTAAGACTCACAGAGTAGATAAGTTCACCCCCCCTACTAAGGTTAGCTGCATACCCATCAGGGAACATTAACATCTGGATCCACTCTAGTACTTCCTTCCTCTGGGCCCTGCTCAGGACGAAATCGGCCTTAGGCCTTCTCCATGTCTTACCACCACTAGGCGGCTTCATCTCTTGGTTTGGTCTATCACATAACTCTGCCAGATCCACTCTTGCCTTTACGTTATCCTTTGACTTATCAGGAATCTCCATAATTGTTGCCCAAAGTGCCTCGGCGACATTCTTTTCAGTGTGCATCACGTCAATGTTGTGTGGAAGGAGCAGGTCATCATAATAGGGGAGCCGAGTCAATCCCGACTTATGTGTCCACATATGTTGCTCACCATATCCCACAAAACCACCTTCTGGGTTGGCCACGAGACCATCTATCTCTTCGCGACCTTCGGCACCAGTCATCATTGCTGGTGGGCGGTCTGTCACCACGACACCTTTCGTAAAGTTCTTGATGTCTAGTCGGAATGCATGGTCAGGAGGGAGAAATTGTTGATGTTTATCGAATGACGAATATTTGCCACCCTTCTTCAACCAAATGAACCTAAGAGCTTCCTTGCAAACTGGGCATGGGAACTTACCGTGAACACACCAGGCGCAAAATAGCCCGTACGCCGGAAAGTCATGCATGGAGTACTGGTACCAAACATGCATTTTGAAGTTTGTCTTCGTAGCTCGGTCGTACGTCCATACCCCTTCCTCCCAAGCACGGACCAATTCATCAATCAAAAGCTCCATGTACACGCCCATTTTATTCCCCGGGTGTCCAGGAATTATCAACGACACGAATATGTTCTGTCTTTGAAAGCATATGCCGAGGGGGAGATTGATGGGGATAACGAACACAGGCCAACATGTGTATGGGGCAGCGGTCATTCCATAGGGATTGAACCCATCTGTGGCCAACGCAACACGAACATTATGAGCCTCTTTAGCTTTCTCATGGTGAATGACATCAAAGTGGGTCCATGCTTCACCATCAGATGCGTGAACCATCTTGTCAGGATTGTATCATTTGCCTTTTTGTGCCATGTCATCTGTTTCGCGGATTCCTCTGTCATGTATAGACGTTGGATCCTCGGTATGAACGGAAGGTGGCGTAGGATTGTCACGGGGATGTCAAGCTGCCTCTTCTGTCCATCACCAAAGTCTACCTCCATGAACCTAGACGATTTACACTTTGGACAGTACTTTGCCTCAGTGTGTTCTTTCCTAAATAGGACACAGCCCTTCGGACAAGCATGTATCTGCTCATACGTCATCTTGAGTGCACGAAGGAGTTTCTGTGCCTCGTACATGCTCTTTGGGAGAACGTGATCCTCCGGAAGCAGGCTGCCAATAACTGTCAACAAACCATCGAAGGCGTCTCGACTCATGCTATACTGCGAATTGAACGCCATTATACGCCCAATGGCATCTAGTTGAGAAACCTTTGTCTTGTCGTGAAGGGGTTTCTGTGCCGCGTCAAACATGTCGTAGAATGCCTTTGCGGTCGCCTCTGGCTCGTCCTCCGTACATCCTTCGGCGAACTGTGCCTCGTGATAGTCGTTCAACATGTTCGCTACCCCGGCATCAGCATCGTAATCCTCGACGCGTTGTCTCACCACCTCCTCTCTCGTGCGATGCGCTTCACCATGGAAGATCCACCGAGTATAGTCCGACGTAAATCCATTCTTCCAAATATGTTCTACCATGGCCTTCTTTGGTTTTCTTTTCCGGTTGTCACATTTGCTGCACGGACAAGGGACTAGGCTAGCTCCTTTAGCAGCTTCGCCATATGCCCGTTCCACGAAAGCATCGGTCTTCCTAATCCATTCTGGGGTGACATCATTACGTTCAACGCGGCCTGTGTACATCCACTCACGGCCCTCCATCCTCTAACATATATAACCGAGTATAGTTTAATATAGACATGTAATGCATGTACACTACGTTCCTACCTTCTAATAGGTGATGATAGGTCCTAATCCCACCCGCGGTTGCGTAGATGGAGTTAGTTTCCATGCTCTACTCCGATCCGAGATAGAATTTCGGCAGCACCTACCCGCTGTTCTCCGGATACACATCCTGACAGGGAGAGTGTACTGTCCGGAGAACAACAGGGAGGTGACGCCGAAACTCTATCTCGGACCGGAGTAGAGCATGGAAACTAACACCATCTACGCAACCGCAGGCTGTCCAAAAAACATGGACAATTCGAAACTGATACATTTGTAGATATGCAAAGATCTGCATATCTACACCGTATCTCTTTCGAACGGGAGACGCCTAACTGGGTTACGTGATCTACGACCATGATGCGGATGTAGAGGTTATACCTAGGGTGACGGTGGAATCAGGCTAGCGGGGCTGTGGCAGGTCGGTGCAGTGGCGACGCGACGCGGTGCAGGCAGACCCGCAGTGGCTAGGAAGACAAGTATCTTCTCTGTAAAAAATAAACAAGCATGTCAAAAAAATCGGCAGCACTTCCCCTGTACGGGGAGGTTTCCAAAACCTGCAAATAGATCTAACAGCACGATGGCTGACACGCACATATACAAACGACACGATGAATGCAAGTCACATCTAAGTCCTTAGGTAGGTTACCAAAAAAACATCAAAGGCTAAGCACTTTGAAGGTAGTGACAGTACGTGAATCGCCGAAAGGTGTCCTATGCATGTGCATTGCTCATATATTTATAAGGACTATACTCTATACAACTCTATATTGTGAGTTGCCATAATTAGATTTGGATCTCAAAACTAGAAGTTAAAACATACTCTAAAATTAGAAGTTAATAAACATAAAGATTTTCAAATGTTGATATGAGTGAATTGTTTTGTTTCTCCTTTCTCTCATGAATTAAGCATTAGTATGTGGAATTTGAATTGAATTCGAATTTATAATTTGAAATAAAAAGAAATAAAAACTGAAAATAAAATAAAACAAGAAACAAAGGGGAATATACCAGCTGGGAGGCCGGCGGCGCGATGACGGCGGCGGTGGTCGCCACGGGCACGCGACGAAGGCGGTGGGCGCGGCGGTGCTCGCCGTGCGCGTCGACGGCGGTGGGCGCGGCGGGCGCGACGGCCGTGGGTGCGGCGAGCGCGAGCGGCCGGCGGTGCTCGCCGCGGGCGTGACGACGGGTGGCGGCGCGACGGCGCGCGGCGGTGCTCGCCGCGGGCGCGACAGCGGGCAGCGGTGCTCACCGCAGGCGCGACGGCGGGCGGCTCGACGGCGGGCGGCTCGACGGCGGGTGGCGGCGCGACGATGGGCGGCTCGACGGCGGGGCGGCGCGACGGCGGCGAGCAAGCGAGCGTGAGAGAGAGAGAGAGTGAGAGTGAGAGAGAGACAGTGAGTGAGGGCCGTAACGCTATTAAAACGTTCTTTGCCGAGTGCCCGCGATCCGGCACTCGGCAAAGATTTTTTAAAAATTAAAAAATAAACTTTGCCGAGTGCTGGATCTCGGGCACTCGGCAAAGTCGCCTTTGCCGAGTGCTGGATCTCGGGCACTCGGCAAAGTCGCTTTTGCCGAGTGCTAGCTGTAGAGCACTCGGCAAAGATGTGTTGTACAGACTTTGCCGAGTGCCCAAGAACAGGCACTCGGCAAAGTTGTCTTTGCCGAGTGCTAACTGGACAGCACTCGGCAAAGTATATTTTATTTTTTTTATTTTTGGCAACCAAACTTTTTGTGGTATGTTCCTACACTATGTAGACCTTCAAGTACCATTTTGGTATAATTATAAAAGTGTTTTTTATAACTATTAGATTTAGTTCGTTTATTTGAATTTCTTCGGAAAATTTAGATTTGAACTGTAGGTCACTCGAAACTTGGAAAACCGTGCATGCAAAAATGATATTCATGTTACTTAGCATAAGTTACGACCGATTCCAGGAGCGGACCGGAAACTTCGAGCAACATGCTCACTAAACATGGCCGTGAACTTGCCATCCACATGTTTAAAAATTGTATAAAACACAAACAAAGTCAGAAAATCCTGAAACTTGCCCACGTGTCATGATATCATATGTACAGGCTGCGATAAAAATTTTAGAATGTTTGGAGAAAGTTGTGGGACACTATGTGTAGAAACCTAGGAGAACTACATTGAAACTCTATGATTTCATGTGTAGTTCTCCTAGGTTTCTACACATAGTGTCCCACAACTTTCTCCAAACATTCAAAAATTTTATCGCAGCCTGTACTTATGATATCATGACACGTGGACAAGTTTCAGGATTTTCTGACTTTGTTTGTGTTTTATACAATTTTTAAACATGTGGATGGCAAGTTCACGGCCATGTTTAGTGAGCATGTTACTCGAAGTTTCCGGTCCGCTCCTGGAATCGGTCGTAACTTATGCTAAATAACATGAATATCATTTTTGCATGCACGGTTTTCCAAGTTTCGAGTGACCTACAGTTCAAATCTAAATTTTCCGAAGAAATTCAAATAAACGAACTAAATCTACTAACGATTGAAAACTCTGTTAAAATTGTCCACAAATGATACATGTAGGTGTACATAGTGTAGGAACATACCACAAAAATTTTGAGAGACAAAATAAAAAAAAATAAAAATATACTTTACCGAGTGTCTAGAGATGACACTCGACAAAGTATGCTTTGCCGAGTGCCTACTATGTGGCACTCGGCACAGAACCTCTTTGCCGAGTGCCAGCCGTTGACTCTCGGCAAAGACTGACGGCCGTCAGCTTTGGGACGACCGCTGACGGCCGTTTGCCGAGAGCCCCCTTTGCCGAGAGTTTGACACTCGGCAAAGTTGTCTTTGCCGAGTGTCGCCCTGTGCCGAGTGTTCAGCACTCGGTAAAGGTCGCTTTGCCGAGTGCCTAACTTTACCGAGTGCGGCACTCGGCAAAGCCTTCTTTGCCGAGTGCCCGACAAAAGACACTCGGCAAAGAATACAACACTCGGCAAAGTCTGCGATTCCGGTACTGAGCGCGCAGAGTTGTTTACCACTATTCTAATCTAACGTATAAAACTACCTTGTGACGAACACGTGATTGATATGTATGTTCTAGTGTAATGAGTGACTCCATGCCAAGCAGATAGTTGGCTTTGGTTATGTTCGAAACCTATGCCAAACATATTTTAGCTTTGATAAAAACATCCCAAGTATTTAGTGTGCAAAGTTTCAGACCAACTGGATTTAATTTTAGTTAGTTTTGATCTTTAGATCAATTTTAAGGGGTGCGGATGGTCCGGTATATATGGTATAAATTAATTCTTGTGGTCTGATATGAAGACCTTTGAAATTTTGAGCTGATTTTTGGTGAGCACCTTGCTTAAATTATGGCCTTGTGAGTATATATATAGTTCGCTGTTTTTTATTTTTAGACAATCTGATAGGGTTTTGAGATTTGCACCTAAAACTGCTGATGCTGAAATTAAAACTGTTGTGTTGATTTGTCATATCGGGACGTCATATATTTATACCGGAGGATCCGATAACATGCCCCAATGAGAGGTCTATTTTACTCAGCCTTTTGTGACTCTTTTACTGATTCTTCTCCTTCTCAATTCTGGCCATTTCTCTGCTGTGTGTTTTTTAATATTATTGATTATATTTCGTCACAAGTTAGCATATATACTCATTGTCTCTTTTTTTATATACGGAACTACTCGTGATTAAATAAAAATGTAAACCAAAATCACCTAGAGTTTAGCTGCTTGTTTGGTCGCCTGCTTGGTCTAACACTTAAAACAAATTAACTTGCAGCTACCTCCGGGTCGTCGCGATCTCTGTTACTGCCATCATCACATCAATGGGATTGATCATATTTTTGACCCTCAAGTTCGCACAATGTTGGCACAACATGGAGGTCATTATCATAAAACTCCTGCTATTTTTCATCATGTGTGGACTCTCACTAATGTCCAAGGTCAGTAGATAAATTGAACTATACGTTCAAGCAAAATACTTATGAATTTATTGAGATGATTGATCGCGAATTTAAAATTATTAGGCTAATAAACTTTTCATGGAGCCTGCACTAATTGGTGGGTACGCTACGTTCATATGCCTACTAGCGATGACAAGGTAAAATATTCACACTGGGTTAAGCCACTATTTGATTAGCCTTCGGATATACATATATGATACAAACCTAACGTTATTTTTTTATTGGAAGAGTAAGTTCACATATTCACATATTAACCTAGTCCCATAAGATGTAAATAAAGTGTGTTCTTTTATTATTGCCTTAATATACATGCGTGTTTGATACAATATTTTGAATTTCACCTCAGATTGAACGTAGATATTGGGTGGATCAGCACATGGGTCCATATCGCTAGCGAGACTCTGATGGTTGTATCCTACTGAAAGTAAACTACTGTGCCTAAGACCCTCAACCTAACCTTACCGAGCTCATCACATAATCATCAAATGGTTTGACACATACAAGACAATATGCATGCATTAATATTTATATTTACATTGCGAATAAAAACCAACTACATGTAATAGCATTACATATGTTGTGTGTATTATGCTGACTTGTATTAATATTTGCATTTACAGTAGCGATACTACTGGCCAGAATTTTTGGAATAGGCTGGCTCCAACACCTCCTCGCAAATATCTTTGGAACAGGTGACCAGCTTCATGGCGATGAATCCCAAACGACGACCACAAATGGTGATGACTCATAGAGGACGACCACGAGTGGTGATGAATCCCAAACGATGACCACGAATAGTGATGAATCCCAGACGATGATCACGTATGACGCAACGTCGTCCTCTTTGTATTACACAGCGTCGTCATCTTCGTTCTAGTACTCAGCCGACTAGTCACCGACCAATGACAGTGACACCAACCAACAACCACTTCCTCCTCCACCGCCGCCTTCACTGTCCTCCACTCACACCCACTACAGGAAACGCCTAAATTTTCGTAGGCCGATATATTTTCGTCGGCCGGCCCACGAAAATAGAAGGTTATTTTCGTCGGCCCTCGTGACCGACGAAAATTCGGCCTAATTTCGTGGGTCAGGCTGTATGTTCGTCGGTTTGCCGACGAAAATACGAAAGTTATTTTCGTCGGCCTCTAAACCGACGAAAATTGTCTGTATTTTCGTCGGTCTCCTATCGGCCGACGAACATACGTCATTTTTTTCGTCGGCCCCAGCCCGGCCGACGAAAATAAACTTTTAACGGGCAACTATTTTCGTCGGCCTCAATGAGGCCGACGAAAATAGAGGCCGTTATCTTCCATCCCGGCCTTCTCTCTCTCGTCTCTCACGCGCCCTCTCTCTTGTCTCTCACGCATCCGCCGCCGCCGCCGCAGCTTCAGCCGCGCCGCGCAACCGCCGCCGCGCCGCGCGCCCGCCCGCACCCGCCCGCAGCTGCACGCAAACGCCGCCGCGCCGCGGCCCGCCCGCCGCGCGCCCGCCCTCGCGCGCCCGCCCGCACCCGCTCGCAGCCGCGCGCAACCGCCGTCGCGCCGCACACTTCGGAGTTGTGCCGCTGTCGGCTACGAAGAAGGAGCCCCCGCTCCCACCCGCACACCATATCAAGGTATGTCCAATCCCTTCCACCGTGCTGTTGTTATTACTGCCTGGTGGGATGTAGGGGACTTTGAACAGGTAGACAAAAGGACATGTTCGATGCAAATGCACGCTTATCAAGCATTTGCAAGCACGTATGTGCTTTTCTGTGTTGAAAATCATCAGGTAAGGAGGAAGGATGCACATATCCTCACATGTTTTAGTGTTTGCTGCTGCTTTAGGGATAGCACTGCAACCAGAGAGCCATAAAATTTGAATCTAATAACCCTGTTCCATTCAAAACAAGATATCAGTAAAACTGGTGGTTCTACGTGAATTATCATGGAGAACATAACTTGTTCAGTTGGATAATTCGCACTCTAGCTGTTCAATGCATTGAAATAGGCACCAGAAAAGCAAGGGTTAGCTAGTATATGTCTGGACCCTTTTTTCTCCCTTCACAGACAAGGCAACAAACACACGCACGCATACACAGATGTACACACACATAATGCTATATGATACACAGTAGACCTAGCACCATGGCAATCATCATTAACAGGTTGGCCTTGACAAAACAAGGAGCCTGCTGCCCTTATCAACTGTACTAGTTTATTTCCCTTCTCGGGGACAGTTCTTTAGTGTTCCCCAGATATGTATTTTTGCAGATTAATCTCTAGCTTGCATTGCAGCTCTAATAACTACTCTAGGAGTATAATAAGACCACTAGCGTGTGACATAATGCATAATCAGGGTTTAGAATAACGAGTAATGTATCCTGTGTTGGCAACCATCGTGTTGTTGTTTTTTGCAGGTTTTAGAAACATCACTTTATAGTGGAGGTGCTGCCGATTTTTTATTGACAATAGTAATTTTTGTACATAGGTGTTCTTTCGACTTGACCTTCTCCACCGTGTTAGCTGGACTCGTACATTATTCTCAGGTATACATTGTTTTCGTAATTTCGGTTAATGTGTCATTTATTATTTACTATATAGTTATTAGTCACTCGTTCGGAGGGTGATCGGAGGGTGATGTCTTTTGTTTAATCTCCGAGATATTTTTTAATGTTTAGAGTTCAGTTTTAATCGTTAACCGTAGCGAACCGTATGCGTCACCCGTTCGGGAACGGCGAACGTCACATTGGCTTGTGAGGTTCGCCGTTCCGGAATTGTCCACGTATTTTGGACAGCCTGAGAGTGTAAGCCGATGCTTGTGATTTGTGACATGTGCCTTACGATTGACGCAGAATTTCGGTTGTGTAACCCAGTTGTTCTCCAACACACCATGTTCAGGCGTGTGCTTGGAGAGCAGCGGGGTTATGCTGCCGAAATTTAGCGACAATCGTAGGCTACACGTCATAAATCACAAGCATCAGCCTACACTCTTGGGTGGGTTTAGGGCCTTTACCTAATAGGGAGTTCACCTAATTAAGCCACTGACGATCGTTGATGTTCTTTGACTTTTGTTCAGCCTTTGAAATGGACGGTGATCGGAGGGTGATGTATGACGGGTGGAGAAAGGATGGGGCACATTCGAATGAATGGATGGGTGTAACAAAGGCTTTTCTTGAGCACGCTTTCAAAGATGCAACTGGTCGTCTAGTGAAGTGTCCTTGCAATCGCTGCGAGAACAAGTGGCCTCAGAAGAAGGAAGAAATGGAGAAACACCTTTGCAAAAGTGGGTTTATGCCGAACTACCTTGTATGGTACCGGCATGGAGAGTCTATTAGACACGTTGACGCGGAGGTGGAGCTTGATGACGATCATGATAGGATGGACGATATGTTGCATGATCTTGGTAGGGAGGTTGAAATGAACGCTGAGGTCCCGGGGCAGCTTCCACGCGATGCTCAAGAATTCTTCCGGCTACTCGCCGCGGGAGAAGAGAGACTGCACGAGCACACTCAGATGTCAGTTCTTGGGACTCTCACAAGACTAATGGCGATAAAGTCGAAGCACAACAATTCAAATAGTGCTTACAACGACATCGTCCAACTTATGGGCGAGGTTCTCCCGGAGAATCATAAGTTGCCAAAGAATATGTACTTCGCAAAGAAGATGTTGGCTGGTCTTGGGATGACATATGAGAAGATCGACGTGTGTCCCAACAGTTGCATGCTATTCTTTGAGGAGGATGACAAACTGGACCGTTGTAAGCATTGTGAAGCTTCTAGATATGTCGAGGTGACAAATGATGAGGGTGAATTGGTAGTTACGAAGGTTGCAGCTAAGCAACTTCGTCGGTTGCCCATCATTCCTCGGCTTTCAAGGTTGTTCCTCAACAAGGAAATAGCTCTGCATATGACGTGGCCAAAGAATGGTGTACGTCTCGTCACTGATCCAGACATAATGGTCCATCCGTCGGACGGTGATGCGTGGAAGGCATTTGACGAGTTTGATCCCGAATTTGCAAACGACCCTAGGAGTGTACGGCTTGGTCTATCGACGGACGGATTCACACCTTTCAATACCAGTGCAAGCCCGTACTCGTGTTGGCCTGTCTTCATTGTGCCATATAATCTTCCTCCTGAGTTGGTCAATAAAGAAGAGTTCATGTTCCTTGCACTAGTCATCCCAGGCCCCGAGCATCCAGGGCCAAAGCTGAATATGTTTGTTCGCCCTTTAATTGAAGAGCTGAAACAATTGTGGAGAGGTGTGAAGGCTTATGACAGCCATACTGAAAAGGAGTTTACCATGCGCGCTGCTTATTTGTGGTCAGTGCATGATTTGCTGGCGTATGGAGATTGGTCTGGATGGTGTGGGCTGACTGGGGTCTAAAGGACTATGTCGAGCCAGGGGAGTCAGGGGAAAGCAGTAGCGGAGGGGGAAGTTCGGAAAAAAAAAAACGAAGGACTTGTCAGGTGGCTGTGTGGGACGAGTTCTGGGTGAGTTTACTTTCGTATATAAGCAATTCATTGAATTATTGCTTCTCCTAATCTTACTTTAACTTAACTTCTCCATTGATATGTAGGGGAGGTTCCAATTGCCGGATGACATCGAGGAGGATCAGGCTCAGTGGACACGTGTGAAGAGGCACTTTCGGAAGTGCGCTGATAAGATAATCAAGGATGCCATGTACAATGCTCGCATCGCGGCCGTCAACTACTACTACAAGAAGATAAAGGGTCAGAAAATGAGCAAAGCATTAGGGGCCAATGAGATCTACCTCACAGAGGAGCAGTACCTGGAGAGCGTTGTGGATTGGCTGTCGAAGGACATGGAAGCCTAGAGGTGGTTGGCTAAGAGATGGGCGTCGCCTGAGTGGATTGCAGAGTCCAACAAGCACCGTGCCAACCGTGGCACTGAAGGACCGGGGCACAGGTACGGCGCCGATGGACACCTTGGTACCGCACGCCGCATGGTAAGTATATAAATCAAACTTGTATGTTACATCTATGAAAATTATATGGTTTAACTCTTCTTTTTCATGCAGGAAGCTGAAAGTGGAGTTGCTCCAAGTTTTATGGAGGTTTACGTCCGTGGTCACCGTGGCCCTGATCCGGCGAACCCTGATGTGCTATGCAGCGAGGCGGCAAGGGAGAAAATGGTAAACAAGTTTGTATTTACGAATTAAATTGCATGTTTTGTGTCTAACTCCAACTTTCTTTACAGAATGCATATGGGGAGGAAATGACTCAACGCCATGGGCCTGACTTCGACTGGATGCATTCAGACTTAGATGCCTCGGCGTTGTACCATAGTGGTGGGGGTAGAAAGCATGGCAGGTGAGGTGTTTGTGTTTGATTCGACGATTTCATTAACAAGAATGTGTCCACTTAATGGCTCAACTATGTGTATCATGCAGGTTTGCCTTTGGCACCGGCGTTGTGGAGTACAACAGGACAATAGGTCAAGGGAAGGCATCGTCTTCGGGAGGGAGTTCTCGCTCCTCCAGGTCTGCTCGAGAGGCTCAGCTGGAGGAGGAGACTCGGGCAGCACAGGAGCAGGCTCGAGCAGCACAGGAGCAGGCTCGAGCAGCGCAGGAGCAGGTTGGGCAGCTGACGCAATATATGGCTTCTTATTTTCAGGTAATTCGTCTATCTCATCACGTGTCGTCATTGAATTCAAAGTATAATGTTGCGATTCTAACGTTGCATCCATTTGCAGGAAATGACTACTCGACTCGGCCCTGATATGAACTTGCCCGCTTTTCGCCCTCCCTAGGTAACACTATCTGAACACTTCAATTCCATAGCAACTCTTTCTTTATTATCAAAAATGGCTCGCAGGCACAAGGATGGGGACAGTGGCCAGGACAAGCTCCAGCGTCGCAGCCACAGTGGACCGGTGTTGGGTGGACGCAGGCACCTCCAGGCACTTGGACGCCTCCACCCCAAGGATCGCAGCCAGTCCCGGGATGGGTGCCACCGGTCTCCCAGCCACCGGCGGGCTCTCAGCCATTTCAAGCGTGGATGGCACCGCCATCGACGGGGTGGGTGCCACCACCTATGGGGTGGCCAGCACAACAGTACCCGTGGATGCATGCACAACCTCCTCCTCACCATGGATCACAGGTGACGTTCCATGTTTAGTTTTATGCAAATATTGACCAAATACAGCAATGTATATGTATACAGCCTTATTTGAATGATTGATGAATTGCAGGGTTCAGCGTCACATGCTCATGGATCGGAGGGTGGTGTCAACGTCCAAGACTTCCACGTCCATGGTGCTGGAGGGAGTGGCCACCTTCCTGGTGGCGGAGGAGGGAGTGGCCAAAACTCCCACAGCCCGCCGGAGTGATCAGTGAGGAGTGAGTAGTGAGTAGTTAGTAGCTTATGGACTTATGGACTCTAGACTTATGGACTAGAGTTTTGTGAATTGTGTATTTGAATGGACAATGGACTTTTGGACTTATGGATACTCTAGACTTATTTGAATGGACTATTTATGTATATGTGAATTTGTTTTGTGAATTATGTATTAGGCTTGTGAATCTGTATATGTGAATTGTGATATTGTGTATATTGCTGTGAATTATTAATAGGTGCAGAAAAATCTGTTTTGGGGGGGGGGGGGGGAACCATCAATTTTCGTCGGCCTCGGTGGTGGCCGACGAAAATATGTTCCCAGGCTATTTTCGTCGGCCACCACCTAGGCCGACGAAAATATCCTAGCATATTTTCGTCGGCCACCACCGGCCGACGAAAATAAATGGTCGACGGACTATTTTCGTCGGCCTTGCTAAAACCGACGAAAATAGGTTATTTTCGTCGGTACCGACGAAAATAGACGCCTATTTTCGTCGAACTTATTTTCGGCGGCTATTTTCGTGGGTTTTTGGCCCACGAAAATTTAGGTGTTTCCTGTAGTGACCATAGAACTGCAAATGTCCGGGGTAACAAACATTGGTACCTTTGGCATGAATGAAAAGGAGGGCGGCGATGACTATATTAGAGAATGGAAGAGTGAATGAATGGTTGATTGGATTTATGGTATGATGTAATATAGACGTGACTACGTGGAGACGCATTTGTTGTATGGATATCTTTGACATGGTAAGACATGTTTCATGTGTATTTTTCTATCCATACTACTCTAGAAGGAAGATGTGTTATAATGATGGATGAATGGAATCTGAACAAGCTCATTTATTTGGTGGCTCACGACATCGCATAGCATTGTTGAAGTGCCCCGATCCCTCGGAGATCTCAATATAATAAAAACTCTCACTATTGGACACAGCTACTTTGCCGAGTGCTTTCGACAAATTGTTTTTTGAGTGTGACTCTCGGCAAAAAATCTCAGTGCGCTGTACATCGGCAACAGTTAATTTGTTGAGTACTTTTTGTCAGGCACTCGAACAAAGAAAAAGTCGTCGTCACGGCGCCAAGTGACAGTGACAGAGCCTTTGCCGAGTGTTTTGCCCTCAGCAAACAAGATCTATGCTAAGGGTCTTAGTTTGTTGAGAGTGGCACTCGGTAAAGTGCCTGGTAAATTGGACTCGGTAAAGTGTCGAGCACTCGGTAAAGAACCGGATTTCGGTTAAAATTCTATTAAACACATAACCTAGCATAATTAATAAGGTAAACTCGAAAGTAGATTTCTCTTGTTATTTTGAATCTTACTTATTTAATTTATATTGATTTGATATAATCTGTATATACCATTAAATATTTCATTTCATAACATGGATGAAGATGGGAGAAAAAGCTCCTGACCAGGAAATTTCCATTAATATCCCTAATCGGACATATTTAACAGTGACCGCACTAGCTAGCGTTCCGATCCACTGCCATAAGATTCTACGGTGTGTATCTGTATCGTCTCGCTGGACGAGTAGGGGCTGCATGCATACTGGCGGTTCTTGTTGCTGAGCAATGGCAAATCTTTATACGGCGTTGTGCTTGCGCATGCCGATTGACACACGCCGGCCAGTACGTGCATGCGTGCCTGCTAGCTGCCGCCCAGACGTGTTGTCTAGCGCTACGCTTGTCTAGTGACCTGTGGAGCACCTTGCGGCTGCAGGTGCAGGCTTTTTATTTTGCCAGGTTTATATATAGAGAAAATCCCATCATTACCATCCAAACTTATATCAATCCCTTAAATGTCAATAGAATTTATAGCTTCTCTTCAATGCCATCAAATTTAAATTTTAATCCCTCAAATGACATCACCGTTAGTTTGGAGCTAACGCCGTTAGTTCTATTTAAAGTCAATCTCGCCAATGCCATTAAAATCTATATTGATCCCTTCAATGCCACTAGAAATTGGTTCGGTCTATTTGAGTTTTAAAAATTCTAGAATAGAAAAATATGGACCAAAATTTTAAAATTCCACGATTTTTAAAACTTCAGTCCATACTTTTTAAAACTCAAAAATTACTTTGATATATTAGTTCGGTCTATTTGCTTCCTAATAATTTTGAAAAAAATATATGAAAATCCGAATAGATCAAACTGGTATAAACGAATAACCACATAGTTTTCTGGGTTTAATTTAAGTGTGCAAATGCAAACAGATAATAGTGGTTGTATAGCATATATTGTTGTCAATTACCTTCCCGTGTGTTCCGGTGTGTTTTATTTTCTTGTGCTTGCCAATGCAATCACTAACACTATGAACATAACATTCGACTAGTATGTGCTATTTCCTTATGTTTTGCTCTACAATAATAATATAAATACTTTGTTCCGTGCAGGGGTAGAGATGAACCTTCTTCATCTGGTCTAAAATCCAAGGCTTGTCGTGAAAAAATGAGGGACAAGCTGAAGGACAGGTACTGCTAATATATACTATACCTCTCAAACCGTTGCTCAAGAAAGGAATGGTGAATGCACTTGCTTGCACATATCTTAGTTATTGCCTATTATTTTGAATTGCAGGTTCCTAGAATTAAGTTCAGTTTCATAACACAGTATCATTTGCAGCCGGCGCGGCACGTGAGCGAGCGAGCATGCGGGTGTGCGGGGTGACGGGCGACGGCGCAGCGCGCTACAATACAGGCGAGCATCAGCAAACTATCTTTGCATTGGTAATATTGGTTCTCAATTGAACTTTTTATGACATAGGAGCATGCTATGTTATCAGCATAAAGCGTCTGATCCCAATGTGTGTAATTTATTTACTCACACCATTTACTTTTCTGTGGTACCCAAGTTCTGTATATTTCTTTTTAACTGGTCAAATTTCATGATGTTCATCCCTTTTAGTTTTGACAAGATTTGAATTATTAAGGATACATTTTATTTTTATGGTCATCGTTATAAAAATTAATAGTATTGGTGTTGTTTAGGATGAGGACCAGCTATTGGAACAAGCTCGTGAAATCTGCATTTTGTTTCAATTTTTGCTTTCCAAATAGGGCAAATCTTAATCCTACAAAAGTCATTGTAATTAAACTGAATTTTGTAAGGACTGCTTGAGGTGTATTGAGCAAATGTGCGTGCATGCATGCAAAACGCGTGCACCTACTACTATACGTACGTACGTACGTACTTGAGCAAATGTGCGTGCATGCATGCAAAAGTAGAGGCGCTTGCTGCATTGCATATGTGGTTAGTGCCGGCCGATGCTGCTGAGCAATGCTCAATCTTTATATGGCGTTGCGCTTGCGCATGGAGATCGATACACACGCCTAATGCGCGCGGCCATGGCCATGCATGTGTTCTTGGCCTCTATTATATAAGAGCATCTCTAAGAGACTCTTTATTTTTTACTCTCTATTTACGCTAAATTTCGTACTCATTTACGCTGTTTTAGCTCACGGTTTACGCTGAAATCCGCCCTAGCCAGAACCAGAACCACATACTGCATGTATGATTTATGCTGTCAAGTACATGTCATTATGCAGTCGTAAACGCTGTCCACAGTGTCATATTCATTCCACGTGATTCGGACGTCAAAAGATTCCTTTATACATGGTTTACGCATCTTTATATATATATATATATATTATATATATATATATATATATATATATATATATATATGCATTCGTATAATACTTTACGCAGTCAACCCAGCACCCGCGCAGCCATGCAGTCAACAGCCAAGAATCCAGAACGATAAGCGTAAAGTATTATACGAATGCATATATATATATATACTGTATTTATATATTACACCTGGGTGCATTCAATATAGAGAATGCACCCAGGCCGAACCTATGTGCCAGGTCCGAGCCAACCGTCCCACCCAGGCCGGTTTCGTCCCTCCCGCAAGCTCCGGACAGAACCTTTTCATTTTCCCGCCCCCGCGCCCTCTTTCTCCGTGAACGGCTCCTCCGCGAACAGCTCAACCTCTTCACATAAGTTGCAATCACACCAGACTTGCAGTTGCAATTATACCAGACAGCAGTTGCAATCATTGTTTTTTTAACAGATTTTTGGACATAGTTATATAGAAGTTGCAATCACACCAGACCAGCAGTTGCAATTACACCAGGCAGCAGTTGCAATTATTGTTTTGTTTAACAGATTTTTGGACATAGTTATATAGGAGTTGCAATCACACCAGACCAGCCGTTGCAATTACACCAGACAGCAGTTGCAATCATTGTTTGTTTAACAGATTTTTGGACATAGTTATATAAAAGTTGCAATCACACCAGACCAGAAGTTGCAATTACACCAGACCAGCAGTTGCAATCTTGTTTGTTTAATAGATTTTTGGACATAGTTATATAGAAGTTGCAATCACACTAGACCCACAGTTGCAATTACACCAGACCAGCAGTTGCAATCTTGTTTGTTTAATAGATTTTTGGACATAATTATATAGAAGTTGCAATCACACCAGATCCACAGTTGCAATTACATCAGACCAGTAGTTGCAATCTTGTTTATTTAATAGATTTTTGGACATAGTTATATAGAAGTTGCAATCACACCAGACCAGCAGTTGCAATTACATCAGACCAGCAGTTGCAATCATATTTTTTAACAAAATTTCTCAGAGTTATTCAAATGCGGGGGACAGAGACACGCTGACAGAGAGGCGCGCGGCGGCACGGGGACAGGGAGGCGCGCGGCGGCGCGAGAACAGGGAGGCGCTCGGCGGCGCGAGGATAGAGAGGCGCTCGGCGGCGGTGGGATTTAGGGGAGGAGCATCGAGGAGGCGGCGGCGGCGCGGGGAAAGGGATGCGCGCGGCGGCGGCGGGGGGCTAGGAGGCGCGCGAAAACGCCTGGGTGCATTCAATATAGAGAATGCACCCAGGTGCATTTTAGCAGCGCCGTGTATATATATATATATATATATATATATATATATATATATATATATATATATATATATATATATATATATATATATATATATATATATATATACTAGTTGTTTTTTTAGACTATATATACTAGTTGTTTTGCAGTTGTGCGTGTGCATAAATTAGAGAAGGGGACATTGGTGCGTGTGCATGCATATGGATGGGCGACGGAACCACAAACGCGTGCACCTACTACTATACGTACGTAAGTACTTGAGCAAATGTGCGTGCATGCATGCAAAAGTAGAGGAGCCTGCTGTATTGCATATATGGTTAGTGCCTGCCGATGCTGCTGAGCAATGCTCAATCTTTATACGGCGTTGCGCTTGCGCATGGAGATCGATACACACGCCTAATGCGCGCGGCCATGGACATGCATGTGTTCTTGGCCTCTACTATATAACACGACTAGAGCTAGCTAGCGTTGGCCTCACGCATCCTAGCACGCACACAACACCCCCTTCATCCATCCATCGATCTTTGTCTATTAACATTATTTGATGTTGACCTGTGTTGTATTTGGGAGAACAGAGTATTTCTTCTACTTCAGCTTATGTGTACCATAAGATTCATCACACAGCTGAATTACAAATTGTGTGAGACAAATTTTGAAGAAAGGTATGTAGCGCGCAGAGTTATTTACCACTATTTTAATCTAATGTATAGAACTACCTTGTGACGAACACGTGATTGATATGTATGTTCTAGTGTAATGAGTGCATGCCAAGCGGATGGTCGGCTTTGGTAATTATGCTCGAAACCTATGCCAAACATATTTTAGTTTGATATATATATATATATATATATATATATATATATATATATATATATATATATATATATATATATATATATATATATATATATATATATATATATATATATATATAGGGTAGAGGTAATGGAAGCCCTGGGCTTCCGTTAGTGGGCGAAGCCCCAGCCAGGGAGACCGAACGGGTCGCGTTAGGTCCACTGGACGCCAGCCTGCGCCATTTATGCAAAGGATAACCACGTATCCCGCCTTACACGCGACATGCAATTACGCAAGCATAAATTTGTGTACAAATGTGCATAACTCATGCATAAATGGAATCTTTGCATGCCAGGAATCGCGCGCACGATCAGGTCACGTTCAGCCCACTGGACGTCAGCTTGCGTCAGCCATGCATAGGATAGCCACGTATCCCGGCTGAGACGCGACATGCGATATACACACGCATAAATATATGTACAAATGTGCATAACTCATGCATAAATGGAATCTTTTATGCCACGAATCACGGGAACGAATATTTGCATGTGCTTGCCGGTTACGACTGCATAACGCTGTGATACATGATAGCGTAAACCATGCAAACATTTAAAATCTCCCACCGGTTTTGAGATAAGGAAAGACGTGCTCTTCGTGCGCGTAAATAAAGGCGCAGTTACGGGAGAAAACAAATACGCACACATAAATATATGTAGTAATGTGCATAAATCATGCATAGAAGGGATATTTTATACCTTGACTCACGGAAACGAATATTACCATGTGCACACCGTTTACGACTGCATAACGATGTGTAACATGATAGCATAAACCATGCATTATATAAATCTTGACCAGTTTGATATAAGGAAATACGTGCTGCATAATCGCGTAAATAAAGGGACAGTTACGGTTCGAGGAGCATTAGTAGAAGGAAATAAATTTTAATTTATAGCCGCAGTTCGCGGGTTCTGCTCAGGCGGATTCCAGCGTAAAACGTGAGCTAAAACATCGTAAATGAGTATGAAATTTAGCGTAAATCATATATCTGTTTTGTAACAGCAAACGAAGCCCAAAATTACGGCGTGAAAATCGCGTGCACCCAATCGTGCGCGGGTTCTGGCTAGGGCAGATTCCGGCGTAAAACATGAGCTAAAACATCGTAAATGAATACGAAATTTAGCGTAAATCCTATATTGGCTAAAACAGCGTAGATTGATCACGTTCGATCGTGCACGGATTTTGGCTTGGTCAAATTTTAGCGTAAAACGTGAACCAAACAGCGTAAATGGGTACAAATTTTATCGTACATCATCAATACAGAGGGCACGGCGGTCAGAAGAACAAGAACTTGGACTTGGAGATGCATCTGAAGGGGAGTACGGTGCCGTTGGGCCAGAAGAAGCGGAGCTGGCACGCCAGGCGCGTCCACTAGTCGACGTCGATGATCCCCGCGACCTTCCATCGCGTCCGGGCCTCCCCATCCACCCGGAACGGCACCACGCCGTCGTGGAGCGCGGCCTCCATGGCGGCGCTGCCGGCGTCGCCCAGCGGGGCGCCCTGCGCGCGCGCCACGTACGCCAGCGGGAGGACGCCCCTGGCGGGCACACGGAACGGGTAGGCGCAGAGCACCGCCAGCCCGCCTGCATCGCCACGTACGACACGCGGGGCTGCAGCAGCACCACCACCACAAGGACGGCCACGGCGCCCAGCAGCACCACGACCGCAAGCAACATGAACAGCACCACCGCCGCCCACTCCGCCGCGCCCGACCGGTGCCTCCTGAAGCTGTACCGCCGCGGACGATGAGGCTCCTCCTCGCGCCCCCTCCATGACCGCCAATCCGCCGGCTGGAGAGCGCCGCGGCGGCCGGGGCTCTCCTGCTCACGGGCGCCTCCTCGCACGCCCGAGGGAACCGCCGCCGCCGCTAAAACCTAATCTCTGGCGGCGTGGGGGGTGTTTTTATAGTGACGGCGTGGGCCCGATTCACGTAATATGCGCAGACTATATTTGCATAAACTGATACACACATCAGCATAACTCGTATTATAATTTAGCGTAAGCACAGGTAGGTACAATAAGCCCAGGGCTCCGGTGCGGTCTGCACACCTGGTCAGGGCTTCCTGTAGTTAAAAGGAGCCCAGGGCTCTATATATATATATATATATATATATATATATATATATATATATATATATATATATATATATATATATATATATATATATATATATATATATATATATATATATATATATATATATATATGGAGTGTTGCAAGTTGTTCAAGGCCGACATTATTGGTGCTTTGAGAAAAACATCCCCAGTAATTAGTGTGCAAAGATTCAGACCAACCGGATTTAATTTTAGTTTTTAGTTTTGATCTTTAGATCAATTTTAAGAGGTGCGGAATGTCCGGTATATATGGTATATAAATTCTTGTGTTCTGATATGAAGACCTTTGAAATTTTGAGCTGATTTTTGGTGAGTACCTTCCTTATGGCCTTGTGATTATATATATGGTTCGTTGTTTTTTATTTTTAGACACAATCTGATAGGGTTTTGAGATTTTTCACCTAAAACTGTTCATGCTGAAATTAAAACTGCTGTGTTGATTTGTCATATCGGGAGGTCATATATTCATACAGGAGGATCCGATAACATGCATGCCCCAATGAGGTCTATTTTACTCAGCCTTTTGTGACTCTTTTACTGATTCTTCTCCTTCTCAATTCTGGTCTTTTCTCTGCTGTATGTTTTTTTAATATTATTGATTACATTTCGCCACAAGTTAGCATCACTATATACTCATTGTCTCTTTATTTATAAACTACTGTTAGTTGATCGATAGAGCGGAGCTGGGCCTCAGCTAGCTAGCATTTGGTCTCCATCGATCTGCGCGCAGGTGAGCGCCATATCTATATCTATCAATCAATCAATCTGCAGAAGCTAGTTTGTTAATTTATGCAAATCTACAAGTAATTAATCAATCACATCAGTTATCGTATTATTGCATATAATAATTAAATGGATGATGGATCCAATTTTTACAATATATATAGCAAGCTAAGACGATGAATAATTAATTAATTAATGAAATATCCGTTGCAGGCAGCCAGACACCAACACTATGGCAATGCACTGGTTCTTCCTTTGCCAGGGTCCCAGCCCTATGATTTCTGCTGGCCAACTTGTATGCGTGGCTCACGCGAGAGAACGACATATATACCATATTTCTTATCGCAGCGGGTCAGCGGAGGCTGTCACGGTGACCGAGGCTGTTTAGCGGCTGACCTTCTGTATATCCTACGCGGTACCATGCTAGTAAACAGTACCATGCTAGTAAACAACTTTTTTTGTTTGTACCTTCAACAAATTAATTTATTTTCATTATTCACTACTGGCTTCAGCTCCGTTCTCGAATATTTGTCATCCGCTAGTTTTTTTTTTAGCTAAACCGTGATAAATACAAAAGAACAGAGAGGCAGTAGTAGCTAATTAAGCGGCGTGTCGTACGTACTTACTGTGTTATGTTTGGTCGGACCTTAACGCAATGTCCAGCTGTTTTTCTTCATCATGCTATTATCCACCGTGTGCACGACCATGGTGGATAACCCTAGGAATTCATGGCACCGCGGGTGGTGGCCGGTGAAGATTGCCTTGGTTATAGGTTGTTTCTCCTTCTCTGTGTTGGTTCCATCCAGTTGGATCCAAATCTACGGCCAGTCCCCTACTGAGACGTACGATCACTTGCTTGATCAGCTAGCTTGTGTGTCAATGCATATGCTGATGCTTGTCTAATTTGTATTTTAGGAAAAATTGCGCAGCTTGGAGCAGGGTACGTATGTTCAGCCGGCTCTCAGCTTGATCATAACCTATAGCTATACATAGCTTGCTCACGTTATTCATTATTCACAATAATTCTAGCGCTATTCCTTCTCTTAATTTGAGTCACTAGCTAGCTAGCTACTAGCTATTAACATTATTTGATGTTGACCTGTGTTGTATTTGGGAGAATAGGGTATTTCTTCTACTTCAGCTTATGTCAACCATAAGATTCATCACACAGCTGAATTACAAATTGTGTGAGACAAATTTTAAAGAAAGGTATGTATAGCACGTAGAGTTGATTACCACTATTTTAATCTAACGTATAAAACTACCTTGTGACGAACACGTGATTGATATGTATGTTCTAGTGTAATGAGTGACTGCATGCCAAGCAGATGGTCGGCTTTGGTTATGTTCGAAACCTATGCCAAACATATTTTAGTTTGATGTGTGTGTATATATATATATATATATATATATATATATATATATGGAGTGTTGCATGTTGTTCGAGGCCGGCATTATTGGTGCTTTGAGAAAAACATCCCAAGTAATTAGTGTGCAAAGTTTCAGACCAACTGGATTTAATTTTAGTTATTAGTTTTGATCTTTAGATCAATTTTAAGAGGTGCGGATGGTCCGGTATATATGGTATAAATTCTTGTGGTCTGATATGAAGACCTTTGAAATTTTGAGCAGATTTTTGGTGAATACCTTCCTTATGGCCTTGTGATTATATATATGGTTCGTTGTTTTTTATTTTTAGACACAATCTGATAGGGTTTTGAGATTTTCACCTAAAACTGAAATTAAAACTGCTGTGTTGATTTGTCATATCGGGAGGTCATATCTTCATACCTGAGGATCCGATAACATGCCCCAATGAGGTCTATTTTACTCAGCCTTTTGTGACTCTTTTACTGATTCTTCTCCTTCTCAATTCTGGCATTTTCTCTGCTGTGTGTTTTTTTTAATATTATTGATTACATTTAGCCACAAGTTAGCATCACTATATACTCATTGTCTCTTTTTTTTATATACGGAACTGCTCGTGATTAAATAAAAATGTAAGCCAAAATCAGCTAGAGTTCAAATGCTTGTTTGGTCGCCTGCTCTATCTAATCCTTAGAACAAATTAACTTGCAGCTACCTCTGGGTCATCGCGATCTTTGTTACTGCCATCATCACATCAATGGGATTGATCATATTTTTGACCTTCAAGTTCGCACAATGTTGGCACAACATGGAGGTCATTGTCATCAAACTCCTGCTATTTTTCATCATGTGTGGACTCTCACTAATGTCGTCCAAGGTCAGTAGATAAATTGAACTATACGTTCAAGCAAAATACTTATGAATTTATTGAGATGATTGATCGTGAATTTAAAATTATTAGGCTAATAAACTTTTTATGGAACCTGCACTAATTTGTGGGTACGCTACGTTCATATGCCTGCTAGCGATGACAAGGTAAAATATTCACACTGGGTTAAGCGACTATTTGATTAGCCTTCAGATATACATATATGATACAAACCTAACATTATTTTTTATTGGAAGAGTAAGTTCACATATTCACAAGTTAACCTAGTCCCATAAGATGTAAATAAAGTGTGTTCTTTTATCCTTGCCTCTATATACATGCGTGTTTGATACAATATTTTGAATTTCACCTCAGATGGAACGTAGATATTGGGTGGATCAGCACATGGGTCCATATCGCTAGCGAGGCTCTGGTGGTAGTATCCTACTGTAAGTGAGCTACTGTGCCTAAGACCCTCAACCCAACCTTACCGAGCTCATCATATAATCATCAAATGGTTTGACACATACAAGACAACATGTATGCATTAATATTTATATTTACGATGCAAATAAAAACCAACTACATGTAATAGCATTACATATGTTGTGTGTATTATGCTAACTTATATTAATATTTGCATTTACATTAGCGATACTGCTGGCCAGAATTTTTGGAATAGGCTGGCTCCGACACCTCGCAAAGATCTTTGGAACAAGTGACCAGCTTCATGGCGATAAATCCCAAACGACGACCACAAATGGTGATGACTCACAGAGGACGACCACAAATGGTGATGAATCCCAAGCGACGACCACGAATAGTGATGAATCCCAAATGATGATCACGTATGACGCGGCGTCGTACTCTTTGTATTACACAGCGTCGTCATCTTCGTTCTACTATTCAGCCGACTAGTCACCGACCAATGACAGTGACACCAACCAATAATCACCTCCTCCTCCGCCGCCGCCTTCACTGTCCTCCACTCACACCATAGAACTGCAAAAGTCCGAGGTACCAAACATCGGTACCTCTGGCATGAATGAAGAGGAGGGCGGTGATGACTATATTATAGAATGGGAGAGTGAATGAATGGTCGATTGGATTTATGGTGTGGTGTAATATAGAGGTGACTACGGTGGAGACACATTTGTTGTATAGATATCTTTGACATGGTAAGACATGTTTCATGTGTATTCTTCTATCCATACTACTCTAGAAGGAAGATATGTTATAATGATAGATGAATGGAATCTGAACAAGCTCATTTATTTGGTAGCTCACGGCATCGCATAGGATTGTTGAAGTGCCCCGATCCCTCGGAGATCTCAGTATAATAAAAACTCTCACTACTAGACACAACTGCTTTGCCGAGTGCTTCTGACAAAATGTGTCCCGAGTGTGACTCTCGGTAAAAAATCTCGACGCGCTGTACATCGGCAGCGGCTACTTTGTCGAGTACTTTTCGTTAGGCACTCAAACAAAGAAAAGTCGTTGTCACGGCGCCAAGTGACAATGACGGAGCCTTTGCCGAGTGTTTTGCCCTCGGCAAACGAGATCTGTGCCGAGGGTCTTAGTTTGTCGAGAGTGGCACTCGGTAAAGTGCCTGGTAAATTGGACTCAGCAAAGCGTCGAGCACTCGGTAAAGAGCTAGATTTCGGTAATGTCTATTAGTCACATAAGGATACAAAATTACATTTATGCTTCAAATGATAATGAGTTATATATATAGACGCTTTAGAGGGGTTTATTTAACTAGAAGAAAAATAAATGGTCCAGTGTCCTGATCAAGTTGGGGCAGACTTGATTTCTAACCGAACATGGTCGTCACCAAAGCGAGGTCGATAAGAAAAAAACATCGACAAAAGGTGAGTACTTTCATACTTCACAAGTCCATCTTTACAAACTGTATGCATTGGAATGGTGGAGCTTTTGAGTTTTTTTCACAGAAGCTAATTTTTTGCCAGGTTTTCTTTTGTCAAACATCACTCCCATGTACGAGTGGTTTTAAAGAAATTGCTTTTTCTTTCCTTTAAAACCCTCATCAGACTTTCCATGCGTCATGGCAAATGACATGCCAAACATATTCAACATCCACTACTCGAAATCTTTTTCTATGCATAGTGACACTCGGCAAAGACACTAGTACACAGAAGCTCTTTAAAGGAGGTTTGTAACACATTTTCACTCGCGTTTTTCAGAACTGCCTACGCTAGGGCTAATGGAAATAGATTTTATTTTTGAACCACGAGTGAAAACATATTTGCACTGACGGTTCTTTTAATCAACCGCCAGTGTAAATAACTTTCCACTGGCGGTTGTGTTAAGAGAACTGCTAGTGGAAATATCATTTCCACTAGCGGTTTTTTAAATTTATCGGCCAGTGATAGCTTTCCCACCTTTTTAAAATTTTCCACCAAAATTGAATATTATATATATAGTTTATATATTTAGAGCCCTGATCTTCCAATGACTAGAGGAAGCCCTGGTTCAACGGTTCCATCCGGTTCAGCCGCACCAGGTCCGGACGTCTATAAAAGGAGCCCCAGAGTGCTAGGCTTCAGTTTTCGGCTCCCCACCCCGATGCACAGGCGATGGAGCCCACCCAGGCGCGTGCGACAACGACGGTTGCCTGAGACCGCGCGCGGCGGTGGAACCATAGGACGTCGCCGTCGGTGCCCCGATCTAGAGGCACAGCAGTGGTAGATCCCCGATCCAGACGCACGGTGGTGGCGGTTCCTTGATCTGGAGGTGCGGCGGTGGTTCCTAGATTTGGAGGTGCGGTGGTTGCGGCTCTCCGAGTGCCTCGCACAGCACTCGGTAAAGAACCTGACAAAGGGATCCCCTGACAGATCCTTTGACGAGTGCTGGCCGGCAGACACTCGGCAAAGAGTAACTTCTTTGTCGAGTGTATTAGGAGACACTCGGCAAAGACGCCGTCTCCGTCACCCCGGTGCCGTGACGGCGGCTTTTCTTTGTCGAGTACTGCCTGGCACTCGGCAAAGTCTGTGCCGAGTGCTCGAAAAAAGTACTCGGCAAAGAAGGCTTTGCCGATGTACTGTTCGCCGAGCCCTCTTTGCCGAGTGCGACACTCGGTAAAGCCTGTGCCGAGTGTTTTACAAGCTTTGCCGAGTGCTTCAGGCACTCGGCAAAGAGGTCGATTCCGGTAGTGCATGCATGCATGCATCATGCAAGCTTCAATAGTGTGTCATGCATGCTCACTACCAGAAACAACTGCTTTGTCAAGTGTCTTAAGCACTCGACAAAGCCTGGAAAATACTCGGCGAAGGCTTTGCCGAGTGTGACACTCGGCAAAGAAGGCTCGACGACCTATACATTGGCAACGACTTCTTTGCCAAGTACTTTTTATGCCGAGTGCCACTCGGTACTCGACAAAGAAAAGTCATTGTCACGGCGTCAAGTGACGGCGACAGAGTCTATGCTGAGCGCCCACCGAGTGACACTCGACAAAGGCTCACTCTTTGCCGAGTGTCCGCTGCACTAACACTCGACAAGGGCTACCTCTTTGCCGAGTGTCTCCTACTAGCACTCGGCAAAGGGATCACCCGTGGGCCCCTTTTGTCAATTCCTTTGCTGAGTGCACCAGGAGGCACTTGGCAAATCTTGCTTTTTTGCCGAGTGCCAAGGCCACAACGCTCGACAAAGAGGCTTTACCGGTGCCCAGGTGTGCCTTCTTTGCCGAGTGCTATGACCTTGACACTCGGTAAAGAACTGACCAAGTGACCAGAATACCCCCTTTTATTTATTTTTGCTAGTCCATCCAAACAAACAAAAGATATATCACATAATCATCACATATACATCACATATATCACATAATCATCACATACATAATAGAGACCACATATTTCACAAAACCCACAAATCTCACAAGTTTTGACAAACGTGTCTATGTTCATACCAAGTTTCACCAATATAAGTATTACCAATTCTCAAACTGTTGGGACCATGCTTCGTCGCCGAAGGTCCTGCGGAAAGAAAACAGCTTCGGCTGAAGCTGCTTGAACGTAATGCCGAAGGTACCATTCATGAAGCTTCAGTATTACAACATGTCCGAAGATGAGGGATCGAACCGACTTAAAGATAGAATGACCTTTTAGTCCATAAGGGTCTGAGTCAATGTTGTAAACTTTTATGAGGGGCATGATTGTAATTCCTCACAGGATGTGTCCTGTGCTTATAAATAGTGAACATTATTCCTTTACTGTTCACGCATTCCTGTAATTGCAAACGCTTCACTCGAGAATTATTATTTGTCAAGGCAAAGGTATAAATGTACCTAAACATTATGTTCAAGCATCTTAGATTCATATAATAAGATATGTGAATAATGTCACTTATTTCCGATATATTTATCTTTAATGTTTCACATTGTACACTACTTTGTATTATCTTTGTAAGTTTAATTACGGAGGTGAAACCTTTCGTAATATTCTGCTCATGGTCTTTGTCCGAAGTTCATTAAATCCTTGGGGAGATAATGCTTCAGCGGACGAAGGGCATTGATATTTAACATTTTATGTTGCCTTGTTCTTAATTCATAGCATTTGAGAACAAGTCCCCAACATTGGCGCCCACCTCCGGTGAACTCACTTCCACTTTTTTGAGCTGATGGCTTCGTTCAACAATCAAGCTGGAGCTGCTTCGGCTCCGAAGCTGGTACTCCCGATAACAGGCGGTTCATGCTCAGAGCCAGCCAACAAGAAGCAGAAGAAGGAGGCACAGAGAAGGGTACAACATGTCGGGGTGCAAGGACCCTTCATCAAGTCAAGATGGTCTCACATTCCAATTACCTTCTCTCAAGATGATCTTCAACTCAAGGATTACCCACACAATGATGCTATGGTTATCTCTTGTGTGATCAAAGGATTTATGTTCCATAATGTTTTGGTTGATACAGGCAGCACAGCTGATATCATATTTGCTAAGGCCTTCAGACAGATGCAAGAGCCCGAAGACAAAATCCATGATGCCACACATCCCCTTTGTGGCTTCGGAGGAAGGCAAATCGTAGCACTTGGAAAAATCACAATGCCAGTAACCTTCGGATTCATTAACAACAAAAGGACTGAACAAGTTGTATTTGATATTGTTGACATGGAATACCCTTACAATGCAATCATTGGTCGTGGTACTCTCAATGCCTTCGGAGCAATTCTTCATCCAGCTTATCTTTGCATGAAGATACCTTCGGACCAAGGGCCCATTGCTATTCATGGAAGTCAGGAAGCTGCCAGAAGGGCCGAAGGAAATTGGACAGACTCAAAAGCAATCCATAACATAGATGGAGCTGAAGCTTGTGAGCAATACAAGTTCAGAAGGGAAAAAGCTGCTTCGGCCGATCAGCCGAAGCCCATGCTCTTGTGTGAGGATATAGCAGAGCAGAAGGTGCTCTTGGGATCTCAACTGTCCGAAGAACAGGAGAAAACCTTGATAAGGTTTTTGTTCAACAACAAAGATGTTTTTGCTTGGTCAGCTAATGATCTTTGTGGAGTTAACAGGGATGTTATTGAACACTCGCTCAATGTTGATCCATCCTTCAGACCCAGAAAGCAGAGGCTTCGGAAGATGTCTGATGACAAGGCTAAAGGTGCTCGGAATGAAGTGAAAAGACTCCTCAGTGCCGAAGTTATCAGAGAGGTAAAATACCCAGAATGGCTGGCTAACACTGTTATGGTAAAGAAGGCCAATGGTAAATGGAGGATGTGTATCGATTTTACTGATCTCAATAAGGCCTGTCCGAAGGACGAGTTTCCATTGCCAAGGATAGATTCCCTAGTTGATGCAGCAGCTTCATCAGAGCTTATGAGTCTGCTGGATTGTTATTCAGGCTATCACCAAATTTGGATGAAGAAGGAGGATGAGCCGAAAACCAGCTTTATAACCCCTAGTGGAACATATTGTTACCTTCGGATGCCTGAGGGGCTTAAGAATGCTGGAGGCTGCTCTAGCAGAATGACAGCGAAGGTTCTTCATTCTCAGATAGGCAGGAATGTGCTAACTTATGTTGATGTTATCATTGTAAAAAGCACGAAGCAAGATAATCACATTGCTGATCTGCAGGAGACCTTCGCTAATTTTAGACAGGCTGGTTTAAAGCTGAATCCAGAAAAATGTGTCTTCGGAGTGAAGAAGGGAAAATTTCTTGGTTGTCTAGTTTCATCAAAAGGAATTGAGGCTAATACAAACAAAATCAAAGCTATCCTTCGAATGGAACCACCAAGTACAAAGAAGGGAGCTCAAAGATTGACAGGAAGACTGGCATCTCTCAACAGATTCATATCTAGATCAGCAGAGAGAAATTTACCATTTTTTGAAGTACTGAAGTCAGCCGAAGTTTTTCAATGGGGACCAGTCCAGCAGAGAGCCTTCGAAGAACTGAAGCAATACTTGATAGATCTAACAACACTAACTCCACCAACGCCAGGGGCTCCTCTTTTGTTATATGTGGCAGCTTCGCACTCAGCGGTAAGTGCAGCACTTTTTCAGGAGAAGCTTGAAGGCCAAGTCAAAAAGCAAGCCCCAATATACTTTGTATCAGAAGTTCTTAGTCTATCAAAGAAAAATTATACAGAATTGGAGAAGGTACTGTATGCTGTTTTGATGGCCTCCTGGAAGCTGCGGCATTATTTTCAAGCTTACAATATAATTGTTCCTTCTTCACAACAGTTGAAGGATATTATGAGAAATCGAGAAGCACTGGAAGGATTGGAAAATGGGCTGCAGAGCTCAATGAATTTTGTATTGATTATGTGCATAGATCTTCGATTCAGTCCCAAGCGTTGGCAGACTTCATTGCTGATTGGACGCCAGGGGCTCTGGAGGAAGAAACGAATAAAGATGCCGAAGTATGGACAGTGTTTTGCGATGGGTCTTAGGGAACCTTCGGAGCGGGAGCAGCTGCTGTGTTGGTTTCACCTTCCAAAGTTAAAATTTGTTATGCGACAAGACTTGATTTCAGTTGCACAAACAATATTGCTGAGTACGAAGCTCTGCTCTTGGGTCTTCGGAAGTTAAAGGCAATGGGAATCAGAAGGGCCATTCTTAAAACTGATTCCCAAGTTATTTCTGGTCATATTGACAAGAGCTATAAAGCAAGAGATCCGAAGCTTGAAAAATATTTAGATACAGTCCGAAGGATTGAGGCTTCCTTTGAAGGATTCTGTGTTAAAAATATTCCTCGTGGAGAAAATGAACATGCTGATCTATTAGCCAAGTCAGCAGCACAGGGGCTGCCCTTACCTTTAGAAGTATTTTTCGAAACAATAAAAGCACCTTCGGTTGAGCTTCTTGAAAGAGCGGTCCTCAACATATCCCCTGTCTATAGTGAAGATTGGAGAACTAAAATCATCTCTTTCCTTCAGGGTAATTTTCTTTCAGATGACGAAGCTTATAACAGGAGGATAGAAGCAAGAGCTCGACCATATGTCATAATAGAAGGGGAACTATACAAGCGTGGGGTCTGTTCCCCGTTACTCAAGTGTTTATCCAGAGCCGAAGGCGTAGAATTGATGAAGGAAATACACGCAGGCCTGTGTGGATCTCACATTGGATCTAGGCCTTTGCTCGGAAAAGTTTTTCGTCAAGGATTTTATTGGCCAAAGGCAGCTTCGGATGCAGCGGATTTAGTCCAAAAGTGCGAAGGTTGTCAGAAATGTGCAAGAGATCAAAAACAACCTTCGTCTTTAACTCAATTAATACAACCCACTTGGGCGTTAGAAAGCTGGGGCCTTGATTTGCTAGGTCCATTACCACCAGCACAGGGGAACTTAAGATATGTTGTAGTGGCAGTGGAACATTTTTCTAAGTGGATTGAGGCAAAGCCTTTAGCCACAATAACTTCAGTTACTATTCAAAAGTTTTTCTGGCAAAATATTGTTTGTCGCTTCGGAGTGCCGAAGGCCATTACTGTGGATAATGGGACACAGTTTGATTCTGAAGCTTTCAGAGAATTTTGTGATCAAATTGGCACGAAGATCCATTTTGCATCAGTTCGACATCCGGAGTCAAACGGACTTGTTGAAAGAGCTAATGGGATCATTATGACAGGAATAATGAAGTTAATCTTCAATCAGCCTAGGGGAAAGTGGCCAGACGAATTAATTAAAGTAGTGTGGAGCCATAACACAACAGTGCCAAGATCAACAGGCTTTACGCCATTCAAACTATTGTTTGGTGACGAGGCAATAACCCCGGAAGAAGCCAAAGCAGGATCAATAAAAACAGTAGCTTCGGCAGAAGGCGAAGATGAAGCTGATTACTCTGTGGAAAAAGATGCTATAGAAGGGATCAGGCTTCAAGCTGTGGAAAACATCAACAAATATCAAGCTGAAACAATAAAATGGCATGACAGAAAGGTTAGGCTGAAGAACATTGAACCAGGATACTTGGTGCTTCGAAGAGTAGCCAACCCTAAGACAGTAGGCAAATTATAGTTGAAGTGGGAAGGACCTTTTTTGGTAGTATCTTCGTCAAGACCCGGTTCCTACAGATTGAAGGATATGGACGGCAACGACATTCCTAGATCATGGAATGCGGATGAGCTTCAGCGATATTATGTTTAGCTTGATGTAATTTTTTCTATTCTTTTTTGTGGCACCCTTTTCCTTTCCAAAGGGGGAGAAAGGTTTTTAATGGGGCCACAACATGTAATTTTTCTTTTCCTTATTTCAATTCTATAAGAGTGATATCCCCCAAAAAATGTAAATGTAAATGCAAAGGAAAAAGAAAAGAAAACAGGGAGAAGCTCAAAAGTCGTTCCTAAGGGAATGCAGAGCTTACAGCGAAAAATAAACGCTGATTCTGCCGAAAGTAAAAGGCGAAGAAGCTCCTAAGGGAGGCTTACAGCGAAAAATAAACGCTGATTCCGCTGAAAGTAAAAGGCGAAGAAGCTCCTAAGGGAGGCTTACAGCGAAAAGTCAGCGCTGATACACCGAAAAGTAAACGGTGGAGCCGAAATGTAAACGGCAAAAAGATTTAAATCATTCCCAAGGGGATGAAGGACTATGATTAAGGTTTTTGAATATGTGTTCCGATATTCATTTGCATGATACATTACATCATGTCATTTGCATTCATAAACATTCATTTAGACATACATAGAATCATCATCATCATACCACACAAAAAAGACAGATGCTTCGGCAATGAGGTAAAACTTTGAAGAAAGAGGAAAATTTTCATGCTTCGTTGTGTACGAAAAGAAGGGAAGGTGTTTTTCGCCTTCGGCTCAAAAGTGTAGTTTCGTTCACAGCAAAGCAGATTGTACACGGATAAAGGAGACAAGATATATTACAAGGTATGTACAAATTTACATAAGTTTTTTTTCCATAATTATATTACAAGGATCTCTCCAGAATTTTTTGCAGGAAAGTCTATTATAGCAACTATTAAGTTTCAGGCCGTCATACTTCAGCTTCATCATACTTCAGCTTCGTCATCCTGCACATATTAAAGAGCAGAATAAGAAAGGTGCAAATTTCAAGGAGAAGGTAAAAGTAACAAATAAAAGTTTCTCACTGGCTTAAGGTGGCTTCGAGCTTCGTCACCAGCCATTTTCCGCCCGCCATTTACCCAAATTTGGGTCATAAATCTATTTCCGATGCTTCGGGCTAGGCTTGGGATATCAACCAAATCTGCTACTAACAAGCTGAAGTTTGGCCTATTCACAATTTTTCCGTGCGTACAGCCAGCCTTCAGAAAAGCGGTAGCTGTGCCTCGAGAAGCTACCAGGGCGTAGAAGTCAGCATGCCCAGCAATAACTTCGTCAAGAGCATCAACCTCGCCTTCAATATATTCCAAGGTGCTGGGCAGGTTTTCAGCTGAAGGTGAAAATTTTTCAGAACTGGCTCCGATAGAGTGAAACACGTCCTTCAGCCGCTGCACGCATCGGCTGCCGAAATTTAGGCTTTTCTCTTGAAGTTCCTTCAATGATTTTTGCAAATTTGAATTTTTCTCGATCTCAGTCTTGAGACTTGTTTCAAGGTTCTTCTTTTCTTGCTCAGATTTTTCTGACTTTTTGAGTAATTCATTCTTTAAACTGTCATTTTCGGCTTGGACCTCAGCCAAGGAGCCTTCCATAGACTGAATAACAAAGTCTTTCTTTTCTAGGGCACCTTCGTGTTCTTTAGCTATGATTTCAAGGTCTTGAATGGTGAAGTCCTTCTTCAGAACAGCTTCGTAATTTTCAACTTTTTCTTCGAAATCTTTGATGATAGCTTTGTTCTTTTCCTCTTCAAGATCTTGTTGCATTTTTAGCACTTTACTTAATAGTATACTCTGCCAAAACAACCTTCGTCTGAAAACGACATAAAAATAATAATAATAATAAAATAATAATAATATTTTTTACCCTAAAATTAGCATAGAGCAGGCTACCGGCGATATGTTGTCGCTGATACCTGCAAAGGTCCGCTTCTATCTTCGGCAGGCCAACGCTTTTGGAGAAGGTTCTAACAACTTTGGCCTCGGTGCGATTCCGAAGGCATCTTAGCTTCCCTTCGTTGACCCCACCAAATAGCATAGACCCTGGTTTATATCCGCAAGATATGGCATATTTCTTCAGCTCTTCTTTTTCAGCACCTGTTAATTCTTGTCCAAGTAAATCTTGAAAGTTAAAATTTCCTTCCTCCAAAATGTCTTCAACCTGCTCTTTTCCCTTTTCAGTAGCCGTGTTCACCGCAGCCACAGCAGCTTCTTCTTCAGCCATTTTCAGAAGTATATTTTCAATAACTTCATGTGTGGTTTCCAGGTTTGAATCTTCGGTGGTCCCGGCTTCGGCTCCGGTAGCTTCGGCTCCGGTAGTTTCGGCGGCTTCGGCTCCGGTAGCTTCGGCTCCGGCGGTTGCAACTTCAGTGGTTTCGGCCCCGGTAGCTTCGGCTGCGGTGGCTTCGGCTTCGGCGGTCTCGGCAATAACAATTTTTGACGCGCGATACCGGTGGCGGTGTCTGATGAATCACATCTGTCACTTGGATAATTCTGCGTTTCTTCGGCTTTGCAGGACTTTCTGCTGCCGAAGCTTCTTTGTCCTTCTGAAAAACTTCGTCAGTTCCGGCGCCAGCGGACTTAGCTTGACAGGCAAAGATTCAGTCATTACCTTCAGAATTTTTTCTACTTCGGCAGCAGAAGGTGTCGCAGGAACTTCCTCATCTCGGACCAATCTCTTTGGTTCTGGAGATACAGGCTTTGGAGATGCAGCTTTTCTTTTTCTTGAAGCAGCTACTTTTGGTTCAAACTTTTCTTTCTTCTTTTTTGGTTGATCTTCGTCGTCTTTAACCAAAGTGCCAACTACTCTTTTTCTTTTCTGCCCTTCGGCACCCTTATCGAGCCGCCCATAATCAGGATATTCAAAGCCTATAGCATCAAGCACTCTGTTTAGCCTTCGTTTCGGCCGGGTGCCGAAGGCTGCTGTCATCAATTGATCCTCTTTTTTAGAATAATTCCCAAGAATTTCAGTACTCATCACTTCGATTGTTTCGATCCATTCTTGGTAGGGTGCTTTAAAATATTTCTTGAACTTATAGTGGTAGGGCAGTCGGACAAGCTCCCCCTCTTTCTTCTCTCTTTCAAGCTTCGGCATAGCCCATTCCTTCATAGTTGGAAATATTTTGAAAGCCAGAAATTCCTGCACTAAATCTCTAGTGCCAATGTGCTCTGCAATAATCCTGAATTCAGCCAACGCGGTTTGGGTTGGACCTTCTGGTGTCATACTGCATTGGGGTCTGGTCTCTCCGAAGATCAGTTCAAGCGGACTCTGTACCAGCTTCTCCTTGTCATCGTCAACTTTGACGTAGAACCATTCCGATTTCCAGCCTACCGGCCACTTGCTTCGGTAGCTGATCACAGGAAATTTTATAGTTTTCCGATAGGCAAAATTGTAACAACCAAAATTTTCATGTAACCCATCCTTTCTGGCTTTGGTTTGATAATGTAGCTCGTGCACCCGGCAGAAACCTTCGGCAAACGGTTCCACCCCTGGCTTCGGAGAGCCCAAATATAAACACTAAGCCTAACAATAGTGTTAGGAGTTAGTTGATGAAGATAGATCCCAAACTTCTTTAGCACATCGGCAATCATCCTATTCAAAGGAAATCTCAAACCAGCTTTGAGGAAACTCTTGAAAATCACTATTTCATCTTTCTGTGGCTTCGGGGTAGTTTCTTCTCCACCGAAGCGAATCAGCTTTTTCTCATCTTTGCTAAAGTAGCCCGACTTCACCATCTTAGGAAAATCAGCCTTGGAGATGGTTGACTTTCCGAAGTCCAGGTGGCTAGGATTGCTTGGTACTGCGATACTGTGATCACCTTCAGAATCAGTCTCTTCAATATCTGCTTGTTCTGCTTCAGCAGCAGGGATGTCTTCCGATGTCACCAACCCAGATCGCTTCATTGCTTCAGAGATAGGAACAGTTTCCACAGCTTTGGCTTCGTCTCCTTCGCGCTCAACTCTAGCAGTAGAACGCACTCTGGCCATTTGATTTTAAATTTCTTGAAAATTTCTTGGAAATTAATAACCTTTCTGCCGAAGCTCTTCTTCTGACGAAGCAGACACCAAACTGGAGCTTCGTTTGAATGCGAAAGTCAAGCTTCGGCTATGGTTAAATTTTTGGCAGCAAAACAGTGCAATAGCAATGAATGCTGTGGTAACTTCACACCTACCTGTCTGTTTATATAGTGCTGCAGGTAAGAAGGTGAATCGTCAGGATTTTTACACCAGGCAAACAGTTGCTCGCACCCGCTGCACGATGGGCCGCAAAAACCAAAATAGTGAACCTGCATGGTGGGACCGCTACGCGCTCGAAAACTGTATCGTTTCTCGACAACGAGCTCAGGGAAGGTGTTTTTCGGACCTTCGGCTTCCTGAAGCCTAAGAGACTTTTTTCACGGATCAAGCTCGTTACGAAAAACGATCTAGCACTGCGAAGGGGCTACTGTTGGGACCATGCTTCGTCGCCGAAGGTCCTGCGGAAAGAAAACAGCTTCGGCTGAAGCTGCTTGAACGTAATGCCGAAGGTACCATTCATGAAGCTTCGGTATTACAGCATGTCCGAAGATGAGGGATCGAACCGACTTAAAGATAGAATGACCTTTTAGTCCATAAGGGTCTGAGTCAATGTTGTAAACTTTTATGAGGGGCATGATTGTAATTCCTCACAGGCTGTGTCTTGTGCCTATAAATAGTGAACAATATTCCTTTACTGTTCACGCATTCCTGTAATTGCAAACGCTTCACTCGGGAATTATTATTTGTCAAGGCAAAGGTATAAATGTACCTAAACATTATGTTCAAGCATCTTAGATTCATATATTAAGATATGTGAATAATGTCACTTATTTCCGATATATTTATCTTTAATGTTTCACATTGTACACTACTTTGTAATATCTTTGTAAGTTTAATTACGGAGGTGAAACCTTTCGTAATATTCTGCTCATGGTCTTCGTTCGAAGTTCATTAAATCCTTGGGCAGATAATGCTTCAGCGGACGAAGGGCATTGATATTTAACATTTTATGTTGCCTTGTTCTTAATTCATAGCATTTGAGAACAAGTCCCCAACACAAACATAAGTTTTTCACAAACATAAGTTCAAGACAAGTTTCTCACCCAAGTCTCACAATCACCACTAAGAGAAGATCATCAGCGAGGTGGGCGGCTGGACTGGTGCGGCGATGGGCTGGGTGATCCATGAGGGTTGTTGGATGCCACCCAGATTGTCCCTACACAGAGAAGAGATTGCATGTGTTATACCAGATGAATATATCATGCAGGACTAAAATTTTGATACTCACATGAGTATGGAACTGAGAAGGGTCAACTGGAGGGAACAACAGGGGTGGTGGAGCAAAACTATGTACGGCACCAAGGCTCTGCATGTACTGAAATATCTCCGCCATCCTCTGCTGATTTGCCAAGCCGGCCTCCTGCTCCGTCTCCCGCTTCGCTATCATACTCGCCTCCATCTCCTGCTGTTCCCTCCACTCTTCTTCTAGCTGGGACTGTAATATTTCAACCCAATGTTATAATAACTCAAAGAGAAGGTATATAACTCAAGGAATGACGAGTTACAGAAGCACTAACCTAGAGTTGTTGTATGTGATGATGTGGTTGTCCTGCCGCGGTCGTATGGCTAGGCTCGAGCTCGTGCTCCTTGCTCGCACCTGAGACAGAGTGGGAGTGGACACTGAGTTGATTGCCCTGTCGGTAATCCAGTACCACCCATGCCTCTTGCCTCCTCTGGCCCTCATGAGGACATCTTCGTCGATGTCCTCGGTCCTCGGATTGTAATCTGGCCCATGGACCTCCTGTGCCATGGCAGTGTACTCACTTAGGCGGTTGTAGACGGCGGGGTTGCTATATGCCTCAGGCCGTCATCTTGGTTGTAGGTGATGTTGGACGTTGCCTTGCCCTTGTGGGCCATAGCATAAGCTGAGAAGATGGAGCAAGGCTGGCCACCATGTGACGCCGACTGTAAGAAAACCAACGAGATAATTAGAAATAATTATATATCCAGTGTTATATACCTAAATAAAAAATAGGGCGTACCCATGGTTCTGCATATTTACCGAGGCTGCGGCTGCCTTGGTGGTGTGAGGGACCTTGCATCATCTAATGCCGTTCCCGGCTAGCGTTGTGCACTTCGTCCCACTCAGGCGAGCACCACCTATTCACCATCTGCTCCCAGCGCGGAGGATGTGTGGCGCACCAATAAGGAATCATCTACGAAGTAAAATAAGTACATTGCATACCAGAAGATAAAATTAAACAAATTTTGTTACGAGTATTAAAGTGTTGTATTTGTGTGCAAGTACTGGTCCCTAGTAAACAACATGGTTCGGGCCTCCTTCTTGGTCACCTTCTCACCACGAAAGGAACCATGGTAGCTGACGATGGCCTGGATTCGCGCCTCGTAGTGCATGTCCACGACAAACTTCTTACAGCTCGTGGTGGCCACCACATCCGCCCTGGCCTCGTATCCAGCCTCACATCTGAAGAAATCCAGCATACAAATGCGATGTATCCATACATTATTTCAAGAATGTGCAACGAATGCGACGTATTAAACAATACAGTGTGAGGAAGACTTACCCACAGCTCTTGCTTCACCAGCTCCGCCTTGTTGTTGAATTCCCTATCATCCCAATCTACTGCATCGGGGGCGACGACATAGTGGTCGAAGGTGAAGGCTGGGCCCATCACCCGGCATACTCAACCAGTCTAGAGAAGTGTTCCCTGCACAGAAGGTTGAGGATGCCATTGGGGTTGCGGCCGTGACCCCCCTGCATTCTCCACAATCTTCTAAGACCTATCCAAGTGATAAATAAAAAGTATTAGTTTATATTATGAATTTGAACACATAATATGAATAAGCAACGAGAACATCTAAAGTTACATGCCTCTTCCCATCCGATCGAATCAGCGATCGTCTGTCACAAAGTATGGGACGCTGAGGGAGACTCGCGTGACCTCGCAAGTAGACGTTCCTAGAACCTAAGGCGTCCAGGTAAGCGGCGTCGTCATCCTGCCGCGCCGCATCGACAGCGGTCTGCTGCTCCACTTGTTGCTGGACGTCGTCGTCCCGCAGTGCCTCCTCCGCTGTCCTACAGGTGCTCCTCCTCCCCCTTTTCATCCTCATCCCACCGCCTACCATCTTTGTCCAACAACCTGCAATTAAGAGTAAGGAAATAAGCACATATAAAAAGATGTATTTAGAAACATGTGCGAAATAAAAAATATAGCATTACAACAGTTAAAAATAATCTTCATATATGTATCGGGGTTAGCCGGATCATAAGTCTCATCATCACTATCAACAATTTCATAGTCAACACCATTTGAAGGCGCAAGTTCGTCATTAATGTCATTGCCTTCAAGTATTTCTATGTCATTCTCATTTTGCACCTCATCATCCTCCTCATCAACAACCATTTCAATATCTACTTCCATTTCGATAGCTTTGGTTAAGTCTATCTCAAATCGCCCTTCTACCCCATCTTCTTGGAAGAACTCTCTGTCATATGTGTCTGGGTCTAAGGTATAATCTTCATCGTTTCAAACAAGTAATTTACCGTGCGGTTATACCTTATACACAACATCCCAACCCTTAAGATGTTCTTTCATTTGGCACGCATATGAGAGATAATACACTTATGTGGCCTATTGCGCCATGATATAGACATCGTCTCCTAGTAAGGTGGAATCCTATTGAATTTCGACTATCCCAAGATTAGAATGTGTCCGTCTCATCACTTCAGGATCAAACAAATGACATTTGAATATCGCTGGAGTAAAAGGTTTGGAACCATGAAAATTGAGTTCATATATTTCTTCAATTCATCAAAAATACTCTACCTCGTCAAGCCCGGGCGTAACGACTCTAGAACACATTGTTTTTTGATTGGGCCGACTTTGGTCATAGATTGTTGTGTGAAAATGGTATTCATTGATGTCATACCCAGAATATTTCCTGACCCTATAAGCAAAGCCATTGGCCACTTGTCTCAACTTGGCACTCATGGAATGATCTCTTTGGCCCTACAAGTTCAAACATGCTAGATTGTTATATTATTCGCACATAAGAGCAACTTCAAATGACAAAGTAAGCATGTACCTTACGTTTGAACTAGGAAATGAAATCGGGCAATCCATTTCCCGCACCCTTTCTAAGAAGGGTACATATTCCTGTGGAGTTGGGTCCCTTGATTGACACTAGAATTCATGAAGAAATTGCTCCATGTATGGCGTCATCTCTTCAAGGGGTGTTAATATATATAGCATGATATGGTGCCACTCTTCATGTGTCAGGGTCTTGGTGGTCGAACCACTTGCGCTTTCGAGTTGCCCTCGAAAAATGCTGAGGTTCGATTCATTGCCGCCATCATTGTAACGAGGGGTGGATTATGCACGCTCTGCAGCTTGCCACCATAGTAAGTTGTTGTGAAGTTTGACATCTCCTCCAGTATGTATGCCTCTACAATGGGAGCTTCGTTTTTCATTTATTTCTACATTTCTTTCAGATAGTCTTTAGACATCTCTCGATTGGATAGCACCAACGTCCCTGCACATGCCCCCATTCATGCCTCATACGGGAGATGAAGAATCAAATGTTACATCAGATTGAAGATGATAGGTGGAAAGATCTTCTCTAGCTTACACAGTAACACGGGTGCCATTCTTTCCAAGTCTGCAATTACGGTCCAAGATCACTCTTTTGCACAAAGCTGGCTGAAGAAATAGCTCAATTCTACAAGTGCTAGCCAGACATGCTCAGGGACATAGCCTCGAACCATCGCTATAAGAATTCATTTACATATGTGGAAGTCATGACTCTTCGTCCCTAAGATTCATAGAGTAGATAAGTTCACCCCCTACTCAGGTTAGTTGCATAGCCATCAAGGAATATTAACATCTTTATCCATTGTAGTACTTCCTTCCTCTGGACCCTGCTCAGGACAAAATTGGCCTTAAGCCTTCTCCATGTCTTTCCACCACTATGAGGCTTCATCTCTTGGTTTGGTCTATCACATAACGCTGCCAGATCCACTCTTGGCTTTATGTTATCCTTTGACTTATCATGATAGTCTATTGTTTCCCAAAGTGCCTCAGCAACATTATTTTTATTGTGCATCACATCAAATGTTGTGTGGAAGGAGCAGACCATCATAATAGGGGAGCCGAGTCAATCCTAACTTATGTGTCCACATATGTTGCTCACCATATCCCACAAAACCACCTTCTGGGTTGGCCACGAGACCATCTATCTGTTGACAAACTTCAACATCAATCATCATTGTAGGTGGGTGGTCTGCCACTACGACACCTTTCATAAAGTTATTGATGTCTAGTCGAAATACATGGTCAGGAGGGATAAATTGTTGATGTTTATCGAACGATGAATAATTGCCACCCTTCTTCAACCAAATGAACCTGAGAACTTTCTTGCAAACTGGGCATGGGAACTTACCGTGAACACACCAGACATAGAATAGCCCATACACCAGTAAGTCTTGCATGGAGTACTGGTACCAAACATGCATTTTGAAGTTTGTCTTTGTAGCTCGGTCATACCTCCATACCCCTTCCTCCCAAGTGTGGACCAATTCATCAATCAAAGGCTCCATGTACACGCCCATCTTATTCCCTAGGTGTCCATGGATTAACAACGACATGAATATGTTTTTTATTTGAAAGCATACGTCGGGGGGAGATTGATGGGAATAACAAACACAGACCAACATGTGTATGGGGCAGCAGTCGTTCCATGGGGATTGAACCCATGTGTGGCTAGCGCAACACATACATTACGAGCCTCTTCAGCTTTCTCATGGTGAATGGCATCAAAGTGGGTCCATGCTTCACCGTCGGATGTGTGTACCATCTTGTCAGGACTGTATCATTTGCCATTTTTGTGCCATGTCCTCTGTTTCACAGATTCCTCGGTCATGTATAGACACTGGATCCTCGGTATGAATGAAAGATGGTGTTGGATTGCCACATGTATGTCGAGCTGTCTCTTCTGTCCATCACCTGAGTCTACCTCCATGAACATAGACGATTTACACTATGGACAGTACTTTGCCTCCGCTTTTTGTTTCCTAAATAGGACGCATGCCTTCGCATAGGCATGTATCTGCTCCTACATCATATTGAATGCACGAAGGAGTTTCTATGCCTCGTACATGTTGTTTGGCAGAACGTGATCCTCCGGAAGCAGGCTATCAATAACTATAAAAAACCATCGAAGGTGTCTCCAATCATGATGTATTGCGACTTGAACGCCATTATATGCCCAATGGCATCCAGTTGAGAAACCTTTGTCTTGTCGTGAAGGGGTTTCTGTGCCACGTCAAACATGTCATAGAACGCCTTTGCTGTCGCCTCTAGCTCGTCCTCCATACATCGCGAACTATGCCTCGTGATAGTCGTTCAACATGTCTGCTACCCTGGCATTAGCATCGTAATCCTCGACGCGTTGTATCACCACCTCCTCTCCCATACGATGTGCTTCACCATGGAAGATCCACCGAGTATAAATCCGGCATAAATCCATTCTTCCAAATATGTTCAACCATGGCCTTCTTTGTTTTCTTTTCCTGTTGGCACATTTACTGCACGGACATGGGACTAGACTCGCTCCTTTAGCAACTTCACCAAATGCCTGTTCCACGAAAGCATCGGTCTTTCTAATCAATTCAGGGGTGACATCATTCCTTCTTTCGTGGCCCGTGTACATCTACTCATGATCCTCCATCCTCTAACATATATAATCGAGTATAGTTTAATATAAACATGTAATGCATATACACTATGTTTCTACCTTCTTATAGGTGAGGATAGGTTCTAATCCCGCTCGCGATTTCATAGATGGGGTTAGTTTCCTTGCTCTACTCCGACCCCAAGACAGAATTTCGGCAACACCTCCTTGATGTTCTCCGGATACACGTCCTGGTAGAGAGAGTGTACTTTCCGGAGAACAACAGGGTGGTCACGCTGAAGCTCTGTCTTAGACCGGAGTAGAGCATGGAAAATAACACCATCTACGCAACTGGGGGCTGTCCAAAAATGTGGACAATCTAAAACAGATACATTTGTAGATATGCGAAGATTTGTATATCTACACCGTATCTCTTTCAAATGGGAGATGCCTAACTAGGTTACGTGATCTACGACCACGAAACAGAAATCGAGGTTATACCTATGGTGGCGGTGGAGTCAGGCTAGCAGGGCTGTGGCGGGTCGGTGCAATGGCGACATGACACGGTGTAGGCAGATCAGTAACGGCTAGGAAGACAAGTACCTTCTCTACAAAAAAGAACACAATCCTGTCAACAAAAAATTGGTAGCATTTCCCCTCTACGGGGAGGTTTCCAAAACCTGCAAAAAAACTAACAGCACGATGGCTGACATACACACATATATCAACGACACGATGGCCGACAATCACATATATTGCAATATTTTAACATCTTACAACTAATGTCCATCATATGATACTACTCCATATATGTCTTTTATATCTAATATGGACCTATAATGATATGATACTACTTCAGATGTGTCTTTTATACAAAGATGCTTTTAGCAACTTAAATTAGTTCACCTCGCCTATAAATAGTCAGTAATGTGTTAATGTCAGTTTTATATGAGATTTTCCTATGCATACTATTAGGATAAGAGGATTTTCCTACTGCATACTATTACTACCATAGTTGTTTATCATTTGCAATCAAAACAAGCAAATTGTTGACCTTATCAGTGATCTACAATGGATTGAATGAAGCATGAGAGTAGAAACCGCACAAGAACGAGCAAGCAATTTTACCAAAAACAAGCAAGCAATGAGGGGCCGAGGAGGCATCGGCGGTGCAGGGTTGTGTGAATGTGTGGAGAGAGGTCGAGCCACGCGCGGTAAAGGTAAGTAAATGATCTCTGCCGAGTGCCCGCAGTCTGGCACTCACTACCGGACTCGCCTTCTTTGCCGAGTGTCTCAGACACTCGGCAAAGACCATTATACACTAGACAAAGAATACTCGACAAATATTTTATCGACAAAGAGTTCTTTGTCGAGTACATTTTTTCGGCACTCGACAAAGACTTTGCCGAGTATCAAAAAAACATTCGACAAATTTAAAACAAAAAACCAAAAAAACAGCAAAACAATTTTTTAACTAGGGGGACAACTCCCCAACCACCGCCATTGCCCTATGCATCGACTCTACTATTTTTCACCATTTTTTGAAATAAAATTACGCGTTTTGTAAATGTATGTATTTTTCACCATTTTTGAATTAATTTGATTATTTGAGGCACTAAATGAATTCAATTTAAAATGTTGTCAACTATAGAGTTGCGTAACTTTTGAAGATATACAACTTCTATTTTGATAGTTTCTACATCTAAGGTCGTTTACAAAATTTGCATTTCAAACTTGAAAATTTCACACGAATTTTTCTATGATAAGATGATTCAAATCAAAAAAATATCAATTACAAAGTTTCATTATATTTCAAGACCTGCAACTTTTATTTTGGTGGTTTTTCCATTCGAGATAGTTTAAAAAAATTCAAATTTTAAAATTCAAATATAGTTCTACATGACAAGATGATTTAAAACCAAAACACTGTCAACTATAAAGTTTTATAACTCTTCAAGACCTACAACTTTCATGTTGGTGGTTTTTTTCCTTTCGATGTCATTTTCAAAATTCAAATTTTAAATTTTTTAAATTCAGACGTAGTTTTCGATGACAAGATGACTTCAAATGAAAACATTGCCAAGTACAAAATTCTATAACTTCTCATGGTCTACAAACTTTATTTTAGTTGTTTGACAATTTGTTTATTCCACATGATGGTTCTAACATTATGCACAAATCTTATACATCTCTCTTGTAGTTTCATAAACTACGAGAGAGATATAGGTTTTATGAACAAATTTACTTTATTTTTTCATATGAAGAAATGATCAAAATATAAATTGAAATGATCAAAATATAAATTGTACATCTTGATGTGTCATACAAATTTGTAGTTGAAAACTTTTTCATTTGAATTAATTTAACGCTTTAAAATGTGATTTTTAAATTGTCTTTGCCTAGTGTTGAAAAAACACTCGACAAAGAAGCTCTTTGCCCACTCAGCAAAGAAACTTTTTGCCGAGTGTCAAAAATAAAACACTCGGCAAAAAGCTTCTTTGCCGAGTGTTTTATTTTACAGAGGGTTTTTTGTTTGGCACTCGACAAAGAGCTTCTTTGCTGAGTGCCTGAAAAAAGCACTCGGCAAAACATTTGTCACTCGGCAAAGAGCCAAATTCTGGTAGTGACTCAGCAAAGATTTTTTTAAAATTTAAAAATATGCTTCGTCGAGTGTCCTAGATCTAGCACTCGGCAAAGTATTCTTTGTCGAGTGCTCACTGACACGCACTCAGCAAATATTGTTTTAATTTTTTAAATGTACTTTGCTGAGTGTCATCTGGCAGACACTCGGCAAAGTAAGGCTTCGCCGAGTGTCTTCCTTTGACACTCGACAAAGTATATATTTTTTTAGTTTTTTCCACCAAACGTTTTGTGATGTGTTCCTACAGTATAAAGAACATAATGTTCCATTTTTTGCCCAATTATCAAAGTGTTTGATATACCTTTTAGATTTAGTTCGCTTAATTGAATTTCTCCAGATAATTCAGATTTGAACTGCAAGTCATTCGAAAAATGGAAAATAGTAAATGCAAAAATGATATTCATGTATTTAGCACAAGTTAGTGCCAATTTCAGGAGTAGACCGGAATTTTCGTGCACCATGCTCACGAAACAAGACCGTGAACTTGCCATCCAGTTGTCTTAAAATTGTATAAAACACAAACAAAGTCAGAAAAACATGAAACTTATCGACAAGTCATGATATCATATGTAGAGGCTGTAATAAAAAATTTGGAAATATGTCGCGAAAGTTATCACACACTATGTGTAGAAACCTAACCGGTCTACATTGAAGTTCTATGATTTCATGTGAAGGACACTTAGGTTTCTACACATAGTGCATGATAATTTTCTCGAAAGAGTCTCAAATTTTTAGCACCTCTACATGTGATATCATGACATGTGTACAAGTTTCATGATTTTTTTGACTTTGTTTATGTTTTATACAATTTTAAAATAATTGGATGGCAAGTTCACGGTCTTTTTCGTGAGCATGGTGCTCGAAAATTCCGGCCTACTCCTGAAATAGACCGTAATTTATGCTAAATAACATGAATATCATTTTTGCATTCATTGTTTTCCATTTTTCGAGTGACTTACAATTTAAATCTGAATTATCTGGAGAACTTCAATTAAACGAACTAAATCAAATAGCTATAGCAAACACTTTGATAATTGTGTCAAAATGGAACATTTATGTCTATATACTATAGGAAAACACCACAAAACGTTTGGTGGAAAAAAGAAAAATACAAATATTCTTTGTCGAGTGTCAAAGGAAGACACTCGACGAAGATATCTTCTTTGTTGAGTGCCAACGCCTAGCGCTCGGCAAAAGTAACGGCCGTCAACTATAGACGACTGCTGACGGCCCTTTGCCGAGCGTCGCCGTTCGCTGAGTGTTTGACACTCGGAAAAGCTGTCGTTGCCGAGTGTCTGTCTATGCCGAATGTCCTACTCTCGGTAAACGTGTTCGTTGCCGAGTCTTACTTTGCCGAGTGTGGCACTCGACAAAGAATTCTTTGTCAAGTGCCCGAAACAAACACTCGGCAAAGCGCCGAGCACTCGGCAAAGCGCCGAGCACTCGGCAAAGAGCCAGATTCCAGTAGTGAAAGTCTTTGCCGAGTGCCCGACAAAAAGTACTCGGCAAAGAAGCCGTTGCTGATGTACAGGTCACCAAGACTTCTTTGCCGAGTACGTGTCACACTCGGTAAAGACTTCGTTGAGTGTTTTCCAGGCTTTACTGAGTATTTCAGGCACTCGGCAAACCAACTGTGTCCGATAGTGCATAGAAAAATTCTACATGGGGAATCTTAGATAAGATCCATGTTACTATTTCTGCGTCAATCCTCTAACAATTTGCACAATCGTCAAAAACCATGCATGTATGCACGCATACATACCATAGTGCAAAAAATACTATTGCATTAGTTAGACCGTGCTAAGCAAAGTGTGTATATAGCCGTACATAACATTTTTGCAATGTAGAATAATCTGTTTGTATATTGAAGTATGAAATAGTGAGTGAGATATGATGTAAAAATGAGACGCTGCAGTGTTATGATTTGCGCGCGCCTCAATCAAAACCTACATGTTATTTTGTCAAAGAAGCACCATCGATCGCTGGTACTATACGGTGGAGATCGGCACTGTCACACTACCGATCTGGTCTGCCAGCCCTAACTGTTCGATCGACAAGCACTAGGAAAGGCACGTACGATACGGACACACACTCGTTGCACGCGTTTGGTGCCGTCGGCCTGCCATCGTCAAGTACGTAGTATACGTGCACGCGTTTGGTGCAGCCGGCCCGCCGCACATCCATGCACGCCGTTGCAGGCTGTAGCAGTCATGAGTCACCGCGGGTGGATCAGGACAATTATAGATGGCCAAATGGGCCGCCAGACCCTGCACAACACTAGCACTATTAGGCACAACACTATTAGGCATGACACTATTATGCACTATTAGTAATCGCCAAAAACATGCAGTTTCTATAGTTTTTTAACTTCCTACAGTTTTTATAACAAACTGTAGGAAATAAATAACTTCCGAGAGGAAACTGGTAGCTTTAGAAAATAAACATAACTTCCTATGTTATTTATAAAAACTGTAGGAAGTTAGCTTTCACATGCTGACCCATGCGTGTGGTCAAACGAGCCGCTAAGTTTCTACGGGCTGCTCTAGGAAGTTAGCTTCTCCTGCTAACTTCCTACGGCCTACTCTAGGAAGTAAGCTTCTCCTACTAACTTCCTACGACCTACTCTAGGAAGTAAGATTCTTCTACTAACTTCCTATGGCCTCATCTAGAAAGTTAGCTTTCAGTTGCTGACCCACATGTGCCGTCAAACGAGCCGCTAACTTTCTACGGCCGCCTCTAGAAAGTTAATTAACTTTCTACGGCTTTCCTCTAGAAAGTTATTTTTTATTTTAAATCGTGAATCAACCTTATCTTCTCCTCGACTCCACCCACATCTTTCTTCATCCCACCATTCTACCTTCACTGGCCACGCCCCACCCTGCTCCCCGCTCCACGGGCCGCTCCTCGCTCCACTGGCCGTGCCCCACCCCATCGGTTGCGCCTGTCTCGCCGACAGCTCCGCTCCTCGCCTTGGCGGCCACGCCCCGCTCCGCCCCGCTGCGCCGCCCTCAACCCACCTCAGGAATGTGCTATCTCTCTTACCAGGAATGTGTTGGTGACGATCCTGCGAAAAATATCCTAGTCTTGTTCTTGTCAATATTCTCCCCCAGCCATTCGGGATGTGAAATTTGAGTGCTCCGATCAGCTTGTTGCTCAGACCTATTTCGCTAGTATCGGCAAAGCACATATCAAATAATCTGACATGTGAAGTCGATTGTTTTGTGAAATCAGAGCACTTCGATCTGCATGGTTGATGGTTACAACATTGATCGAGGTCTTTATTTGCATATATTAGTGGTCATACTTGTGATTATTCTAGTGATTTTTATTGTTGAGTATGTACTCAATTCCCTGCTGTTCATGCTAATTATTTCAATTCCTCCATCAGACAAGGGCAATTTACTCTAAAATGATGAATTTTTACAGTGCATAATTTGTTTTCAGAACATAATAACAATACATATTTGCTCCACATATTTGTACAAGTGAAGTACATTGGAGTAGAAGGAGAGATGATTCATGTTCTCCATGGGATTTGTTTGTTAGTAGCTCGATTATTATTTACTTGAAACACTTTTCTAGAATATTTTTCTCACACTGTATGTTCTCAGAACAATCATGTCGGGTACCGTAATTAGGGGTACACCCAACACTTCTAAACACGGCTGGTAACCACCCTCAGCACAAACCACAAAGACTGATGGGCACGGTTCAGGTCAAGGCCTCGTCTACCAAGGGACGCAATCTCGCCTCGCCCGAGCCCGGCCTCGGGCGGGAACAGTAGTCCCGGACGAATTCACGCCTCGCCCGAGGGCCTCCTCAGGCGGTGAGCGCACCCTCGACTCACCCGAAGCCCAGCTCGGGCAGGCTTCGTTGTGAAGCAACCTTGGCCAAATCGCCTCACCAACCGACCGTATCGCATGCACATTTAATGCGGGGATCGCCTGACACCTTATCCTGACACGCGCGCCTCAGTCGGCAAGGTCAAAGTGACCGCAGTCACTTCACCCTTTCACTGACCGACCTGACAGGAAAACAGCGCCGCTCGCCCCGCTCCGACTGTTGTGCCACCCACCGGGGTAAGACTGACAACAGCCGAGTTCAGCCTCGGGCGCAACAGGAAGCTCCGCCTCGCCCAACCTTAGGCCTCGGCCTCGGGAAGAGGTCTCCGCCTCGCCCGACCCCGGGACTCGGCCTCAGCCTCGGCCTCGGGAGGAATTGCGTCATCACCCGACCCCGGCCTCGGCCTCAAGAGAAGTCTCCGCCTCGCCCGACCTTGGGCTCGGACCGACCGCGCCACAGGGGATACATCATTACCCTACCCCTGGCTAGCTCAGGCTACGAGGGAACAAGACCGGCGTCCCATCTGGCTCACCCCGGTAACAGGTAATGATGGTTCCCCGCGTGCGTCCATGACGCCGGTGGTTCTCAGCCCCCTACAGAAGCAAGGAGACGTCAGTAGGATCCCAGCCGCACCGCCAGCTGTGCTTCTACAGGGCTTAGGTACTTCTCCGACGGCCACGTTATCGCATACACAAGGCTCAGGCACTTCTCCGACGGCCATGTTACCGTGTACACAGGGCTCAAGCACTTCTCCGACAGCCACGTTGGCATGTACACAAGGCTCAGGCACTTCTCTACCAGACACGTTAGCGCATAGCTACACCCCCATTGTACATCTGGACCCTCTCCTCGCATCTATAAAAGGGTGGTCCAAGGCCTTCCTGGGGGGGTCCCGCGGGGACGAGCAAACGAACAGTCTCTCTCTCTCTCTCGCGACGCTTGTAACCCCTACTACGAGCATCCCCCGGTGCGAGATAATACATTCCCCCTTGTGTTCCATCTTGCGCCAACCCATCTGGGCAGGGGCATGCAGCGATAAAATTCACTGGTTGGCTCGGTTGAGGGTCCCCCGGGTCCAAAACGCCGACAGTTGGCGCGCCAGGTAGGTGTCACACCCGGGTTTTAGGGGCACCAAGACCCGGGCGCGAATATAAACACCAGGTATGCTGGGACCAAGTCTCACACATATGATGTATAGTGGCACAGGATCGAATGTCACAATTTTATATATAACAGGAGTTCTATACAAAATAAATAAATAATTACATTATAAGGAGACAACGGTCCAGCAACCCAAAGTTGACTGGGAGACGACGGCCTAGACCTCTCACGAACACCTCGCAGCATCCTCCATGCGCCTCATCCTGTGGTACCTGTTCTTGACCTGTGGGGTGGTGTGAGACAGCAAGAGTGAGCTCCCATACGTTCATCGCTCAACAAGTTGTGGGGAATAATGTGCATGAACTCGCCAAAGGTGGGAGCTCACGTGAAGTGTAAGGCTTACCAAAGAGGATGGTTAGAGCTGAGCATTGCTTTTAAAGTTGGTCAAAATTTTATTAGCAGTTACTAAGTATAAGTAAATACCAACCCAATTAATTAGTAGAACAAAAGTAACAACATCACCTGCGATGCAATGCTTATGACAAATTGAATTTAGTTCCATAATTTAATCATGTGAGTGTCCGAGCTGCTCATGACCGTGAGCACGGCTAGTATACCAGTTTTACACTCTGCAGAGGTTGCGCATCTTTACCCACAAGTCGTGTTACCCATCTGCCAAGAGACGGCCAATCCCATACACCTCTACCGAGGAGGCGAGGCAAGGTAACACTACGAGGCCTTTACAAAGTTCCACTAGCTTCAGAAAACCCGCTACAGTTTATAGGAAGTTCCAATGCAGGAATCCCTTGCAGGACCGCCATCGCAGCAAAATCCTCCCGAGGGCCTTCCTAGCAGGAATCCCTTGCAGGACCGCCATCGCAGCAAAATCCTCCCGAGGGCCTCCCTACACTGACCACTCCCCTACTGCCCTTGCCCCTTTTGGGTAAGGTAGTCTTCCACTAGCTTTCCTAGTTAGTTGGCCAAGGGCGTCCCATTAAACCCTTGTGGTAGCACTGTTTTCCCGGGTGGTTCTCCATGTTCCAATTAACATAATGATCTTAACATGAACAGTAAATAACAACTGACAATAAAAGTATAATCATGAATAGTAATGTGTATCTCTATACCCAAAACCACATAAAGCGATAGCAAGTACTACCCAAAGATTCAGTGGTGAACAAGGTATAAAGATAGTCAAACTAGGGTAACCTATTGGGTCCCAGCAAAATTAACCTATGCAGATCATTATGATTTAATTAGAACATGAGTGGGTAAAAAGAAGTGATCAAGGGCACAACTTGCCTGGGACTTGAGATTCCAGGTACCAACTTGCTCTTCAGATGGCACGTATCCTCACTGCTAAACGTAGCAATACATACAAACAGTGTATAGACAAAATTAACATTACACCAAACATATATGCAAAACACATATTAATAATCTACATGTTGAAATATGATCACAGGAACAAGAATTATTAATTTTGGAGTTATAGATTTTAAGTTATGAATTTCCAAAGATTCTATGTGTTTAGTACAAGATTAATTAAGATAAAAATTTTAATGTGACTTTTATGTAAAAACAGTGGCACTATTTGATAGAGAATAATATTACAAAATTATAGGAACTTGAATGGTCCAATTTGGAGTTCATATGCATTTTCTATGATTTATACAAATTCTATGAATTGTTTTTATATTAAAAACTCATTTTCTAATTCATTTTCTTGATTTTATAACTCTCTGGAGTGGGCCTCAATTAAACAGGAACGCAGGGGCTTAAGCGCAATAAAACCCAAGACTCAGTCTTCCCCCGCACAGGACGGCGGGTTGATTTCTATATTCTATAGGGGCTCATATGCAAAAAGGCCAGGCCGAAGGGGTACGCGCTAATCTGCACCATCCGATCAAGAGTGGGCGGCCCAGATTAGATCCCCATATAAGTGAATTGGTACGCAACCCAGACCGTTGGATTCCTAAGCAGTGGCCCAGATTTAATTACCCGAGATTCCATCGCGACCCTCGGATCCCGATCAAACGGCCACCCGCCCGAACCGCGAAGGGGGATCCCACGTTTAATCCTATCTGTCCGCGCCCGATCCGACGGTCGCGGAAGCTCCGTCTTCTACCCAGCTGTGTGACGGCGACGAGTTTCCCCCCGCGGCGGAGAGGACTCCGGCGAACCCCCGATGGCCGCCCACTGCCCCAAACCCTAGCTAATCGGTACTACGCGTAGCTAAGGAACAAGTAAACGCGGCAAGGGCTTCATACCGAGGGATTCACGGCGCGGAAGACCCTGGCCACGGCAGAGGGGCGGCTTGGCGGCGGTGAAGCGCTCCGGTGAGCAATTCGTGACCACCCGGGGACTTGCTTCGTGTAACACCCAAAATCCTATTTTGGGGTTTATAAAAGTTTCTCCAAAAAATTAAGAATTAAGATGTCTCTTAATATGGGTTCCTCACTTTTAAAGCTATTTTCTCCTAAATAAATAGCCGACAATACTAAAATCTTGTTAGTCAAACATAGAACCTAAAACTCTGAAACTAGATATATATTTGCTAAAATAGGGTATTCCTCTCATGAGCTATATAAATAAGAAATAATTTAAAAGAAAATATTTGAACTAAAGTAACTCTTGGGAATGGCTATATATTAAATTCCACTAAAATAAGTAATTAATGGATATTCATTTTTACTTAACTTACGATTGTGTCATACATTCAAAATACTTTTTCTTTTCTTCTATAAGGAGTAAGGTGTATAATTTATATTTGAAACATTTGCCTAATATAAAGCAATTAATAAATATATCTAAGAATATTTGCATCATGATGGAATTCTGATTGTGCATTTAATTTGGAGTCTAATACTCTATTTGAATTTAAGTTTTAAATGGAATATATATAAACATATATAATAGGCAAAATAAAGAGAAAATAGAAAGCTAAATAAAAAAAAGGAGAGATTTGCACGTCTTGGCCCAACGACCAGCACAACCGAGCAAACCATCCATCCTTATCATAGCTCACATCTCCTATTGATTTTTGTTTTTATTTATTCCCTTGCCGCAACATGACTTCTATGTGACATCGAGCAAGAAAATAACCCAGAAGCACGTGTAGATATGTGAGACCGAATACCAGAAGGATCTCTAATCTAATCAGTTATGCCAGATGCGAGATTCTCGGGCAAACTTTGTGGGAGTTCAGCGGATCAAGCCATGACTCCTGGGCATATAAGAAAACCACGCCCTTGGCCATAGACGCATGCAGACGCGAGCCGAGAACCCAGCCACCACCAACAGGAATCGTAGAGAGAGAGAGAGAAAAAAACACCGCCATAGTCGAGCTCCGCCTTCGCGTCGTCATCGTCCCTGGAGAGTGCCGGGGTGGTTCTCGGGCATGCGTGGAGCGTGTACGTGGATTTCTCGGAACCAAGTTTGAGCAGAGGTTAGAGAAAAGCTCGCTGGGGTCTGGGTTCATGGCCGACCCGTCGTTTGCCGTGGCCAGCTCCCTCTCCAGCTTCCGTCGATGGTAAGCGCTTCCTCGGGTTCGCAAGTGTCTCCTCTACGTGTAGCATCCGTCGTGTATGAGTTTTGTTTGCGGGGACTTGGAGTCGGGGGGTCCGGCAATGGCGCCGTCGTGGCTGCCGCGGGCCACTACGAGCTCCGGACGTCAGAAGAAGAACTTCCGCCATTTTCGACCAGGATGATTCGCATTGTCATTCTCTCCACTTTCTTCCGGTTCGCCGCGAGTTTGGGGCATGGTGTTCAATTCGGGCTAACTACCGACCATGGCGCCGTCGGCGGTACAGCCCTCCGTCACGGGTGGCTGCCTGGAGGTAGCTGATGAGCTAAGGTCCGTTGATCATTGCACGGGTGGACGAGATTAGAACCCACAAAACGTTTCGATCTAATGCGTCGTGCGCCGTTCATTCCTGATAAACCGGTAAGGATGGGTTTTGGATTAGCTAAATCCGGTGCGTCGATCTGAATCGGACGGTTTCGGTCGTATACTGGTTCATAAGGATGGGGATCAAATTCTGGTCGTCTGGATTTGATCGCACGGTTAATGCGCGCTCGTACCCCTTCGGCTTGGCCATCTTTCAAAAGGGCCCCTGTAATTTTAGGATTTAAACCCGCAGTCCACTGTGGGTATACTGAGTCTTGGGAAAAGTATGATTTCGGCCCCTAATCTTTTAAGAAATATTGTGCCCAGTCCAGAACACTTAGGATATTAAGAAATTAATAAAGAAATAGTTTTTTTAGTATGAAAATAATTCCATAAACTTATTTAATTCATTCTAACTCCAAATTGATCCATTCTAGTTGCAGTAATTTTGTTTAAATATTATCTATCATCTAGTGCCTCTGTTTAGCCACAAAACTTGAATTAAAAATGTTCATTTGAATTAATCTATTCTAGGTGCTTAATAACTCCAGAAATTCATAACTTGGTAACCGTAACTCCGAATTTAGTAATTCTTGTTCCTACGATCTCGTTACGCAGCGTAGAATATTATTATGCAGTTCGATCTTATGTTTGGTGTGATGTTAATTTTGCATATACATGTTTGTCTGTATTGCTACGTTTAGCAGTGAGGACACGTGTCATCTGAAGAGCAAGTTGGTACCTGGAATCTCAAGTCCCAGGCAAGTTGTGCCCTTGATCACTTCTTTTTACCTACTCATGTTCTGATTAATCATAATGATCTGCATAGGTTAATTTTGATGGGACCCAATAGGTTACCCTAGTTTGATTATCTTTATACCTTGTTTACCCCTGAAATATTTTTGAGTAGTACTTGCTAGTGCTTTATGTGGTTTTGGGTATGAAGATACATTATTCATGATCACACTTTTATTATCTATTTATTATTACTGTTCATGATAAGATCATTATGTTAATTGGAACATGGAGCGACCACCCGGGAAAACAGTGCTACCACAAGGGAGGAATGGGACCCCTTGGCTGATTAATTAGGAAAGCTAGTGGAAGACTACCTTACCCGAAAGGGGCAAGGGCAGTAGGGGAGTGGTCAGTGTAGGGAGGCCCTCGGGAGGATTTTGCTGCGATGGCGGTCCTGCAAGGGATTCCTGCATTGGAGCTTCCTATAAACTGTAGCGGGTTTTCTGAAGCTAGTGGAACTTTGTAAAGGCCTCGTAGTGTTACCCTGCCTCGCCTCCTCGGTAGAGGTGTATGGGAAGTCGCGATCCCTTGGCAGATGGGTAACATGACTTGTGGGTAAAGATGCGCAACCTCTGCAGAGTGTAAAACTGGTATACTAGCCGTGCTCACGGTCATGAGCGGCTCGGACACTCACATGATTAATTTATGGAACTAAATTCAATTTGTCATATGCATTGCATCGCAGGTGATGTTGTTACTTTTGTTCTATTACTTAATTGGGTTTGGTATTTACTTATACTTAGTAACTGCTAATAAAATTTTGACCAACTTTAAAAGCAATGCTCAGCTCTAACCATCCTCTTTGGTAAGCCTTACACTTCACGTGAGCTCCCACCTTTGGCGAGTTCATGCACATTATTCCCCACAACTTGTTGAGCGATGAACGTATGTGAGCTCACTCTTGCTGTCTCACACCACCCCACAGGTCAAGAACAGGTACCGCAGGATGAGGCGCATGGAGGATGCTGTGAAGTGTTCGTGAGAGGTCTAGGCCGTCGTCTCCCAGTCAACTTTGGGTTGCTGGACCGTTGTCTCCTTATAATGTAATTATTTATTTTGTATAGAACTCCTGTTATATATAAAGTTGTGACATTCGATCCTGTGCCATGATTCATCATATGTGTGAGACTTGGTCCCAGCACACCTGGTGATTATGTTAGCGCCCGGGTTTTGGACCCCTAAAATCCGGGTGTTACACTTCGCCCGGGAGGACCCAGGCCAGCTTCAGCCGTCGCCCGAGATCACCCCAACGCCCAGCGACGGTCGATTCGTTGCCCTTGTACGCTCCAAGCTGGCGGCGGCTGTGGAGGTCTCCTTCGACGGGATCTGGCAGGCGATGGAGGCACACGGCTTGGTTTCGTTTGATGGGTCAAGGCTCCGAGCAGCGCGCTACTTATGCACAGTGGAGAGGGTCAAAAAAAAACGGGGTACGACCCGAGCTTACCGCCGCGATTCACGCTTTTCCCCCAACGGCGGCGCCCGCGATTTCATCGCCGCGATGACCGAGTCCGTGGAGAAGGCGGGTCTGCCAAGCGGGTCCCGCAGGTCGGCGACACGGGGAGGGCAGGCAAGCGCGCACGGGAGGCTGCCCGGTGGGGCCTGGTCGTCAGCGCGCGGCGGGGGGTGAAGTTGGGCTGCAGTGGAGGTAATCCGGTGCTGGGCCGAATAGGATGTTCTTGGCCCACATAAGGTTTTATTCTTTTCTCCTTTTATTTTCTGTTTTCTTCTTTCTTTTGTTCATTTCCATTTCTCATTTCTGGTTTTCCAAAGTTGAATTCAAATCTGTCTTTAAATGCACATCCAAAATTCTAGCATGATGCATTCCTTCTTTATCTATATATTATTATTATTATTATTATTATTATTATTATTATTTAGATGAACACTTCAATAATGGAATATGCACATGGTATTTATTTATTTACTTAGAAAACATTACTTCGAATGCACCTTTAGAAAAGATAATATCCATTACATACTTAAGAGAAGTTAATACATAATCTCCTATGAATTATTTTAGCACAACTATATTTTTAAGAGGCGTATTATTTGTATAGTTTATAAAGGAAATAGTAAATAATTTGAAAGTCTCTCTTTTATTTGTTGCTCCAACCTTTTAGTTTTAAGTTTTGGATATAAATCCTGATTACCAAATTCTTGGTTATCATTATGTGTTTAGTTTCTATAAAGGAATAAAATTGTTATTGGAAGTCATTTCCCAAGATAGAATTTTAGGTGCTACAAATCCTACCCCCCTTAAAAAAATCTCGTCCTCGAGATTTGTAAGAAAAGGGATATATATACTTATATTGTTATCGGAACATATGCACAAACAAGGAAATCTCGGCATGATGCATAATTCTTTAACAAAACATAGGGTTAATAGACCTTATTATTATCACTAAAATAGTAAAATACTAACGAATAGCTAAACTAATATTTAGGTCTTACAAATAGTGAAATATATATATGTATCTATGTTTATGTTTATCTCTATTCTTGTTGCTCGTTGACTTCTTCACCGACTACTTCATCTTCAACTGGCTCTTCTTCTTGAATTTCAAGTTCACCTGGTTCAGATTCTACTTCTGCATGATGGGCATGTCCCCGGTTGATAGATAGGGGCTGACTCTTTCCTGCCGAGGCTTGTCCTTGTTTCATCGGAGCCGGTGTAGTGTAGGCAGCTCTGTTGGGGCAGTAGTTGGCGTAGTGTCCCGGTTGTCCACACTTGAAGCATGCCCTGTTGGTGGATGTGTTGGGAGCAACGGGTCCTGCTGGAGTGCTTGCTTTTGGAGGAGCAGTTGGTGCCTGTTGAGTTTGTTGTCTGGAACTGCCACTAGCTGGTGTATTGGGAGTGGTAGTATAGCGAGGACGGGAACTACTTCCAGCCTGCCCTTGGTTAGCAGCCTTTCTTTTCTCTCCAAATATACTCCTCTTGTTTTCTACAGCAATAGCTTTGTCAAGTAGCCTTTGGAAGGATGGGAATGTGTGTGATACCAGCTGATATTGCAAGGGTCCAATTAACCCGTCCAGAAAAAGCTCCTGCTTTTGCTCATCATCCTCAACATCTCTAGGAGCATATCGAGATAACTAGATGAATTTGTCCCTATATTCACTCACGGACATACTTCCTTGTCTGAGGGATAGAAACTCCTTTCTCTTAATCTTCATGAGTCCATCAGGAATATGGTAATTCCTGAATTGTGTGGAGAATTCTGCCCAGGTAATTGTATCGACAACGGCATGAGCAGCGCAGTACGCATCCCACCAATCTGCAGCAGGACCAGCAAGACGACCTGATGCGTAGAGTACTTTCTCTCTGTCCGAGCACTGGGCTATGTTGAGCATCTTCTCTATAGACTTTAGCCAGTCATCAGCTTGTAGTGGATCCGTGGAGTTGGAGAAGGTTGGTGGTTTGTGGCTCATGAATTCCCGATGCTTATCTCGGGGTGGAACTGGTGGTGGAGGTGGAGGCAGTGGTGCTTGTTGCTGTTGCTGCAGTTGTTGTTGCAGCTGCTGTTGTTGCGCCCTTCTCTCCTGGCGTAACTCCTCCCGCTCTTGGCGCATTTCCCGACGTGCATCTTCTCTTTCCTGGTGCATTTCCTGGCGTTCTTGCTGCATCTGTGCGCGCATGTCTGCCATAGTGTTCGCCATTTGCTGCATCATTCTCATTTGAGCTGCGACTAGTGGATCAACTCCGCCTGGTGGAGGATTAGGAGGATTCATCTCTGTTGGCTGTGGTTGGGGTTGGGGTTGTCGATATATCCACCGAGTGTGTTGATTAGGAGGTAAATCAATTCCACCACCCCGCCTGGTATTGACCATCTAAGTTAGAAGCATATGGTAAGATAGTTTTGCAAGGGAATCTTTTAGTAGGTAGAATGAATAAGCTAACAGTTGGTTATGTACTGAAACTTCTTTGGCAGGGCTGGGCCAGATATTTTATGTCAAGACTAAGGTAACTAGTTGTAAGAGGTGAATGTCCAAAGGTAAGATAGGGTCTGTCAAGATGGGATAGATACAGAATACTATATATATATATGTTTTTTTAAGGGGATAATCTAGATTGACTAGTTATCTTACAAATACTATCCTTTATGCCTAGATGTATATGCAGATGTAATGGTGGATATTGATCCACAACCCATCACACTCAAACAAAAATCCAAATCAGACAGATATCATAAGAACAAACACTCAAGCGTATAGATAACTATAAAAATAGTTTTATTTTTGTTCCTAAGAGTAGGTCTCCTATTTCTAAGGGTCACTTTAGGCACAGGATTTCAAAGTGTGAAATCCATATTTGTCTTAGAAAAGAAAAGGTAAGTATAATCAGAGTAAAGCGGAAATAGGTGAGAATTGATTAAGAAAAGTTTAGAAAGAATTAGAGTAGCAAAGGTAAGTAAGTATTGGTTGTCCAGTTCTATCTAGGTTTCGTCCTACAGTCAACATTCCTCTGATACCACTTCTGTCACACCCGGGTTTTAGGGGCACCAAGACCCGGGCGCGAATATAAACACCAGGTATGCTGGGCCCAAGTCTCACACATATGATGTATAGTGGCACAGGATCAAATGTCACAATTTTATATATAACAGGAGTTCTATACAAAATAAATAAATAATTACATTATAAGGAGACAACGGTCCAGCAACCCAAAGTTGACTGGGAGACGACGGCCTAGACCTCTCACGAACACCTCGCAGCATCCTCCATGCGCCTCATCCTGTGGTACCTGTTCTTGACCTGTGGGGTGGTGTGAGACAGCAAGAGTGAGCTCACATACGTTCATCGCTCAACAAGTTGTGGGGAATAATGTGCATGAACTCGCCAAAGGTGGGAGCTCACGTGAAGTGTAAGGCTTACCAAAGAGGATGGTTAGAGCTGAGCATTGCTTTTAAAGTTGGTCAAAATTTTATTAGCAGTTACTAAGTATAAGTAAATACCAACCCAATTAATTAGTAGAACAAAAGTAACAACATCACCTGCGATGCAATGCTTATGACAAATTGAATTTAGTTCCATAATTTAATCATGTGAGTGTCCGAGCTGCTCATGACCGTGAGCACGGCTAGTATACCAGTTTTACACTCTGCAGAGGTTGCGCATCTTTACCCACAAGTCGTGTTACCCATCTGCCAAGAGACGGCCAATCCCATACACCTCTACCGAGGAGGCGAGGCAAGGTAACACTACGAGGCCTTTACAAAGTTCCACTAGCTTCAGAAAACCCGCTACAGTTTATAGGAAGTTCCAATGCAGGAATCCCTTGCAGGACCGCCATCGCAGCAAAATCCTCCCGAGGGCCTTCCTAGCAGGAATCCCTTGCAGGACCGCCATCGCAGCAAAATCCTCCCGAGGGCCTCCCTACACTGACCACTCCCCTACTGCCCTTGCCCCTTTCGGGTAAGGTAGTCTTCCACTAGCTTTCCTAGTTAGTTGGCCAAGGGCGTCCCATTAAACCCTTGTGGTAGCACTGTTTTCCCGGGTGGTTCTTCATGTTCCAATTAACATAATGATCTTAACATGAACAGTAAATAACAACTGACAATAAAAGTATAATCATGAATAGTAATGTGTATCTCTATACCCAAAATCACATAAAGCGATAGCAAGTACTACCCAAAGATTCAGTGGTGAACAAGGTATAAAGATAGTCAAACTAGGGTAACCTATTGGGTCCCAGCAAAATTAACCTATGCAGATCATTATGATTTAATTAGAACATGAGTGGGTAAAAAGAAGTGATCAAGGGCACAACTTGCCTGGGACTTGAGATTCCAGGTACCAACTTGCTCTTCAGATGGCACGTATCCTCACTGCTAAACGTAGCAATACATACAAACAGTGTATAGACAAAATTAACATTACACCAAACATATATGCAAAACACATATTAATAATCTACATGTTGAAATATGATCACAGGAACAAGAATTATTAATTTTGGAGTTATAGATTTTAAGTTATGAATTTCCAAAGATCCTATGTGTTTAGTACAAGATTAATTAAGATAAAAATTTTAATGTGACTTTTATGTAAAAACAGTGGCACTATTTGATAGAGAAAAATATTACAAAATTATAGGAACTTGAATGGTCCAATTTGGAGTTCATATGCATTTTCTATGATTTATACAAATTCTATGAATTGTTTTTATATTAAAAACTCATTTTCTAATTCATTTTCTTGATTTTATAACTCTCTGGAGTGGGCCTCAATTAAACAGGAACGCAGGGGCTTAAGCGCAATAAAACCCAAGACTCAGTCTTCCCCCGCACAGGACGGCGGGTTGATTTCTATATTCTATAGGGGCTCATATGCAAAAAGGCCAGGCCGAAGGGGTACGCGCTAATCTGCACCATCCGATCAAGAGTGGGCGGCCCAGATTAGATCCCCATATAAGTGAATCGGTACGCGACCCAGACCGTTGGATTCCTAAGCAGTGGCCCAGATTTAATTACCCGAGATTCCATCGCGACCCTCGGATCCCGATCAAACGGCCACCCGCCCGAGCCGCGAAGGGAGATCCCACGTTTAATCCTATCTGTCCGCGCCCGATCCGACGGTCGCGGAAGCTCCGTCTTCTACCCAGCTGTGTGACGGCGACGAGTTTCCCCCCGCGGCGGAGAGGACTCCGGCGAACCCCCGATGGTCGCCCACTGCCCCAAACCCTAGCTAATCGGTACTACGTGTAGCTAAGGAACAAGTAAACGCGGCAAGGGCTTCATACCGAGGGATTCGCGGCGCGGAAGACCCTGGCCACGGCAGAGGGGCGGCTTGGCGGCGGTGAAGCGCTCCGGTGAGCAATTCGTGACCACCCGGGGACTTGCTTCGCCCGGGAGGACCCAGGCCAGCTTCAGCCGTCGCCCGAGATCACCCCAACGCCCAGCGACGGTCGATTCGTTGCCCTTGTACGCTCCAAGCTGGCGGCGGCTGTGGAGGTCTCCTTCGACGGGATCTGGCAGGCGATGGAGGCACACGGCTTGGTTTCGTTTGATGGGTCAAGGCTCCGAGCAGCGCGCTACTTATGCACAGAGGAGAGGGTCAAAAAAAAACGGGGTACGACCCGAGCTTACCGCCGCGATTCGCGCTTTTCCCCCAACGGCGGCGCCCGCGATTTCGTCGCCGTGATGACCGAGTCCGTGGAGAAGGCGGGTCTGCCAAGCGGGTCCCGCAGGTGGCGACACGGGGAGGGCAGGCAAGCGCGCACGGGAGGCTGCCCGGTGGGGCCTGGTCGTCAGCGCGCGGCGGGGGGTGAAGTTGGGCTGCAGTGGAGGTAATCCGGTGCTGGGACGAATAGGATGTTCTTGGCCCACATAAGGTTTTATTCTTTTCTCCTTTTATTTTCTGTTTTCTTCTTTCTTTTGTTCATTTCCATTTCTCATTTCTGGTTTTCCAAAGTTGAATTCAAATCTGTCTTTAAATGCACATCCAAAATTCTAGCATGATGCATTCCTTCTTTATCTATATATTATTATTATTATTATTTAGATGAACACTTCAATAATGGAATATGCACATGGTATTTATTTATTTACTTAGAAAACATTACTTCGAATGCACCTTTAGAAAAGATAATATCCATTACATACTTAAGAGAAGTTAATACATAATCTCCTATGAATTATTTTAGCACAACTATATTTTTAAGAGGCGTATTATTTGTATAGTTTATAAAGGAAATAGTAAATAATTTGAAAGTCTCTCTTTTATTTGTTGCTCCAACCTTTTAGTTTTAAGTTTTGGATATAAATCCTGATTACCAAATTCTTGGTTATCATTATGTGTTTAGTTTCTATAAAGGAATAAAATTGTTATTGGAAGTCATTTCCCAAGATAGAATTTTAGGTGCTACAATAGGGGCCTGCTGCATGTTAACGAACACCTTCCCTTTGAGTTCTAGATGGGTAGTCTTCAGCAACCTCTTCAGCCCAGGACAGTGCTCTGCTTCGGGAGTCTCGAGTTCATGTCCCTCGACGGCAGCTACGACATGGTACTCCTCCCCTTGTAGCACGACAACAACGACGGTCGTCAGCTCGCCCGGCGGCGGCGAACTCAACGACGTCTTCCCCCGTGGCGGAAGAGCAGCATCCGGGTTTGCCCCGCCACCCTCCTCGCCGCAGGAGGAGGAGACGGGGCAACCGTGGCCAGGCAGGAGGCGGCACCTCGTCGGCTGTCGGTCCAGAGCGAGTCGACGATGCCGGCACCCCAGCGGGAGACATGTCGGGTGTTGTCCTCGCACCTGAGACAACGACGAATGTCGTTTCCCCGCGACGTGCCAACCCCAAGCGGACTGATGATGCCAGCACTCTCGCGAAGGACTTGCTGGGCGTTAGCCTCGTACCTGAGATGACGGTGCATTCCGTCCCCGACGTGACTTCACCACCATCCATCGATCAAGACGTACCGTCCGTTTTCCACCCTATCCCTTTTAGATTCAGCTTCGATCCACCAAGCGACCCCGCTTCGGTGAGCGCTTTCGCTAGGGCATATCCTGACCTCCCGGGATACCATATGTGGTCAACCTGGTACCGACTGATGGCCGTCTCAACCTACGGCCCCCCGGGTTCTGAGGAAGAAGACGACCCTGACTCGGTTGGGATTTCTCCGGGCTCCGTGATCCCAGTGCCATGCGAGACTTCATGACCGCATGTGACTACTGCCTCTTCGGTTGCTCTGACGATGGCCACAGCCTTGACGACGAGGGTTGTGGCCCAAGTCGCGAATGTTTCCACGTCGATCTGGGGGATCGCGACGAAGGCAACCACCTCGGTATGCTGGAGGATGACGATCCCCCTGAGCCTGCGTCTCGCGTTGACATCCCGTGGGAGCTAGCTGTGGTCCTAGTCCCTACGGGGGGTCAGGACACATAGCTCGAGCAAATCCGTGAGATGCAGGCCAAGTTCGACGAGGAAGCAGGACAACTTGTGCAGCTCCGACAAAACATCGAGCAGGAGAGGGCAGGCCAAGCACTCGCCGGAGAAGCGCGTCATCAGGCCCGGGACGTCCAACGCTGTATCGTTGACGATGCCCGGGCAAGGCTGCCCCCGGCCTCTAGCGGGGTTGGCCAGAATCTAGCTGCAGCGGCAATGCTACTCCGAGCAATGCCGGAGCCATCCACCACCGAGGGGCGGCGTATCCAGGGAGAACTCAAGAATCTCCTGGAGGATGTCGCGGTCCGACGGGCCAAAAGCTCTGCCTCCCGAAGGCAAGGGTGCCCCTCGGAGCATCACGCAATGACTTTCCGACTCGTGCGGGAGGCCTCGGTCCACACCGGGCGCACGCGGGATGGGACGCCTGCAGCTCTGGATCGCCTCAGCGACGAGCACCACCGCCGTGACCGTCGACCTCGCCTCGAAGAGAAGCTGCACCGAGGCTACCCCAGGCGTGGAGGACGCTACGACAGTGAGGAGGATCGAAGTCCCTCGCCCGAACCACCAGGTCCGTGAGCCTTCAGCCGGGCCATACGACGGGCGCCGTTCTTGGCCCGGTTCCGAGCCCCGACTACCATCACCAAGTACTCGGGGGAAACAAGGCCGGAGTTGTGGCTTGCGGACTACCGGCTGGCATGCCAGCTGGGAGGAACGTATGACGACAACCTCATCATCCACAACCTCCCTCTGTTCCTCTCCGACGCCGCCCGGGCCTGGCTGGAGCATCTGCCTCCAGCGCAGATCTCCAACTGGGACGACCTGGTCAAGGCCTTCGCTGGAAATTTCCAAGGTACGTACGTACGCCTTGGGAACTCCTGGGATCTCCGAAGCTGCCGCCAGCAGCCAGGGGAATCCCCGCGAGAGTATATCCCGCGGTTTTCGAAGCAGCACACCGAGTTGCCCAACATCACCGACTCAGGTGTCATCGGGGCGTTCCTCGCCGGCACCACTTGCCGAGACCCGGTGAGCAAACTAGGGCGCAAGACTCCCACCAAGGCGAGCGAATTGATGGACATCGCCACCAAGTTCGCCTCTGGTCAGGAGGCGGTCGAAGCCATCTTCCGGAAGGACAAGTAGCCTCAATGAAGACAGAAGGAAGACGTCCCCGAGGCGTCCGCCCAGCGTGGCACGAAGAAGAGGGCCAAGAAGAAGTCGCAAGCGAAGCGCGACGCCGCTGACGCAGATCTTGTCGCTGCTGCCGAGCACAGAAACCCACGGAAGCCTCCCAGAGGGGCCAACCTGTTCGACAAGATGCTCAAGGAGTCGTGACCCTACCACCAGGGTCTCGTCAAGCACAACCTTGAGGAATGCATCATGCTTCGGCGCTACTTCCATAAAGCCGGGTCCCCGGCGGGAGATGGCAAAGGCCAAGACAACAACAAGAAGGAGGGCGACAAGGCAGAGGAGTTCCCCGAGGTCCACGGCTGCTTCATGATCTACGGTGGGCAAGTGGCAAACGCCTTGGCTCGGCACCGCAAGCAGGAGCGCCGGGAGGTCTCCTCGGTGAAGATGGCGGTGCCAGTCTACCTAGACTGGTCCGACAAGCCCATCACCTTCGACCAAGGCGACCACCCCGACTGCGTGCCGAGCCCAGGAATGTACCCGCTCGTTGTCGACCCCGTCATCGGCAACGCCAGGCTCACCAAGGTTCTCATGGACGGAGGCAACAGCCTCAACATCATCTACGCCGAGACCCTCGGGCTCTTGGGGATCAATCTGTCCACGATTCAGGCCGGTGCGGCACCCTTTCATGGGATCGTCCTCGGAAAGCGCGTCCTGCCCCTTGGACAACTCGATTTGCCCGTCTGCTTTGGAACTCCCTCCAACATCCAAAAGGAAACCCTCACGTTCGAGGTGGTCAGGTTTCGAGGGACCTACCACGCGGTGTTGGGAAGGCCGTGCTACGCCAAGTTCATGGCCGTCCCCAACTACACGTACCTCAAGCTCAAGATGCCAGGCCCCAACGGAGTCATCACCGTCGGATCCACGTACCGAGGCCATCGCTGAGTCTGAGGCCCTCATCGCCGACCTAGAGTGCCTCTCCAAGGAGGTGCCTGATGCGAAGCGCCACGCTGGCAACTTCAAATCGGCTGAGGCGGTTAAGTCTGTCCCTCTCGACTCCAGCAATGACGCCGACAAGAAAGTCCAGATCAGCTCCGAGCTCGACCCCAAATAGGAAGCAGTGCTCGTCGACTTTCTCCGCGCAAACGCCAAAATTTTTGCGTGGAGTCCCTCGGACATGCCCGGCATACCGAGGGATGTCGCCGAGCACTCACTGGACATCCGAGCCGGTGCCCGACCCGTGAAGCAGCATCTACGTCGTTTCGACGAAGAAAAGCGTAGAGCCATAGGCGAGGAGATCCACAAGCTAATGGCCGCAGGGTTCATCAAAGAGGTATTCCATCCCGAATGGTTAGCTAACCCTGTGCTTGTGAAAAAGAAAGGTGGGAATAGAGGATGTGCGTCGACTACACGGAGTTGAATAAAGCATGTCCGAAGGTTCCCTACCTTCTGCCTCGCATCGATCAAATTGTGGACTCCACTGCTGGGTGCGAAACCCTCTCATTCCTTGATGCCTATTCAGGTTATCACCAAATCAAGATGAAAGAGTCCGACCAGCTCGCGACTTCTTTCATCACACCTTTTGGCATGTACTATTATACTACTATGCCATTTGGCTTGAGGAATGCAGGTGCGACATACCAAAGGTGCATGAACCACATGTTCGGAGAGCACATCGGCTGAACGGTCGAGGCTTACGTCGATGACATCGTTGTCAAGACAAGGAAAGCCTCCGACCTCCTCTCTGACCTTGAAACGACATTCAAGTGTCTGAGAGCGAAAGGCGTGAAACTCAATCCCGAGAAGTGTGTCTTCGGAATCCCCTGAGGCATGCTCCTGGGGTTCATCGTGTCCGAGCGGGGCATCGAGGCCAACCCGGAGAAAATCGCGGCCATCACCAACATGGGATCGATCAAAGATTTGAAAGGAGTACAGAGGGTCATGTGATGCCTTGCGGCTCTGAGCCGCTTCATCTCGCGCCTTGGCGAGAGAGGGCTACCCTTGTACTGCCTCTTAAGGAAGGCCGAGCGCTTCACTTGGACCCTCGAGGCCGAAGAAGCCCTCAGAAACCTTAAGGCACTCCTTACCAATGCGCCCATCTTGGTGCCCCCGCTGCGGGAGAAGCCCTCTTAATCTACGTAGCCGCAACCACTCAGGTGGTCAGTGCCGCGATCATAGTCGAGAGACGAGAAGAAGGGCATGCACTGCTCGTCCAGAGGTCGGTCTACTTCATCAGCGAAGTGCTATCCGAGACCAAGATCCGCTACCCGCAAATTCAGAAGCTATTGTACGCGGTAATTCTGACGCGGTGAAAGTTGCGACACTACTTTGAGTCTCATCCGGTGACTATGGTGTCATCCTTCCCCCTGGGAGAGATCATCTAGTGCCGAGAGGCCTCGGGTAGGATAGCAAAGTGGGCAGTGGAGCTCATGGGCGAAACACTCTCCTTCGTCCCTCGGAAGGCCATAAAATCTCAAGTCTTGGCAGACTTTCTGGCTGAATGGGTCGACACCCAATTGCCAACAGCTCCGATCCAGGACGAACTTTGGACCATGTACTTCGACGGGTCGCTCATGAAAACCAGAGCAGGCGCTGGCTTGCTCTTCGTTTCACCCCTCGGAAAACATGTGCGCTACGTGATACGCTTCCAACAACGTGGCCGAGTACGAGGCTTTGGTCAACGGGCTGCGCATCGCCGCTGAGCTAGGGGTTCGGCGCCTCGACACTCGTGGCGACTCACAGCTTGTCATTGACCAAGTCATGAAGAACTCCCACTGCCGCTACCGGAAGATGGAGGCCTACTGTGACGAAGTTCGGCGCCTAGAAGACAATTCTACGGGCTGGAGCTCAACCATATCGCTCGACGGTACAACGAGACTACGGATGAGATGGCGAAAATAGCCTCGGGGCGGACGATGGTTCCCCCGGACGTCTTCTCTAGGGACATACATCAACCCTCCGTCAAGATCGACGACGCGCCCGAGCCCGAGGAGACCTCGGCCCAGCTCGAGGTATCCATGGCCCCCGAGGGAGAGGCCCTGCGCGTCGAGGGAGAGTGGAATGGGGTCACGTCAAACCCGAACTGGCAGACCCCGTACTTGAAATATCTCCTCTGAGGAGAGCTGCCCCTCGACAAGGCCGAAGCCCGGCGACTGGCGCGGCGTGCCAAGTCGTTCGTTTTACTGGGTGATGAAAAGGAGCTCTACCACCGCAGCCCCTTAGGCATTCTCCAACGATGCATATCCGTCGCCGAAGGACAAGAGCTGTTGCAAGAGATACACTCGGGGGCTTGCGGTCACCATGCAGCACCTCGAGCCCTCGTGGGGAACGCCTTTCGACAAGGTTTCTACTAGCCGATCGCGGTGGCCGACGTCACTAGGATTGTACGCTCCTGCCAAGGGTGTCAATTCTATGCAAGACAGACGCACCTGCCCACTTAGGCCCTGCAGACAATACCCATCACCTGGTCGTTTGCCGTGTGGGGTCTGGACCTTGTCGGTCCCTTGCAGAAGGCACCCGGGGGCTTCTCGCACCTGCTGGTCGCCATCGACAAATTCTCCAAGTGGATCGAGGTCCGACCCTTAACCAGCATCAGGTCAGAGCAGGCGGTGGCGTTGTTCACAAACATCATCCATCGCTTTGGGGTCCCGAACTCCATCATCACCGACAATGACACACAGTTCACTGGGAAGAAGTTCCTGGACTTCTGCGAGGACCACCACATCTGTGTGGATTGGGCCGCCGTAGCTCACCCCATGACGAATGGGCAGGTGGAGCGTGCCAACGGTATGATTTTGCAGGGACTTAAACCAAGGATCTACAACGACCTCAACGAGTTTGGCAAGCAGTGGATGAAAGAGCTACCCTCGGTGGTCTGGAGTCTGAGGACGATGCCAAGCCGAGCCACAGGTTTCTCGCCATTCTTTCTAGTCTATGGGGCCGAGGCCGTCCTACCCACGGACTTAGAATACGGTTCCCCGAGGACAAAGGCGTACGACGACCGAAGCAACCAGACCAGCCGAGAAGATTCACTAGACCAGCTCGAAGAGGCTCGGGACATGGCCTTACTACACTCGGCGCGGTATCAGCAGTCTCTGCGACGCTACCACGCCCGAATGGTTCGGCCCCGAGGCTTCCAGGTGGGAGACTTGGTACTTCGGCTGCGGCAAGACGCCCGAGGACGCCACAAGCTCACTCCTCCCTGGGAAGGGCCATTCATCATCGCCAAGATTTTGAAGCCCGGGACATACAAGCTGGCCAACGATCAAGGCGAGGTCTACAGCAACGGTTGGAACATCCAACAGCTACGTCGCTTCTACACTTAAAATGTTTCAAGTCGTTCATGTACCTCGTTTTTCTTTACATACGTAAATAAAGTCTAACCGTCAAGGAAGGATCAGCCTTGCTTCGGCAAAGCCCGACCCTCCCTCGGGGGCTAGAAGGGGGGAACCCCCTCTGCGTCAAAATTTTCCTCGAAAAAGTTTTCTACCAAGAAAGGTTTTCTACCAAAACGACTTTCGTGCTTTCCGACTATATCGATAACGGAATCCTGCAAACGAGTGAGAGTGCACGTAAGCGGCAAGGCCGACCGAGCCAAGGGACTCCTACGCCTCCGGGATACGAATACCTCACTCGTTACCTTCCGCGAAAAGTAACTCTCGCTCGGATAAGCGATTCTGCTACCGACGAACAAGTCCCGATACTCGAAACGAGAGGAAAGGAAACACAACTTTATAACACGACAATAAGATGTTTAAGCCTCAGCGACCGCGAAAAACATACGCATACTCCAAGCAAACTGTTCCGGCAGGATGAGACATTGACAGGGCCACCCTCGGCGTCGTCTCCACCCTCAGCAAGATCTGGCCCGGCCCCAGACGGCGACGCGAGCGGAAGGATCTCCACCTCAAAGGAGGATGCCAGCACCGCGCTTGGGCCTGCCACGGCCGCGTCAAGCCTCTGGACCTCGGCTAAGGCAGCCTCATCTTCATTGGGTAGGCAGTACCCCTCGCTGACCCGCTCCACATCCACGTCGTAGTGGGAAGCGAGCACGGCGAAGGCCCGCCTAACGCCGTGGTGCAGCGCCCCGCGGAGTCTGCTGCGCATATGGCCGCCCAAGGCCCGCAGGTGACTCTGGGGGGAGCTACATGAGGGGACGTCGTCGAGGCCAAAGGCCCGGCAAAAGTCCGAGATGGCCTCAGACATAGCCACGCGGTCGGCCTCCTTCTGCTTGACCGCCTGGGCAAGCGCCTTGACGGACTCATTAAGAGCCGTCTCGAACTCTGCAGAAAGCCGAACAAAATTCTTCAGACACGAGTTGAAGAATGAAGCTGAATCGAAGTCACAAAGCGGTCGAAACGTACCTTTGGCCCGGGCACGCTGCTGCGAAGCCACGGCTTGGGCGGACTGGGCAGATCCGACGGCCATGGCCAGGTCCTCCGTAAGGGTCCCAACTCGAGTAGACGCCTCGGCTAGCCGCTCCGTAGCCTCAGCCAGTTGACCCCTAAGGGCCTCAGCCCGGCCCATGGCCTCGGTAGCTTGGCTCCGAGATTGGTCCCGCTCGCCGATGACCTGGCCAAGCTCCAGCTGCCGCCGCTGCAGCTCCGCCCGTGCCGACGTCGCCTCTGCCCACGCCGCCGCTGCCTCCGACTTCATCTCATCATGGAGCAGCTGAAGGTTCGCCACCTCGGTACTCCGTTGGGCGAGGCGTTCATTAGCCTCGGCAAGCGCGGCCTTCTGGGACCACAGCGAACCCTAGACGCCGCTCTCACGGCGGATGAACAGCGACTTGGCGGTGTTCATATCCGCAAGTTCCTGAGGAAGGAAAGCAGGGTATTACAAAGAATGCCCTGGTCACGCAAGGTGTACGCCCAAATCCTTACCTAGAAGACCCTGGGAACGTCCCTGGAAAGGACCTCCATGGTCAACCGAAGCGCCCTCATCGCCGCCTCGGCATGCTCACGGAGCTCATTCCGAGACTGCTCCTCCCGCTCATCGTTGAGGAAAAGGAGGAGCTCCGAGGCGTCGCGGCTCCAGAACCGGAGCGGCTGCCCGCGCCACTCATTGGGGTTGCGCTGCGCGGGGATAAGGCTGCTGCTCCCCAAGACGGGCCTCGGTTCTGCACGCCCCTCCACTAAGGCATCGGGTCCCCCTGCAGTCGACGCGTCGAACACCATCGCCGTCGACGTATTGGGCCTCCCCTCGGCTAAGGTGGCGGGCCTCCGATCACCGGCCTCGACGACGGCGACCGCTCTCTCCTCGTGGCCGAGAACGGGGAGGTTGGGGACGACCACGAGCGGTGGCACCTCAACCATCCCGATGTCGGAAGCGACGGGCGGCTCCACGGGCGAATCAGCGATGGCCCCGGCGGGAGTCGATGCCGGCGCCGGCAACAGGTCAGGCGGGCTTGGGGCCATGGCCGCGTCAGCGGTCTCCCCCGGCACGACGGTCGCCCCGACAGAGGGGTCAGCTTGGGAAGCTTGCCCCATGGCAAGTCACGCCGCCTGGGCCCCCCACTCAAGGGCGCCTTGCGCGGAGGCCAGCCAACCGACATGGCGCGCCGCGCCACCAGCTGCAGAAGCCGGTTCCGTCTTGAGGGCCTTCCTGGGGGCCAGACCGGCCAAGCCCTGCCTCCGCTTGCTGAAAGAAAGAGCAAGATCAAGACACACAGAGAAAAAACCAAAACAGAGGTATCTTCGGATACTTACTCGCTCCAGACCAAGGCCAATCATGCCTGCGGGGAGGCCCCTCGGGCCTCGGTCCCCGCAGGCGCTGCCGAGGGTTGCCCCGCTGCCGACTCCGGTGCCGCCTCTGCCTCGGGCGCCCGAGGCGCCGAAGGGGCGGCCTGCCCAGGCGTCGTCATGACGGCCGGAGGACCAACTTCTTGTGCACCCGGCACGGGCGCCTGCTCTTGGGGGACAGGCGGATCGGCCTGACTCCCCGGAGTCACCTCAATTACCTCGGCCAAGGGGTCAAGTACCCCCTCCGCCTGCCTCCGCTCCTCGGACCGGGACCTTGATGTCCCGGCCTCAGGTACTGATGGTGCCAGCCCACTTGGAGGCTGGCTCGGCGACCCCTGGCCCAGCCTCAGATTCGGGCTGAGGCCAAGACGGGCCACCATGTTGTCATCCTCGTCATCATCATCATCATCATCATCGTCGTCGCCATCGTCAGGAGTCTCCGGCGACGGCTCCCTCGGGAGCCCGTCCCTCTCCTGCCTCCGACGACGCTTCTCCAAGGCTTCCCGAGCGCGCATCCGCTCGCGGGCCCGGGCATTTTCCGCGTCCTTCTTCTCCTTTTTCTTCTCCGCGGCGACCCTCCGCGTGGCTCGGCCCACCGCATCCTCCGGGACCGGTGGCAGGGAGGGTTTATAAAACCTCAACCCCTGGGGACGAACAAAAACCCCAACAGTAAGAATCAAAGGCAACTCAGTGCAAAACAGAAGAAGGATCGGACACTTACAAGGGAAACGTACCCATGGTCGGGACACATCGTGGGCTGGGTAAGGGCGCCAGCATCCAGCCTCCCTACCGTACCCGCTACCCGCCTGCGGAGGTCATCAGCGGAGAGGGAGGCCGAAGACATCTGCGAGCCCTCCAAATCGACCCCTGGCTTCATCTCCGAAAGCGGCAACCGCCGCTCCGCCAAAGGAAGCACCCTCCAGCGATGGATAGCGGCGACGACCCCCGCAGCGGTAAGGCCCCCATCTCGTAACTTCTGCAAGGCCTGCAGAATAGGCTGGAGCATCTCCTGTTTCTCGCGCGTGGCCCCCCAGCGCCAGTTACTGCCGGCGGCGGTCACCACTCGTTGAGAAAACGACGGAAGCCTCCCGTCGTCGTTCCGGAGATAAAACCACCGGCGCTGCCACGCCTTGTTCGAAGACACAAGGGTGGCGGGGATGTACTGCTGCGCGCGCCCCCCTTCCTCAACTGGAGGGTGCAGCCACCGGCCCGTACCGCCATACGGACCTTCTTTGCCTCCGTCGTCGAGGCAAAGAGCTCCGTGGAGAAGAGATGAGTCCATAGATCCCAGTAGGGGTCAATCCCCAAAAAACCCTCGCAAACCGCCGTGAAGATGGCCGTTTGCGCAATAGAGTTTGGGTTGAAGTGGTGCAGCTCCACCCCGTAGTAGTGCAGAAGCGCCCGCATGAAGCGACTCGCAGGCACTCCAAACCCCCGCTCATGGAAGGGGATAAAGCTGACCACGTACCCCCGGCGGTGGAGTCGGGTCGGCCTCGCTCGGGGCCATCCGCTCCAGCTGTGGCCCACCGGAGAGGGGACGGAGCAAACCATCAGCAACAAGGGCCTCCAGTTCCTCCACGACGACGGTGGAGGAAGGCCATGGGTCGCGCGGCGGAACGACGGTCACCTTGTCAGCCATCACCGAACGAAGGTGGTGGAGGCAGAAGGGATGAGGTGCGCGGTTTTCTTTTCCCTGGCTATTCTCATAGGTTGTGGAAACCAAAGCAGAAGGCGAGCGCAAATGGCAGGGTAAAGAACCACCACCGACCCCTCTTCTGGGTATATAAAGGCCCAGGCAAGATCTATTCAAAACTTCACCCAAACTCGCCGCGAAATTCAAACTCGAAGGTGAAACGCCCGTTCCTCGAACGACTCGAGCACGCGCAACGGCCGCCTCGCGAATCGCCCGTCCCGTCGCATTAACTCCTCGGTAGGGCAAGCGACACCTTTGGCAGGCGAAGTGGGCATCGTTTCACCTCCGCCATGATGACCGCGTCAAAAAAGGTGCGCCACACCATTTAAATTCATATCCTTTTCCTCTTCCTCTTTCTCTCTCTTGCTACAGGGACCGGGAAAGGGGATATTTTGAAAGGGATCCTTCTCAGCGAAGGAAACGGGCCCCCGAGCCCTCCTACTGATCAAGGGTTCGAAGGCTGGCCCCTCGGAAGGGTTCGACAGCCGCCCCAGAGCACGCAGAGTCAGGGATGACCCTGGGTACGTCCGTTACATGGCCGAGGCTCGGGCTACGCTCCTGAGGTACCCTAGGACATTTCCGAGACCAGGGGAACGATTTTGTAACGGAATCCCACCGGAGGGAGGCATCGAGCCCTCGGACCCTATCGAATGGGACCGGGTCCGACAAATCACCTGCAGGTACTTTTGGAGCGCGCCTCTGGGCCACTAGCCGACCCTTATCGAACGGGGAACGGGCGTCCACTCGGATCACCCATTAGCAACTCACTGGAAAAACCATGTTCGGCGCCCCCCGAGGGCAACATGGTGCTTTCCCCCCTCCCTCCTTGCGGAAAGGCGACGAAGGGGCGTATAATAATAGTCGAGACAGTCCTTGATCATCCTCTTGCTCCGTGCAGAGGCTCGGGGGCTGCTCTCGCAACCCGGCTACGGCCAAACTGTTGACAGCGTCAACAAACCAGCCTAAAAACTCGGAACCTGACCATGCGCCCGGGCTACGGCCAGACCGCATGAGGGAACAACCAGGCCGGCGAGGCATCACGAAAAGCATTAAGACCTCAGAGGAGTCAAACCACTCCTCCGAGGCCTCGGGGGCTACACCCGGCAGGTGCGCTCACGCGCACCCACTAGAATAAAGTATAACCAAGAAAGGTCGGTCCCCTCACAAAAAATGCGGTGAAGCCTCCAAGCGAGTACCAACACTCCCTTCGAGGCTCGGGGGCTACTGTCGGGTACCGTAATTAGGGGTACCCCCAACACTCCTAAACACGGATGGTAACCACCCTCGGCACAAACCGCAAAGACTGATGGGCATGGTTCAGGTCAAGGCCTCGTCTACCAAGGGACGCAATCTCGCCTCGCCCGAGCATGGCCTCGGGCGGGAACAGTAGTCCCGGACAAATTCACGCCTTGCCCGAGGGCCTCCTCAGGCGGTGGGCGCACCCTCGACTCGCCCGAAGCCCAGCTCGGGCAGGCTTCGTTGTGAAGCAACCTTGGCCAAATCGCCTCACCAACCGACCGTATCGCATGCACATTTAATGCGGGGATCGCCTGAAACCTTATCCTGACACGCGCGCCTCAGTCGGCAAGGTCGAAGTGACTGCAGTCACTTTGCCCTTTCACTGACCGACCTGACAGGAAAACAGCGCCGCTCGCCCCGCTCCGACTGATGTGCCACCCACCGGGGTAAGACTGACAACAGCCGAGTTCAGCCTCGGGCGCAACAGGAAACTCCGCCTCGCCCGACCTTAGGCCTCGGCCTCGGGAGGAGGTCTCCACCTCGCCCAACCCCGGGACTCGGCCTCAGCCTCGGCCTCGGGAGGAATTGCGTCCTCGCCCGACCCCGGCCTCGGCCTTAGGAGATGTCTCCGCCTCACCCGACCTTGGGCTTGGAGCAACCGTGCCACAAGGGATAGATCATTACCCTACCCATGGCTAGCTCAGGCTACGAGGGAACAAGACCGGCGTCCCATCTGGCTCACCCCGGTAATAGGTAATGATGGTTCACCGCGTGCGTCCATGACGTCGGTGGTTCTCAGCCCCCTACGGAAGCAAGGAGACGTCAGCAGGATCCTAGCCGCACCGCCAGCTGTGCTTCTACAGGGCTCAGGCACTTCTCCGACAGCCACGTTATCACGTACACAGGGCTCAGGCACTTCTCCGACGGCCACGTTATCACGTACACAGGGCTCAAGCACTTCTCCGACAGCCACGTTGGCATGTACACAGGGCTCAGGCACTTCTCTGCCAGACATGTTAGCGCGTAGCTACACCTCCCCATTGTACATCTGGACCCTCTCCTCGCATCTATAAAAGGGATGTCCAGGGCCTTCCTGCGGGGGGGGGGGGGGGGGTCACGCGGGGACGAGCAAACGAACAGGCTCTCTCTCGCGCGCGACGCTTGTAACCCCTACTACGAGCATCCCCCGGTGCGAGATAATACATTCCCCCTTGTGTTCCATCTTGCGCCAACCCATCTGGGCAGGGGCACACAGCGATAAAATTCACTGGTCGGCTCGGTTGAGGGTCCCCCGGGTCTGAAACACCGACAAATCTGTTCTACTTTTGTGACTGTTGTAATGAAACTAAACTAGCTATTGAGATCGGTAATTTTGTTGACTGAAAAAGAAAGAATGATAGATAGTTATGTTCTGAATTGAAGCTAAATCTTTGAAAACTTTGCTACCTTTACTTTAAATTGGAGGATGGCTCTACTATTTTTGGTGTATCCTTGTCATTTGACAGTACCATCTCACATCCACTTTGTTCACTTGTACAAGCAGGTACTGTTGTGTCGTGTTGCAATCCTCATCAAAATTCAAAAAAACATCAATCTGATCGGTGAGCTTCTACAATTACTCTTTTATAAGTTGTAGTATATATTAGTATAATGACCGGTCGAGCGACCGGTTATGTAAGAAGTGGAATCAGACATATGCATCGCTCACTGTACCACCTTTTCTCATGTAAGTATAATTCTATTTTGCTCACAAGGTTTACTTGTCACTTGAAACTAGCACAGGCCCAAGGAATACATGTCCCGGTGCCCCCCACCTCCCGTACATTATCCTTGGTCTTCACCTCCACCTACACCTACATCTCCACCTACTGAACATCAGGTATGAAAATTCATCATCATTTACTTGTTGTTAGTTATATTATGATGTAACTCAGCAAATATCATTTGTACATGTATACTAGACCCCTCCAGCTACCTTGCCGACGCATGAACGAGAAGACGGGTTAGACTTTGTCGAAGCCCTCTTCGCTAGTGGAGGTATCAACCATCACTCGTCACTGTACCCCGATGGTGATCAGCAATCGTGAGCTTCCATGTTATGTGTTGTGATACTTGACACTTTTATTATGACTATGTATGAGATATTGTCTCTTATTGTGACTATGGATGAGACTTTTGTTATGTAATTGATAAGACTATGAATTTAAGTATTGTTATGTGATTGTGTGTGAGATGTTTTATGTGAAAATATGTTGTGGTATATAGTTGTTGATATATTTGTTATGTTGTGGAATGTGGTGTAAAATAAAAATAAACAATATTTGTAATGTTGGTCAAATTAACTTCCTAGAGGCCAACTGGGTCGTAGGAAGTTAGCCAGCTAACTTCCTATGGGATACAGTAAAGTCGTAGGAAGATAGCTAGCTAACTTCCTATGGGCTACAGTAAGCCGTAGGAAGTTAGTCAGCTGACGGCGCTGACATCGTGAACCTACTAACTTCCGAGAGGCTCCGCTGGCTGTAGGAAGTTAGCTAACTTCCTAGAGGGCTCTAGGAAGTTAAGCTAACTTCCGACAAAAAAATTCGAGAGCCAAACTTCCGATGGGATGACTTTACTTCCGAGGGTTTAGCTAACTTCCTAGTGTTTAGGGCTAACTTCCTAGAGTTTAGGCTCTAGAAAGTTCACTATTTTGGTGCCATGTCGTGCCGGCGCTAGTGACTAACCAGCGGCCCAGACACTACACTATAGTGCCTATAATCGTGTTGTGCCGGCACTATACGACACTAACACCTAATAGTGCCCGTGCGAGTCCAGGCACTATTTCATTTTAAAAGCTCAAAAAATATAGGAGATCTTTAAGATTATATATATAATTTTAAAACTTGAATATTTATATCATTATAAAGTGAATTCATTATGTTTAAAATCATAACAAATAACAATTTACAATCACGTACACATATCACGATCACATCTATAAACCACCGGTTGGTCTAAGTCGTACCTAACCATACTGGTCACTTAATCGTGTCGTGCTCGTGCCAGCCCATCGTGCTGCGGTGGTGGCCCAAGCACGAAACTAGACTCGTATCGTGCCGGCACTGACACTATATAAATCGTGCCCATGTCATACCAAAGCACTACGAACTGTGTCGTGCTTAGTGTCAGCCTATTTAACATGACCCATTTAGCCATCCATAGGTACAATCCCAGCTCGACCTTGAGCACCAGCTGGTGCATGTGCTCACGCGCCATGCATGCTCAAGAAGCAACGACGCGTGCATTTTGGATGTAGAGAAATTGAAGGGCAGAACTTAGGCTCCGTTTGATTCCTTAGTACAGGAACTAAAGGTTAGTTGGGAGATTAAAGTTTAGTCCCTAACTTGTTTGGTTCTAAAGACTAAGACTCCGCTTAGTTTTGGGTGACTAAAATTTAATCAATTTTAGTCCCTAAAGAAAGCAAACATGGTGAGTAAAGTGGGGTGACTAAAAGAGACTAAAATAGCATTTTTACCTTATTTTTCTCTCCACTTTTTTTCATCAAACACCCACTAATTAATAGGAGTAATATAGTTATTATTCTCAACAATTAATGCTCTTTAGTCTGATTTAGTCACTAGAACCAAACAAGGTACTTTAGTGACTAAACTTTAGTCACTAAAATTTAATCTAGTGACTAAAGTAACCAAGCAGGGCCTAAAAGTATTCAAAACGCATTAAATCAATCATAAGAGGACCAAAATACCCCTTAAAATTGTCCTGCTATTAGTGCAACTGAAATAAAGGATGGGCAAAACGTGAAATTTATATGGTTTGGTCCCTTCTAGTCACCCCTTAAGGGACTAGAGACTAAAATAATTTAATCCCTGTTTTAGTTCTACCGTTTAGCAATTTAAAGACTAAATAGAACTATAATGGATCTTAGTCCCTCAAACCAAACGGGGCCTTCAACATTTACATGTTATTTTGTCCAAGGAGCAACATCGTACAATTAACCATGCATGTAGAAGAGGGCAAAACTTAAACGTGCGGCTGGTCTTTCGTCACTTAACTTCTCTAGTATTAGCAGACTAGATTAGGGCATGTTTATTCAGCTTATAATCTGTACATAGTACATAATGTAGATGGAAATACTATCGGAAACAACTTCTTTGTTGAGTACTTGAATCACTCGGCAAAGCCTGAAAAATATTCGGCGAAGGCTTTGCCGAGTGTGACACTTGGCAAAGAAAGCTCGACGAACTGTATATCGACAACGGCTTCTTTGTCGAGTACTTTTTATCGGTTTGCCGAGTGTCACCGGTACTCGGCAAAGAAAAGTCGTTGCCACGGCGCCAGCTAACGGCGACGAAGCCTTTGCCGAGTGCCCACAGAGCGACACTCAGCAATGGCTCACTCTTTGCTGAGTGTCCACTGTACTGACACTCGGCAAATAAGCACCCCATGGGCCATTTTACCAGGTCCTTTGTGAGCGTATTAGGTGGCACTCGACAAAGGTTGCTTCTTTGCCGAGTGCCAAGGCCACAACACTCAACAAAGAGGCTTTACTGGTGTCCAGGTGTGCCTTCTTTGCCGAGTGCTATGCCCTTGACACTCGACAAAGTGACTAGAATACCCCTTTTTATTTATTTTTACTATTCCATCCATCCAAACAAAAGATATATCACATAATAATCACATATACATCACAGAATCATCACATACTTCAAACACATGATAGGACGTAACTTGTGCTAAATAACATGAATATCATTTTTGCATTCACCATTTTTCATTTTTCGAGTGAGTTGCAGTTCCAATATGAATCATCCAAAGAAATTCAATTAAATAAACTAAATCAAATAGCTATAGCAAACACTTTGATAATTATGTCAAAATTGAACATGTAGGTCTACATACTGTAGGAACACACCACAAAAAGCTTGGTGGAAAAAAGAAAAAAAATGTAAATATACTTTACCGAGTGTCAAGACACTCGGCAAAGTATACTATGCCGATAGCCAACAGGTAGTACTCGGCAAAGAAGCTTATTTGCCGAGTGTCAACGTCTGGCGCTCGGTACATTTAACAGCCGTCACGTAAAGACGACTGTTGACGACCTTTTGCCGAGCGTCACTTTCCATCGAGAGTTTGGCACTCGCAAAAGGATCTTTGCCGAGTGTCTTTAGATGCCGAGTGTCCCACGCTTGGTAAAGGATGTCACTGCCAAGAGTGTGAGGCCGCCGAGTGTAGCACTCGACAAGGTATTCTTTACCGAGTGCCCGACAAATTGCACTCGGCAAAGCGCCAAGCACTCGACAAAGAGCCCGATTCCGGTAGTGAAACAAACAGTCAGATTATTAGACTAGATTATATAAGAATCTCTGGCATGATCACACCTTTTACTTATTATTTGATAGTTTGAACTGTTCACTTAATTTTGACAAAAAAATATTAATATTTAGAATATAATTCTCTACCAAAAAAATACTACATCTATGCGGCAGCAGATAGTGCTAATCCCTAGGCCCAAATGGCGAATATGTCCTTATTTTACAGGAGTTATTGTCATGTGTGGTTGGTTTCACGATCCACATGTTTCTTCACAATAAGTTAGGGCCCTTAAATAATTTTAGTTCAAAAGTGAATAAGAATAAAGTTCAATCCTAATTCGATTCGATCCTTAAATTTTATAGTGTAAAATCTTTCACGCTTTGCAAGACATAGGAAGTATCGATTAACTTAGACATCAAATTATGCACGAATGGCTTCCCGTTTTATATGGCATACAATGTACGATATTGTATGGGCTCTGTATACAACACTTACAACATCACCTGAAATTTTCATTCATATTTGCTAATGTTTGGCTTATGTCTTGTTGCTTTTCTATTGTTGTTATTTTTTATTTTATTTGCTTTCTTATCCATAGATTTTATTATTACATGTTGCTGGTAATATAAAGGGTGTGCCTTAAATACGATCAAGTCTTTCTTAGTCACTGATACAATTGAATGTATGGGTTAGATAGAAGAGAGTTTGCACGACAACGAACATGTGATTGTACCTATAGAATTATACTATTCATGGACACATTTAAAATATATATAACTCTCGAGTAAACAAGACTATAGATGAAAAGCTAACAACGAGTCTTCACATTGATAATAATGGAAAACAAACATGCCCATAAGAACATCCATACATAGCATCTGCCACCATAGCCATTTTTCTACTAATGGTATCCAAAGACCTTTCGAATCTGTCTCTAATTTAGCATGTCGCTTGTTGTGTCCCACATGCCCATAAGAACATCCCTAATGCCTCACATGACTCCACCTCTTGTGTTGACCTTAACCCGTGATACCTCACTAAAGTATCATGCAATTCTATAAAAGAATCTGGAGTCATACGAAAATTGTCATGACACTTCGTGAAGTCCCTCATATTAAGTTCCACCCATTGCCGTCCTGTCACGTGCGGCAATGGAGTAGGAAGATTGATCATAGGAGCAAGAGTATACGAACGAGAAGCGAAAGCAGCTAGAACCGCCGCTGCACCAGCTTGCTGGAATATGTTGGAGCTTTCATCACTTGCTGTGTCGCTATGGCTGGAGTCTTCTGCACTACTCATCTCAGAGTTGCATACATTTAACAGAAATGCAATACTCATCTCCAATTTGATTATAAATCATTCAAAACATAAATGCAATACTTAACTTGTATGTTATAAAACTAAACTGCACTAGCACATAAATAAAACTGAACTGCAATATGTCCGCAAACATCAAAGTGACCCAGAGTTATTACAACACACACATTCAAAACTAGACTGGAAAACTTAACAGTGTACGTCAAAGCATTATTACAAGACACACAGACAAGCTACTTAGAAATATGATTCCATTGGAACCTAATCCAATGGAGGCATCCCTCTTTAGTATTCAAATGAAGGAAAAACCTCCTATCTATATCGTTTTTGCATAGAATATTTGCCATGTTGGCCATCGCACGCTCGATGTGCTAGCTATGGTGGACGTCGTGCTAGCTATGATGGCGGCTGTCGCGCGCTAGCTTTGGTGGCTACCGCCGGTCTGCCCCTTCGCCAGCCTGCAGTACATATGTAGTTCAAGCTAGACTTTTCTGTCATCGACGCTGCCTCAAAATGGACCCAGTGGATGCCATCGTAGCGCGTCTCAAGGCCCGTACACTAGCGGAGCGGCTGGCAACGGCGCGGCTCATGCATCGCCGCCACCTTGAGCTCCGGCGCCAGTCAAGGCACAATCATCAAGACGTCGTATGCCGTATTTTCATGTGCACCTACAGAGTTCTCTCGAAGCGTCGTCGTCAACTTGTCGCCGCCGTGGGCCCATCTACTCACCACGATGATGTGGGCTCCTCGACTTCGACAACTACATGTGAGGTTGTCTCTGCGCCCGTGCATGTGGAGCCGTGTAACGCCCCGAATTTTGCAGTTGAATTTTTTTTCTTTTCTTTACTCGCCAAAATTCGGGCGTTACCTTTTCTTTTCTTTTTCCCCTCGCTCAACCTTGATCTTTTCCAAAGTTAGCGGGATTCGGTTTGGAATTCCCGTGTAAAGAAAAACCCTAAATTGTTTTATGTTGTTTGATGCACCATGCCGAGCTATGCATTCTTTGATTGTTTGAAAGTGCAAATGCATTCATGTAGGAAGATCGGATTTCGAAAAGGAGATAATCTTTTTCTTTTTTTTCTTTCTTTCTCTCTCCCTCTTCCCCTTTCTCTCTCCCGCGCCGTGGGCCCCTGGCCGGCCCAGCCGCCCCCTTCGCGCCCCCTCTTGGGCCTTGGTAGGCCCAACCGCCCCCCACCCCCTCCCTTTTTCCCCAATTCCCTCTCTCTCTCCCTCCCCTCCCTCTCATTTTCTCCATCCCCACCCTAGCCGCCGCCGCCCCCTACCCCCTGCCCTAGCCGCCGTCCCCTGCAGCCGGCCCAACCGCCGCCCTCGGCCGCCCGTCTCCGGTGAGCCCCCTCTCTCCCTCCCCCTCCCCTCTCCCCTCCTCCCCCCCTCCCCGTCCGGCCATGGCCCGGCCGCCCCTGGCCGCGCCGCCCTGGCCCCAGCCCCGCCCGGCCAGCCCCCAGCCCCGCCCGGCCGCGCCCCAGCCGGCCGCTGGCCGCGCCCGGCCGCCCCCAGCCCGCCCGCCTGGCCGCGCGCCTGGCCCCGGCCGCGCCTGGCCGCCCGCCTGGCCGCGCCCAGCCAGCCCCGGCCGCCCCTGGCCAGCCGCTGGCCGCGCCCTGGCAGCCGCCCGGCCGCGCCCCCGCCCCTGCGTGCTCGGCCGCCCAGCCGGCCGGTTCAACCGCCCCCGGGCCGGTTCAACCGCCCCGGCTCAGCCGCCCCCCCCCGCGCTCGGCCGCCCCTGCTCGGCCGCCCTGCCCCCGGCCGGTTCAACCGCCCCTAGGGCCGGTTCAACCGCCCCCCCTGTTTTTTTATTTTTTATTTATTTTATTTTATTTTATTTTACTTTCTGTGATCATAGTTATTTTATTTTAGGTAGGCTAATCATTGCTCATGTTATTGAAATAGGAAGCTTAATTTAGAATTTCGTTGCGCTAGTTGATTCATTTAGTTAATTGTTTATCTCGTTCAATGTTGATCAACTTAAAATGACTAGGTTTCCATTAGTGTATATAACAGAATTCTTTTGTTAAGAACCAGTTGTAACTAATCATTAGTGCATAAACTTTAACCCCCCCGCGAGACCCTTTCCCCGTTTCTTTCTAACCATAACAAATGCGATATCGAATGTCATACTTGATGCATATTCGCTTTACTTGTTCCCTTGTATGGTGTACTGTTCTTTTGTATTAAATATGTGGATGTATGTATGTTTGCGCTCGCATAGAGAACGATCCGGTCGAAGAGCCCGAGGAATTCGCAGGAGAAGCCCCTGAGCAGCAGTCGGTTGGTGGAGGCAAGTGTCCTTTGACCTATTTCTGTCCTATTCATTCTTTAATTCACCTCCCGCATTACACATTTATACCTAAGGATTGACTAGTTTTTGTTATCCATGTCCTTGTTTACCTATTTGGGTCGGATTATTACTGCTTAGTCTGATGCTATTGCTCAACTCTAATCAACGAACATGATGTGATTATCTATGATACGCTGTTTTCCCCCTTCTTATTTATGATTATATTTGTGACCTTCAAGGGGACTCGAGCGGTTTCTCGAGTGCCTCTCCGTAAGGACCTGTTCAATGGATGACCGCCCGGGAAAACAGTGCAACCATGAGGGTGGAATGGGACGCCCTTAGCTGAATAATTAGAGGAACCGGGGTGTAGTTCGCTTAGCCGTCGTGCCGTCAATGGGGCTCGGTGTATGCGGCTCGCTCTGCCAAGGTTGATTTGTCCCTTGGGGAGGAGTGCGGTACATTTAGGAAACCTAACGGGTGGCTACAGCCCCGGGGAATCTTTGTAAAGGCTACGTAGTGAGACCCTGCCTATTCACCTTGGTAGTGTTTAAGGGTTTGATCAGCCTGAGGCAAGAGGGAATCACGGCTTGTGGGTAAAGTGCGTAACCTCTGCAGAGTGTTATGAAACTGATATATCAGCCGTGCTCACGGTTACGAGCGGCCAAGGGAGCTCCAGAGATTAGTGATACTTGATCAGAGATACTTTGGTACAGGTGGCAATGAGATTGATGGTTCTGATTATGATTATGGTATTGGTAAGTGGTATTCTTTCCGTTTGGAAAGGATACATTGGGCTAATAACTTGGGTTAATGTTAAAACCTGGCTCTCTACTAGTAAGTAATAACCTGACCAACTAAAAGCAACTGCTTGACTTATCCCCACATAAAGCTAGTCCACTACAGCCAAACAGGATGCTTGCTGAGTATGTTGATGTGTACTCACCCTTGCTCTACACACCAAACCCCCCCCCAGGTTGTCAGCATTGCAACCACTGCTCAGGAGAAGATGAAGCTGTGGAAGGAGACTTCCAGGAGTTCCAAGACTACGACGAGTTCTAGGTGTGGGTTAGCGGCAACCCCCAGTCGGCTGCCTGTGAAGGCCGCGGTTATCTACGTTTCGTTTTCGCACTTTGATTTATTGTAAGAACTATATGGACGTCTCAGACGTATGATGTAATCGACTATTATTTCCCCTTTTAATACTATTTGAGCACTGTGTGATGATGTCCATGTTATGTAACTGCTGTGTACGTGAATAACTGATCCTGGCACGTACATGGTTCGCATTCGGTTTGCCTTCTAAAAACCGGGTGTGACATAAGTGGTATCAAAGCCGTGCTGACTGTAGGACCGCTAACCTAGAGTAGAATGGTCGTTCTAAGGATTATAGACCTCTGTCCCTGCCTTGACTTTGGTACCCCTTCAAAAGTTGGTCATACTGACCAAACCTATGTTCCACTATATATTATACCTTGCTGAAAATTTTGTTTATTCTGATCCTTCATTTATTTATAATTCATTATTTGCTAGTCATATTAATTCTGTTCTCACCCTTTTGCTTGTGATGTCTTTTGTAGATGGCTCGACTTAGACACACTGCACGAAAGTCCGTCGTCCCCTTCTTACCCTCCCGCCTTGCTGAGCGTCCGCTTCGCCGTCCCGTGGCCGGACAGTCCAGCCACTTGGAGAGACTGCACCACCGCCTGCATGAGGAGCAGGAACGTCGACGACAGGAGCAGCAGGGCTCTTCTTTCTCGCTCCAGCAGGAGATAGAGTCTGTGAGGAGCTGCTCTCCTGTGCTTCCCCTGGAGGCGCCCCCTGCACCACCACTGGGCGCCCCAGCTTCTGGAGTAGCTGTTGGAGGAGACCCAGACGACGGAGGTGGCGACGACAGCTTGAGCCACGACATCGACCTCTCTGCTGACCATGAGCCGGAAGGATGGGTTGCTCGACCCATCACTCGCGACGCTGCTCGCGGGTGTCACTTCCACGACGCGCTCGACACCCTGCTACGTCGGGCACTTGACCGGCGTACTTGGTCCATCGAGTATCGCTGTGTGGTCTACCAGCATAGTCGCGGGGTCTACCCGGACCGCTGGGAGGCGACCTGCTTGGTGCGCCGTCCGGAGAACAGTCTCCAGGGCGCGGAGGCTTGCTCAGAGCACTATTCTATCTCTGAGCGGGACTCAGCTGAGGCAGCCATGCAGGATGCTGCACGGCGTGCGCTTTCGCACTACTGCTCAGTTCTCGGTGGGGTAGCTGACGGTCTCGACCTGAAGTATTACCCCCGCCGTCCATCTGGCAGCACAGGAGGCGTGATTGTTTCACCTGCTGGTGAGGACAATCCTAGGTTGAGCAGCACAGTCAACCTAGCCGCCGTGCTAAACACGGAGCTGGACCATGCATTAGACGAGCTGAGTAGGGCTCGTGCTGAGATCGCCCTGCTGCGGGCTGAGCGCGCGGAACGTCGTCACTTGGATGATGGTTCCCCCGCTCCCGTTGGGACTCAGCACCCGTACCGCTCACCTCGGCGTGGACTCCAGTCTTATGGCAATCCCGACTGCAAGACCAAGATAAATCTAGAACCATAGCTCGTTAGAGTTGGATCTTGTAATTAATACAAAATATATACATAGAAGCTTCAGTCTTAGCGTTAGTCTCGGTCTTAGTTAGTCTTAGTTAGACAGGGTAGTTTGCTATATCCTGTGCATTTATGTTTGTCATGATGAACTATGTTTGGTTTGGATCTTTGTAATGACTGTCACCAGAGTGCGGGTATCCCCTGCATTTTGGTTTATCTATTATGTTAATGGAGTTAGTTATATAGTTGGGAAACCCTTTATTCTACTTTCCTCTTTATCTGAGAAGCTGTGTGGTCTGTGTTGGAGATCAGTGAAGATGCTCATCTGTTCAGTGCTGTTGGAGAATTCTATACTCTTTTCTTATGCTGCAAGATTTGCCAGATCAGTTCTGATGTGTGGTCGCATTCTGCAGATGTCAGAGAACAGGCGCAGAGGAGGAAGGCGTGCTCAGCAGGAGCAAGCCGGTCAGCAAGATGAGGCGCCCCAGCAGCAGCAGCTGCCACCCCCGCCCCCGATGTCGATCGAGCAGATGTTTCTGATGCAGACTCAGGCAGTTCAAGCCATCGGTCAGACTCTGGCCGCCATTCAGCAGCAGCAGCAGCAAGCACCACCTAGCCTCAGATGCCTCAGATGCCCAGAGACAAGCGTGCTGAATTCATGAGAGGTCATCCCCCAACGTTCGCTCACTCTTCTGACCCCATGGATGCTGAAGATTGGCTGCGCACTGTGGAGCGGGAGTTGCATACCGCTCAGTGTGATGACAGGGAGAAAGTCTTGTATGGTCCCCGTCTGTTGAGAGGAGCAGCCCAATCATGGTGGGAGTCTTACCTCGCCACCCATGCCAACCCCGATGCCATCACCTGGGAAGAGTTCAGAGGTAGCTTTCGTCAGTACCATGTGCCCGCAGGTCTGATGACAGTGAAGAAGGAGGAGTTTCTGGCCCTTAAGCAAGGGTCATCATCTGTTAGTGAGTATCGAGACAGGTTTTCTGCAGTTGTCTCACTACGCTCCCGAAGATGTCAACACTGACGCCAAGCGACAATACCGTTTTCTGAGAGGCTTGGTCGACCCTCTTCAGTACCAACTGATGAATCATACCTTCCCGACATTCCAGCACCTGATTGACAGAGCAATCATGACAGAAAGGAAGCGTAAGAAGATGGTTAGAGTTGATCAAAGACTATGAGTTGGAGATTCACTACCATCCAGGTAAAGCAAACGTAGTGGCAGATGCTTTGAGCAGAAAGAGTCAAGTCAATCTGATGGTCGCTTGTCCGATGCCTTATGAGTTGGCCAAGGAGTTCGACAGGTTGAGTCTCGGATTTCTGAACAATTCGCGAGGAGTCACAGTTGAGTTGGAACCTACCCTGGAGCGAGAAATCAAAGAAGCGCAGAAGAACGATGAAAAGATCAGTGAGATTCGGCGACTGATTCTAGATGGCAGAGGCAAAGATTTTCGAGAAGATGCAGAAGGCGTGATATGGTTCAAAGACCGCTTGTGTGTTCCCAATGTCCAGTCCATTCGGGAGTTGATTCTCAAGGAAGCTCATGAGACAGCTTATTCGATTCACCCTGGCAGTGAGAAGATGTATCAGGATCTGAAGAAGAAATTCTGGTGGTACGGAATGAAGAGGGAAATCGCAGAGCATGTGGCTATGTGCGATAGTTGCCGAAGAATTAAGGCAGAGCACCAGAGACCTGCTGGATTGTTGCAACCGTTGCAGATCCCTCAGTGGAAATGGGATGAAATCGGTATGGATTTCATAGTCGGATTGCCTCGCACTCGAGCCGGCTACGATTCCATTTGGGTAGTGGTGGACCGCTTAACCAAGTCAGCCCACTTCATACCTGTCAAGACCAGCTACAACAGTGCAGTATTGGCAGAGTTGTACATGTCTCGGATCGTTTGTCTTCATGGTGTGCCAAAGAAGATAGTGTCAGACAGAGGAACGCAGTTCACCTCTCATTTCTGGCAGCAGTTGCATGAAGCCTTGGGCACACATCTGAATTTCAGTTCAGCTTATCACCCGCAGACAGATGGTCAGACTGAAAGAACCAATCAAATTCTTGAAGACATGTTGAGAGCTTGTGCGTTGCAAGATCAGTCCGGATGGGATAAGCGATTGCCCTATGCAGAGTTTTCCTATAACAACAGTTACCAGGCCAGTTTGAAGATGTCACCATTTCAAGCGCTCTATGGAAGGAGTTGTAGAACTCCGTTGCAATGGGATCAACCTGGAGAGAAGCAAGTGTTTGGGCCAGACATTCTGCTTGAAGCTGAAGAGAACATCAAGATGGTCCGAGAGAATCTGAAGATAGCGCAATCGAGGCAGCGAAGCTATGCAGACACAAGAAGAAGAGAGCTGAGTTTTGAAGTCGGAGACTTTGTCTATCTGAAAGTGTCACCGATCAGAGGAGTCAGAAGGTTCGGAGTGAAGGGCAAGCTAGCACCCCGCTACATTGGTCCGTACCAGATCCTCTCAAAGCGTGGAGAAGTGGCCTATCAGCTCAGTTTGCCAGAGAATTTGTCAGCTGTGCATGATGTCTTTCATGTGTCCCAGTTGAAAAAGTGCTTGCGTGTGCCAGAAGAGCAGTTGCCAGTGGAAGGTCTGGAAGTACAGGAGGACTTGACCTATGTTGAGAAGCCAGCTCAGATCCTTGAGATTGCAGATAGAGTCACCCGAAGGAAGACCATCAGAATGTGCAAAGTCAGATGGAATCACCACTCTGAGGAAGAAGCAACCTGGGAGCGTGAAGATGATTTGATGGCTAAGTACCCAGAGCTCTTTGCTAGCCAGCCCTGAATCTCGAGGGCGAGATTCTTTTAAGGGGGATAGGTTTGTAACGCCCCGAATTTTGCAGTTGAATTTTTTTTCTTTTCTTTACTCGCCAAAATTCGGGCGTTACCTTTTCTTTTCTTTTTCCCCTCGCTCAACCTTGATCTTTTCCAAAGTTAGCGAGATTCGGTTTGGAATTCCCGTGTAAAGAAAAACCCTAAATTGTTTTATGTTGTTTGATGCACCATGCCGAGCTATGCATTCTTTGATTGTTTGAAAGTGCAAATGCATTCATGTAGGAAGATCGGATTTCGAAAAGGAGATAATCTTTTTCTTTTTTTTCTTTCTTTCTCTCTCCCTCTTCCCCTTTCTCTCTCCCGCGCCGTGGGCCCCTGGCCGGCCCAGCCGCCCCCTGCGCGCCCCCTCTTGGGCCTTGGTAGGCCCAACCGCCCCCCATCCCCTCCCTTTTTCCCCAATTCCCTCTCTCTCTCCCTCCCCTCCCTCTCATTTTCTCCCTCCCCACCCTAGCCGCCGCCGCCCCCTACCCCCTACCCTAGCCGCCGTCCCCTGCAGCCGGCCCAACCGCCGCCCTCGGCCGCCCGTCTCCGGTGAGCCCCCTCTCTCCCTCTCCCTCCCCTCTCCCCTCCTCCCCCCTCCCCGTCCGGCCATGGCCCGGCCGCCCCTGGCCGTGCCGCCCTGGCCCCAGCCCCGCCCGGCCAGCCCCCAGCCCCGCCCGGCCGCGCCCCAGCCGGCCGCTGGCTGCGCCCGGCCGCCCCCAGCCCGCCCGCCTGGCCGCGCGCCTGGCCCCGGCCGCGCCTGGCCGCCCGCCTGGCCGCGCCCAGCCAGCCCCGGCCGCCCCTGGCCAGCCGCTGGCCGCGCCCTGGCAGCCGCCCGGCCGCACCCCCGCCCCTGCGTGCTCGGCCGCCCAGCCGGCCGGTTCAACCGCCCCGGCTCAGCCGCCCCCCCCCCGCGCTCGGCCGCCCCTGCTCGGCCGCCCTGCCCCCGGCCGGTTCAACCGCCCCTAGGGCCGGTTCAATCGCCCCCCCTGTTTTTTTATTTTTTATTTATTTTATTTTATTTTATTTTACTTTCTGTGATCATAGTTATTTTATTTTAGGTAGGCTAATCATTGCTCATGTTATTGAAATAGGAAGCTTAATTTAGAATTTCGTTGCGCTAGTTGATTCATTTAGTTAATTGTTTATCTCGTTCAATGTTGATCAACTTAAAATGACTAGGTTTCCATTAGTGTATATAACAGAATTCTTTTGTTAAGAACCAGTTGTAACTAATCATTAGTGCATAAACTTTAACCCCCCCGCGAGACCCTTTCCCCGTTTCTTTCTAACCATAACAAATGCGATATCGAATGTCATACTTGATGCATATTCGCTTTACTTGTTCCCTTGTATGGTGTACTGTTCTTTTGTATTAAATATGTGGATGTATGTATGTTTGCGCTCGCATAGAGAACGATCCGGTCGAAGAGCCCGAGGAATTCGCAGGAGAAGCCCCTGAGCAGCAGTCGGTTGGTGGAGGCAAGTGTCCTTTGACCTATTTCTGTCCTATTCATTCTTTAATTCACCTCCCGCATTACACATTTATACCTAAGGATTGACTAGTTTTTGTTATCCATGTCCTTGTTTACCTATTTGGGTCGGATTATTACTGCTTAGTCTGATGCTATTGCTCAACTCTAATCAACGAACATGATGTGATTATCTATGATACGCTGTTTTCCCCTTCTTATTTATGATTATATTTGTGACCTTCAAGGGGACTCGAGCGGTTTCTCGAGTGCCTCTCCGTAAGGACCTGTTCAATGGATGACCGCCCGGGAAAACAGTGCAACCATGAGGGTGGAATGGGACGCCCTTAGCTGAATAATTAGAGGAACCGGGGTGTAGTTCGCTTAGCCGTCATGCCGTCAATGGGGCTCGGTGTATGCGGCTCGCTCTGCCAAGGTTGATTTGTCCCTTGGGGAGGAGTGCGGTACATTTAGGAAACCTAACGGGTGGCTACAGCCCCGGGGAATCTTTGTAAAGGCTACGTAGTGAGACCCTGCCTATTCACCTTGGTAGTGTTTAAGGGTTTGATCAGCCCGAGGCAAGAGGGAATCACGGCTTGTGGGTAAAGTGCGTAACCTCTGCAGAGTGTTATGAAACTGATATATCAGCCGTGCTCACGGTTACGAGCGGCCAAGGGAGCTCCAGAGATTAGTGATACTTGATCAGAGATACTTTGGTACAGGTGGCAATGAGATTGATGGTTCTGATTATGATTATGGTATTGGTAAGTGGTATTCTTTCCGTTTGGAAAGGATACATTGGGCTAATAACTTGGGTTAATGTTAAAACCTGGCTCTCTACTAGTAAGTAATAACCTGACCAACTAAAAGCAACTGCTTGACTTATCCCCACATAAAGCTAGTCCACTACAGCCAAACAGGATGCTTGCTGAGTATGTTGATGTGTACTCACCCTTGCTCTACACACCAAACCCCCCCCCAGGTTGTCAGCATTGCAACCACTGCTCAGGAGAAGATGAAGCTGTGGAAGGAGACTTCCAGGAGTTCCAAGACTACGACGAGTTCTAGGTGTGGGTTAGCGGCAACCCCCAGTCGGCTGCCTGTGAAGGCCGCGGTTATCTACGTTTCGTTTTCGCACTTTGATTTATTGTAAGAACTATATGGACGTCTCAGACGTATGATGTAATCGACTATTATTTCCCCTTTTAATACTATTTGAGCACTGTGGGTTGATGTCCATGTTATGTAACTGCTGTGTACGTGAATAACTGATCCTGGCACGTACATGGTTCGCATTCGGTTTGCCTTCTAAAAACCGGGTGTGACAAGCCGGTAGCGCCAGTCATCATCCTCTCCAACGATGAAGATGAGGAGATCGATTAGACGGCACTGATGGACGACGACGACGAGTAGAAATTACGATATATGTTCTAATCTTAGTATGATGGACGACGTACTATCTAAGAACTTAGTATGATGGACTGTTTATTATGTAAGAACTTAGTGTGATTATATATATATTGTGTTCTAATCTTCTGTTCCAATCTTTGTGTTCATTTTTTTTGAATCTTTGTTGCAATATTATTATATATAGCTCAATGAGTTCTATAAACAAGGACCAAGGGTTAATGCCCGACCACATGAACAAGGGTGTTTCTCAAGAACATTCAAGTGATGAAGGATATGAAATGCCTACCAACCCTTGTCCTAGCATAGATAGGGCCGCTTGGTGTGATTTGCAACGTGACCCTAATTATGATCCACACGAGTGTGAGGTAAAGTACACATCTTTAGTTTCGTGTGTGTACCTAATTAGTTGATTTCACAATGTATATTACACATGCATGTTTTGCATTTCATTACATGAATAGGAGGTCTTGTCTCAATATCGTGCGATACTTGATGAAGCCATGGCACGATACCAAGACGCACCGGGGCTAAACCAAGACGAAGATGCACCAGTACCGACCGATACAACCACCGAGAGGTCAAGGAAAAGGAAGCAGAGTGATCAGAAAATAGGTGACAGGGGACTGAACAAGTTTCCTGACAAAATATATAAAATCTCAGATGTGAGCCCGAAAGGTCAGCCCCTAGCTCCAAAAGAGACACTCCCTAAGTTCTGGAATGCACTTGGTTCTTAGTCAGGGATAATCTTGACATCACAATCTGACATTGGAAAGATGTGTTAGTTGATGTCAAGAATCAAATATGGAATAAGCTATTAACAAGGTTTGTTCTACCTCAGGGTTCAGAAGAACTCGTGAAGGAATACACGATGAAGAAACTTGCAATCAATTTTCGAAACTGGAGGTCTAGGATGAATACAAATTTTGCAAAGAAAGGCCTAGAACCGACAAAAAAATATAAAATCTCAAATGGTCAGGAGTCAGTATTTCTAGATGAGAGGAGCATCCCTGAATTCATATCTCTAAGCGAGGCAAATTCAGAACTATCTAAGAAGAACAAGTACCAACACCACTTAGGGCAGGTGGTTACAAGCGTCAAATTTCTAAATAGAGTCAAGAAGACATCGAGAAGAAGGCCGCAGGGTTGCGAACGCTTTCCGAGCAACTTGGTGAAAGGACGGCTAATTAGATCCATGCTAGAAAACCCAGTGAAACTAAGGCGGGTGTATCTTTTGATGATCCAAATATCGAAGAAGCTACGAAAAACATATATGCAATGACAGCTAAGCAGAGCCCTGGTTCATTTAAGCCACAAAAGGATAGAGACATCCTAACGGTTGGTCTCGGTAACCCTGAGCATCCTGGCCGTGTACGAGGAATCTCGTCTAAGGAAGGATTCGGACCACAGTGGGAAGGTTAGTACAAGAAACGTGATCGATACAAAGAAGAGTTGTCGGATTATTTTAAGCAGGAGGCAAACAAAAGAGTTCAAAGACCTAATGTCTCAAATGCTATCAAATCCTCCACCAGAATTGATGCAGTAGTTGGCGAGTGCAATGTCTGTTCAATAGATGACCACTCCACAGCTGCAAATAATTCCAGTAGCTCAACCGCCGGCTTCCACCGATTGTACAACCATCCCAAGCTCTGTCGCGTCAACAGGAAATAAGGTATGTTATCCAGTTGATGACATAATAAGGCCAAGTGACGTGCACACTAGTTATAAGATATGGTATTAACAATAATCGCGCGAATAAAATAGGAACAGACATTGCGATCCCAGGACACAAGTTTCATCGAAGCGACATACCAGATGATTATTGCAGGGTAGAAGTGATGACGGTCGTCCAAGAATCCGAGGACGACATGCTAGACATCCCTGGGCCCGAAGGAATCGAGACACTTGGACAAGCCATAAAAAATTTCATCCTTTAGCCTCGAAGGGATGTCGAATTGGTTGATCCACCAACGCCGTCGTCGTCTCATCCCCAACCATCTGCACCTCCTCAAACTTTAGTACATGTACATCCATCATCACCTCCACAATCTTCCCATGCCGCTCCTCATCCTCTTTCTAATCCACCGTCTACGCCACAAGCATCAACATTTAGGACACCACCACCTTGTCCACAACCATCAAGGGATTCACGACAATCAAAGAAATCTAAATTCCCTATACCAAAATCGGTGTCTACATTCTAGAAAAAGAAGAGTAAAGCTACTACTGCTGGCATAGCTCGATTTTTGAAAGGGATTGCATGGGATGTCACATCACATACTGTTGATTTGGACGAGCACGAGGAGTCTGCAGAAAAAGGCTAAGGCAATGGCCGCAAAGATAAAGATCTCAACTAAGGCAGATTATAAAAATGTGTCTAAACAATATGTGCTGGACAGACCTCTACTAACTCTTGAGAAACTAAGGAAGGTCCCTGTTGGTATTAAAAGGTTGCATGACTGGTACAAGCATGCATCATAAGTTGGCATTGACGCCATTAGTTTGCATATACCAGACCATGCTTTTATTGGTTCGGACCAAAATGCCTTTCTTGCATTCGAGGATATGTGGTTAATGATGAACCTTCAGAAACTCGACGTGCAACTTGTGACTCTGTTTGCACTGTAAGTGTCGCTCATATTTCCACATAGATGTGTTATTATTATTAGTGAGCCGCATAAATTTTCAATATCTGACACATGCATGTGTGACTTATAGAATGCAACATGATGAACAAGAGATCCTTTACGGTACCAAGCCCGGTGATAGTGCCGGTAAAAGGATTGGGTATCTGAACCCAATACTGATATCTGAGGAAAGCCACACTTTTAGAATCGGCAAATACAATGAAGAGTTAAAGGGAAAGACGGACGAAGAAGTTGAATAACGTATAAATACTATGAAGAAGGATTTTGAAGCAAGATACGCCACCTACATAGGAAATGCAATGCTTAAATTTCAAGACAAGGAAGCCATAATGGCCCATACAACTTTAAGTAAGTGTGATTTTGCAAAAAAAACTAATAATTTTAATACGCATGCATCACAAACTAATTTGATTCGTACAGGGACCACTGGATATGCTTCCTCATTTATCCTAAGGTTGGAAAGGTGTTGGTGCTCGACTCCTTGAACTACGACCCTTCAACCTATGTAAAATTCCTCAGTATCTTAGAGTTGTAAGCCTTTTCTATGCATGCATGCATACTTATATCGTTGAGAATTTTAAAATAACATGGAGATTCTACTTGAGATCACAAAGCATTTAGGTTCTATAAGTTTAAAGGTGGAAAGTATGACAAGACCAAAAAATGTGTGCCACTAGACATCCATCATCACTGGCCGGTAAGTATGTGAATTTATGAATACATATCATACACAATGCTGCAACTAAATAACCAATCTCCTGTTATGTATGTAGTGCCACAAGCAACCACAAGGATCGGTCCTATGTGGGTTCTATGCGTGCGAGTTTATGAGAATGAACGGACGATACATCACAAACCCTAGCAAGGTATTATTAGTAATAGTCATGTTTGTATTTGTCAATTAAAGATGCAAATGTGTTATCGAGTGTTAATAGATGTTGTTTATAAACTTCCTTTATAGGAATTTCAAAAAGGAAATCCGGAGAACTTGACTGAAGGTGCATTGTATGGTATAGTGAAGACCTATGCACATTCATATTAAAAGAGGTCATTCTCGCTGAAGGGAAATATCACGACGCTTCCAGTACATTAGCTATGCCAGAGTTTAGAATATTAACAAAAGTTAGTAGACTATCTCTTAAACGAGATAGCTACTAGAGCATAGGTGAAAACAATTGATAAATAGAATGTTTCGAATTTAATTCAGTTTTGTTTGAAAATTTATGGTTGTAAACAGAAGAATATATGGTTGTAAACAAAACAATATATTGTAAACAGAATAATATATTGTAAACAGAAGAATTTGTGTTAATAAATGTAAAATTCAGTTTTATTTGAAAATTTGAAAAAAGGCGGGAAAACTTATACTGGCAGGAAATGGTAAGCAAATCGTGAGTGCTAATGTTATTTCCACTGGCGGGCTGCTTAAGAAAACCGCCAGTGAAAATCCTGTTTCCATAGGAGGTTTTCTTAAGCATTCCGCTAGTGCTAATGTTATTTCCACTAGCGGACTGCTTAAGAAAACCGCCAGTGAAAATAACATTAGCACTGGCGAGCTGTTTAAGAAAACCGCATGTAGAAACATGATTTTCACTGGCGGTTTCCTTAAGCAGTCCGCTAGTGAAAATAACATTAGCACTGACGGGCTGCTTAAGAAAACCGCTAGTGAAAATCTTGTTTCCACATGCGGTTTTCTTAAGCAGCCCGCCAGTGCTAATGTTATTTCACTGGGGGCTGATTAAGAAAACCGCAAGTGGAGTGCTAATGTTATTTCCATTGGCGGTTGCAAAACAACCGCACGTGATAAAGGCCGATTTCTACTGGCCCCTAGCACTGGCGGCAATAAAAAACGTCAGTGCAAATAGCTCTAGGACCGCCACTATAGAGCTTTTGTGTACTAGTAGAATCTCCATGTCGAGTTTTAATAAAATGCTTTGTATCAGCTTGATGCTACCTGTCGAGTTTTAATAAATGCTCTTTATCGAAAAGTGCATTGGAGGGGAGCAACTCCAAAAGACTCTTTATATTCTTCCTAATTGATATAGATATTTTAAATAATTTTTAAAATTTCAGTCCATATTTTTTAGAACCCAGAAAACTATGTTTATTCATTTATACCGATTTGATCTATTCAGTTTTTCATATTTTTCAAAATTATTAGAAAGAAAATAGATCGAAGTAATTTTGGGGTTTCAAAAAGTATGGACTAAACTTTGGTCTATATTTTTTATTCTGAAATTTTTAAAACCCAAATAGATCGAACTAATTTCTAGTGGTATTGAAGGTCGGTATAGATTTTGATGGTATTGAAGGGATTTGTTTTAAACTAACAGCGACAATATTCAAGGAATTAAAATTTTAATTTGATAGTATATCGAAGAGAAGCTATAAATCCGAATGCCATCCAAGGAATTGATATTTCTCTTGGTAATGGCCTCAGCAACACCGGCCAGCACCACATGCATGTAGCAGGCCTGTGTTCGGAACCTCCGCTTGCGCATGCACAGATCGAGTGATCGACACACGCCCAGTGCGCATGCGTGCGTGCTCAACCTCTTCTGAGCAAAAACTGCTAGATGAAAAGCTAACAACGAGTCTTCACATTTATAATAATAAAAAACAAACTTTTATTATTGAAGTGCTTGGCAAGTAAAACCATGTTTCTATATATAAGAAATTGACGAAAATAATGACTAGTTAACTAGTGCTACATAACTCTAATAGTAAACATACTAGCTAACTATTTTACCATATAATTATTTAGACAACACTCCTAGATGACGGATAGGAACAACAGAAAATAGTCCCACATGTCACTAGATAACTAATTTTTACACAAAAGACAATCACACACACGTTGATATCCATTTGAACAACATCTATACCCCTTTACATAGGAACCATCGGAGAACTTTCCCTCTATATAAAACAACTTGCCTTGCACATTGCACTAAAGCATAATGGATTTCATTTAGGAAAGTGCCTCCAAGTTTCTGCAAGAAATATATCTACACATTAGTAGAAAATAACATTGGAGTTCTATCACAATAAACCAAACATCAAATTGTTAGCAATAACAAACTGCTAATAGAGTCCTATCAACAAAACAAATTACTAATCATAAGCTAGTGACCATGGATGACGGTCTTCTTAAGCAACATACCGCCAGCACTAAACACACATATATACATGCCTGCATGCACCATGCAAGCTCCGAAGCATGCATGCAACGTGGCCGCCTCTTCATCATCGTTCCGCAGCTACATACTGCTAGCTAGATCCATAGATACATATGCATGGCTTAATTTATCCAATAGCTCTAAGTGTGTGTTGTAGGAGTATTTGCTTAATTACCTTGGACATTAATGAGAGAGCGCACATAATGTACACTAGCAGCAGCGTGGTGCCAAGGAACTCGATGTCGAGCCAACAGTGTCTGAGCTTGACAATCATGAATATTGTCAACCCTGTAGAGCCAATGTTGGCAAAGATAGAGATCCCAAGCACCACGAGGTACCTGCAAGGCAATTCATGCTAAGATGGTGAATAGGAGCTAATAAATTTTTGATACCATGGACTTGCTTGTTCAAAAGGTCGAAGTTATAGATTAAAAACATATATATATATACCTTCCTTGGTAATTGGTTTGGCACAATTTGTAGTTTAGCCTTGTGATAAATCTCATAAAACTTATGAGCTGAACTACAAGAAATATCCTGTTCAAAAGTCCCAAATACAACACATATCAACATCATTACTAATTAATTAGTTGGATTATTTGAGGCAGTAGGTAGTTACCCTGCTCCTAGCTGCGCAATTTTTCCTGAAAATACAATTCAGACAAACACCATGTATATCAATGATACAAGTTAGCAGAGAGCATTGTAGCAAGAATATATGATAGGTCACGGTAGGGAACTGACCATAGATTTGGATCCACCAGGATGGAGCCAAGACAGAGATGAGAGAAGAGACCATGAAGAGGGCAATCTTTACCATCCGCCGGAGCAGGCGATTGGGGTATCGCTGCGTCGCCCCCAAGAGCGCCTCGATCTTCATCGTACGTTCCGCAGCTACATATACTGCTAGCTAGATCCATAGATACATATGGTGCTCACCTGCAGAGAGATGGACTGAACGTGGAGAAGACCTCTCCAACACAACGGGCGAGACGATCAACCAACAGTATTGCAGTTGGACGAGAGCGAGAGGCGAGAGATCAAGCAGCTGTCGATGGTGGAAACAAGAGCTAGTTAGTTCGCATATATAGGCACAGGCAGGGACAGGCAGGGTAGGGTCTAGCTTTCGTCGATCGTCGTCCATGTTCTGCTGAGATTAATTAGCCTAGCATACCGGTAAGGAACAGCTGCCCGCGCGCCGGCAGCTAGCAAGCAGATATCATATTTGTTAATGTCTTCAAGCAAATGCAAGAGCCAGAATACAAGATTAAGGATTCAGCTTTCCCTCTACGTGGCTTCGGAGGGCAGCAAGTGATGACACTAGGAAAGCTAGCTATGCCCATTACCTTCGGGCTTCGGCTATGTCAACAATACAAGAACAGAGAAAGTCATGTTTGAAATAGTTGATATGGACTTCCCATATAATACAATCATTGGAAGAGGGACTCTCAACAAATTCAAAGTAGTCTTGTATTCAGCTTACCTCTGCATGAAGATACTCAACAATCAAGAGGTTATATCAGTTTATGGCAGCCAAGAATCAGTAAGAAGGGCAAAAGGGACCGTGCAAGAACATAAAATTGTCTATAGCATGCGGTAGGCGTGTATCAATCTGCATGAACAACCACAACGCCATATAAAGATTTGCTATTGCTCAGCAACAACAGCTAGTACGAACACATGCACGCAACGTGGCCGCCGGCAGCTAGCACAAGCCCGACCATGGATGACGGTATTCATAAGCAACATACCGCCAGCACTAAACACACATATATACATGCAGCAGGCACGCACCCCCGGCCCGGCCCTTTAACAGACATGGATGCAAGCACCATGCAAGCTCCGAATCATGCATGCAACGTGGCCGATTCAGATGTCCGTCTGTTACTTAGTGGTAGTTTATTAGTTGAACTACGTAATTTACTTATTCTTTTCTGTAGATATAGAGGTGATTTACTTAAATAATCAAGTAAACGTAATCCAGGTACCTTATGGAGGAGGATCGTCGATGGATATATGAAGGTTGGAAGAAAAGAGGTGCTCTATCAAGTGAGTGGGTTGCCAAGACTGACGTGTTTCTCGACCGTGCTTTTGCTCGGTCAGAGACTGGAACCGATGTTAGGTGCCCTTGTAGCAAGTATCGGAACATTTATTTCCTTGACAGAAGGACTATGTCGATAGATCTTTGCAAGAATGGTTATATGCCAGGCTATGAGGTGTGGGTGCACCACGGTGAGGACCCACCTCCTCGTATTGTATTGGAAGTTCAGTCACATGAAGAGGGGACTACGATAGGATGGAAGAGATGCTTGACGATGTACGCCATGAGCTTCTAACCATCGATTCGGAGAACCCCGGTCAACCCACCGAGTATGAGGATCCAGCTACACCTGAGGTTCAGAAGTTCTTCGAGCTCCTTAAAGCTGCCGAAGAGCCGTTGCATGAGCACACAAAAGTGACTGTCCTTGTATTTGTGACTCGACTTATGGCTATTAAGTCTAAGTTTGCATTCTCAAACAACTGCTACAAAGGAGCTTTTGAACTTGATCAGTGATGTACTTCCGAAGAATCACAAGATGCCAAAGGACATGTATCAGTCCAAAAAGTTGTTATCTGGGCTCGGTATGGACTATGAAAAAATCGATGTCTGTGACAATAATTGTATGCTTTTCTGAAAGGAGACCGCGAGTGAGAAGAAGTGTACTGTATGTGGTGAGCGTAGATTCATTGAGGTTGAAAACGACGATGGTTTGACCGTGCCGACGAAGATTGCACGTAAGCAGCTTCGTTACATGCCTCTTATACCTCGGTTGAAACGTTTGTTCATCTCCAAGAATACAACCAGACACATGAGGTGGCACAAAGAAGGGTTACGTGAGAATCCAAATGTCATGGCGCACCCAGCTGATACAGATGCATGGAAGGCACTAGATGCTTTTGATTCCAGCTTTGCTGATGAAGTGCGGAATGTCCGCTTCGGTTTGGCAACAGATGGTTTCTCGCCATTCAATCTAACTTCAACGTCCTACTTATGTTGGCCCGTCTTTGCTGTTCCATACAACCTTCCACCAGCTCTTTGCATGAAATATGAATTTATTTTCTTGTGTCTTGTAATACCTGGTCCGGATCATCCTGGAACAAAGATCGATGTGATGATGAGACCCCTGATTGAAGAATTGAAAATTTTGTGGGAAAGAGTCGAGGCGTATGATTGTTACAAGAAACAGAAGTTCAACCTGAGAGCCGCGTTTTTGTGGTCTATTCATGATTTTATGGCTTATGGTATCTTTGTTGGATGGAGTTGTCATGGGATTTTAACATGTCCGATATGCGTTGAAGACACTTTATGCTTTCAACTAAAGTTTGGTGGAAAGATATGTTACTTCGATTGCCATAGATGTTTTTTGCCAGAGGATCACCCGTTCAGGTTTGATAGGAACGCTTTTAAAAAGGACACAATTGTGACGAGGGGACCACCCAAGCGTCTTAGTGGTCCAAAGATTCTCGCGAGACTTAATGATTTGAAACTAAACGAACATGGAAATTGTTTTGAAGGTTATGGAACCGAGCAAAATTGGACTCACAAATGTGGTCTATGGGAACTCCCTTATATGAAAGCCTTGATTCTAATGCATAACATTGATGTGATGCACCAGGAACGAAATATGAGTGAAAGCATTATCAGCACTTGCATGAATATCACTGACAAAACAAAAGACAACCCTAAGGCTAGAAAAGACTTGGCCTTAATCTATAGAAGACCAACTATGGAGATAGGAGAGAACCAGAAGAAGCCACGTGCTCCTTTCAGTATTAAACCTAAAAGGAAGAAACAATTGATGAAATGGTTGAAAAACTTAAAGTTCCCACATGGTTACACCGCGGGCTTTAGAAGGTCTGTGAATTTGAAGACGGGCAAGTTTTTCGGGTTGAAGAGTCATGACTACCATATAATAATGGAAAGACTTCTTCCTGTTATGTTTCATGGTTTTGCAAAAAATGATGTATGGAAAGCATTAGCGGAGCTAAGCTACTTTTATAGACATCTTTGTGCTAAAGAAATAAAGAAAGAGATGATGGAGAAGCTTGAGCAACAAATACCGATTTTGGTATGCAAACTTGAAAAAATATTTCCACTAGGTTTCTTCAATCCGATGCAACATCTACTTGTTCACCTATCATACGAAGCTAAGGTAGGAGGTCTTGTGCAGTATAGATGGATGTATCACATTGAAAGGACACTAAAGAAGCTACGTGCAATGGTTGGTAATAAGAGACGAGTTGAAGGGTGCATCGTTGAAGAATTCAAATACAAAGAGATAGCATCGTTCACGGGCCTGTACTTTGCAGAGGAACACAATGTCAATGTCCCTGCATTACGGTATCATGTCGACGAGGCCCCTATCAGTGATATTGAAATTTTTCAATGGAGGGGCAAAACTGTAGGACCCAGCACAACATACTGTTTCACCAATGACGAATGGAAGACTGCTTTACTCTACATGTATAACAACATGGAAGAGATGAGTCAGTTTCTCCTGTAAGTGTAAACTTAATTTTAGTCATTGCTGTTTCAATTTTTGTTGTTATACTAAAAGGCTTGTTTCCTTGTACTAACACTGAATTTGATTCTCAAAATTGCATCTCTGGCTGTGAACGTGACCAGATTCGTCGAGAGGGAAAAGATGGGGGACCTAATTTCTTGTGTTGGTTTCGAGATTATGTAGATAAAAATGACAATATACACCCGGACCTTCGACAATTATCCCTAGGAGCAGTAACTGCCAGACGTTATGGTCGGTATGATGTCAACGGTTTTAGATTCCGTTCTACAAGGTTCGAAGATGATCATCCTCTAGCAGCCACGACAAATTCCGGAGTTGAAACTAGAGCTGTCGATGATGAAGGGAAGGTGACTAATTATTATGGAGTCATTAATGATATACTCGAGTACAAGTTTTTTGGAGATAAACAACTCAAAGTGGTGTTCTTCGATTGTGATTGGTTTTCTCCAAATACAACGCGAGAAAACCAATATGGCATGGTGGAAGTCAAACACAACGATCGATTAAAAGGCCACGACACTATAATCCTTGCCCACCAATGCGAGCAGGTGTATTATATGACATATCCATCTAAGAAAAATGGTTTGGTTGATTGGAGGGTAGTGTACAAAGTTAATCCTCGTGAACGACTATATGCTCCTGGTGATGCTGGTTATGTTGAAAGTCAAATCGAGCAGGAAGTGGGAGCTGCTGAGATTTTCCAAGACAACGAACTTACCAACACATTTAATGTACAAACTGAAATGTTGGAAGAATCTTTATTAGGCGATCAAAATGATGTAGAGGTTCCTCCAAAAAGAAAACGAGTGACGAGAAAGAAGAAAGCTACTTGGCGTCCATTGAATCGACGAAAGCAACTAGATCCTGATTTTGATTACGATTACGATTGACGAGTATGGATCATAATTTTATTGAATATTATATATATATATTTCATTTGTTCATTATTTTATTGTTGATTTGTGTACTAACTTGTTTTTGTTAAAATAGGATGTCAAAGAAAATGAGGTCTATTGCTCGTAGTTTGCTTGGGACGAGGAGTAGCTCAAGGAGCAGCTCGAGGGGTGAGGATTTAGTTTTTCAGGGCATAGGTTCTACCATGAGCAGACGCAGAGCGCTGGCAGAACATTTGCCTCCACACGATGTAAGTTAGTTGTTAATTTACATTATTTGAGTTACTTAATATTGTATGATGTAAGTTACTTGTTTCATAGGATGCTGAAATCGAGGAACCAGTGGTAGATGATCATGCGAGAGATGATGATGAAGATGATGTGGGAGATGATGCTGGAGACGATGCTGGTGGGTATTCCGCAGGCATGGATTCTGGGGCTGGTGGAGATTCAGCAATTTTTTGCAGAAACGGTACAAGTTGCCGGACGATGGATCATATGATATGAACGCTCGTTACGTGTTTGAGTATAACGCGAACAATTTCGTTGTAGATGCAATGTACTATGCACGAATTCACGCTATAAAGGCATGGTACAGAGCAAGTGCTGATGATCGACCGATGCCAAGTACCAAGGCCGAGTGGTCATCAATTTACCTTACGGAGGAGCAATACCGTGAGGTAAACAAGTTGTTGCATCTCATATCGCACGAATCCATGTATTTGCTTTATTGGAAAAAATTCATGTAGGTGTCGGTGCCATGGATGGCCACCCAATCAGAGGGTTATCGGGCCTTGTGCAGATGGTGGGCTTCCCCTGAGTTTCGTGCCATTTTTGAAAGAAACAGGGGAAACCGTGGGACTGAGTCATTCCACAACTACGGCGGCGATGGGCATGTGCGCTTGGCTAAGCGAATGGTATGTCAAAGTATGTTGTAACTTCGAATTACATAGAAATGTGTCATTCTAACTTGTATGTATAGGAAGTCAAATCTGGTCGTACGCCCACCAATGTTGAGGTGTATATGCAAGGGGATAGGGGTTCTGATCCTCAGAATCCTGGTGTTTTATGCACTCAGACGGCCACCGACCGTCTAGTGAGTTTTTGGTACTCTATTATGTGTTTGTCCATCAATTTGGTGATGCACTTATATTTGATATTGTTTGGCTCTAGGCTTCGTATGGGCAGGAGATGGTTCAACGCCATGGACAGGAGTACGATTGGAGGAGCCAGCCAATCGACCCTCAGGCAGCATATGCTAGCGCAGGAGGACAAGCCCATGGATGGTGAGATTATTTGATTTGGATTTCAAAATTATCCTCATATGCTTGCGATTCAACTGAGCCCATGATTTACTATATAAGTGCATGGTTCACTCTTGTAGGTTGGGTATTTTTGATTCTACGATTGATTCAAGGGAGCTGAGACGCCGTGGACGACAGTCCACATCGTCGTCTTCACAGTCGTCCCATTCATGATCATCCGCCCAGGAGACAGAGCTTGCAGTGTTGCGTCAACATGCAGAGTATCATCAATCAGTTTTGAGGGAACAATTGGAGTACCAGAGGCAACAAGCTGAGTACCAGAGACAACAAGCTGAGTACCAGAAGAAGAAGGACGACTATTATGCAAACCTCCAGGCCCAAAATCAAGCTCTTCTCTCGGTAAGTTGAAGTAACATTTTGTACATTATTTTGCAAAACACATGATGTGTATCTTATTTGCTCAACAATTGTTTGTATATAATTTTTAGCAACTAGCCCAACAAGCGGGCGTCCCGATGCCGACATATGGGATGCCACCTCCGGACTTTGCACTGCCAATGCCAATGTTGGCGCCTCCACCTCCGCCTCCATCACAATTCCCTATGGTATGTACACATATGCGTATGTGACATGTTCATAGATGTCTTATGTGTTTAAATGAACAATTGAGTGGTTACTATTTCATGTGCTTGTGTTATAGGGATTTCAGACACCACCCGCTTCAGTTGCCGCACCTGGAGATGGGTCTGGTCAAGACGATGCATCACATTCTTGGGTGAACAACCTTTTCAACACGCAGTTTGGATTTGAGTGATAGTGATGTAAAACACTTGTTGCAACCATTCATGTGAAAGACTATCCGTCGAGCAATGTCAGTTTGGATTTTGGACCTATATGTTGATGTAAAACACTTGTTGCAACCATTTGGAACTATATGTCGTTATGTTAAATCTGTGAATGTGAATACTTATGTGAGTATATTTGTGATTGTGAATACTTATGTGAGTATATTTGTGATTGTGAATGTGTATATGTGCATGAAATCTGTTTTGTTTTTGCAAATGTCAGATTTTTTAAAATACAAAATTTTGTGCAATTTCTGGAATTTGTTATGTCCAACGGCCAAGAGTAAGCCGTCGGACATAACTGAGAGCACCTAGAGGGGGGTGAATAGGTGATCCTGTAAAATTCAACAACTAATAGCCAATAAAACTTGGTTAAGTGTTAGTATGACTAAGTAGCGAGCTCTTGCGAACACACAAGTAATCACAGAAAAGTAATCACAAGAGACACGCGAGTTATCCAGTGGTTCGGCCAAGTAATACTTGCCTACTTCCACGTTGTGGCGTCCCAATGGACGAGGGTTGCACTCAACCCCTTTCAAGTGATCCAATGATCAACTTGAATACCACGATGTTCTTCTTTCTTATACTTTCTCCCGTTTGCGAGGAATCTCCACAACTTGGAGCCTCTCGCCCTTACAATTGATGATCACAAAGAAGCACAGAAGTAAGGGAGGGGAGAGCAACACACACAAGACTCAAATCCACAACGCAACCACACACAAGTCACAACTTGAGCTCTAAGTTCAACACACGGAGTTCTCAACTCAAGAGGAGCTCAAATTGCTAGCACAGAGAATCAAATGCGTGGGAGTGGAGTCTAGATGCTTAGGAATGATCAAATAATGCTTGGATTACTCCTCCATGCGCCTAGGGGTCCCTTTTATAGCCCCAAGGCAGCTAGGAGCCGTTGGAGGCATTCTTGGAAGGCTAATCTTGCCTTCTGTCGGGTGGCGCACCGGACAGTCCGGTGTGCCACCGGACAGCCACTGTTCATGTCCGATGCGCGATTTCCTTCCATTCCTGGCACAGCCGACCGTTGCAACTTCGGGCTGGTTGGCGCACCGGACACTGTCCGGTGCACACCGGACACTGTCCGGTGCACACCGGACAGTCCGGTGCCCCCAGCCTACCGTTGGTGCGGGCCACACGTCACGCGGGGATTGCACGGCCGACCGTTGCGCTGGCGGCCGTTGGCTCACCGGACAGTCCGGCGCATCACCGGACAGTCCGGTGAATTATAGCCGTACGCCGCCAAAAACTCCCGAGAGCGGCCAGTTCGCCGGAAGCCAGCCTGGCGCACCGGACACTGTCCGGTGCACCACCGGACAGTCCGGTGTGCCAGATCGAGCTGAGTCTTGGCTGCTCCAGCCAAGTCCTTTTCTTCTTCTCTTTCCTCTGATTCTAACACTTAGACAAATATATTAGTACACACAATGTACTGAGTCTAGAACCATACCTTTGCCTTGATTATCACTTCTCTCTTTGTTTAGCACATGAGAGCTTATTTAACTGTGTTGGACACTTAATCACCAAAACATAATAGAAATTGCCCAAAGGCACATTTCCCTTTCAATCTCCACCTTTTTGGTGATTTATGCCAACACATTCAAAAGCAATGCAAAACATGCAACATTGATTCAAATTGAAGACCAAATTGTTTTTGATTCAAATTTGGCATATTTGGATCATTCTTTGCCACCACTTGGTTTGTTTTTGCAAATCAAATTCATTTTCCTATCTCTAAGTCAAACTCATTTGTTTGGGCATAAAGAGAGATTATCCAAGAGTAAAAATGATTAAGAGCCAAAAACTCCCCCTTTTTCTCATGATCAAACATTCTCCCCACAAGAGACCAAATTTTGACAATACGAGTATTTTGACAAATCAAAAGTTCTAACTCTACTATTTTCAAAATTCTCAAGTGGTAGCTGATCCATTTGCTTTGGCCTTAATGTCTCCCCCTTTGGCATTAAGCACCAAAACGGGATCATTATTGGCCCTTTAACCCCATTGCCTCACCAAAATTGTCAATTAAGAGCAAAAAGGCAATAAGAGTATAGATATGAACTTGGAGTTAATACCGGAGTGCAGTGGAAGTCTTTGCATGGTCCAAGTTCACCTTTCCCTTTCAATTCACCTTTGAGACTACATTAAGTAAACTCAAGCAGAGATGTTAGTCTCAAAGAGTCAAGTTGTAGCACTTCTCTCCCTAAATATGTGCTTCATTCACACATGGACTTGTGAGGACCGGGGATCCCTTGCACAACTTGAGCACAAGAAGTAAACAACAAGTCTCATAAATGCATAAAGTAACTTGATCAAAGGCATAAAACACATGTATGCTATAAATCAATCCAAGTTACGCGAATCTAAGACATTTAGCTCACTACGCAGTCTGCAAAAGGTTTTCTCATCTAACGGCTTGGTAAAGATATCGGCTAGCTGGTTCTTGGTGCTAATATAGAACACTTCGATATCTCCCTTTTGCTGGTGGTCTCTCAAGAAGTGATGACGGATGTCTATGTGCTGAGTGCGGCTGTGTTCAATAGGATTATCCGCCATGCAGATTGCACTCTCATTGTCACATATGAGTGGGACTTTGCTCAGATTGTAGCCAAAGTCTCGAAGGGTTTGCCTCATCCAAAGTAGTTGTGCGCAACACTGTCCTACGGCAACATATTCGGCCTCAGCGGTGGATAGGGCAACGGAGGTTTGTTTTTTAGAGCTCCAAGACACCAGGGACCTTCCTAGGAATTGGCACATCCCTGATGTACTCTTCCTATCAACCTTGCATCCAGCATAATCGGAGTCTGAATATCCAATTAAGTCAAATGTAGACCCCTTTGGATACCAGATCCCGAAACAAGGCGTAGCAACTAAATATCTAAGAATCCGATTAACGGCCACAAGGTGACACTCCCTTGGATCGGATTGAAATCTAGCACACATGCATACACTAAGCATACTATGCGGTCTACTAGCACATAAATAAAGCAAGGATCCTATCATAGACCGGTATGCCTTTTGATCAACGGACTTACCTCCTTTGTTGAGGTCGACATGTCCGTCGGTGCCCATTGGTGTCTTCGCGGGCTTGGCGTCCTTCATCCTGAACCGCTTGATCAAGTCTTGCGTGTACTTCATTTGGGAGATGAAGGTGCCATCCTTGAGTTGCTTCACTTGGAACCCAAGGAAATAGTTCAACTCGCCCATCATCGACATCTCAAATTTCTGTGTCATCACCCTGCTAAACTCCTCACAAGACTTTTGGTTAGTGGAACCAAATATTATGTCATCGACATAAATTTGGCACACAAATAGGTCACCATCACAAGTCTTAGTGAAAAGAGTTGGATCGGCTTTCCCAACCTTGAAAGCATTAGCAATTAGAAAATCTCTGAGGCATTCATACCATGCTCTTGGGGCTTGCTTAAGTCCATAGAGCGCCTTAGAGAGCTTACACACATGGTCGGGGTACCGTTCATCCTCAAAGCCAGGGGGTTGCTCCACATACACTTCCTCCTTGATTGGCCCGTTGAGGAAAGCGCTCTTCACATCCATTTGGAACAACCTGAAAGAGTGGTGAGCGGCATAGGCTAACAAAATGTGAATAGACTCTAGCCTAGCCACAGGAGCAAAAGTCTCCTCAAAATCCAAACCTGCAACTTGGGCATAACCTTTTGCCACAAGTCGAGCCTTGTTCCTTGTCACCACCCCGTGCTCGTCTTGCTTGTTGCGGAACAACCACTTGGTTCCCACAATGTTTTGCTTGGGACATGGCACCAGGCTCCAAACTTCATTCCTCTTGAAGTTGTTGAGCTCTTCCTGCATGGCCAACACCTAGTCCGGATCTTGCAAGGCCTCTTCTACCCTGAAAGGCTCAATAGAAGAGACAAACGATTAATGCTCACAAAAGTTAGCTAGTCTTGAGCGAGTAGTTACTCACTTGCTTATATCCCCCAGAATCTGGTCGATGGGATGATTCCTTTGAATCGTCGCTCGGACTTGAGTTGGAGGGGCTCGTGGTGCTTCTTCCTCCATAACTTGATCTTCTTGTGCTCCCCCTTGATCACACGCCTCCTCTTGAAGAACTTGTTCATCATCTTGAGTTGGGGGGTGCACCATTGTTGAGGAAGAAGGTTGATCCTGCACTTGGTGTTCCTGTGGTCGCACATCTCCAATCGCCATGGTGCGAATTGCGTTCGTTGGAACATCATCTTCATCTATATCATCAAGATCAACTTGCTCTCTTGGAGAGCCATTAGTCTCATCAAATACAACATCGCTAGAGACTTCAACCAAACCCGATGATTTGTTGAAGACTCTATACGCCTTTGTATTTGAGTCATAACCTAGTAAAAACCCTTCTACAACTTTGGGAGCAAATTTGGAATTTCTACCTTTCTTCACCAAAATGTAACATTTGCTCCCAAATACACGAAAGTATGAGACGTTGGGTTTGTTACCAGTCAGAAGTTCATACGAGGTCTTCTTGAGGAGGCGATGAAGGTAGAGTCGGTTTATGGCGTGGCAAGCTGTGTTCATAGCTTCCAACCAAAACCGCTCGGGCGTCTTGATTTCCCCAAGCATCGTCCTCGCCATGTCTATGAGCGTCATGTTCTTCCTCTCTACCACATTGTTTTGCTGTGGTGTGTAGGGAGCGGAGAACTCGTGCTTGATTCATTCCTCCTTAAGGTACTCCTCCACTTGTAGGTTCTTGAACTCGGACCCGTTGTCGCTTCTTATCTTTTTCACCTTGAGCTCAAATTCATTTTGAGCTCTCCTTAGAAAGCGCTTTAGGGTCCCTCGGGTTTCTGATTTATCCTGCAAAAAGAATACTCAAGTGAAGCGGGAAAAATCATCAACAATAACAAGACCATACTTACTTCCCCCGATGCTCAGGTAGGCGACGGGTCCGAAGAGGTCCATATTAAGTAGCTCCAGAGGTCTTGATGTGGTAATCACATTCTTGTTGTGATGAGTACTTCCCACCTGTTTACCTGCTTGACAAGCTGCACAAGGTCTATCTTTTTCGAAACATACATTTGTTAGTCCTAACACATGCTCTCCCTTTAGAAGTTTGTGGAGGTTCTTCATCCCAACATGTGCTAGACAGCGATGCCACAGCCAGCCCATACTAGTCTTAGCGATTAAGCATGCATCTAGATCAGCCTCCTCTTTCGAAAAATCAACTAAGTAGAGTTTTCCATCTAGTACACCCTTAAACGGTAATGAACCATCACTCCTTCTAAAGACAGATACATCAACATTTGTAAATAAACAATTGTAGCCCATGTGGCACAATTGACTAACAGACAGGAGATTATAGCCTAGCGACTCTACTAAAAATACATTAGAAATAGAGTGCTCTTTTGTGATGGCAATCTTGCCCAAGCCTTTGACCTTGCCTTGGTTCCCATCTCCAAAGATAATCGTATCCTGGGAATCCTTGTTCTTGACGTAGGAGGTGAACATCTTCTTCTCTCCCGTCATGTGGTTTGTGCATCCGCTGTCGATAATCCAGCTTGCCCCCGGATGCATAAACCTGCAAGACAATTTACGCTTGGGTTTTAGGTACCCAACTCTTGTTGGGTCCTACAAGGTTAGTCACAATATCCTTTGGGACCCAAATGCAAGTCTTGTCTCCCTTGCATTTGGCCCCCAACTTTCTAGCAACCAGTTTCTTATTTTTACATGAAAGTACAAAATCAGTGTTGCAGGTATGAAAAATAGTAGCAGATTCATTATGTATTTTCCTAGGCACATGATGAATAACATTTCCCTTCCTAGGCCTACTTCTACCATGCACAAAAGTAGAACTAGAAGCAATCATAGCATGTGAATCATAAGCATCAAAACTCCTATGAGCATTCCTAGAAAATTTTCTATCATAAATGAACGCATGATTCTTTTGAATGCTACTAGCCATAGGGGCCTTCCCTTTCTCCTTGTTGAGAATGGGAACCCTTTGGCTTGTTAAGTTCTTGGCTTCCTTCCGAAAGCCAAGCCCATCCTTAATTGAGGGGTGTCTACCAACAGTGTAGGCATCCCTAGCGAATTTTAACTTATCAAAGTCACTTTTGCAAATCTTAAGTTGAGCATTAAGACTTGCCACTTCATCATTCAAATTTGTAATAGCAATGAGATGTTCATTACAAGCATTAACATCAAAGTCCTTACATCTATTACAAATTACTACATGTTCTACACATGAACTAGATTTATTTGCTACTTCTAGTTTAGTATTTAAATCATCATTCAAGATCTTTAAACTAGAGATTGATTCATGGCACATAGATAATTCAGAGGATAACAATTCATTTCTTTTAGTTTCTAGAACAAAATACTTTTGTGCACTAACAAGTTTATCATGCTCTTCATATAATATATCCTCTTGCTTTTCTAAAAGTCTATCCTTTTCGTTTAAAGCATCAATTAACTCATTAATTTTATCTACTTTTGATCTATCTAAACCCTTAAATAATTCAGTATAGTCTACTTCATCATCACTAGATTCATCATCGCTTGAAGTAGTATATTTAGGGGTTTCACGAACGCTTACATTTTTCTCCTTTGCCATGAGGCAGGTGTGGCGTTCGTTGGGGAAGAGAGAGGACTTGTTGAAGGCTAAGGCAGCGAGTCCTTCATCGTCGGAAACGGAAGACGAGCAGTCCGAGTCCCACTCCTTTCCGATGTGTGCCTCACCCTTTGCCTTCCTATAGCTCTTTTTCTTCTCTTTCTTCCCGCCCTTTCCTTGTTCCTGGTCACTAGAGTTGTCGGGACAATTTGCTATAAAATGACCAGTCTTACCACACTTGAAGCAGGAGCGCTTTCCCTTTGCTTTGTTCTTGTTAGTGTACTCCTTGCGTCCTTTCAATGCGGTCTTGAAGCTCTTTATGATTAGGGCCATCTCATCCTCGTTTAGCCCGGCCGCCTCAACTTGTGCCACCTTGCTAGGTAGCGCCTCCCTGCTGCTTGTTGCTTTGAGAGCAACGGGTTGAGGCTCGTAGACGGGTAGAGGGCCATTGAGAGCATCATCAACATATCGCGCTTCCTTCACCATCATCCGCCCGCTCACAAACTTCCCAAGAATCTCCTCGGGAGTCATCTTTGTGTACCTGGGATTTTCACGGATGAGGTTCACAAGATGAGGATCAATAACAGTGAAGGACCTGAGCATAAGTCGGACGACGTCGTGGTCCGTCCATCTCGTGCTTCCATAGCTCCTAATCTTGTTGACCAGGGTCTTGAGCCTGTTGTACGTTTGCATTGGCTCCTCTCCCCTGATCATGGCAAACCTTCCTAGCTCGCCTTCCACCAACTCCATTTTGGTGATCATGGTGGCGTCGTTCCCCTCATGCGATATCTTGAGGGTGTCCCATATTTGCTTGGCGTTGTCCAAGCCGCTCACCTTGTTGTACTCGTCCCAGCACAAGGATGCTAGCAAAACAGTGGTAGCTTGTGCATTCTTATGGATTTGCTCATTGATAAACACAGGGTTATCGGTACTGTCGAATTGCATTCAATTTTCTACTATCTCCCATATACTAGGATGGAGAGAAAATAAGTGACTACACATTTTGTGACTCAAAAAAGCGTAGTCCTCTCCATCAAAGTGTGGAGGTTTACCAAGAGGAATGGAAAGCAAATGAGCATTGGAATTATAAGGAATACAAGAATAATCAAATGAAAAATTCGAATTAATCGGTTTCCTTTTCTCGTCGTCGTGTCTTGGGGAAGAAGAAGACTCGTCGCTGTCGTAGTAGACGATCTTCTTGATGCGCCTCTTCTTCTTCCCGTCCTTCTTCTTGTGACTCGAGCTAGAGTCAGTGGGCTTGTCGTCCCTTGGCTCGTTGAGGAAGGACTCCTTCTCTTTGTCGTTGACCACCATCCCCTTTCCCTTAGGATCCATCTCTTCGGGCGATTAGTCCCTTTCGTGAAGAGAATGGCTCCGATACCAATTGAGAGCACCTAGAGGAGGGGTGAATAGGTGATCCTGTAAAATTCAACAACTAATGGCCAATAAAACTTGGTTAAGTGTTAGTATGACTAAGTAGCGAGCTCTTGCGAACACACAAGTAATCACAGAAAAGTAATCACAAGAGACACGCGAGTTATCCCGTGGTTTGGCCAAGTAATACTTGCCTACTTCCATGTTGTGGCGTCCCAATGGACGAGGGTTGCACTCAACCCCTTTCAAGTGATCCAATGATCAACTTGAATACCACGATGTTATTCTTTCTTATACTTTCTCCCGTTTGCGAGGAATCTCCACAACTTGGAGCCTCTCGCCCTTACAATTGATGATCATAAAGAAGCACGGAAGTAAGGGAGGGGAGAGCAACGCACACAAGACTCAAATCCACAACGCAACCACACAAAAGTCACAATTTGAGCTCTAAGTTCAACACATGGAGTTCTCAACTCAAGAGGAGCTCAAATTGCTAGCACAAAGAATCAAATGCGTGGGAGTGAAGTCTAGATGCTTAGGAATGATCAAAGAATGCTTGGATTACACCTCCATGCGCCTAGGGGTCCCTTTTATAGCCCCAAGGCAGCTAGGAGCCGTTGGAGGCATTCTTTGGAAGGCTAATCTTGCCTTCTGTCGGGTGGCGCACCGGACAGTCCGATGTGCCACCAGACAGCCACTGTTCATGTCCGGTGTGTGATTTCCTTCCATTCCTGGCGCAGCCGACCGTTGCAACTTCGGGCTGGTTGGCGCACCAGACACTGTCCGGTGCCCCCAGCCGACCGTTGGCGCGGGCCACGCGTCGCGCGCGGATTGCGTGGCCGACCGTTGCGCTGGCGGTCGTTGGCTCACCGGACAGTCCGGTGTATCACCGGACAGTCCGATGAATTATAGCCGTACGCCGCCAAAAACTCTCGAGAGCGGCCAGTTCGCCGGAAGTCAGCCTGGCGCACCGGACACTGTCCGGTGCACCACTGGATAGTCCGGTGTACCAGACCGAGCTGAGTCTTGGCTGCTCCAGCCAAGTCCTTTTCTTCTTCTCTTTCCTCTGATTCTAGCACTTAGACAAATATATTAGTACACACAAAAATCAATGTACTGAGTCTAGAACCATACCTTTGCCTTGATTATCACTTCTCTCTTTGTTTAGCACATGAGAGCTTATTTAACTGTGTTGGACACTTAATCACCAAAACATAATAGAAATTTTCCAAAGGCACATTTCCCTTTCAATAACAAGCCCTTATGTCCAACGGTTTATATTTAGGCCGTCGGACATAAGGGCTTGTTATGTCCGACGGCCTAGCGTAAGCCGTCGGACATAACCGATGTGGGTCCCACAGTCGATAGGTAAAACGGTTGCCAACCGTTATCTTCGATGGTTGGTTGTGGCCGTCGGAGATACGTTATGTCCGACGGCAGCTGTCGAAGATACGTTATGTCCGACGGCGGCCGTCGGACATAACACTATTTCCGACGCGTTACGTCCGGCGGCTAGAAACCGTCGGACATAACCAGAAGCCGTCGGACTTAAGCTACGTCCGACGGCTTAAGGCTTATGTCCGACGGCTTTGGCCATCAGAAGTTAATTCATTTACTGTAGTGATTATAAACCAACGTGTTGCCTCTTAGTAGAAGTACAACATTTGTGTCTTGTGAAGGCAAAACGAAATTGTGCTCTAGGCCTCTGATTGAGGAACTAAATTTTCGTTTTGAATTTGTATCTTGTGAAGGTTTAGAGACCTAATAGTTTTTGTCAAATTTTCAGACTAAACAATCAATGCATCTGTATGCAATACATTTTTTCTCCTGAAAAACAATTATTCCGGTCTACAATTTGACAAAACACGAAGTGAAGGATATTACAGACGCTTAATGTAGAAGCACAACCAGTTATAATATATGTAAATTATTTTTTAGTGAAGGGATTTTATTTCATTAAGATAATGAAGTAACCTAGTTTCTGCCTTACAACATTCAACCAACTAAATCAAAACACAGAAAAACCAGAAAAAATTGTCATGCAAGACAAAGTGCAAAGGAAAGATGATAGAGTTTTGTCATCGGTATATTTTCAACTTGAGACTGTAACCTATTGCTAAACTTCCACCCATTCCTTGCAAAGATATCTAGTAAACAAATCTCCATCTTTAGGCACAGAGCCTTGATCCTCAGTTTGTCCTCATTTCCCCGTAAATTGCTCCAAAATCTGAATCAATATGTGCTTCTGTATATAACCTTCCTCTGTGAAAAATATGGACAGTCTGAATGTTTTTTAAGAGAAATATTGTAGGAAAATCCCCTACAATATTTTATATAAAAATATTAAACAACATAGTAAAGCAAAGATGATAGAGAAAGGGGGAAGGGGTGTGGAGGGAGGAGCAGTCACCTAGAGTTTAGCCATTGAGATACATCAAGCTGAAGAGCAGGGCTAAATATAAACATTTGTAGTTTCAACATGTTGTTGAAACAAATCCTCAAGGAAGTGAAAGAGGGGACGACATTACTGAAGATGCAGCCATTTTGTTGTTTCCAAATAATCCAACCCATCACCGCAACAATTTCCATAAAAAACGTTTGCCAAAGATATTCTTCGTGTCCTCAAACATGTTGAAGAAGTCAAGATCAAAGTTCCACTGGATGCCCGCGTAGTGCCAGCAATCTGAGCTGAATGTTGTAATTCATCTGATATATATCAGGGCAACATTGTATTGGACGAAGCTTGTAATCTTACTATCTTAGGGCTTAGAGCCAATAGGAAAATATGGCAATGACGAGTATCACAATAATGATTTTGACTCCTATGTTAAATGCTCAAAAGTTACGCAAGAAAAAAATAGCATATAAGGTGTGTCTGTATCAGTTATATCTTCACCTCAATACCAAACTTAAGAGGGGATTATGATGCTCGCAGAGCAGCTATGGCCATCTCATAGGATTCCTCAATTTCTCCCTCATCAACAATTAAAAAAACAAAACCTTTTATCCCAAGCAAATTAGGATAGGCTAAAGTTAAAACCCTATAACATCTACAAGTCAAGGTTTAAGCATATAAATAGCTATTTTTTCATGCACTCATATGCAATGTCAAATCTTTAGAATTATCCCATTATTTCAAGTCTCCTTTAACTGTCTCTTTCTATATCAATTCTTGATCTTCCTCTCTTTCTCATTGCTATTGTGCTTTAAGATCCCACTACGACTGGCGCCTGTGAAGATCTCCATTGGACATGTCTAAACCATCTCAACTGATGTTACAAAACCTTTTTTCAATCGACACTACCTGTAACACCCAAATTCTGAATTTGGAATTGGTAGAAGAAATCTGAACAAAGTATCATTGGGAAATAAGAAAATGAGGAGAAAAAGAATTTTTCTTTTAAAGGAAACCATTTATACATCTTATGAAATAAATAAACAAGGAGAATAAAACTTAAACTAGTGATAATAAAATAGTATGGTTTATATTCACCCTTGGATTTCAATTGATACATTTGAAAAATCTGAAAAAAACTAAAATAGAAGTATAAATTTGAATTTGGAATAGAAAAGGGGAAATAAGAAAAAGAAAGGGGATATAAAGCAAAAATATAAATAATATATATATAAACAAGTATATTCAGAATTAATATCCCTAACTTCACAAAAATAAGTTGAAATGATGAGCCATAGAGATTTAAATTTGAATTCAAATTGGATTTGAAAATAGAGAAAAGAAAATGCAAAATAAAAAGAAAAAAAGAGAAAAGCTTAACTGGGCCGGCTTCCTGCATTCTGGCCCAACTACACTTTCGCGCGCGCCTGCCTCTCCTTGGCGCCGACATGTGGGCCCCATCGGGCAGCCTCTCATCTCCCGCGCCAGCCCAATTCGTGCCTGCGTGCATAGCCTCTGCGCGCTCGGGCCCACTCGTCAGCCTGAGTAATCCGCCCTCGCGTATCCCTGTATCGCCGACGTGTGGACCCCACTGGTCAGCCCCTTGCTCACTTGCGCTTGCTCTCCTTCACTCGCCGACCGGTGGGCCCCGGGGCTAGCTTCTTCTTCCCCCGCGCGAGCTCGGCGGGAGCTTTCCCCGCTGTCTTCGCGGCGCCGGCGCGTTCACCGTAGGGCTCCTCTGAGCAAGCCGGCCACCGCGCGGATTCCCATGCCCTGCACGTCCTCCTCCCTCCCTCATGCTCGACATTGGCGTGTGGGGTCGGGTCACCAGCGTCTCCATCCTCGCGCGCGGCGGAGCTCAACAAACCGGGAGCAAATCCCGCACGGATTCGTCCAACCGATTCCCCCAAATCAGCGCTAACTTCGGAATCCGATCCATCGTCGTGCTATAAAAGCTGGGCCTCGCCCCTGGAACCCGCGCATTGCTCGTCGCCATGGAGCTTGCGCAGTGAAGAAGAGAGATTGCCGCCGCCGTGGTCCGGCGTGAAGACGTTGAATCGTGCACCGTGAAGCATCCAGCCGCTGCGCCGCGCACCCGGGAAGCTTCGACGGCCACCAATTTAGTCATCGGCGTCGCCGTGACCGCGTAATCGCTCACCGGTGTGTTGCTCCGCGGCGGGCCCGCTGCGCTGCGTGGGGAGCGTCCTCTGCGTCGCCATCGTCGGTAAGGAGTTCTCCTCTGTACTCGGCTCGTCCTCCTCGTCGTGTAGCTCAGTTTAATTGGAGATTGGAGCTCGGGATTGGCCGATTGAATGCTCGCCGGCGGGCTTCACCGCGTCCGTGGGCGGCGCCGCCGTCCGCTCGGCCGGGGGGATAGGGGAGGAAGACGTGAGCTGTGGGCCGTCGATTCGGCGGTGAACGGCTACGATTAGATCACGGCGTACCGATTCGCCCTGTGGGATCTGGACCGTAGATCGGGCGATGTGCGGATAGAAGTAGACTTGGAGTATTTAAGATCTGCGCCGTAGATTTTAGATCGAACGGTGGAAGTTAGATACCGGTTCGGATGAGATTCAATCTAATCTGGGCCGTCCGGATCAGATCGTGCGGCCCTAATTTCTCCATACCCCTTCGGCCGGTACTAATTGCAAAAGAGCCCTCGTCTTTATTAAAAATAAACCCGCAGTCCTAACGCGGGGTATCCTGAGTCACGGGAATACTTGTGCGGGGGCCCCTGTGCTTCTGTTTAATTGGGGCCCAGTCCAGTGAATAAGAAAATCATAGAAAATAATTTAGAAAATGATTTTTAGTGTTAAAATAAATCCAGAAACTTATTTAATTCATAACTAATTCATTTTAGCTCCAAATTGAGTCATTCCAATTCCTAAAATTTTGTAATAATATTCTTCATCATTTAGTGTCTCTGTTTTGACATGAACTCTGTCAGGAAATTTATTTATCATTTAATCATATTTTAATCACATTAAACCTTAGGAAAATCATAACTTGAATTCTACAACTCCAAAATTAATAATTCTTTTTCCTATGATCTTATTTTAATATGTATCTTATTACTGTATATTTTGTTCTTATGTTTGGTGTAATGTTAAATTTGCCTATACTATGTATGTTTGTATTGCTACGATTAGCAGTGTGGTCACGAGGATCTGAAGAATCATCCTGGTACCTGGATTCTCAAGGCCCAGGCAAGTTGTGCCCTTGATCACTTCTTTTCACCTACTCATGTTCTAATTAATCATAATGATCTGCATAGGTTAATTTTGATGGGACCCAATAGGTCACCCTAGATTGTTTATCTCATTACCTTGTTCACCCCTGAATCACTTGGGTAGTTTGCTATTGCTTTATATGGTTTTGGGATAATCATTTATTACCTCCATGTTCCAATTCTTGTTGTTATTCTGTTTATGTTCATGTTGATATCATTAATGTTAATTGGAACATGGAGCGACCACCCGGGAAAACAGTGCTACCACAAGGGTAGTATGGGATGCCCTTGGCTGATTAATTAGGAAAGCTAGTGGAAGACTACCTTACCCGAAAGGGGCAAGGGCAGTAGGGGAGAGGTCAGTGCGGGAAGTGCCCTCGGGAGGATTTTGCTGCGATGGCGGTCCTGCAAGGGATTCCTGTACTGGATCTTCCTATAAACTGTAGCGGGTTTTCGGAAGCTAGTGGAACTTTGTAAAGGCCTCGTAGTGCTACCCTGCCTCACTTCCTTGGTAGAGGTGTATGGGATTCATGACCCCTTGGCAGATGGGTAACACGACTTGTGGGTAAAGATGCGCAACCTCTGCAGAGTGTAAAACTGGTATACTAGCCGTGCTCACGGTCATGAGCAGCTCGGACCCTCACATGATTAATTTATGGAACTAAATTCAATTTGTCATATGCATTGCATCGCGGGTGATGTTGTTATTACTTTTGTTCTATTACTTAATTGGGTTTGGTATTTACTTATACTTAGTAACTGCTAATAAAATTTTGACCAACTTTAAAAGCAATGCTCAGCTCTAACCATCTTCTTTGGTAAGCCTTACACTTCACGTGAGCTCCCACCTTTGGCGAGTTCATGCACATTATTCCCCACAACTTGTTGAGCGATGAACGTATGTGAGCTCACTCTTGCTGTCTCACATACACCACAGGTCAAGATCAGGTACTGCAGGATGATGCTCATGGAGGATGCTGCGATGAGTTCGTGAGTGGTCTAGGTCGTCGTCTCCCAGTCAACTTTGGGTTGCTGGACCGTTGTCTCCTTATAATGTAATTATTTATTTTGTATAGAACTCCTGTTATATATAAAGTTGTGACATTCGATCCTGTGCCACTTTACATCATATGTATGAGACTTGGTCCCAGCATACCTGGTGTTTATGTTAACCCCGGATTTTGGACCCCTAAAATCCGGGTGTTACAGAAGTGGTATCAGAGGAATGTTGACTGTAGGACGAAACCTAGATAGAACTGGACAACCATTATCTACTTACCTTTGCTACTCTGATTCTTTTTCTAAACTTATCTTAATCTTTTCTCATCTATTTCCGCTTACTCTGATTATTCTTATCTTTTCTTTTCTAAAGACAAATGTGGATTTCACACTTTGAAATCCTGTGCCTAAAGTGACTTTAGGAATAGGAGACCCAATCCTAGGAACAAAAACAAAACTATTTTTATGGTTATCTATGCACTTGAATGTTTGTTCTTATGATATTTGTCTGATTTGGATCTTTGTTTGAGTGTGATGAGTTGTGGAGTAATGTCCACAATTGCATCTGCATATACACATAGGTATTAAAATATATTTATAAAATAACTAGACAGCCTAGATTATCCCCATTGGAACCTATCTAGCTTAAGAAATTTATCTTATCCTAAAAGATCTCATTCTAACCAATTCCTCTTATCTTAAAAGATTCTCCCTTATCTTAATAGATCCATCTCATCTTAAAAGATACCCATCTTATCTTGAAAAGATTTTATCTCATCTTAATAGACCTAGCTGACCTCGAAAGATTCTATCTTATCTTTATGGATCCATCTTATCCTAATAGGCATACTTATCCACCCTAGTTTATCAACCATGATCTAATGCAAATTAATTAGATCTTATCTAGTCAAACTAGTCACACCAATCTAACCTAGATCTAATCAAATCTAAAGTGACTTATCAAATATGTTAGATAACACTGATGGAATAGTTTAGACTCTACCCCTATAGAACAAGTCTTAACTTAGTTCACCCCGCACTAAATTAAGAATGATAGATCAACTTGGCTATATACAACTACCTCAACTATCTGATAGTTGCATAACCCCTCAATTTTAACCTAGCAAGAGATTCTATCTCATCATAACATATCAAATTAATCTTAAAACATCCTAACATATCTTAATAATACATATTCTACCCAGTTGGACCTATCTAAGCCTAAACTAGTCTAATCTAGTCATATCCAATTCTTATCCTACCTAATGTGACCTGATCTATTGTGGTCTAATGTTATCTAACTTAATGTGGTCCACTTAAACAGATTAATGACACTAGTAGAAGAGATTAGACCCCACTAGCCATGTATTAACTTATCTTAGCACATTGGATCAATTCAACCATGAGCTAACCCAACCCATAGTGCCATAATGAATAGTATGACCTTTCTATTCCCACCTAATAACAAACAAACTTTTAACCTACACCTTGTAGCCTATCTCACCCATGTATATCTCTCATCTTGACAGATTCTATCTTACCCTTGGATATTCACCTTATATGATTGGTTACCCCAATCTGGACATAAATTAAGCCCTACCAAAGAATCTATAGCTTATAACCAACTACTAGCTTATCCATTCCGCTTAGCAACTTCCTTTGCAAAACTATTATCACATGCTTCTAACTTTCATGGTCAATTATCACTTAACGACAAAACAGAAAAATGAGTCCTCCAAATCCTCCACCTGTTGAAATCAATCAAGTGGTTGCTACCCAAAGACTGGTAATACAACAATTAACAGAAATGGTGACCGAGATGCAGAATCAGATAAGGCAACAACGCGAGGAAATACGTCAGGCCCGTCAAGAAATAAGGCAAGCACGGTTGGAGAGACAACAACAACAACAACCCCCACCACCACCAGCTTCACCAAGCTACATAGATATAGATTATGATGATTTGTAGATCTAGGTGTTACTTTAGTAATATGATAATATTTTAGAAGAAATAATAAAGGTCTATTGACCCAATGTTTTGTTAAAGAATTATACCTCATGCTGAGATCTCTTTGTTTGTGCATATGAGTATGCATCCTTTTTCTTACAAATCTCGAGGACGAGATTATTTTTAAGGGGGGTAGGATTTGTAACACCCAAATTCTGAATTTGGAATTGGTAGAAGAAATCTGAACAAAGTATCATTGGGAAATAAGAAAATGAGGAGAAAAAGAATTTTTCTTTTAAAGGAAACCATTTATACATCTTATGAAATAAATAAACAAGGAGAATAAAACTTAAACTAGTGATAATAAAATAGTATGGTTTATATTCACCCTTGGATTTCAATTGATACATTTGAAAAATCTGAAAAAAACTAAAATAGAAGTATAAATTTGAATTTGGAATAGAAAAGGGGAAATAAGAAAAAGAAAGGGGATATAAAGCAAAAATATAAATAATATATATATAAACAAGTATATTCAGAATTAATATCCCTAACTTCACAAAAATAAGTTGAAATGATGAGCCATAGAGATTTAAATTTGAATTCAAATTGGATTTGAAAATAGAGAAAAGAAAATGCAAAATAAAAAGAAAAAAAGAGAAAAGCTTAACTGGGCCGGCTTCCTGCATTCTGGCCCAACTACACTTTCGCGCGCGCCTGCCTCTCCTTGGCGCCGACATGTGGGCCCCATCGGGCAGCCTCTCATCTCCCGCGCCAGCCCAATTCGTGCCTGCGTGCATAGCCTCTGCGCGCTCGGGCCCACTCGTCAGCCTGAGTAATCCGCCCTCGCGTATCCCTGTATCGCCGACGTGTGGACCCCACTGGTCAGCCCCTTGCTCACTTGCGCTTGCTCTCCTTCACTCGCCGACCGGTGGGCCCCGGGGCTAGCTTCTTCTTCCCCCGCGCGAGCTCGGCGGGAGCTTTCCCCGCTGTCTTCGCGGCGCCGGCGCGTTCACCGTAGGGCTCCTCTGAGCAAGCCGGCCACCGCGCGGATTCCCATGCCCTGCACGTCCTCCTCCCTCCCTCATGCTCGACATTGGCGTGTGGGGTCGGGTCACCAGCGTCTCCATCCTCGCGCGCGGCGGAGCTCAACAAACCGGGAGCAAATCCCGCACGGATTCGTCCAACCGATTCCCCCAAATCAGCGCTAACTTCGGAATCCGATCCATCGTCGTGCTATAAAAGCTGGGCCTCGCCCCTGGAACCCGCGCATTGCTCGTCGCCATGGAGCTTGCGCAGTGAAGAAGAGAGATTGCCGCCGCCGTGGTCCGGCGTGAAGACGTTGAATCGTGCACCGTGAAGCATCCAGCCGCTGCGCCGCGCACCCGGGAAGCTTCGACGGCCACCAATTTAGTCATCGGCGTCGCCGTGACCGCGTAATCGCTCACCGGTGTGTTGCTCCGCGGCGGGCCCGCTGCGCTGCGTGGGGAGCGTCCTCTGCGTCGCCATCGTCGGTAAGGAGTTCTCCTCTGTACTCGGCTCGTCCTCCTCGTCGTGTAGCTCAGTTTAATTGGAGATTGGAGCTCGGGATTGGCCGATTGAATGCTCGCCGGCGGGCTTCACCGCGTCCGTGGGCGGCGCCGCCGTCCGCTCGGCCGGGGGGATAGGGGAGGAAGACGTGAGCTGTGGGCCGTCGATTCGGCGGTGAACGGCTACGATTAGATCACGGCGTACCGATTCGCCCTGTGGGATCTGGACCGTAGATCGGGCGATGTGCGGATAGAAGTAGACTTGGAGTATTTAAGATCTGCGCCGTAGATTTTAGATCGAACGGTGGAAGTTAGATACCGGTTCGGATGAGATTCAATCTAATCTGGGCCGTCCGGATCAGATCGTGCGGCCCTAATTTCTCCATACCCCTTCGGCCGGTACTAATTGCAAAAGAGCCCTCGTCTTTATTAAAAATAAACCCGCAGTCCTAACGCGGGGTATCCTGAGTCACGGGAATACTTGTGCGGGGGCCCCTGTGCTTCTGTTTAATTGGGGCCCAGTCCAGTGAATAAGAAAATCATAGAAAATAATTTAGAAAATGATTTTTAGTGTTAAAATAAATCCAGAAACTTATTTAATTCATAACTAATTCATTTTAGCTCCAAATTGAGTCATTCCAATTCCTAAAATTTTGTAATAATATTCTTCATCATTTAGTGTCTCTGTTTTGACATGAACTCTGTCAGGAAATTTATTTATCATTTAATCATATTTTAATCACATTAAACCTTAGGAAAATCATAACTTGAATTCTACAACTCCAAAATTAATAATTCTTTTTCCTATGATCTTATTTTAATATGTATCTTATTACTGTATATTTTGTTCTTATGTTTGGTGTAATGTTAAATTTGCCTATACTATGTATGTTTGTATTGCTACGATTAGCAGTGTGGTCACGAGGATCTGAAGAATCATCCTGGTACCTGGATTCTCAAGGCCCAGGCAAGTTGTGCCCTTGATCACTTCTTTTCACCTACTCATGTTCTAATTAATCATAATGATCTGCATAGGTTAATTTTGATGGGACCCAATAGGTCACCCTAGATTGTTTATCTCATTACCTTGTTCACCCCTGAATCACTTGGGTAGTTTGCTATTGCTTTATATGGTTTTGGGATAATCATTTATTACCTCCATGTTCCAATTCTTGTTGTTATTCTGTTTATGTTCATGTTGATATCATTAATGTTAATTGGAACATGGAGCGACCACCCGGGAAAACAGTGCTACCACAAGGGTAGTATGGGATGCCCTTGGCTGATTAATTAGGAAAGCTAGTGGAAGACTACCTTACCCGAAAGGGGCAAGGGCAGTAGGGGAGAGGTCAGTGCGGGAAGTGCCCTCGGGAGGATTTTGCTGCGATGGCGGTCCTGCAAGGGATTCCTGTACTGGATCTTCCTATAAACTGTAGCGGGTTTTCGGAAGCTAGTGGAACTTTGTAAAGGCCTCGTAGTGCTACCCTGCCTCACTTCCTTGGTAGAGGTGTATGGGATTCATGACCCCTTGGCAGATGGGTAACACGACTTGTGGGTAAAGATGCGCAACCTCTGCAGAGTGTAAAACTGGTATACTAGCCGTGCTCACGGTCATGAGCAGCTCGGACCCTCACATGATTAATTTATGGAACTAAATTCAATTTGTCATATGCATTGCATCGCGGGTGATGTTGTTATTACTTTTGTTCTATTACTTAATTGGGTTTGGTATTTACTTATACTTAGTAACTGCTAATAAAATTTTGACCAACTTTAAAAGCAATGCTCAGCTCTAACCATCTTCTTTGGTAAGCCTTACACTTCACGTGAGCTCCCACCTTTGGCGAGTTCATGCACATTATTCCCCACAACTTGTTGAGCGATGAACGTATGTGAGCTCACTCTTGCTGTCTCACATACACCACAGGTCAAGATCAGGTACTGCAGGATGATGCTCATGGAGGATGCTGCGATGAGTTCGTGAGTGGTCTAGGTCGTCGTCTCCCAGTCAACTTTGGGTTGCTGGACCGTTGTCTCCTTATAATGTAATTATTTATTTTGTATAGAACTCCTGTTATATATAAAGTTGTGACATTCGATCCTGTGCCACTTTACATCATATGTATGAGACTTGGTCCCAGCATACCTGGTGTTTATGTTAACCCCGGATTTTGGACCCCTAAAATCCGGGTGTTACACTACCCCTAGCCTATCACATATATATCATTTTTGGGCTCGATTATTTCTTGTATTACCACAAATCCACCATAACATTTGTATTTCCGTAACACTTATTTGTTAAATATGTTGTCTTTTTATAGACCAACATTCTGCACCATTCAACCCAGCAAGTTTAATTGTCGTCCTATAAAACTTGTCTTTTAGCTTATGTGGTACTCACTTGACATATAGAACATCAAATGCTCTTCACCTATCCGACTTTGATTTTATGGCTTACATCTCATCAATGTCCTCATCTCTTTGTAGCATAGATCCTAAATACCTAAAGGCATCCTTCCAAGACACTATTTGACCTTGTAAACTAACATCTTCTTTCTCATGTGTAGTTTCTAATCACATTTCCTCCATCATAAAAACTTAGTCTACAAAATAATATGCAACAACCTAGCCAGAGGTAAGAACAAAATGACACTATTAAATATACACATAAAAGATAATTATGAATTGGTAAGTGGTGATAGTGAAAAGTAAAATGAAAATTGTGATATGTAGATTTATGAGCAAAGCCTAATGAATGATAATGAGGCTGAGAAATACACTTGTTTCTAGTATTTAATCATCACACAAAGCTAAGCATAATGTTATTGCTAATGCTACATTTGATTTATCATTTGCCAGCCCAAGTTGCATATCAACCCCATGTAGGTTATTAGGAATAGTGAAATCCTAGAAAATTTCTTTTTAACCGTGTAATTAAGTAGTATTGCCAAGTAATTATGCAGACAATATGAATCTTTTTCCTTAGTTGAAATACATTATGAATTATTTTGCTTAAATCAATCAACTGCCTATTAAGCTTACATGCACGTTTTGTATTTTCCACTATTGAATGGACTACATAAAGTGGCATGGATTAATTTAGCTATACTACAGATCTGGTGTACCAAGTAGAAAATTTGAGCTTTGAATGAATGGAAATAGTGTGAATATATCTCTTGATGTGAAAAATAAAAAGTTTCCCATGTTTAGGATCAGAGCTTAGAATCATAAGCAATGGACACTGCCTTTGGTATGACCTGTTGCTTACTAGCTATTGTTGCCTTTTCTTATATAACTACTCATGTTAGGTAAACACCTTAACCTGACATGTAAATAAAGAGAAAAGAACCATGGGCATTTAGATTGTTTGAAGAAGCAACCTTGCAAAAATCAGACAGTAGAACCATCGCGAGTAAGAGTGAACACAAATCGCGGCTTATGAAACATGCAAGAGTCTAAGTGCATTAATAGATTTGGCACTCCAGAAGAACTTTAGTGAACAACGATATATTCCAATTTCCACATAGGTTGCATGCATCTGCTTTAGGTGCTTGGTTAAAATGCTTCAAACTGACTGCTGAATTTTCAGATGGGATGTGACATGCTTGCTGCATGGTTGTTTAATTAGATGTTGCATAGAATCAAAGTAGCTCTAGATTCCCATGAACTAATTAACATATTCAGTATCTTTAAATTCTTTATAACCATAATGTTTTTTGTCTTTTTTATTTTATATTACATGCTTCGTAATACATGTCAGGTGCAATATTGCAGTTGGGGTATGGTTGTTTTTCAATACAATAGTAGAAATTTTATAATTAGATATGCACAAAACTAAAATATGTTACATATCATTTGAATGATAATAAAAATACAGAACAAGAGGATATGAAGGGTGCGAATTATCAATCTGCTGGTGTACCTAAATCAAATTGAGTCTTGAGGATGCTCTTACACGCTTTTGCTTACAACAAGCAAGAAGTGTAGCTAAAGAGACGGGAGGGGAATAGGAAGAGAAGTGCGGTCAGAAGCTTCTGTAGCAATGCGCCGCCCATCTTCCTCTATAGTCGTTCTCCTTTCGTTGGTTTTCTCTCCTGCTCTTGCAGCAGCATAGAAGAACATGAGTGTGGTGGAAGCTTAAGCAGTGTGTTTGGGCACTGAGAGTAACTGATTAAGGTAGTATTTGGTTGAGGAGCTAAGTAGGACAGAGCCGTTCCATCCCTGATTCTAAGAACGGAGCCGCTCTGTTCTGTGTTTGGTAAGCTGGAACGGAGCGGCTCTGTTTTTTGTTTGGTTGCAGAGTGAACTGAAATAGAGCGGCTCTGTTTTTTGTTTGGTTGCAGAGGGAGGCGCACGAGCTGCTGCACACGGATGGGAGGGCGAGCTGTGGGAGCGGGCCGGGAACGGAGCGGCTCCGTCCATTGATTTTTTGGAGTGCGATGGTTCCAGATATGAGGAGAATATTCTCTAAGATAGCGTTTGGTTGAAGAGCCAAGTAGAACGGAGCCGTTCTGTCCCAGTTTTGTTGTTTGGTTACAAAGTAACTAGAACGAAATGGCTCCAATTAGAGAATATTCTCCTCAGATCCAGAACCATTCCGCTCCAAAAAATCAACCGGACGGAGCCGCTCCGTTCTCATCCCGCTCGCACAGTCACACTCCGTTCCGTTCACTCTGCAACCAAACAAAAAACAGAGCCGCTCCGTTCCAGATTGCCAAACACAGAACAGAGCGGCTCCGTTTCTAAAATCAGGGATGGAACGACTCCGTTCTACTTGACTCCTCAACCAAACACTACCTAATTGGAGCCACTCCGTTTTAGTTACTTTGTAACCAAACAACAACAAAACTGGAACAGAACGGTTCCGTTCTACTTGGCTCTTCAACCAAACACTACCTAAGGAGTTATCGATCCAATACCTAGTTCTTGTAGTTGGCTTCTTTGCTTCTCCTGCTCTAGTAGTAGTTTGTTCTTGTAGTTTGCTTGCTTCGCTTTGATTCTCCTCCTGTGTCACACATAGCTGTGGCACTCGTCCTGGTGCTCCTCAGAGGAGTGTGTAGCCTTCAACTGCGGTTGTGACCTAGCGCTTGAGCGGCGCCAGAGTGGGGAGTGGTGGGCTGAGTTGCGCGAAGCTGAAAGGGATGTCGCTTGTGAGCACCGGCGGCTAACCCTCCTGGGCGACACGTTGGGCAGCAGTGGTGGGTAGGAGGTCGATCGAGGACACTGAGGAAGGTGGAATCGCGGGCGCGGCGCCCAAATCGGCGAGCAGCAGCACTTTCTAGAGATTCACATGGTCTCTAGAGGGTCCCTTGCTATTTGAGTGGATCCGATGGATAATCGACGGTGCTCAGACTTCATGGTGACGTGGATGCTTTCCCTATGAGAAAAAATGCGCTGCTTTCGTTTTAACAGATGACCGATCGAGCTGAAGACGACCATTGAGTCGATACTAGCTAGATGTTTTATCTCAAAGCCGCCCATGACGTCATAACTAACAGGTTATATATGATCTGATGGTGCCTCGACCAAATCTTCAGATCATGCGTTCAGTGATGATACTAGCTAATTGCATAGCTCAAATCTAGCCATGCAATTAATTATATACGTATACATACGTGCCTGCTGCATTGCATCTCTGTTAGTGCCAGCGGGTGTTGCTGAGCGATGGCCAATCTTTATACGGCGTTGCGCTTGCGCAGGCAGATCGAGACACGCCTAGTGCATGCGTGCCTGCCAACTCTTCTCAACTGTTAGAGCGTAGTGGTAACGAGACCAGAGAGAATGACAGAATAAAGTCACTGTTGTCTTTATTGCAGAGAGTACACTGTTTATATATAAGTACAAAAACAGTGTCTCCCAAGGGGTGTGTCCCTTGAAAAAGAACTGACAAGGGTTGATCACATTATGGTAACATATTTTGTAACACTCCCCCTTGATCAATCCAAGTCCATTTGATCATCTGCAATTTATCTTTCAATATATCATCTCCTCAAAAACCCTGTGGGAAAAATAAGGAGTACACAATGTCTTTTGGATCATGAGTAGAACTCACACTGACCTCCAAAAGAAAATTATGCCTGTAATCATCATTCATAAAAACCCCTGTGGGGAAAAGTCAATGATGAAGCATATAGCTTAGTTGATATTACCTCGTTAAAAACTTTGGATGAGAAAACCTTAACAAGGCAAAACTCATACAAAGAAAAGAGTGTAATATGATGGTACAAAACAGGTCGAATATCACGGAGAATTACTCCCCCTGATCCTTGCAAGCACTTAAGTCTTCCCATACCAATCACCTCAACACATTTCTGAAAACGTTGAGTATGGTAGAGATTTTGTGAATATATCAGCAATATTATCACAAGACTTTGTTTGCAAGATGGATAATACAATTTAGGAGCAATATGCTTATTAATGTTGCTCCTGATATAACCTGTTTCCATCTGAACAACACAAGCTCAATTATCCTTATAGATAATTATCGGTGGTTCAATTGAACCATTGTATGCCATTGTTCTCCCATGGACTTCTAGCCCAAAGAACAATAATATGTCTATAGTCATTATCTCAAAAACCCCCGTGGGGAAAATAAATGATGAGACATATAACTCAGGCTAATATGTCTCCAAGATAATCTTGCCAGAAAATCTGAGAAATCAACATATCAGCTGAGTCTCCTTAAAAACCCAGTGGGAAAAATAAGGAGAGTAGTCATACTCTATTGTTGATTCATTTGAACTCTAAGGAGATAAACTCATCACCTAGTTCAAATACAACAATAACTATGTCATATGTATCATCCTCGAAAACCTCTATGGGAAAAATAGATGATACGACATAGGCCTTGTGTTGATGTTGCCTCGTTAAAAACTTTGAATGAGAAACCCAAATAGGTGAAAACTCATACAAAGAAAAGAGTACAATATGATGTATAAACAAGTTATTCTGATCAAGAGAAAACTCCCCCTGATCTTTACGAATCACTAAGTCATCTCATACCTGCTCTCAAACACATTAAAAATGTGGAGTAAGGTAAAGACTTAGTTCGTAACTTGTTTTTCATCTAAACAACACAAAGTAATATTATCTTTATAGATAATAAGGTCAGTGATAGAAAATCATGACCACCACATATCCTCAATATGTAGTATATCATTCTGTACAATCCCATAAAGTGTACTATAGAATGATTAGTGTAAGTGACCATTAATCTCTGTTGATCAACATTTATCAAACAATAGGTCCAACTTACCAGAAGTATGTCATTGATCTTGTACCTGGGGATCTTCTATAGATATCCAAGATCAATATATCCAAACATAAGGAGAGCATGAGTATACTTGGAGATCATAACTCGATCTCATGTGCTGTTAGCTAGCAAATCTTTGCAAAGCAATATCCGGCCGGATGTTCTTGCAAGATACAATAGCACATCTCATGATCGAAAAGAATCAAATAACAATGATTCTCTCATATTGAATTTCTTCAATATATGTTGGATATAGACAATTTTGTATCCAAGATACTCAAGATAGTTTACTTTGAATTGAAAATCTCTTTCAATTCATATCCTCTATCTCGAATTCCGTCGATAAGTAATGTATGTTTAAAATATGTTGCACATATTTACACTGAACATACCATTCTTTGTGTATCCTTTCAGAAGGAAGGATTCACTAGGTCGAATGTACCATATTTGACCAGGATGCTCTAAGTCACAAAGACTTTCGAAGCATTGCAAATTTGTGATTGGTTATTATGTATTTGGAATCCTTCAAGACTTCATAAATACCATAATTCAGTGACCACATATGCATATGTTGTCACTACATTTATCAACTGCACAGATAGATGATTTACTGCCTTTTGTATTATATCGGAATTTTACTACTCACGGTAGAAGAGAATTTATAGCATTAAAATAATGCTTGGGTTTGCGTATAAACCCAGTTGCTACTAGCCATGCTTTCTCACCACCTCATTGTTTCCAAGTCTATGAAAACAAACTTGTATCCACAGTAAGATACCTTGAAGTGAAAATAACTTAACACTTCTTTCTGGTGAGCAAGGCTATCTCTGCAACATTGTATCACTCAACAGATCCAATTTGAGCATGCTCGTGCTCTGCTATGGCCATAGTCTTTTGGATCACTTGGAGTGCATATACAATTGCTGAGATGTATGTGTCGACACTTGTAGCTTTTAAATAACACAATTCTCCAGTTGACATAAAGTCATTTTTATGTACCCTTATGATTCCTCGTGAAATCCCAAAACGAGAATCAAGGGTTTCCGATAACCTAGCCTCATCAGTGCGCACTGAGCTAGGTTGTGAATGTCTTCCATTCACAGGATAATTCATATCCTCTAGGTGTCTACCAACACTAGGTTGGTTACCAACGAATAGTTGGTCTGCATTTACTATCTCAGAAGGCCTAGCCTTCAGCTGCTTGCAAGCATCTTAATCCCAATTTGTGACCATACTTCTCCCCCTCTTATTTACAACAACGTTGCAATAGGGAGTTAAGTGGTTTTCCATGTAACCACTCTTTCTGGCACTTCCTCATAGGATTAATTTGAGTGACACCTGATAGTAAATGCACATGGCAGTCAATTTGCAACTTCTTGCAAATCATTCGAACCCAAAGGTTCAGTTTTAGTACGTGATCCTGAGCCTGAATGCTTACTGCATTCATTATAATTTCCTGGCATTCATTTTGGTACTCGAAATCTCCCCCTAATGCCTGGAAAAGCTCATGATTCAAGCAAACGTACGAGCCATAAATAGATTCTCATGAAGAGATTCTAAGACTTAATGATCGACGGAGAATAAATTCTCACATAGATCCCCAGCTTTCTGTGTGCCCATACATGTACGCTGCGGTGGTGAGATTGGGAACATCCCAATGTACGCATGGGAAATCTTTCATGGATTCCCACGTACTAAAAACCATAGGGGAACTTGTACATGCAGTACATGCAGTTAATCACAAGTCAGGAGCGTGCAAAACTTCCTGACTCCAATCATAACCAGTTGGAAATGACAATTCATTACTGATGGTCATTAATGATCTGGAATTTTTGAATCTATCACAGATTCATCATATCCTTTATGGATATCATTATGAATACCAAGACAAACAATCATCATTGTAAGCACATTTGGTAAATTCAGTAGTGTGGAGGCTAATGTGCTCAAGCTTGAGACATTATTACTTAATGGTCATGTGTTGTCCGAAGGACACACTTCAGGTCATTATATAGATGCACCAAATAACCATATAAAGCCTTCAATGTCCATACCATCTATGTAGTGGACCACACTCGTTCCTTTGAAATAATTTGAAGAACTTAACCAATTCAGATCAGATTTTAAGATAAGAGGGACTTAAAATCTCATTCCCAATGATACTCATCAAGTATCCATCTTATGGGAAAAACATGACCAACAAAATTGTCCATAACTTTTTATTTCATCCCAATAATGGAATTACCAATTCAGTCTTACCCAGCATGGTAAGAATCATCACATGAAAAGTTATAACAAATGCAACACTTTGTATGGGAGGATGTATGTAGAATACAGTCCATAAGAAATGTTTCTGAGAAACATATGCAATATCCATCACTATCACCTTGTGTTTCCACATGATAGAAATTATATGGATATCTCTATAATATGGTAAGATATCAATTAGGATATATCAACACATCCTTGATACTTCCAATGCCAAAGGGGATATGATAATAACATATCATGATATCGCACGAAGCGATTGTCAAAATATTCTTTCCTCTTTCCAAAGGAATACGAGAATATTTTGTTCCCCACTTATAGAGTTTGTGGCTCAATTCTCCATATTGCATGTTTCTTCCTCAATTTGGAAGAATCTCTATACAAGTTTGCACAACTCAAATCAATGAGTCTTCAACTCCCTTGATGAGTTGGTTCAATTCTAATCGATGAGTTTGTTTAACTCAAATTCATATGAGTTTTTACACTCAAATCACATGAGTGTGTTCAACTCACAGCGCATGAGTTGAACCTATCACAACATCAATTATGAGATTATACCAAATCTCATGCATCATTTATATAGTACTCAAAAGCGAATCATCTAACAAAGTGGTCTTCTCTTAGAAAAAGAAGTGTTGTTACATGATTATTCCAAATCACGATTTACACAACTAACCACTGTTATCATGTCAGATGGAAGATTGAAGTACACTTCATATCTAAGCTTTCATGAGTAGTATGCATCTATTGGGATTTCATATACATGATTAGATGCTTAGGCATACAACACTATACCATGTATAGTGTAATGACAAAAGAGTTTGTCATACTCATTGCCCTTCCCTTTTTAATGTGCTTATATATTTGCTTTCAAGCAAAATATTTGAATACAAAGTGTTAGTCTACAACATAATGTAGACACATACTCATAAGTCCACAAGTCTTATGATTTTCTTTGGTATTCATTTTGGATTTGCACATCATGCCACAAAAGCACATTAGTTCTTTTCATAAGAACCACAAGAGAAAGGGAGCATCTCACTTCCTCCAAAATAAAGAAGTGAATCCCCATATTATGCAAAGATGAAATGAACATATCCAATGAACATTAAGGATAATTAAGCCCATTAGGCGAGTTCATCAAACTCTATAAAATAATTATCCTCCAAATGGCTTAACCATTTTCATTTGTTGTTGCAACTTTGCCGCAAAATATACCATATCTTTATATGTTGGAGAATTCCAAGTATCACATAAAGTGTACCAAAGATTTTTGAAAATTGGTGTACACAATGTAGATAATCTCCATGTAATGAAACAATGGAGTAGATCTCCCAGTAGTGGGCAAAACTTTTGCTGCCTGAAAGCATGGTCTCTGGGCTGATATATTCAAAGAACATACCGCAGCCAATGCTTAGGACTCCACTACCCTGTGCTTGACCAAAATTTCAAAAATAAAATGGTAATCACCATAAAGGTGAATAACCAACATCACATCTCCAACATATCTACTTGGGAGAACACATAGGTAATCATCATAACCATATGATGTAGACCTCTTACTGATGGGCAAATAACATTTTGCTGTCTAAAAGCTTGGTCTCAGGGCAAATAAATTCCAAGAACTTATTGCAGCCAAAGCCTAGATCTCCATCATGTGTTGAAATATCCCAAGTTCAAGATATGTGTCTTATATTTTGCAAGAATTCATCATTTAATTAAGTAGAACTTAATTAAAAGAATTCTTTTAGCAGTCATCATGACTGCAGCGTCTAGCCTGGCTCCATAGCCTGCGACGCCTGCTTGGTCCGTGATCTTTTTGGGTAGCACTTATAGGTAATCATCTCGAAAGATGTAGACCTCATAGTGATAGGCATTTCAAATGCGGCCTAAAGCACGGTCTCTGGGCTACTAAACTCGATAAAGAATTTAGCGCAGCCGGTGCTTAGGACTCCATCACCCTATGCTTTTCCCAAAAAATGCAACCTCCTTTTGCATGAGGACCATTAATTTCGACTTAATTATGTGCTTCATCTTCCATGCAATCAAAAGAATGCAAAATAAAAGCACATAGAGGTATATGAATTATAAATGTAAAACAAATATAATTCACAAGCGGGTCTGCAATGTTCATCAAGAAAACGGACAAATATGTATAATTACATATCATAATTTGCAGTCTAAATGTCGAATTTAGACTCCCTAATTTAAGTTAGAACTGAATTTACATATAAAAATTTAGTCTGATATGGAAATTCAAAAATTTAACATGGTAAATAGGCCTTTTCTGGTCTATGGGGGAGGCCCAAACGCCCACAGGCCGGATTGGCCAACGCGCCAAGCAGAGGTCGGGGCGGCCCAGTTGGCTGTGCCAGGCAGCGACGGACCCAAAAGCCAGGCGACCCACGCTTACCCACGCGTTCATTAAAAAGGGGAGGCGGTTAGGGTTTCTGAAACCCTAGCCGCCCCATTCCTAGCCGCCGCCGCTGCCAGGGAGTACGGACGCAGTCGTCGCCGCCAGAGACCGGCCGCCAGGGAGCCGGGCGACTCCCCGAGCGCCCCTGCTCGTAAACCCTCGCAAGGGCCGAGCTGTACGCCCTCGCCAGGACTCGCCGCGCCCGCGCAGGGGCTCGCCGCGGCTTCGTCGGGGAACAGGAGGCCACGCCCAAGCCCGAGGCGCCGTGTGCTGGTCGCGCCTGCGCGCGGTCGCCAGCCATGGCCGCGCCCTGGCCGACAAGCCGAGCCCCGCGAGGGCTCCTTGTGCCTGCACGCCGCCAGGGGGCGGATCCGGCTGTGCTGGGGCGGTTGCCCGATGCGGGGCTCGACCGGCCGCGCCCAGCCGCCCCTGCCTTGCCGAGGACCCGCGCCGGTCGTGGGCGGAGCCGGCCGAGTTCGCGCCTGCACAGGTGGCCGCGCCCGCGCAGGTGGTGGGCCACACTGCCACGGCCGTCTGCGCCCATGGCAGACGCCGCGCCCAAGGAGCCGCCTCGCTGTGCCCACGCCCACTCCGAGGGCGGGTGCCTGAAACGCGCCCACGCCGGGGCCAGGACGCGCTGCCGAGGGTGCCCGGCCGCCCCTGCCGGAGCGAGCCAAGGCCGGCCGCGCACAGTCGTGCGCCCCGATGGGGGCCCGGCCGCCCTTGCCGAAGCCGAGGCCGGCAGTGCTCGCCGCCGAGGCCGAGCGTCAGTGCGCCATTCGCGGATGGCGGTCGCCCTCTTTGCTTCCGATCTCTTTGCTTCCGATCTGCCTTTGCCTTGGAACTTTGTAACCGCTCGTTGATGACAGTGTTACGGCCTCTTCTTGCTCGTTGGAAAGCAATGTGTCTGATAACGTGTTAGAGCGTAGTGGTAACGAGACCAGAGAGAATGACAGAATGAAGTCACTGTTGTCTTTATTGCAGAGAGTACACTGTTTATATATAAGTACAAAAACAGTGTCTCCCAAGGGGTGTGTCCCTTGAAAAAGAACTGACAAGGGTTGATCACATTATGGTAACATATTTTGTAACATGAACAAGAGCAGGGACGACACCAGGAACAAGAGCAGGAACAACCTCTTCTGTGAATAATTAATTCATCCTGATGCATTGATGCTTCATCTGGCAGGGTCTTGCCCTGTGACTGTGATCGCACGATCACACACACCTCAGTCCTTTCCTCCTCGCCAACCTCTCTGCCTGCCACATACGATCGAGACAACCACACGTCTCCAGCGGCTCACAGGATAAACAAGTTTTTTCATTTATCTAAGATTTTTTTCTTCATTTTTCTTCATTATTCATTAGCTAGCTAAGTATGTATTTTATTATATTTGATTATCAGACCTTGATGAAACATCAACTGTGAACCACATCTTATTACTATCCTTATGTCATTATTCTGTCTGAATTGCATTTTCATGAAAATTTGTGCGTCTTCAGTCAGGTTGTATATGTACGTACCTTATTTGACTGAGCTTCCTCAATTTTTAATTAATCATTATTCAGTATAGCTTACCGGAACGCGGGGCTGTGCGTCGAGATCACCCGCGCGCTGCTGGCCAGGATGCCGACGCCGGCGACGGCGCCCGTGCTTAGAGCTTGAAAGCAGCTGTGATGCGTGCAGTTCGGCAGTTGTATCGGATGACGATGGATCGGAATACGATCGAGCTTGCTTCGGTTTCGAGCTCCGATGTAAATACAATAAGTTGTGAATCACGGCGAGCACGATGAGCAAGACTGCAAGAACAACACAACGAGGCGTCTCATCGATCACCATTGACTCGTTGCACCGGCGATCGATGCCATTGAGACTCCGCCTCGAGTTCCGACAGGCAGCTTCCCGGGATGGGCTTACGCTTGGCCTTCCAACACGCGTTCTGCTTTTGCCACTGCATGGACTTCTGGCCCTGCATTGCGTTTGCGTGAAAGAACTCACCTCATCCACAACTCAGAATTGAGGGTCGAATATATAGCAGGGATCTGGGTAGGTAGGCGAATGAACATGCCTGAGTTCACGGGACATGCAACTCTGAACAAGTGATCGGAGTTGCTTCTCCCTCTAGTCGAGCGGGCCTGGACGACGACTTACACCTGCCGCCAGTCGTCGATCTTGGCTGCCCCTCACCTCACTCAGGAAGAAACGAGACCACAGGCAGTGGCCCTCGCTCCCTGCTTATTGCTCATAAGCCCACAGCTCATTTACATTACTTTGACGCTTTTATCTTGAAGTAACTATACCCTCGTCACTTCTCTGCAAAAAGAGAGAGAAAAAAGAAAGAAAAAGAGAGAAAAAGTATAGCGACTTCAAGTCTTCAACATTCCGATGTATATATACGCGCGCGTATCGTCTCTACCAAGAGCGAGACAGCAAAGCTTCCAAGCATTATTCTGTCTACTCGTTCCCTTTCAGCCAGTAGCTACATGTCAATTTGATCTGTTCTGTATTTAGGATTATTAAACAGAGGACATCTTATAATTCAGCTCATGAGTTCCATAAAATTCATCACACAGCTTAACTATAACTTATGCGAGACAAATTCCAAAGAAAGTTATATATAGTAGATTTCCTTAATTTATTTATCCTACAAATCACATCTTAGTGTCTGGCTATATGTTTACTCGTAAACATATGGCTAGACAGTAACCATATTTGGGAGGATAAATAAATTAAACAAACCAGCTACATATCTTCTTTTAAAATTTCTCTAGCCAAGTTGTAGTTGAAGCCTGTGATGGATCTTAAGAAACTTATGAGTCGAATTGTACAAGAAATACACTGTTCAATAATTCCAAATACAATACTGTGCCTGGGTCCTGGGCTCCTGGCAGAGGAAGTAGTAGTGTATTGCTCGTGCCTGGCTGCCTGCAGCGGATATCCCACTAGTTATTGTCTTGCCATATTATAGAAATGTGATCGATATATATACAAGTTGGTAACCTTATTATTTGCATTATGGATAAAAAGATGGTATTCACCTGGATCCGAGGCTGAAGAGAGAAGAACTAGGTGCTAATAGTGCCACAAAGAGGTGCAGGTGTGGGCTTGACGGACGAAGGGCGTGCGCTAGCTACCTTACCTCTGTAATGTGCCGAGCGAGGCGAGAGAGAACACTACTACTCCAGCCTATATATATAGGGATAGGATAGGACCGGAGGCCAACAGCAACACTATCAAGCGCAACGCTGTATAAAAAGATTGATCGCTGCGTTGCACTGTACAATAAACTGTTTATAAAGTGGAGTTTGAACGAGAGATGAAGATGAGTAATTTGCTGCCAGCAATACGGGTCACTACCAGAATCGAGCGCTTTGCTGAGTAGCACTCGACAAAGCCTGAAAAACACTCGGCACAGTCTTTGCCGAGTGTAACATTCGGCAAAAAGAGCTTGGTGAACACTACATCGGTTTTATCAGGCACTCGGCAAAGACTTTGCCGAGTGTCTTTGCCGAGTGCTAGCCAGTACTCGACAAAGAAAAGCGTCTGTCACGGCGCCGGGTGACGGAGACGTCGCCTTTGCCGAGTGTCTCCTAATACACTCGGCAAAGAAGTTAACTCTTTGCCGAGTGTCTACTGACCTGCACTCGGCAAAGGATCCACCAGCGGGTCCCTTTGTCAGGTTCTTTGTCGAGTGCTCTAGGAGGCACTCGGCAAAAGCTTGCCTCTTTGCCGAGCATTGGGGCCACAGCGCTCGGCAAAGAAACTTTACCGGTACCCAGGTATGGTGTAACACCCTAAAAATTAAACCATTTTTTACAATCCAAATATGGTGTGTCCTATGGATGATCGGAGGTCGTAGATGTATAGATCTCATCAAGATGATTTCGATCAATCACTAGTTTGTCTTGTTTGGAGTCCGGATGAGTCTTTTCGAGTGCCGGTTGATCTGAGCCATTAGATATTAGAATTGTGGAAGTTTTCTTCTATTTATACCTCCCTAACCCTAGAATCCACGTCCTCCCACCCCTAGCAGCCATCACCCTTTTGTGCCTTGCCTCAAGAGAAGATAGGAAGAAAAAGGGAGAGAAGAGATGGGAGATGAGGGCATAGCGTTGCCCATCATCGTCGTTCCTCTCCAAGAATTGGTTGGATTTCCTTTCCTCTCTCTCTTTTCTCCACTTGATGAATGCTTTCTGTTGGAACTTGCGTTCCCGGGCAGGTTGATTCCAACGGGAGAGTGAGCGAGATGTAAACACGGTTTAACTTGAGGCGGCAATTGCTCTGTTTATCCAGCCCCTCAAGGGCACTGTACGGGGGTATTTATAGGTGTCTGAGTGCCCAGCGTCTCGATGTAAGGACGCATGTGCCCTCAGGCACCCGGTCTATCCCCGGAATATTCCTACAAAGGAGGGTCGTTATAGACTGTCATTACAGAAAAGCTGTTACAAATCGGGCCTGTAACACATTTATTCGAGCGGGGGCCCGTTACAATGGGCCAAATCCCACGTGGGCCTCTAGGCGGAGTGAGGACGTGGGACGAGGCGACATCGCCGTAGGCCTTCGTCCTGTATCATAGAAGACGAAGAGTGGACCTCGCCGGTCTTTCTGCTCCCTGTCGGCGCAGCGGGATAGGCGTAGGGTGGACCTCGCCGGTCTTTCAGCTTCTTGCCGACGCAGCGAGGTAGACGAAGGCTGGAGCGGAGGGTAGCGTTTTCGCCTTCGCCCCAACATTTTCCCTCCGAGGGACCAGTTCGACTAAGTCATCTAGTGCCGAAGACTTCGCCAGATGGTGGAGACGCTGACGGGTGTGGATATTTCTTGTGCGAATGCTGGACGTAGGCGTCGAAGGGCGGTGGCGAAGCGGAGGGTGAGCGAGTTGTAACGAAGTGATAGGCGTCATGGTGAGGTGGAGGGTGGTTGTCTTCGAGTGGACGGAACTGCCAAACGAGAATTGTTGTCTTCGCCGGCTGGGGCGAGTGTAGGTGAGGGGGAGCTGCAAAATCTTTTTGAGGGTGAGGAATTGAAGATAATGTTGTTCAACTATAGGGAGATGGGTATCATCCCCAAGGTTGAGCCGTTGTAATGTGTGATGCCCTCGTTGTGTGTGTAACTATGATTTGTATGGTGAGACAGCGTGCCTTCGTTGATCCAGCCGCGCCCGTAGGCGTATTTTGCGCGCACTTATTGTGCTATTTCGGTTGCACCCGTAGGCGACTTGTGCGCGGATAGTATTTTGGAAAAGACTTCGATTTTTCGCACTTATTGTACTATTCTGGCTGCACCCGTAGGCGACTTTTGTTGGATAGTCTTTTAGAAAAGACTTCGATTTTTCGCACTTATTGTGCTATTCCGGCTGCACCCGTAGGCGACTTTTGCCGGAGTCTTTTGGAAAAGACTTCGATCTTTCGCGCTTGTTGTGCTATTCCGGCTGCACCCGTAGGCGACTTTTGTCGGAGTCTTTTGGAAAAGACTTCGATCTTTCGCACTTGTTGTGCTATTCCGGCTGCACCCGTAGGAGACTTTTGCCGGAGTCTTTTGGAAAAGACTTCGATTTTTCGCACTTATTGTGCTATTCCGGCTGCACCCGTAGGCGACTTTTGCCGGATAGTCTTTTAGAAAAGACTTCGATCTTTCTCACTTGTTGTGCTATTCCGGCTGCACCCGTAGGCGACTTTTGTCGGATAGTTTTTTAGAAAAGACTTCGATCTTTCACACTTATTGTGCTATTCCGGCTGCACCCGTAGGCGACTTTTGCACGGAGTGTCGCACGTGAGGGTAGTAAGCGCTGCCCCTCGCGGAGACTTTGGTGTGGTCGAATGCCGAAGACCGTCGATGCGGTCTTTTTCGACGTGTCTTAATTTTTGCGGGGGATTTTTGTGGGTATATTGTATGGCTCCGCCTCATTAAAAACCTCACCCCCAGGAGGAAAAGAGTATGGGTCAGAACGATAATGTTTGGTTAATTACAAGGGCGTGATGGCCCTGAGGAATCAAACAAAAAATTTGCAGAGATTATCTATGTTCTAGGAATGCTCCAGGTCTTCGCCAGATGGCGTTGTTAGCTTGTACATGCTGGGGGACGCCTTCGCCTTGACGATGAATGGTCCTTCCCACTTCGGCTCCAGCTTACCTCGTGACTCGATTCGGGTTGTTCGGACGAGTACGGGGTCTCCTTCGTTGAATTCCCTCGAGACGACTGCGTGGTCGCGCCAGGTCTTCGTTTGGGCTTGATATTTGTTGAGGGCCTGCAGGGCGAAGACGCGGTCTGCATCGATGAGATCTTTGGAGGTTAGCTCGTCTACGTCGGGTGAGGCCGAAGCGCTTGTTCTTGGGGACCCATGCTTGATTTCCTGCGGGGTCATAGCCTCCGAACCGTATAGCAGGCGAAAGGGAGTAAACCCGGTCGCCCGACACTCGGTCATGTTCAGCGCCCAGACTGCTTCAGGTAGCAGGTTGGCCCATTTACCCTTCTTGTCGTCGAGGAGCATTTTCTTGGTCGCCGTGAAAATCTTGCCGTTGGCGCGCTCCACGACGCCGTTGGATTGTGGGTGATATACTGAGGCGAAGGCAAGTTTAGTGCTAATGGAGAAGCAGAAGTCCCTGAAGTCTTGGCTGTCAAATTGCTTGCCATTGTCAACTGTGAGCTCGGACGAGACTCCGAATCGGCAAACAATGTTTTGCCAGAAGAATTTCTGGGCAGTCTTCGATATTATCGTTGATGCTGCTCTTGCCTCGATCCACTTGGTGAAATACTCGACGGCGACGAAGGTGAACTTGAGGTTCCCTTGGGCCGTGGGTAGTGGCCCGACAATGTCCAGGCCCCAGCGCTGAAGGGGCCACGTGTGGGCAATTAGTTTCGTGAACTGCGAAGGGCTTCCTGAGTGTGGAGAAAACTTTTGGCAGGCTTCGCACGACCTTGTGACCCAATTCGCGGCGCAGATCATAGAAGGCAAGTAGAAACCTTGACGGATCACCTTGGCAGCTGGGCCCTAGGCCCCGCGTGAGAGCCGCAAGTCCCGCTGTGGACTTCGCGCAGGATATGGACGCCTTCGGTCTCGGTGACGCATTTAAGCATGGGTTGACTGACCCCCTTCTTGTAAAGCTGTCCCTCGATGAGAGCGAAGTCCCGGCTCCAGTGTTTGAGGCGCTTGGCCTCGGTGATATCGCTTGGGTGGTAATATCCCTGCAGGAACATGGTTATTAGTGCCCGCCAGTCTTCGGTCATGATGAGGTTGACTATACGGTGGCCCTCGGTGTCGTTGGTTATTTGGAGGCCCTCTGGGCTGTGAACGGCTGGCGCGCCGATGACATGGTAGAATACGTCGGAGGGCAGGGCCTCGCCTCTGGCTGCTGCCTTGGCCAATGCGTCGGCCTCCTCGTTCGTGGTTCGGTCCACATGCTGCAAGGTGAAGCCTTTGAACTGTCTCTCGAGACTGCGGATAGCCGCGAGGTACTGCGCAAGTGCGGGGTCCTTTGCTGCGTAATCCTTCTCGACTTGGCCGGCAACTACTTTGGAGTCTGTTTTGATTATGCAGGTGGTGACACCAAGTGCCCGTAGCTTGCAAAGGCCGAGGATGACCGCTTCGTATTCTGCTACGTTGTTGGTGCATCTGTCGGACTCCAAAGCAAAGCTGAGACGTGCTGCATATCTATGCTTGACCCCTGTGGGTGAAGTAATGACTGCCGCTGCGCCTGCCCCCGCATGGCACCATGCGCCGTCGCAGTGGATGGTCCACACCTTCTCTACAGACATGTTCGGCTGCGTTATTGGCCCGGTCCAGTCGACGATGAAGTCTGCCAGGACTTGTGACTTGATGGCTGTCCTAGGCTCGAAGGTGATATGGTAGCCGGACAGCTCGGCCGCCCACTTGGCGATCCGGGCAGATGCCTCTGGATTTCTGAATAATTCGCCAAGTCCCTTGTCCGAGGTGACTCGCACCTTGAATGCTTCAAAATAGTGGCACAACATGCGCGAAGCTATAACGACTGCGTAGGCGATTTTTCCAGCTCCGTCATGTTGCATTTTGATGTCGTGAGGACTTCGGAGACATAATAAACTGGACACTGCCTGGTCGTGCCCTCTCTGTCCTGCTCTTGAACCAGCGCTGCGCTGACCACGTGCGGCGAGGCTGCGACGTAGAGCAACAGGGGTAGCGAGGGGTTGGGGCTTGTAAGAGTTGCCAGCTCTGCCAGGTGCTGCTTTAGTGACGCAAAGGCCGCCGCTTGCTCTGGTCCCCATGCAAAGTCCTTTGCGCCGCGTAGCGTTTTGAGGAAAGGTAGACTTCGCTCGGCGGACTTGGAAATGAATCTGTTGAGGGCAACCAATCTGCCTGTCAGTCGTTGGACGTCTCTGGCTGATTGCGGGGGCGTCATGTTGATGATGGCCTGGATCTTGCTTGGGTTGGCTTCGATTCCGCGGTGCGACACTAGGTAGCCCAGTATCCTCCCCTGGCGAACGTCGAAGACACACTTTTCGGGGTTTAGGCGAAGTCGTGTGTCTCGCATGTTCGCGAATGTTTCTGCAAGGTCAGCCAGGTGGTCCTCTTTGCTTTTGCTGGCGACGACGATGTCGTCTACATACGTAAATATGTTTCTGCCAACCTGGCTCTCGAGCACCGTCTTGGTGAGGCAAGAGAACATGGACCCAGCATTCTTTAGTCCCTCCGGCATTCTGATGAAGCAGTACGTGCCGAAGGGTGTTATGAAACTGGTGATAGCCTTGTCTTCCTCCTTCATATATATCTGGTGATAGTCAGAGAAGCAGTCGAGGAGTGACATGACTTCGCACCCGGCTGTGCTATCGACTATCTTGTCGATCCGAGGCAGGGGGAAATTGTCTTTGGGCAGGCCTTATTGAGGCTGGTGAAATCAATGCACATTCGCCCCTTGTCGCTCTTCTTTTGCACCATGACTACGTTGGAGAGCCACGTTGGGTAGGCGACTAGTTCGATGAAATTGGCCTCAAGCAGGCGGTGTAACTCGGCCTTGGCGGCTTCTGTCTTATCATCTGACATTTTGCGCAGCCTCTGCTTCTTTGGCCTCACCGAAGGGTCGATGCCCAAGCTGTGCTCAATAATGGAGCGACTGACTCCGACCAGGTCGAGGGCGGACCAGGCGAAGATGTCCTTATTTTTGGAAAGACAGGAGATGAGTCTCGCCTCGTCATGCGAAGTGAGGTTCTCGCTTATAACGACCATTTTGAGAGCACCTAGAGGGGGGGTGAATAGGTGATCCTGTAAAAACTTCAAACTTAAGCCACAAAAACTTGTTAAGTGTTAGCACGATTATTGCCAAGTGGCTAAGGTGAAGTCTCAACAAAACACAATACCACAAGAGATCAAGCACAGAGGTGACACAGCGGTTTATCCCGTGGTTCGGCCAAGACCAACGCTTGCCTACTCCACGTTGTGGCGTCCCAACGGACGAGGGTTGCAATCAACCCCTCTCAAGCGGTCCAAAGACCCACTTGAATACCACGGTGTTTTGTTTTGCCTTTCACTATCCCGTTTGCAAGGAATCTCCACAAATTGGAGTCTCTTGCCCTTACAAGTATATGATCACAAAGAAGCACAGAGTAAGAGAGGGAAGCAACACACACAAATCCACAGCGAAACGCGCACACACACGGCCAAGAATCGAGCTCACAAGAGTATCACAAAGTTCTCACTAGAACTGAGCTCGAAACACTTAGAATGACAAACAAATGCGCAGAGACTGAGTGTGGATGATCAAGAATGCTCATAGGTTGCTTGTATTTCTCCTCCATGCGCCTAGGGGCTCCTTTTATAGCCCCAAGGCAGCTAGGAGCCGTTGAGAGCAAATCCGGAAGGCCATCCCTGCCTTCTGTCGTCGGGGGCACCGGACAGTCCGGTGCACACCGGACACTGTCCGGTGCCCGATTTGTTTCCATAACTGGCGCTTCCGACCGTTGCCGACCGTTGTAGATCTGGCGCACCGGACATGTCCGGTGCACACCGGACAGTCCGGTGCCGTCTTCCGACCGTTGGCTCGGCCACGTGTCCCGCGCGGATTGCGCGGCCGACCGTTGGCCCCGGCCGACCGTTGGCTCACCGGACAGTCCGGTGCACACCGGACAGTCCGGTGAATTTTAGCCGTACGCCGTCGGCGAATTCCCGAGAGCGGCCAGTTCGAGCCGAGTCAGCTTGGCGCACCGGACACTGTCCGGTGCACACCGGACAGTCCGGTGCTCCAGACCGAACTGAGTCTTGGCTGCAAACAGCCAAGTCTTTGTCTCCTCTTCTCTTTTCTTCTACTTTCTGTTTCTAACACTTAGACAAGTATATTAGTATTCAAAACCAATGTACTAAGGCTTAGAAACATACCTTTATCTCATGATTTGCACCTTGTTCATCCATGGACATAAATTCACAATTAAGCACATGTGTTGGGCACTAAATCACCAAAATACTTAGAAATGGCCCAAGGGCACATTTCCCTTTCAATCTCCCCCTTTTTGGTGATTTATGCCAACACAACATAAAGCAACTAGAACAAGTGCAAACTCACTTCAAATAAAAACTAAATTTATTTTGAATCAATTTTGGCATATATGGATCACCCTTTGCCACCACTTGGTTTGTTTTTGCAAATAAAACTCAAATCTCTATCTCTAAGTCAAACACACATGTTGAAGCAAAAAGAGAGTCATTTCAAGAGAGATTGATCAAAGATGTCAAAAACTCCCCCTTTTTCCCATAATTACTACTTCTCCCCACAAGAAGCCAAAAGAGACAATAAAAGAGTTTTGACAAACCAAAAACTCTACTCTACTATTTTCAAATTTCTCAAGTGGTAGCTGATCCATTTATCGCTTTGGCCTTTATTTTCTCCCCCTTTGGCATCAAGCACCAAAACGGGATCAATCTTGGCCCTTTAACCCCATTGCCTCACCAAAATCTTCAATTTAGAGCAAATGGCAATAAGAGTTCATGAGATGGACTTGGAATAAGTTACCCTCTCATCGGAGTGCAGTGGAAGTCTTGCATGATCCAAGCCCACCTTTTCCCTTTCAATTCTCCTTTGAGACTAAATCAAACAAACTCAAGCATATGGTTAGTCTCAAGGGATCAAGTTGTAACACATCTCCCCCTAAACATGTGCATCACTTTGCAACGGACTTGTGAGGTCCAGGGAGTGTTTGTACAACTTGAGCACCATAATAAGCAACAAAATGCAGAATGAACATGATCAAAGGCATAAACACATGTATGCTACAATTCAATCCAAGTTCCGCGAATCTAAGACATTTAGCTCACTACGCAGCCTGCAAAAAGTCTTCTCATCTAAAGGCTTGGTAAAGATATCGGCTAGCTGGTTCTCGGTGCTAACATAAAACACTTCGATATCTCCCTTTTGCTGGTGGTCTCTCAAAAAGTGATGCCGGATGTCAATGTGCTTTGTGCGGCTGTGCTCAACAGGATTTTCCGCTATTCGGATAGCACTCTCATTATCACATAGGAGTGGGACTTTGCTCAGATTGTAGCCAAAGTCCCAGAGGGTTTGCCTCATCCAAAGTAGTTGCGCGCAACACTGTCCTGCGGCAACATACTCGGCCTCAGCGGTGGATAGGGCAACGGAGGCTTGTTTCTTAGAGTTCCATGACACCAGGGACCTTCCTAAGAATTGGCACGTCCCCGATGTACTCTTCCTATCGACCTTACATCCAGCATAGTCGGAATTTGAGTACCCAATCAAGTCAAAGTTAGACCCCTTTGGATACCAGATCCCGAAGCAAGGCGTAGCGACTAAATATCTAAGAATTCGCTTAACCGCCACCAAGTGACACTCCTTAGGATCGGATTGAAATCTAGCACACATGCATACGCTAAGCATAATATCCAGTCTACTAGCACATAAATAAAGTAAAGACCCTATCATTGACCGGTATGCTTTTTGATCAACGGACTTACCTCCTTTGTTGAGGTCGGTGTGTCCGTCGGTTCCCATCGGCGTCTTTGCGGGCTTAGCGTCCTTCATCCCAAACCTCTTTAGCAGATCTTGCGTGTACTTCGTTTGGGAGATGAAGGTGCCGTCCTTGAGTTGCTTCACTTGGAACCCAAGGAAGTAGTTCAACTCGCCCATCATCGACATCTCGAATTTCTGCGTCATCACCCTGCTAAACTCTTCACAAGACTTTTGATTAGTAGAACCAAATATTATGTCATCGACATAAATTTGGCACACAAACAAATCACCATCACAAGTCTTAGTGAAAAGAGTTGGATCGGCTTTCCCAACCTTGAAAGCATTAGCAATTAAGAAATCTCTAAGGCATTCATACCATGCTCTTGGGGCTTGTTTAAGTCCATAGAGCGCCTTAGAGAGCTTACACACGTGGTCGGGATACCGTTCATCCTCGAAGCCAGGGGGTTGCTCCACGTACACCTCCTCCTTTATTGGCCCGTTGAGGAAAGCGCTCTTCACATCCATTTGGTACAACCTGAAAGAATGGTGAGCGGCATATGCTAGCAAGATACGAATGGACTCTAGCCTAGCCACAGGAGAAAAAGTCTCCTCAAAGTCCAAACCTGCGACTTGGGCATAACCTTTTGCCACAAGTCGAGCCTTGTTCCTTGTCACCACTCCGTGCTCGTCTTGTTTGTTGCGGAACACCCACTTGGTTCCCACAACATTTTGCTTGGGACGAGGCACCAGCGTCCAAACTTCATTGCGCTTGAAGTTGTTAAGTTCCTCCTGCATGGCCAACACCCAATCCGGATCTAGCAAGGCCTCCTCTACCCTGAAAGGCTCAATAGAGGAGACAAAAGAGTAATGTTCACAAAAATTAACTAGTCGAGACCGAGTAGTTACTCCCTTGCTAATGTCACCCAGAATTTGGTCGACGGGATGATCCCTTTGAATCATCGCTCGAACTTGAGTTGGAGGTGCCGGTTGCGCTTCTTCCTCCATCACGTGATCATCTTGTGCTCCCCCTTGATCACACGCCTCCTTTTGATGAACCTGTTCATCGTCTTGAGTTGGGGGATGCACCGTCGTTGAGGAAGAAGGTTGATCTCGTTCATCTTGTTCCTGTGGCCGAACGTCTCCAATCGCCATGGTTCGTATAGCGGCCGTTGGAACATCTTCTTCATCTACATCATCACAATCAACAACTTGCTCTCTTGGAGAGCCATTAGTCTCATCAAATACAACGTCGCTAGAGACTTCAACCAAACCCGATGATTTGTTGAAGACCCTATACGCCCTTGTATTTGAATCATAACCTAATAAAAACCCTTCTACAGCTTTGGGAGCAAACTTAGAATTTCTACCCTTCTTCACTAGAATGTAGCACTTGCTCCCAAAAACACGAAAGTAAGATACATTGGGTTTGTTACCGGTTAGTAGCTCATATGACGTCTTCTTGAGGAGGCGATGAAGATAGACCCTGTTGATGGCGTGGCAAGTCGTGTTCACAGCTTCCGACCAAAAGCACTCGGGGGTCTTGAACTCTCCAAGCATCGTCCTCGCCATATCGATTAGTGTCCTGTTCTTCCTCTCTACCACACCATTTTGTTGAGGTGTGTAGGGAGCGGAGAACTCGTGCTTGATCCCTTCCTCCTCAAGAAACTCCTCCACTTGAAGGTTCTTGAACTCGGACCCGTTGTCGCTCCTAATCTTCTTCACCTTGAGCTCAAACTCATTTTGAGCTCTCCTGAGGAAGCGCTTGAGGGTCCCTTGGGTTTCAGACTTATCCTGCAAAAAGAACACCCAAGTGAAGCGGGAAAAGCCGTCGACAATAACTAAACCATACTTACTTCCTCCTATGCTTAGATAGGCGACGGGTCCGAAGAGGTCCATATGCAGCAGCTCCAGTGGTCTTGATGTGGTCATCACATTCTTGCTGTGATGTGCTCCTCCCACTTGTTTACCTGCTTGACAAGCTGCACAAGGTCTATCTTTTTCGAAATAAACATTTGTTAGACCTATCACGTGTTCTCCCTTTAGAAGCTTGTGGAGGTTCTTCATCCCCACATGTGCTAAGCGGCGATGCCACAGCCAGCCCATGCAAGTCTTAGCCATTAAGCATGCATCTAGACCGGCCTCTTCTTTTGCAAAATCAACTAAGTAAAGCTTGCCGTCTAGTACACCCTTAAAAGCTAGTGAACCATCACATCTTCTAAAGACAGACACATCTACATTAGTAAAAAGGCAATTATATCCCATGTTGCATAGTTGACTAACGGATAGCAAATTGTAACCAAGGGACTCAACTAAAAACACATTTGAAATTGAGTGCTCATTAGAAATTGCAATTTTACCTAACCCTTTTACCTTGCCTTGATTCCCATCACCGAATATAATTGAATCTTGGGAATCCTTATTTTTGACGTAGGAGGTGAACATCTTCTTCTCCCCCGTCATATGGTTTGTGCATCCGCTGTCGATAATCCAGCTTGAACCCCCGGATGCATAAACCTGCAAGGCAAATTTAGGCTTGGGTCTTAGGTACCCAACTCATGTTGGGTCCTGCAAGGTTAGCACAAATGTCCTTAGGGACCCAAATGCAAGTCCTGTCTCCCTTGCATTTTGCCCCCAACTTCCTAGCAACTATTTTCCTATCCTTTCTACAAATAGCAAAGGAAGTGTTTAAAGCACAATAAATTATAGAAGGTTCATTCACTACTTTCCTAGGAGCATGAATAACATTCTTTCTAGGCACATGAGCAATATTTCTCCTAGGCATATGTCTATCATGCTTATAAGAAGAACTAGAAGCAAACATGGCATGAGAATCATAAACATGTGAATCAAAATCATTATAAGCATTTCTAGCATTTCTCCTATCATTATACATAAAGGCATGGTTCTTTTTCGCACTACTAGCCATAGGGGCCTTCCCCTTCTCCTTGACGAAGATGGGAGCCTTATGGCTTGTTAAGTTCTTGGCTTCCCTCTTGAAGCCAAGCCCATCCTTAATTGAGGGATGTCTTCCAATTGTATAGGCATCCCTTGCAAATTTTAACTTGTCAAAATCACTTTTGCTAGTCTTAAGTTGTGCATTAAGACTAGCCAATTCATCACTTAGTTTGGAAATTGAAACTAAGTGTTCACTACAGGTATTAACATCAAAATCCTTACACCTAGTGCAAATTGTAACATTTTCAACACAGGAATTTGATTTACTAGCTACTTCTAGTTTAGCACTTAAATCATTATTAACACTTTGTAAAGTAGAAATGGTTTCATGACAAGTAGATAGTTCATAAGAAAGCATTTCATTTCTTTTCACTTCTAAAGCATATGATTTTTGTGCCTCTACAAATTTATCATGTTCATCATACAATAAATCCTCCTGCTTTTCTAAAAGCCTATCCTTTTCATTCAATGCATCAATCAATTCATTGATTTTATCTATCTTAGATCTATCTAAGCCCTTGAACAAGCATGAATAATCTATGTCATCATCATCACTAGATTCATTATCACTAGAAGAAGCATAAGTGGAGTCTTGAGTACTCACCTTCTTCTCCCTTGCCATAAGGCATGTGAGACGCTCGTTGGGGAAGAGGGAAGACTTGTTGAAGGCAGTGGCAGCGAGTCCTTCATTGTCGGAGTCAGAGGAGGAGCAATCCGAGTCCCACTCCTTTCCTAGATGTGCCTCGCCCTTTGCCTTCTTGTATTGCTTCTTCTTCTCTCTTTTGTTCCCCTTTTCCTGGTCACTTTCATTATCGGGACAGTTAGCGATAAAATGACCAAGCTTACCGCATTTGAAGCATGAGCGCTTCCCCTTTGTCTTGGTCTTGCTTGGCTGCCCCTTGCGACCATTTAGCGCCGTCTTGAATCTCTTGATGATGAGAGCCATCTCTTCATCATTGAGCCCGGCCGCCTCAACTTGCGCCACCTTGCTAGGTAGCGACTCCTTGCTCCTCGTTGCCTTTAGAGCAATGGGTTGAGGCTCGTGGAGTGGTCCGTTCAGCGCGTCGTCGACGTATCTTGCCTCTTTGATCATCATCCGCCCGCTCACGAATTTTCCAAGTACTTCCTCGGGCGTCATCATCGTGTACCTAGGATTCTCACGAATATTGTTCACGAGATGAGGATCAAGAACGGTAAAGGACCTGAGCATTAGGCGGACGACGTCGTGATCCGTCCAACGCGTGCTTCCGTAGCTCCTTATTTTGTTGATAAGGGTCTTGAGCCGGTTGTAAGTTTGAGTTGGCTCCTCTCCCCTTATCATTGCGAACCGTCCAAGCTCACCCTCCACCAACTCCATCTTGGTGAGCAAGGTGACGTCGTTCCCCTCATGAGAAATCTTGAGGGTGTCCCAGATTTGCTTGGCGTTATCCAAGCCGCTCACTTTATGGTATTCATCCCTGCACAAGGAAGCTAGAAGAACAGTAGTAGCTTGTGCATTCTTATGAATTTGTTCATTAATGAACATGGGACTATCCGAACTATCAAAGTGCATTCCACTCTCTACAATCTCCCATATACTAGGATGGAGAGAGAATAGGTGACTACGCATTTTATGGCTCCAAAATCCGTAGTCCTCTCCATCGAAGTGTGGGGGCTTGCCGAGTGGAATGGAGAGCAAATGTGAATGTGAACTTTGCGGAATACGAGAGTAATCAAAAGAAAAGTTCGAATTAACCAGTTTCCTTCTCTCGTAGTCGTTGTGGTCTTCGTCCTTTTGGGAAGAAGTAGACTCATCGCTGTCGTAGTAGACGATCTCCTTGATGCGCCTTGTCTTCTTCTTCTTCCCTTCCTTCCGTCTATGACCCGAGCCGGAGTCGGTAGGCTTGTCGTCCTTCGGCTCGTTGACGAAGGATTCCTTCTCTTTGTCGTTGATCACGACACCCTTCCCCTTAGGATCCATCTCTTCGGGCGGTTAGTCCCTTTGTGAAGAGAACGGCTCTGGTACCAATTGAGAGCACCTAGAGGGGGGGGTGAATAGGTGATCCTGTAAAAACTTCAAACTTAAGCCACAAAAACTTGTTAAGTGTTAGCACGATTATTGCCAAGTGGCTAAGGTGAAGTCTCAACAAAACACAATACCACAAGAGATCAAGCACAGAGGTGACACAGCGGTTTATCCCGTGGTTCGGCCAAGACCAACGCTTGCCTACTCCACGTTGTGGCGTCCCAACGGACGAGGGTTGCAATCAACCCCTCTCAAGCGGTCCAAAGACCCACTTGAATACCACGGTGTTTTGTTTTGCCTTTCACTATCCCGTTTGCAAGGAATCTCCACAAATTGGAGTCTCTTGCCCTTACAAGTATATGATCAAAAAGAAGCACAGAGTAAGGGAGGGAAGCAACACACACAAATCCACAGCGAAACGCGCACACACACGGCCAAGAATCGAGCTCACAAGAGTATCACAAAGTTCTCACTAGAACTGAGCTCGAAACACTTAGAATGACAAACAAATGCGCAGAGACTGAGTGTGGATGATCAAGAATGCTCATAGGTTGCTTGTATTTCTCCTCCATGCGCCTAGGGGCTCCTTTTATAGCCCCAAGGCAGCTAGGAGCCGTTGAGAGCAAATCCGGAAGGCCATCCCTGCCTTCTGTCGTCGGGGGCACCGGACAGTCCGGTGCACACTGGACACTGTCCGGTGCCCGATTTGTTTCCATAACTGGCGCTTCCGACCGTTGCCGACCGTTGTAGATCTGGCGCACCGGACATGTCTGGTGCACACCGGACAGTCCGGTGCCGTCTTCCGACCGTTGGCTCGGCCACGTGTCCCGCGCGGATTGCGCGGCCGACCGTTGGCCCCGGCCGACCGTTGGCTCACCGGACAGTCCGGTGCACACCGGACAGTCCGGTGAATTTTAGCCGTACGCCGTCGGAGAATTCCCGAGAGCGGCCAGTTCGAGCCGAGTCAGCCTGGCGCACCGGACACTGTCCGGTGCACACCGGACAGTCCGGTGCTCCAGACCGAACTGAGTCTTGGCTGCAAACAGCCAAGTCTTTGTCTCCTCTTCTCTTTTCTTCTACTTTCTGTTTCTAACACTTAGACAAGTATATTAGTATTCAAAACCAATGTACTAAGGCTTAGAAACATACCTTTATCTCATGATTTGCACCTTGTTCATCCATGGACATAAATTCACAATTAAGCACATGTGTTGGGCACTAAATCACCAAAATACTTAGAAATGGCCCAAGGGCACATTTCCCTTTCACATTTGCTTAGGTGTTTCCTGGTCAAGGGGACTGTCTTCATCCCATCATTGCTTTGTAGCTGTGCCTTTTCATGCCCGAGGTCGGTTGGGCGGGTAGCTTCAGGGACCTCGCGTTGCGCCGTGAGGCAGTGTACGTTCCTTTGCCCTGGGATGAAGTCTCTTTCTATGTTGCGCGCGGCCTGCTGGTTGCCATGGACCGTGATCACGCCTAGCGGGCCCGGGATCTTCATGCACAGGTAAAGTCCGTGGATGGCTGCCTCAAACTTGTTGATGGAGCCCCGACCCATTATGGCGTTGTACGGGTACACCATGTCAATGATGTCGAAAGTGACCTGTTCACTTCGTGCATTGGGTGCTACACCGAAGGACAGGGGTAGCTCTATTTTGCCCATTGGGAAGGTGCCCTTGCCACCGAAGCCATATAAGGGGTTGTCCGAAGGCTTCAGCAAGCTATGGCTGATGCCCATGCGGTCGAAGGCATGGAGGAAAATGATGTCCGCCTGGCTGCCGTTGTCAACTAAGACCTTGTGTAGGTCCCAGCCTGCCACGCTGCAGTTGATGACCATGGCGTCGATGTGGGGTGCGCTGCGTAGGTCGACATCTCTGGCGTCGAAAGTCAACGACACGTGAGACCACTTTGTCTGCATGACTGGACCTGTGACGGCGATGTGGTTGACGCTGCGGTAATGGTCCCTCTTCTGTCGCTTCGTATCGAAGTCGACGCTGGACCCCCCGGTGATCATGTGAATGACTCCGCGATATGGCTGATCAACGAAGTCTTCTTGTTTTGGTGCTTGGGGTGGTTTGGGTGGTGGATGTTTGGCTGTTGCGGGGGTGGAGGTGGGAGTGGGGGAGGTATGATTTGTACCTCCTGGTGGTGTTGGTAAGCGTGGTTAGGTGGATGTTGTGCGGGGTCGTGGTTGTATGGTTGTGGGAGTTGCTGATATGTGTGCGCGACAACTCTTGGGTTGTCGGCTGGTTGCGACCGAGACATCCTATCCCTGGTGGCCTTCGTTTCCGGGCAGTCCCTTGTTGGGTGCGCATAGTCTTCGCCGTGAAACAAGCAGTTGAAGCGGCACGGCTGTTGCGCTCGTCCCCGGCCCCGACCATGAGTTCCGTTGCCGCAGCCCTGGAGGGAATAATCTTGGCGGCGAGGGGCCTCGCCAGCGGGGTGCAGGTTGGCAATGTTGTGTACCTGCTGCTGACTGTGGCCGTCCCGACCGGAGTCTGACTGCGAAGGTCTTGTCCACGTTCGGCTGGACTGCGGAGGGTCCTTGGGTTTCCTCTAGGACTCGACCTTGCGCTGGTGGAGCTCTTTGGATCTGGCATATTTTTCGAACAGCTGATATAGCTCCTAGAGGTTCTTGGGTGGGTCTCTAATGCAGTGGCTGTAAAGGACGCTAGCCTGAAGGCCACTGATGGCGTAGTGAATGGCGATTTGGTCATCAACCGAAGATAGTTGTGACTTGAGGGTCAGAAACTTGCGGTAGTACTCCCGCAGAGTTTCTCTCTCCAGCTGCTTGCAGAGTGACAATTTAGCCAAGGCATCGGTGTCTGGGCGGTACCCTTGGAAGTTGAGCAGAAATTTGTCCCGGAGACTTCTTGAGGAGTCAATGGACAACGGGGGCAACCTGGTGTACCAGGTGAGAGCGGGGCCTTCGAGGGCGATGATGAATGACTTGGCCATCATGGCGTCATCCCCTCCGGATGATGCAACGGCGACTTGATAGCTCATGATATACTGTGCTGGGTCAGTGCTGCCGTTGTACTTGGGGTAGGTCCCTGCCTTGAAATTGGCGGACCATGGTGACACTTGCAGTTGTGGCGCCAGGGGGCTTCGCTCGTCAAGGTAATTGATGCTTTGGAAAGCTGCAGCGTGCGGGATGAAGGGCCCGCGGTGAGGGACGAATAGGTCTTCAACTGGCGCACGCTGCTGGAGGGGCGGGCCATGCTGCAGATCATGTTGGCCTTCGCGCTGCAAGAGCGCAATCTCTTGCTCAAGCTCCTGAGCCCTCTGCTCTTCATCTCGTATCATTTGGTGCAGCTTAGCCTGCACAGAGACGCGTTGGCTCTTTGTCTCGAGGATTTCCTTCTGCTTCTAAAGGTTGTGGTTTCTGAGGCACAGGGCCCATAGCTGTAGCTATTCTTCTGCGGAGACGTCGAGGACCTCGCCGTCCTCTGCTGCGTCCTCGCCCTCTGGTGGTGCGAAGCCTAGGGGTGGCGCTTGTGGCTGCCCTTCGAAGCTGCAGGTGCGAAGGGTGCCTTCTGGAGTGTGTTGATCGTTGCACTGTCTCTTACTGTGTGCTTCGTCTTCGCTAGCTCCTTGGTGGGTGTTGTCGGCGAGGGCCTTGCCCTTTTTCTCAGCTAGCAGGGCTGCCTTCGCTGCTTCATCGACGGATGGGGCTGCCTTCGAGTTAGCTCTTTTGGGTGCCATCGCGGGTGGTTTTCTCTTAGCACGAACGGTAGGCGCCAATGTTGGAACTTGCGTTCCCGGGCAGGTTGATTCCAACGGGGGAGTGAGCGAGATGTAAACACGGTTTAACTTGAGGCGATAATTGCTCTATTTATCCAGCCCCTCAAGGGCACTGTACGGGGGTATTTATAGGTGCCTGAGTGCCCAGCGTCTCGATGTAAGGACGCATGTGCCCTCAGGCACCTGGTCTATCCCCGGAATATTCCTACAAAGGAGGGTTACAGACTGTCATTACAGAAAAGCTGTTACAAATCGGGCCCGTAACACATTTATCCGAGCGGAGCCCGTTACAGTGGGCCGAATACCACGTGGGCCTCCAGGCAGAGTGAGGACGTGGGACGAGGCGACATTGCCGTAGGCCTTCGTCCTGTATCATAGAAGACGAAGAGTGGACCTCGCCGGTCTTTCTGCTCCCTGTCGGCGCAGCGGGGTAGGCGTAGGGTGGACCTCGCCGGTCTTTCAGCTTCTTGCCGACGCAGCGAGGTAGACGAAGGCTGGAGCGGAGGGTAGCGTCTTCGCCTTCGCCCCAAAACTTTCCCTTGTTTTGGATGAGTTTTAGGCCCTGCAATTAGCCTTTTTTTGTTGGATTAGATGGGAGATTAGATTTTGATCTCGAAATTAGTTTCTGCAGATTGGCAGATTCAACTGTTTCTGTTCATGCCTGTTTTCCATGGTCTTAGTGGCCTCAAAAAATAAAAAGTCTATCTTTGAGTAATAGATAATTTATAGATCTTTCCGTGGCCGCGAAGAACACCTCAATCGGACATCAGATCAGAAAGTTATTGCAGTTTGATTATAGCAGTTTTTCAGTCTCATAATTCTGTGCAGAATCTGTTCTCTTAAGATTTAGGCAATTTTATCAACAGAATTAAACTTTAGGATTGTAAAGAAGTTGTAGACAATTTCATAAGCTTTCCAGATTGTTAAAGAGCGCATTCATATGAATTATGAAACTCCAGTTATGTTTGTTTTACTGTAGCTGTTCCTGTATGCTTGATAAAAATGAGCGGGTCTGTTCACTGGTGGGTTTCATATAGTAAATAGCCGAATTGGCTGTTCCAACTATGGAGGCATTTGTAGAGGGATAAAAGTTCTTACAGCCAGAAGAATTTCATAATTTTTGGTTGAGCAGTTTGGGAGATATTGAATTTTGAAGTTAACTATGCTGCTGTCTGAAACATATTCAGACATTTATCTTATCAGATGTTTTAGAACTGATAGATGGCAGAATTTAATTATCCATTGAATACCGAAGTTGTAGAGTATTTTATGTAGACACTCCTAGAGTATTTGTTTAATATCACTACTGTTATAATTTTAAAGATACAAAATTAACAAATAGCGCTGCTGCTGTTTGGCATGTGATTCAGGGTGGGAGTCTTTCCACCGGCTCTTGGTTTCAAGTGTAGGAGCGATTTGTTGATTGTTGGCAAATGTTTGTGAAATATTTATATTAAGTTTTATTCCTGCTAGCAGGTGGTTACACTCTGGATCATGCCTAGTACATCTTTCTTCTTCGTTGAAGGCAAGTGAATGTAGCGAAGGTTGCTACCGTTTTGACTTGTTGTTTTACCGCCTACACTCTAATATGCAGAATCATCGAATTCTTTCATAATTGAACTCTATGGTGATGCTTTACTTGATTGTATTATATTGATGCTTAATCATATATTGATGATGATGATGATTCGAGTATGACCCACGAGATTAATTCACACCCCAGAAGGTAAATGAAGTATTATTTGAGGTTTGTATTGTATCTGAAGGTAAACGAAGTACTGTTTGAGGTTTGCATTGTATGTGAGGAAGTGAAGTATATTGATAATGCAGCATGCCATATACATTGCATGATTCACTTGCATCTGAAGTTTTGTCGTGACCTATGGTCCGACCGTACCGGTACAACTTAGCATCGTACGTTGCCCGAGGAGGGGTACGATGCAGCTTCATACCCTTAGAGGTATGAAGGCAGAGGACATATGCATTGCATTCATATGCATTCATTGAAGTGATATTAGCAGATGATGTGGTTTTACTCTCAGAGGTATGAGGGCAGAGGACCTACACATTGCATTCCTATGCATACATTGAAGTGATATCTGCAGGTATTGTTGACGTAGAGAAGTGTTATACAACCTATTGTGGTTGTTCGAGGAAATGAGATGGTATTGGTTATATTGGGACTATTAAGTTCTATATCTACATGTATTTCTGATCTCAATTGTGATTCCTTTAAAATGTTGTTTAATTCAATTTGTGGTTTAAATATCTCGTCAAAACAATTTGCTTGCTAAGATGTATCATCTCACTCTTGCATTACTCAATGCAGGTACTTAATTCATGTTGGGAATGAGGGAAGTAGCAGCACGCCCAGTTGCAACCATGATTTAATTAGAAACTCGATGTCAAATGATGTTTGTTTTTTTCTAGTCGTGGGCACTAGTTAATTCAGTTCATGTCGTTATGTTTAACTTCCCTTTGCTAGCAGATTAATAATGCTTAGTATGTTTTTTTGTCATGATATATGTTTATACACTGTTGCCCCTCGTTTATGCAATTTTTCAAAGGAGATGCTACCAAAATTTATATATATGAATGTCAGATGTGTAGTTCAGTAGCATTCCGAGGTGTTTGTGGACCTCGGGGTGTTACATATGGGTTCTCTGCCGAGTGCTATGGCCCTGACACTCTGCAAAGCACCTCTTTACTGAGTGTTACACTCGGCAAAGTGACCAGTATACACCTTTTTTATTTGTTTTTTCTATTCCATCCAAACAAACAAAACATACCACATATACATCACAGATATCACGTATACATCACAGGTATCATCACAGACATAAGTATCCAACACAAACATAAGTATCCAAGTTCTCAACACAAACATAAGTATCAAGAACATAAGTCTCAAGTTCTCACATAAGTATCCAACACAGCATTACCAACAAGTTCTGAAGTCTCAAGTATCTCATAAGTCTCAACACTAAGAACATAAGCCTCATCGAGGTGGGTGGTTGGACTGGTGCGGCGATGGGCCGGGCAATCCATGAGGGTTGTTGGATGCCGCCCCAGATTGTCCCTACACAGAGAAGAGATTGCATGTGTTATACCAGATGCATTACCAACATCTAACTACAATTTTGATCACAGGAGTATGGAACAGAGCAAGGTCAAATGTAGGGAACAATGGAGGTGGCCAAGCAAAACCCTGTGCGGCGCCAAGGCTCTGCATGTATTGGAACTTCTCCGCCACCAGCGGCGCCAAGGCTCTGCATGTATTGGAACTTCTCTGCCATCCTCTGCTGATCTGCAAGGCGGGCCTCCCGCTTCGCCTCCCGCTCCGCCATCATCCTCGCCTCCATCTCGTGATGTTCCCTCCTCTCTTCTTCTAGCTTGGTCTATAATATTCCAAACCAATGTTATATTAACTCAAAGAGAAGGTATATAACTCAAGGAATGACGAGTTACAGAAGCAATAACCTCGAGTTGTTGTATGCGATGTTGTGAGCTGTCGTGCCGAGGTCGTATGGCTGGACTCGAGCCCGTGCTCCTTGCTCGCACCTGAGACAGAGTGGGAGTGGACGACGAGTCGATTGCCCCGTCGGCAATCCAGTACCGCCCATGTCTCTTGCCTCCTCCGACCCTCAGGAGGACATCGGGGTCGATCTGCTCAGTCCTCAGATTGTATTCTAGGCCATCGACCTCCTGTGCCATGGTGGTGTAGTCATGAAGGCGGCTGTAGACGGGGGGGGGGGTTGCTGTACGCCTCGGGCCCATCATCTGGGTTGTAGGTGACGTCGGACGTCACCTTGCCCTTATGGGCCATAGCATAGGCCGAGAAGATGGAGCAAGGCTGGCCACCATGTGACACCGACTGCAAGAAAACCAATGAGATAGTTAGAAATAATATCTAATCCAGTGTTGTATACCTAAATAAAAAAGAGGGTCTACCCATGCTTCTGCATATTGGCCTAGGTTGCGGCTGCCTTGGTGGTGGGAGGGACCTTGCATCATCAGACGTCGTTCCCGGCTAGCGTTGTGCGCCTTGTCCCATCAGGCGAGCACCACCTATCCACCATCTGCTCCTAGCACAGAGGATGTGAGGCGCACCAATATGGAATCATCTACAAAGTAAACACGTACACTGCATATCAGAAGATAAAATTAAATTCATGCATGGAGTACTGGTACCAAACAAGCATGACTTTACCTATAGGTACTGGTTTCTGGTCAACGACATGGTTCGGGCTTGCTGCTTGGTCACCTTCTCCCCAAGGACGGAGCCGTGGTAGCTGATGATGGCCTGGATTCATGCCTCATAGTGCATGTCCACGACGAGCTTCTTACAGCTCGTGGTGGCCACCACATCCGCCCTAGTCTCATATCTAGCCTCGCATGTGAAGAAATCCTACATACAAAAACGATGTATCCATACATTATTTCAAGAATGTGCTACGAATGCGACATATTTTACATTATAGTAAGACTTACCCACAACTCTTGCTTCACCCACTCCGCCTTGTTATTGAATTCTCGGTCGTCCCGGTCTACTGCATCGGCGGGCGACGGTGTAGTGATCGAAGGTGTAGGCTGGGCCCGTCACTCCGGCGTACTCAACTAGTCTAGGGAAGTGTTACCTGCACAGCAGGCCAAGGATGCCATTGGGGTTGCGACGATGACCCCTAGCATTTTCCACAACCATCCAAGGCCTGTCCAAGTGATAAATAAAAAGTATTAGTTTATATTATGATTTTGAACATATAATATGAATAAGAATGAAGAACATAAAGTTACATGCCTCTCTCCATCCGGCTAAATCAGCGGCCGCCTGTCACGAAGTATGGGACACTGAGGGAGACTCGTGGGACCTCGCAGGTAGACGCTCCTCGAACCTGAGGCATCAAAACCTGAGGCATCCTACTGAGCGTCGTCATCCTGCTGCTGGACATTGTTGTCCTGCTGCTCCGCCTGCTGCTGGACGTCGTCGTCCTACTATGCCTCATCCGCCGTCCTGCTCCTCCTCCTCCTCCTCAGCCAATCGCCCACCATCTTTGTCCAACAACCTGCAATTAAGAGTAAACAAATAAGCACATATAAAAAGATGTATTTAAAAATAGGTGCGAAATAAAAAAAACCTATAGCATTACATCAATTAAAAATAATCTTCATATGTGTTGAGGTTAGCCGGATCATAACTCTTATCATCACTATCAACCATTTCACAGTCAACACCATCTGAAGGCGCAAGTTCGTCATTAATGTCATTGCCTTCAAGGATTACTAAGTCATTCTCATTTTGCACCTCATCATCCTCCTCATCAACAACCATTTCAATATCTACGTCCATTCTGATAGCTTTGGTTAAGTCTATCTCAAATAGCCCTTCTAGCCCATCTTCTTGGAAGAACTCTCCATCATATGTGTCCTGGTCTAAGTTATAATCTTCATAGTTAGGAACAGGTAATCTACCGTGCGACGATACCTTATACACAACATCCCAACCCTTAAGATGTTCTTTCGTTTGGCATGCATATGGAAGATAATACACTTGTGTGGCCTGTTGGGCCACGATATAGACATCGTCTCCTGGTAAGGTGGAATCTTGTCGAATTTCGACTATCCCAAGATTAGAATGTGTCTGTCTCATCACTTGAGGGTCAAACCAATGACATTTGAATATCACTGGAGTAAAAGGTTTGGAACCATAAAAATTGAGTTCATATATTTCTTGTAGTGAAAATAATCGACATCGTCAAGGTCGGGCGTAAAGACCCCAGAACACGTTGTTTTCCGATTGGGCCGAATTTGGTCGTAGTTTTTTGTGCAAAAACGGTATACATTGACGTCATACCCAGAATATTTCTTGACCCTATAAGCAAAGCCATTGGCTACTTATCTCAACTCGACACTCATAGATGGATCTCTTCGGCCCTACAAGTATTCGCAAGTTAACAGACGCTAAATTGAGTTCATAGGCGGATCTCTTTGACAAACTAAGCACGTACCTTACATTTGAACCAGGAAATGAAATTGGGCAATCCATTTCTCACACCCTTTCTAAGAAGAGTATCATATTCCTATGGAGTTGGGTCCCTTGATCGATGCCAGAATTCATGGAGAAATTGTTCCATGTATGGTGACACCTCTTCATGGTTGGTCAATACATATAGCATGATATGCCGCCACTCTTCATGTGTTAGGGTCTTGGTGGTCGAGCCACTTGCGCTTCCGAGTTGGCCTCGAAATATGCTGAGGTTTGATTTATTGCCGCCATCATTGTAATGAGGGGGTGGATTATGCATGCTCAGCAGTTTGTCACCATAGTAAGTTGTTGTGAAGTTTGACACCTCCTCTATAATGTATGCCTCTGCAATGGAAGCCTCGATTTTGCATTTATTTCTACAATCCTTTCGAATAATCTTTAGACATCTCTCGATTGGATAGCACCAATGTCCCTGCACGGGCCCCCCATTTGTGCCTCATAGGGGAGATGAAGAATCAAATGATGCATTGGATTGAAGAAGCCGGGTGGAAATATCTTCTCAAGCTTACACAGTTACACAGGTGTCAATCTTTCCAAGTCTACAACCACGGTCTGAGGTAACTCTTTTGCACAAAGCTGACGGAAGAAATAGCTCAACTCTGAAAGCGCTAGCCAGACATGCTCAGGGACATAGCCTTGAACCATCGCTGGAAGAATCCGTTCAATCCATATGTGGAAGTCATGACTCTTCATCCCTAAGACTCGCAGAGTAGATAAGTTCACCCCTACTTAGGTTAGCTGCATACCCATAAGGGAACATCAACATCTTGATCCACTGAAGTACTTCCTTCCTCTAGGCCCTGCTTAGGATGAAATCAGCCTTAGGCCTTCTCCATGTCTTTCCACCACTTGGCGGCTTCATCTCTTGGTTTGGTCTATCACATAACGCTGCCAGATCCACTCTTGCCTTTACGTTATCCTTTGACTTATCTGGAATGTCCATAATTGTTGTCTAAAGTGCCTCAGCAATATTCTTTTCAGTGTGCATCACGTCAATGTTGTGTGGAAGGAGCAGGTCGTCATAATAGGGGAGCCGAGTCAAGCCCGACTTATGTGTCCACATATGCTGCTCACCATATCCCACAAAACCACCTTCTGTACTGGTCACGAGCCCATCTATCTGTTGGCAAATTTCGGCACCTGTCATCGTTGCAGGTGGGTGGTCTGTCACTACGACACCTTTCGTAAAGTTCTTGATGTCTAGGCGGAATGGATGGTCAGTAGGGAGAAATTGTCGATGTTTATTGAAGGATGAATATTTGCCACCCTTTTTCAACCAAATGAACCTAAGAGCTTCCTTGCAAACTGGGCATGGGAACTTACCGTGAACACATGTGATACCCGGTTTGCAAAGAAGAGAAGTTGGAGGTTATTCTTTTTGTTTTTTTTCTCATTCGGTTGTTGCATTTTGGGGATTTGGAATTTGTGGAAAAATCATTCACCAGTAGGGCAGTAGAATTTGTTTGGTTAGGCGCTTGCGACGGGGTCGGGAGCTGTCGCGTGGGCGAGTTGGGCCGCGATTCGTGATTCGGCCCACTAACCTCCCCTAACCCTAGCCGCCCTTTTCCCCCTAACCCCCCCTTTGTGCAGCCACCCCACATTCCCCCTACCCTTTGGCCACCGCCCCCCTCCCATCTCCTCCTCTCTCAAACCCTTGCAGCCACACACCTAACCCTAGCCGCCCCCCCCCCCCCCCATCTCCTCCTCCCAAGGTGCCATTTCTTGCCGCTCAGATCTACGTCGCGTGGTGCAAATCTTCAATTATTTTCGGTGGAGGGAAGAAGGGAGGAAGGAAACGGGGAGAACCCAAGGTGATTTTTGTGTTTATCTCTTGTTCATTTGTGCTGCAGTCCAATTGATTAGATGTTGCGTATGCGATTTGGTAGAGGGGCTGTCCAGAGTTTTAGGTGGTGGACAAACAACAGTAGTTCTAGCAGTTTCTGGGCATTTTTCGTGGGGAATTAATGGGAATCAGTTTGGGAATCATGTAGAACTTTGGCATACCTTTCCAACGAGTATTTATGCGCTCAATTTGGAGTTATAAATTAAAAGATATCGCCGTTTGAATCCGGGTATGTGGCTGTCCAAAAAACAGATTTTTCAGGTGGACGAACAGCAGCAGTATTAGCAGTTTCTGGGGATGTTTCGTGAGTAATTAGTGTTAATCAGTATGAGAATCATGTAGGGCTTTGTCTTACCTTTCCAACAAGTTCTTATGCGCTCGATTCGGAATTATATTTTAAAAGTTATCGCTGTTTGAATCCGGGTATGTCGCTGCCCAAAAGAGAAAAAAAACAGATTACAGGGTTTATCTTGTGGACCGTTTAGGGGTAATTAGATGTTAGAATTTAATCATAAATTGTATACAAAACTTGTGGGGAATTTTATGTAGTTGTCTCTGGAGTTTTTGTTTGTCACCACTGCTGCCTTAGTTTTAAAGTTATGGAATTGTTAAGCAGCGTCGCTGCAGTTTGGTGGGTGTGGGGAGAATTGTTACCCGCGGCGGGGTTTGAGACTGCGCGTAGGTGCGGCGTTGTTTTTGGGCTTATTATGTGATATTGGTGCACTAAGTTGGGTGTAAAAAACAGGTGGTGGACTTCCGGACCGTACTTAGGGATCTGCCCAAACTTCCGGTGAAGGCAAGTAAAACTGTGATGGTTATTCTCTTTGTCGAATGAAGAATCTTATACTTGATTATGTTGTGCTATTGTGTTCGTATTCATATTTTTAATTGAGTACCATCATTTGAAGATGTTCGTGTTTTATTGATTACATATGTTGAGTTTGAGGTTTGATCATGTTACTCAAGTGGTTATTATGTGGAATGGGTGGAAGTATATGTCTAGCACATTTTATTTGGGAAGAACTCATGTTGTTGTCATGCATAATGCATTCATTATTCATTGCATGGAAGTTCGTCGTGATCTTATGGTCCGACCGTACCGGTACATTGAGCATCATATGTTGCCCGAAAAGGGGTATAATGCAGCTTCATATCCTTAGGGATATGAAGACAGAAGTCATTATTGCATCTGTAGCCATGTGCATTCATGGGAGAGGTGTGGAATCTATTATGTGGATGTGGATAATGTGGATTTTTTACATTGTGATTCTTCTTGGCGTTAAGTAATTAGTTACTTGTTTACTTGCTACAATTTAATATTCAAGAAGAAAGTTTTGAACTACGTGGTTGTTTAAGCACAGTTGGTTTACAATGTCCAATTTGTTGTTTGCTCTGTTTACTTGCTGAGATGTGTCATCTCACTCTTGCATTGTTTGATGCAGGCACCTAATTTCTGCTTTGGGAAAAGAGGGATGTAGCAGCACGGCCACTACACCTTTAATAATGGAACCACTACTTAATAATGTTGTTAATCAGGGAGGGTCAAATCTAGGGAATTACTATGTTCTAGCTTTTCATGGTGGTTGAGCGGTTTTGGGGTGGGCTGAGTTACTTATCTCTTTTTTCTATTTGGTCATGAATGTGTTTTACCACTTTTGCATTTAGATTCTACTACGTGAATTATCTGTCTTTTATATCCTGTATGAACTCCATGTTTTCCCCCTTGTTATGCTACTTTCAAGGGAGGTGCTACCGAATTTTGCAATATTTTCTCTCTTTATTACATTTCTTGTGTTGCATAAGTTTAGTGGGAGGAGTTTTTGGTAACATCCAATGTGTGTGACCAGTGGGGGTGTTACAGTTGGTATCAAAGGAATAGGTTGTAGGTCCTAGCAAGTGGAGTAATAATAAATTGACACACTGCACATGTAGGATGGGATTTCTGCCTTGCTATTGATATGTTATGTTATTGTCTGTGCTAGTTTGACATTATCTGAAGAGATGCTATGCCAATCTTATTTACTTATTATTCTCATCCCTGTGGCTGCAGCTATGCCGCCTCGTAGGGCTTGGGGTAGTCCGCAAGTTCCTAGTGGGGACTCGATGAGTCCAGCGGCAATGTTAGCCGCGATGCAGGCCATGCAGCAGGAGTTGGCCCTTCTGAGGAAAGCCATTCTTGTTGCCCCTGCGGGTGCTGCTCAGGGTGCTGGCGGTGGAGAAGTGCCCGGGGGCGCTGTCCCTGCGGGTGCTGTTCCAGGTGGCAGGGCCGAGGTGCCTCTTCCAGTCAGTGGTCTTTCTCTGATGCAGTGGATGGGCATGAAGTTGGATTCTTTTGATGGCATTGGTACTCCGGTCGAGGCGGCAGATTGGTTGACTTACGTGGAGGATAAGATGAATGTCTTTGAGATTGTGTATGGAGATCGGGTTTGCTTTGGCACACAGCTGCTGAAGGGAGAGGCTCAAATTTGGTGGAGAGGCGTGCAGGCAGCGCACTCCTCCTCACCAGGAGTCATGTCTTGGGATGTCTTCATCAGGCAGTTTGAAAGGAGATTCTACCCGGTCACCTTCCTGGAGAAAATGAAGATTGATTTGTAGTCCTACAAGCAGGAGAAGAAGTCTGTCACCGAGTATGAAGTGGGCTTCAACAAGATGGTCCGCTTTGTCCCTCATGTGGCTTATAATGAGATGGAAAAGGCGAGCCAGTTCCGTCAGGGTCTGAAACCTTCTATCAGGCATGCACTGGGAGCCTTTCCATTGGTGGACTTCCGTACTACAGTGGAGCAGGCACTGGGTGTGGAGATGCAACACCAGTATACCATCGAGTCATAGAAGTCTTCGGGTGTTGATCAGCCTCATGGCCAGGACGCGAGGAGGGGCAACACGAGAGGTCCAGCCCACAAGAGGGGCAAGACTCAGCATCAGCGCCACCATCCTTACCGTGGCAAATCTTCTGACTCGGGTACTTCGGGAGGAAGTACTCAGAGGTTTCGGGCTGTTCCTAAGCCCGGGCTAGGGCTGGTGTGTTTCTGTTGTGGTGATGTGCATCGCCATGCAGAGTGCCAGTGGAGTGGCAGGTGTTCTATCTGCAGTCAGGACCACAAGGATATGGTGTGTAGGAGGAATCCTAATGGGAAGCTCAGATGGGAGCCGGTGACTTCCTCCTCTTCTCAGAGCACTATCAACATGATGTCAAGTGCTGAGCAGCAGTTTTCAGTTCCTCTTCCTTCGCAGCAGCTTTTTGTGCCGGGGACTTCTTAGTTCGTGCCGATGCAGAGTTTTCCTCAGTATCTGGCCGCGCCTACTCCTGCACCGTCTACTCCTATGTCGTCTCAGTTTGGAGCTCCGCGTCTACCTCACCCGGCGGCTCAGTGGGGTTCTTCTGTTAATTTCACTCCGGGAGCTTCCTCTTCTACGGGTATTTCTGGAGCTTATGTGCTACCCGCTGTGGATGGCAGAGAGCAAGGAGACATGGTGACAGGTATGATTTCAGTTGATTCGTTTGTGGCCCATGCTCTTTTTGACTCTGGCGCTAGCTATTCGTTTGTTTCGGAGGATTTTGTGTCGCGGGCTAGTCTTTCGATGCAGAGGTTGGGTCACCCAATTTTGATTTGTTCTGCTAATGGCCCCATTAGTAGCTGTTCAATTTGTCAGGGGTGTTCCGTCATTCTTGCTGATGAGGTCTTTTCAGCCAATCTGGTTGTGATTTCCTTGGGGGCATTCGATGTCATCTTAGGAATGGATTGGTTATCCCAGTATCGCGCAGTTATATCCTGTTTTTGAAAGACAGTGTTATTGCAGGCACCGTCGGGTAAGGAGGTGGTATTCTTGGGAAGTTCCCCAAAGTTCACGTTATCCTTGTTAGCGCAATTGCTTCTGGATCGCAGGTCAAGGAAGTCGGGGATCTTTTTCTCCATGGTGGTGGAAGGTGAGGCTGCCTTGCGGGTGCAGGACATCCGAGTGGTGTGTGACTTTGCTGACGTGTTTCCAGCAGAGCTTCTAGGCATTCCTCCGGAGCGCGATGCGGCTTTTGAGATTAAGCTGATTCTGGGTACGCAGCCTATTCATAAGGCCCCGTATCGAATGGCCCCAAAGGAGCAGGTTGAATTGAAGCGGCAATTGGATGATCTGCTGGCTAAGGGTTTCATTAGGCCTAGCAGGTCTCCATGGGCTTCGCCAGTACTGTTTGTTGAGAAGAAGGATAAAAGCAAGCGGCTATGTGTGGATTATCGTGCTTTGAATCAAGTGACAATCAAGAATAAATATCCGCTCCCCCGTATTGAGGTTCTCTTTGAGCAGTTGAGGGGTGCCCAGGTGTTCTCCAAAATTGATTTGAACTCTGGTTATCATCAATTGAGGATTCGTGAGGAGGATATTGAGAAGACCGCCTTTTGCACCAGGTATGGGCATTATGAGTTCATAGTCATGTCTTTTGGCTTAACTAATGCCCCTGCTACCTTTATGGAAGCAATGAATAGGATGTTGCATGAATTCCTGGATGACTTCGTGGTCATGTTCCTGGATGATATTCTGATTTATTCCAAGACCGAGGCCGAGCATGAGCAGCATCTCCGTCTCGTTCTGGGTGCTCTAAGAAAGAATCAGTTCTATGGCAAGTTGAAGAAGTGTGCCTTTTGGCTGTCCAAAGTGGCTTTCTTGGGGCACGTGATTAATCAACAGGGCATTGCGGTTGATCCCAAGAATGTTGCAGCTGTGGTGGAGTGGAAGAGACCCTCTAGTGTCTCTGAAATCCAAAGTTTCTTGGGGCTCGCTGGATATTATCGGCGCTTCGTACCAAATTTTTCCAGCATTGCTAAGCCTTTGACTAGACTCTTGGAGAAGGGTGTTCTCTTCGTCTGGTCTGGCGATTGCGAGGTCAGTTATCAGACATTGAAGAGCAAGTTGGTGGACGCCCCTATCCTAGCTTTGCCTGAGAGCGGTAAGCGTTTCACAGTTTATACGGATGCTTCGCATATTGGTCTTGGCTGTGTGTTGATGCAGGAAGGCATAGTGATTGCTTATGGCTCAAGGCAGTTGAGGAAGCATGAGGGGAATTACCCAACTCATGATCTTGAATTGGCCGCGGTGGTTTTTGCTCTAAAGTCGTGGAGGCATTATCTTTATGGCGAGGCTTGTGACATTTACACCGATCATAAAAGTCTCAAGTATATTTTTACTTAGAAGGATCTGAATTTGAGGCAGCATCGGTGGCTTGAATTGATTAAAGATTATGATTTGTCCATTCACTATCACCCGGGGAAGGCTAATGTAGTGGCTGATGCCCTTAGCAGGTCTGGGGTTCCAAAGGTGGCTTTGCCGTTGATCGCTGATCTAGACCGTTTGGGGATCGCTTTGTGTTATGTCGGCACCGCTAGCGAGGAGACTCAGATGCTTATTCAATCCTCTCTCATGGAGAGAGTGCGTGCGGCTCAGCAGCAGGATCGTCTATTGCAGGAAGCTCGAAAGAGGGTTGGTGATGGTAAACCTCAGGAGTTCACCATTGATGAGAATGATTTGGTTCGTTTCAGGGGCCGTCTTTGTGTGCCTCAGAAATCATAGGTGAAGATGGATATCTTGAGAGAAGCTCATAAAACGCCTTACACCATTCACCCTAGAGAAACCAAAATGTACCGAGATTTGAAGCAAAACTTCTGGTGGAAGCGGATGATGATTGACGTTTCTAAGTATGTGGCCGCCTGTGAAGTATGTCAACGCGTGAAGGCCGAGCATAAGCGGCCAGTAGGTTTACTGAAGCCATTAGAAATCCCAGAGTGGAAATGGGAGCATATCACCATGGATTTTGTGGTGGGTCTACCTCGTTCCCCTCGGGGCAGGGATGCTATATGGGTGGTAGTGGATCGCTTGACTAAGTCTGCACATTTTATTCCCATGAAGACCACAAATTCAGCTTCAGATTTGGTTCCCTTGTATATGAAGAAAGTAGTCAGGCTTCATAGGGTGCCTAAGTCTATTGTTTCTGATCGAGACTCCAAATTTGTATCCAAATTCTGGGAGAGTCTTCATAGTGCATTGGGCACCAAGCTTTCACTTAGTGTCGCTTTTCACCCTCAGACTGATAGACAGTCAGAGCGAACGATCTAAACCTTGGAAGATATGTTGCGTGCTTGTGTTCTGTCATGGAAGGGTAGCTGGGAGGATAATCTTGCATTGGCAGAGTTTGCTTATAACAACAGCTACCAGGCTAGCATCAAGATGGCACCATTTGAGGCTTTGTATGGCAGGCGGTGTATCTCCCCTCTGTGTTGGGAGACTTTGGGAGAGAGATCCCTGGCTGGTCCTGATTGGGTTCAGCAAACTTCTGAAAAGGTTCGGGAAATTCGTCAGAATATTTTGGCAGCTCAGAGCCATCAGAAGAGTTATGCTGATGTGAGGAGGCGGGATCTGGAATTTGCTGTGGGTGACCAAGTCCTTCTTAGGGTATCACCTACTAAAGGAGTTGTTCGGTTCGGTGTCTCTGGAAAGCTCAGCCCGAGAAACATTGGACTGTTCACTATCTTGGCCTGAGTGGGCAGCCTGGCTTATTGCTTGCTACTGCCGGATTCCATGGCAGGGGTACACCCGGTTTTTCATGTCTCTATGTTGAGGAAGTTCTTGTGGGATCCGGACCATCAGATTGAGATGGAACCAATTGCTGTGCAGCAGGATCTGACTTTGGAGTTTCGTCCGGTGCGTATATTGGAATTCTCGGAGCGTGTATTGAGGAAGAGATCAATTAAGTATGTCAAGGTCTTATGAACTAATCAGTCTGAGCGCGAGGCAACGTGGGAACTTGAGGAGCTGATGCGGCAGAAGTATCCGGAACTTTATTGTTGTGGGTAAGTGTTGTTGATTCATTAATCTTTCCTTTTGTTGTTCCGATAGAAGCGTCAGAATTCGAGGTCGAATTCTTTTTTAAGGGGGGTATAGTGTGATACCCGGTTTGCAAAGAAGAGAAGTTGGAGGTTATTCTTTTTGTTTTTTTCTCATTCGGTTGTTGCGTTTTGGGGATTTGGAATTTGCGGAAAAATCATTCACCAGTAGGGCAGTAGAATTTGTTTGGTTAGGCGCTTGCGACGGGGTCGGGAGCTGTCGCGTGGGTGAGTTGGGCCGCGATTCGTGATTTGGCCCACTAACCTCCCCTAACCCTAGTCGCCCTTTTCCCCCTAACCCCCCCTTTGTGCAGCCGCCCCCCCATTCCCCCTACCCTTTGGCCGCCGCCCCCCTCCCATCTTCTCCTCTCTCAAACCCTTGCAGCCACACACCTAACCCTAGCCGCCCCCCCATCTCCTCCTCCCAAGGTGCTATTTCTTGCCGCTCGGATCTACGTCGCGTGGTCCAAATCTTCAATTGTTTTCGGTGGAGGGAAGAAGGGAGGAAGGAAAGGGGGAGAACCCAAGGTGATTTTTGTGTTTATCTCTTGTTCATTTGTGCTGCAATCCAATTGATTAGATGTTGCGTATGCGATAGGGTAGAGGGGCTGTCCAGAGTTTTAGGTGGTGGACGAACAACAGTAGTTCTAGCAGTTTCTGGGCATTTTTCATGGGGAATTAATGGTAATCAGTTTGGGAATCATGTAGAACTTTGGCATACCTTTCCAACGAGTATTTATGTGCTCAATTCGGAGTTATAAATTAAAAGATATCGCCGTTTGAATCCGGGTATGTGGCTGTCCAAAAAAAACAGATTTTTCAGGTGGACGAACAGCAGCAGTATTAGCGGTTTCTGGGGATGTTTCGTGAGTAATTAGTGTTAATCAGTATGAGAATCATGTAGGACTTTGTCTTACCTTTCCAACAAGTACTTATGCGCTCGATTCAGAATTATATTTTAAAAGTTATCGCTGTTTGAATCCGGGTATGTCGCTGCCCAAAAGAGAAAAAAAACAGATTGCAGGGTTTATCTTGTGAACCATTTAGGGGTAATTAGATGTTAGAATTTAATCATAAATTGTATACAAAACTTGTGGGGAATTTTATGTAGTTGTCTCTGGAGTTTTTGCTTGTCATCACTGCTGCATTAATTTTAAAGTTATGGAATTGTTAAGCAGCGCCGCTGCAGTTTCGTGGGTGTGGGGAGAATTGTTACCCGCGGCGGGGTTTGAGACTGCGCGTAGGTGCGGCGTTGTTTTTGGGCTTATTATGTGATATTGGTGCACTAAGTTGGGTGTCGAAAACAGGTGGTGGACTTCCGGACCGTACTTAGGGATCTGCCCAAACTTCCAGTGAAGGCAAGTAAAACTGTGATGGTTATTCTGTCTGTCGAATGAAGAACCTTATACTTGATTATGTTGTGCTATTGTGTTCGTATTCATATTTTTAATTGAGTACCATCATTTGAAGATGTTCGTGTTTTATTGATTACATATGTTGAGTTTGAGGTTTGATCATGTTACTCAAGTGGTTATTATGTGGAATGGGTGGAAGTATATGTCTAGCACATTTTATTTGGGAAGAACTCATGTTGTTGTCATGCATAATGCATTCATTATTCATTGCATGGATGTTCGTCGTGATCTTATGGTCTGACCGTACCGGTACATTGAGCATCATATGTTGCCCGAAAAGGGGTATAATGCAGCTTCATATCCTTAGAGATATGAAGGCAGAAGTCATTATTGCATCTGTAGCCATGTGCATTCATGGGAGAGGTGTGGAATCTATTATGTGGATGTGGATAATGTGGATTTTTTACATTGTGATTCTTCTTGGCCTTAAGTAATTAGTTACTTGTTTACTTGCTGCAATTTAATATTCAAGAAGAAAGTTTTGAACTACGTGGTTGTTTAAGCACAGTTGATTTACAATGTCCAATTTGTTGTTTGCTCTGTTTACTTGCTGAGATGTGTCATCTCACTCTTGCATTGTTTGATGCAGGCACCGAATTTCTGCTTTGGGAAAAGAGGGATGTAGCAGCACGGCCACTACACCTTTAATAAAGGAACCACTACTTAATAATGTTGTTAATCAGGGAGGGTCAAGTCTAGGGAATTACTATGTTCTAGCTTTTCATGGTGGTTGAGCGGTTTTGGGGTGGGCTGAGTTACTTATCTCTTTTTTCTATTTGGTCATGAATGTGTTTTACCACTTTTGCATTTAGATTCTACTACGTGAATTATCTGTCTTTTATATTCTGTATGAACTCCATGTTTTCCCCCTTGTTATGCTACTTTCAAGGGAGGTGCTACCGAATTTTGCAATATTTTCTCTCTTTATTACATTTCTTGTGTTGCATAAGTTTAGTGGGAGGAGTTTTTGGTAACATCCAATGTGTGTGACCAGTGGGGGTGTTACAACACACCAGGCGCAGAATAGCCCATAGGCCGGTAAGTCATGCATGGAGTACTGGTACCAAACATGCATTTTGAAGTTTGTCTTCATAGCTCGGTCATACGTCCATACCCCTTCCTCCCAAGCACGTACCAATTCATCAATCAAAGGCTCCATGTACACGCCCATTTTATTCCCCGGGTGTCCGGGAATTATCAACGACACAAATATATTCTGCCTTTGATACACACACCGGGGGGTTGATTGGGATAACAAACAAGGGTCAACATATGTATGGGGCAGCGCTCATTCCATAGGGATTGAACCCATCTATGGCCAGTGCAACACGTACATTACGAGCCTCTTTGACTTTCTCACGGTGAATGGCTTCAAAGTGTTTCCATGCTTCACCATCGGATGCATGCACCATCTTGTCAGGATTGTATCATTTTTCATTTTTGTGCCATATCATCTATTTTGTGGATTCCTCGGTCATGTATAAACGCTAGATCCTCGGTATGAATGGAAGGTGTCGTAGGATTGTTAAGGGGATGTCGAGCTGCCTCTTCTGTCCATCACTAGAGTCTACCTCCATAAACCTAGACAATTTACACTTGGGACAGTACTTTGCCTCCGCGTATTCTTTCCTAAATAGCACACATCCCTTTGGACAAGCATGTATCTACTCATACGTCATCTTGAGTGCACGAAGGAGTTTCTGTGCCTCGTACATGCTCTTTGGTAGAACGTGATCCTCTGGAAGCAGGCTCCCAATAACCATCTACAAGCCATTGAATGTGTCTCGACTCATGCTGTACTGTGACTTGAACGCCATTACACGCCCAATGGCATCCAGTTGAGAAACCTTAGTCTGGACGTGATGGGGCTTCTGTGCCGCGTCAACATATCATAGAACGCCTTTGCGGTCGGCTCTGGCTCGTCATCCGAACATCCTCCGGCGTACTGTGCCTCGTGATAGTCGTTCAACATATCTGCTACCCCCGCATCAGCATCATAATGCTCGACACGTTGTCTCAGCACCTCCTCTCTCGTACGATGCGCTTCACCATGAAAGATCCACCGAGTATAGCCGACGTAAATCCATTCTTCCAAATATGTTCTACCATGGACTTCTTTGATTTTCTTTTCTGGTTGGCACATTTATTGCACGGGCATAGGACTAGACTCGCTCCTTTAGTAGCTTCGTCATATGCCCGTTCCATGAAATCATCGGTCTTTCTAATCCATTCAGGGGTGATATCGTTCCTTTCTACATGGGCCATGTACATCCACTCACGGTCCTCCATACTCTAACATATATAACCAAAGCCTATTAATAGGAAAATTCGGCAGCACCTCTCCTGCATATGGAGGTTTCCAAAACATGCAAATAAAAGTATCAGCATGATGGCTGACATCCACGCATATATCAATGGCACGATGGCATATGCAATGCATTGGACTTCATATATACAAGTAGTCGAAAATTATTTTATATCTATACAACTCGAAAGAACTCTATCCAATTTACAATAGTGAGTAATAAGATGTGATAAGAGTGAAAATTGTAGTTCGGATGTCACGCATGTCAACCCATGTATTCACGCATGTATACTCTATGGCTTTCTAATGCATCTAGTGTATAGAGATCATATACAAATTCTAATTACCTAGTGGCTAGAGATCATATACAAATTCTAATTACAAACTCTAATTATATCCATCACATTATCATCACATGCTCACATATATAGAGAAGGATTTACTGTCTTATGTGCGATGGTGGTGGGGGCGCGACGACGGTTGAGGTCCGGCGGCGTGGGGCCGGGCGCGGCGGCGGTTGAGGCCCGGCGGCGTGGGGCAGGGCGCGGCGGCCGCGGTGGCCCGAGGCATGGGGGCGCGGCGGTGGCGGCCAACGAGTTGGGGGCGCTGTCACACCCGGATTTAAGGAACAAATCCAGGTGCATCTCATATGTGCGCCAAGGAAGAACAACACACATAATAACAGAGTGCATAGAGATAAATATCATAAATGTCGTAAAGGTACTTATTACATAGCGGAAGTCTTACAAAAATAAATGCTAAAATAAAACGAACTAATAATTATTCCCTGGTGCCACAAAGCTGACTGGGAGACGCCACCTAGATCAAGTCGAATGCCTCAGTGTTAGGCGGCTCCTCTTCGACCACCTGTTCTTCTCCTGTGGGGGGTGTGAGACAGCAAGAGTGAGCTCACATACATTCATAGCTCAACAAGTCATGGGCAATAATGTGGCATGAACTCACCAAAGGTGGGAGTTCATGAAGTGTAAGGCCGATCAATGAAATAAAGGCTGAAGCTAAGCATTGCTTTTATAAGTTGGTCAAAATTTTATTAGCAATTACTAAGTGTAAGTAAATACCAAACCTTAATAATAATAAAGAAAGTAATAGTAAAATAATCCCAAATGTGATGCAAATGTCAAATTAAATTTAAGTTCCATAAATTAATCATGTGAGGGTCCGAGCTGCTCATGACCGTGAGCACGGCTAGTATACCAGTTTTACACTCTGCAGAGGTTGCACATCTTTACCCATAAGTCATGTTACCCATCTGCCAAGAGACGGCCAATCCCATACACCTCTACCGAGGAGGTGAGGCAGGGTAACACTACGAGGCCTTTACAAAGTTCCACTAGCTTCAGAAATCTCGCTACAGTTTATAGGAAGCTCCAATGCAGGAATCCCTCGCCTGACCGCCATCGCAGCAAAATCAACCCAAGGACCTCCCTACACTGACCACTCCCCTACTTCCCTTGCCCCTTTCGGGTAAGGAAGACCTCCACTAGCTTTCCTAGTTAATCAGCCAAGGGTGTCCCATTAAACCCTTGTGGTAGCACTATTTTCCCGGGTGGTCGCTCCATGTTCCCATTAACATAATGATCTTAACATGAATAGTAATAATAAAAAGATAATAAAAGAGTAATCATGAATAGTGTATCTCCATACCCAAATCCACATAAAGCAATAGCAGGTACTACCCAAAAATATTTCAATGGTGAACAAGGTATAAAGATAACCAAAACTGGGGTAACCTAAAGGATCCCATCAAAATTAACCTATGCAGATCATTATAATTAATAAGAACATGGCTGGGAGAAGTAAGTGATCAAGGGCACAACTTGCCTTCAATGAGCTCCTGCTCAGCTACTTCTACTTGCTGTACTTCAGAATCCACAGTGGCTTGCTCGTCTACTCGCATCACACAATACATACATAGTATAGCATAAATTAACATCACATCAAACAGATAAATAAAATATATAATAAAAATCTACACATTAAAATGAGATCATAGGAACTGGAATCATTAAATTTGGAGTTATAGATTTCAAGTTATGAATTTCCTAAGATTTAATGTGCTTGAAATAGGATTAAATGACAAATTATTTTTCTTCCTGTTTTCATGTCAAAACAGAGACACTAAATGATAGAGAATATTATTACAAAATTTTATAAATTGGAATGGTTCAATTTGGGGCTAGAATGAATTTTCTATGCATTTTACAAGTTTCTAGAATTGTTTTTGTATTAAAAACTAAATTCTATAATCATTTCTCGATTATTATTATCCTCTAGACTGGGCGTCAGTTCCTGGGAAACTCAGGGGTTCTGGCGTAAGTTTACTAAGACTCAGAGAATAGGGTCCATGGACTGCGGGTTATATTCTCTAAAACTGTAAGGGTTCTTTAATAAAAATGTGTCGTGAAGGGGTATCTGTAGATGTGGGCCGTTGGATTAGATCCGGACGGTGCAGATGAATCTATCATCATACCGAACCCGCATGCTACGCTAGCCGTTGGATTTAGGACTGACGATTCAGATTTTATGACCACCCGATCAACTCACGCCCTTAACCGCATGATCGACGGCCGAGAGAAGCCCAAGCCGAATCGGTACCTCTCGTCTAATCCTGACCACTCGTCTGTAGATCTACAGTCTAGGAGCGATGCCGGCAATCTCCCCCACCCAACGTCGTCGGGACAGCGGCGTCGTGCACTGACACGGCGGTCCAACGCCGAAAACAACTAAAACTTGCTTCCCCGACGCCCAAAATTCGGCCTAGGTGGCGCTACATGATGAATTGAACCTGTCGAACACAGAACCAGCTCTATTACCTTCGATTATGCAACACCAAGCTCCACCGACGAGGAATGGCGGATCCACGGTAGAGACGCCACACCGGTGAGCAATTCCGTCAGCTCTGGTTACCCACGAAGCTCGATTCGGCGATGAAGACGTGCGTCAGGGTCCAAGGCACCTGACCACCCTCGCAATCCGCCTAACGGCTGACTGTAGTCGCGGAGGACTTCTTGACTGCGGCGGCGCTCTTCTTTTCTCTCTTCTCGCGGCTTCGGGTGAAACAGTCCTAGCGCGCAACTAACCCCCAAGGTACCGAGCTAGGGAGGGACGACCAGCCGAGTCTTATATCGCGGCGCACGTGGCTTCGGTTGAGCACCCGCAGGCGGCAAAATCGCGGCGGCTGTTACGCGATGAGGAAGACGGCTATGGTGAAGCTGACAGTGTGGGCCGGAGCGACAGCGACTCCAGAGAACGCACGATGCGGAGGTGTGAGGTTGAGCAGTGGGCCCTGCCCGCTAGTGCCGAGGCACGGGAGAGCGAGTGGCACGGCTGACCGAAGCGGTCCACCAGTCGGCACCTCAGCAGGTAACTTGGGCCACGCGCACACGGTGAGGGCAAGTGAAGCTAGGCCGAGAGATAGGGTTTCAGCCCAGGCGCGATTTTTTTTTAATTCCATTTTCCTTGTCTTTGAATCTCAAGTTATATTCAAATTTAAATTCAACTTTGTGGCTCTTCATTTATAAACTCTATTTGTGCAATTAAAAATACTAAGTCTGAAGATATTTATTTATATGTTTTATTTATATTTTCATATCTCTTCTCTTTTCCTTATTTTCAAAACCTAATTTCCATTTAGGGTTTAATCCAACCATTAGAATTATTATCTCATTGTTATTATCCTTATTACTTTTATTTAATGCACAGACATATAAAACTCCATCAAGATGCATTTTCTTTTATTTTAGTGTCATTTGTTTTAATTAATCACTCTTAATTTTATGTATGCTCTTTTTATGATGCAAATAAGGCGCATAAAATAAGGAACTCACTCTATTATTCTTTGTATACAATTTTGAGCATTACAGGCGCGGCGGCGGCGGTGGCAGCGAAGAGCGGCGACGACGGCTGTGTGGTGAGGGAATGAAAAGCTAAGTGAAGAAGAAGCCTGGGCTAGGCTATGTAAACAGACTTTGCCGAGTGCCTGCGATCTGGCACTTGGCAAAGTATTTTTTAATTTTAAAATATACTTTGCCAAGTGCCAGTTCGTGGGCACTCGGCAAAGGTTGCTTTAATAATTTTTAAAAATACTTTGCTGAGTGTCCTGCGTATGATACTCGGCACAGCATGCTGTGCCGAGTGTGCCTTCCTTGGGCACTCTACAAAGTATATGTTTATTTTTTTTATTTTGTCAACCAAACTTTTTGTGTTATGTTTCTACACTATGTAGACTTAAATATTTCATTTTGGCATAGTTATAAAAGTGTTTGCTATAACTATTCGATTTAGTTTGTTTAATTGAATTTCTTTGGATAATTCAGATTTGAAATGCAAGTCACTCGAAAAATAGAAAACCGTGAATGCAAAAATGATATCCGTGTTAGTTAACACAAGTTACGACCTATTTCAGGAGTAGACCGGAATTTTCGAGCACCATGCTCACTAAACATGACGGTGAACTTGCCATCAAGTTGTTTAAAAATTGTATAAAACATAAACAAAGTCAGACAATCATGAAACCTGTCCACATGTCATGATATCATATATAGAGGTTGTGATAAAAATTTGAGAATGTTTCGAGAAAGTTGTGTGGCAGTATGTGTAGAAACATAAGAGAACAACATTGAAACTCTATGATTTGATGTGTAGATCGCTTAGATTTCTACACATAGTGCCTCACAACTTTCTCGAAACATTCTCAAATTTTTATCATAGCCTCTCTATATGATATCATGACATGTGGACAAGTTTCATGATTTTCTGACTTTATTTGTGTTTTATACAATTTTTAAATAGCTGGATGGCAAGTTCATGGCCATGTTTAGTGAGCATGGTGCTCGAAGTTTCTGCTCCGCTCCTAAAATCAGTTGTAACTTGTACTAAATAGCATGGATATCATTTTTGCATGCACGGTTTTCTAAGTTTCGAGTGACTTGCAGTTCAAATGTGAATTTTCTGAAGAAATTCAAATAAACGAACTAAAACTAATAGTTATAGAAAACACTTTTATAATAGTCCTAAAATGGTACATGTAGGTCTACATAGTGTAGGAACATACCACAAAAAGTTTGGTTGGCAAAATAAAAATATACTTGCTAAGTGCCCAAGGAAGGCACTCGGCAAAGCTTACTCTGGCGGTTGTCAAACGGTGGGCACTTGGCAATGAAGATTATTTGCCGAGTGTCAGAACTCGGCTCTCGATAAAGGTAACGGTCGTTAGCTTTACACGGCGGCTGACGGTCGTTTGCTGAGTGCCGCACTTCACCGAGTGTTTGGCACTCGGCAAGGAAAGCTTTGCCGAGTGTACTCCTGTGCCGAGAGTCCTGCTCTCGGCAAACACCGTCGTTACCGAGAGCAGAACTTTGCCGAGTGCCCGACAAAAAACACTCAGCAAAGCGCCGAGCACTCGGCAAAGACCCGGATTCCGGTAATGGGTGGGCGTTCGCGTTACCCAAAAAATAATTTCGTGTCGTGTAATTCGGGTAATTTAAATTTCGGGTTTTGAGAATCGATACCCGAATTTACAACGGGTTTTACAATATCCAAAAATCCGTGTGCCCAGGATTTCAGGTTTGGGTATTCCCTAAGTATCCGAACTTTCTGTTAGCTTAATAAAAACACATGCACTCTATTAAATTAGTATAAAAATTTAGTTTGAATAATAATATACATGGACATAAAAACACACATGCAATCTATAATCATAAGTCATACATACTTACTCATAATTATAGATGCACAAATAATAATTAAGAATGACATGAGTACATATGACACATGAAAGTTCGAGTATTTCTGGTACCTGATTATGATACCCGAGTTACCCGAAATAAATTCAGGTTTTATAAGTTGCTACTCGAAATTATCAAACAAAATTCGGGTTTCAGCTTCAAGTATTTACGAGTTTTTTTGCAAGCCCTAGTTAGCAACACTGGTTGGCACTATACCAACAACGCCCTCTATATTCATCCTCTATATCCGTCCTTTACAGTCTTCTCTAAAAGATTCTATCATCTATATCTCCTTCCGCTCCAACATCGTCCTCTAAATCACGTCCTCTATATGCAAATACTTATATTAGAGACATTTTTTATTTTTTATACATACATATTTGTTATACTCTCAAATATATTGTACATATTTTAGTTTTGCTAAACCGGTTATTTAAAGTATTCAAATAGATAGAGGACCGTTTAGAAAAACTCTCTATATATAGAGAATACAGCACGCTGCTGGAGAGCTTAGAGTACTGTTTGATCCTCTATATTTAAGATAGATGAGACTTTAGGGGCCCTTGATTGAGGTAGGCAACAGACAAGCATGCAATGCACGTTCGTATATGCAGTCGTGTCCCTTCTCCTCTACCAGCTGCATGCATGTACATTTCTGGAAGTACCTAGACGCTTAGACCCGATTTTTTATGGGCTGACCATGTTTTAGTTGATTTAAGAAATTCATTGATCCAAGTAATACAACATTGCCAAATTCAAGAATCGTGAGTGCATTTTACTCGTACACACATATATACATACACACGTGTGTGTATATAGGGCAAAGCTATTTGTCAACTATGATGATGGTTGATGGATCGGAGGTTAATCACCTAAACCACCCACCAACCCGCTCGTCGTGTCACTCCAGCGGTCCACGATGGACGCCCTTTAAAATAAGGCAACAGATTGGATCCAATCCACTCCCACGATACCCCCATTATGTCACACAAGATCTGTTACATGGCCAACAGACAAGAGCCCCAAATTAAGGTAATGGTAGCGAAGTGACTGAATCTATAACAGAATGACTGAATCTGTAACAAAATGAGTGTAAGTGTAACGAAATGGCAAAAACTGTAATAAAATGTCTAAATCTATAATGGAATAACTCAAACGGTAACTGAATGACTAAAAATGAAAAATGTGTAGGAAACGGTGACGCCTAAGAGGGGATGAATTAGGACTTCTAAAAACTATCTCTAAACTAGACCACAAATAAATCGCTAGAACAAAACCTATGCAAATAAGCAATATAAAATGTGCAAACTAGATTTTATCTAAGTGTTGCTATCTCTACGGTAAAAGAAGTTTTGCAACCTAAGTTCTAATCCTAAATATTCTATCTAGAAAGGAGAGATTGAAACTTAACTATTTGATTTAAATGCGGAAGGTAAAGAGCAAATGTAGAGATGCAAACTCCCGTGGATGATGCCGGTATTTTTACGAGGTATCCAAAACCATGCAAGGTCTCGACTAATCCTCGTTGGTACCCCTACGCAAAGGGTAGCCCACACGAGGGCTAAGCACCACGGTCGAGTAACTCCGTAGACAGCCACATGCCTTCTCCACGTGCAAGTGTTGCTCCACTTCCAGCTCCTCTCATACGCTACCCGCCGTTTCCATTATCGAGCTTTCGGTCGAAATGCAGCGAGCCTCGTTCCCTCTGGTACACGGTGGGGGCAGTGTCACAAACGCGATTGACACGGTATCGCAAGACTCTTGCCCCACTCGAGTAAAATATTACAACGACTCACGCAAGAGCTGAGGGGTTATATGGGTTTTTCTAAACTCACTCAACTAACAAGGATTCACCTAGAGCAAGCGCATAAGCAGTCTAACTTACCTAAGCACTTCGCAAAGCACCTACGCTAATCACCGAGTGATTCTATTAAGCATTTGGGTATCTGAGCACATGGAAATGTCTATAGCATGTGTTGATATGTTGCTTGGGCTCCCACACCTTAAAATGGTTGGTTGGGTGAAGTATATATAGGCCCCAACTCAAATATGTCCGTTGAAGAAAAGCTATTGCTTCTCTATGGCACACCGGACAGTCCGGTGCCATGTTTGGTGCTCCACTAGCTGTTGGATATGACCGTTGTAGTTGACCGTTGCCGCGCGTCAGCCATGCACCAGACGGTCCGGTGTCTCATCGAACAGTACGGTGGCTTTCCTCCATAGTGCCACCAGGAACTAACCGTTGGGCTGCAGTTCCCTGGTGCACCGGATAGTTCGCTGTTCTCATCTAAATGTTCCATGGGTGGCTACACTTTCTTCGAGTCTTGGACTTTGCTTGATACTTGTTGATCTTCACTTATGGTCTTCATAATGTATTCTTTTGAGGTGTTTCTTCCTCAATGCCTTAGTCCAAGTCACTTTAATATCATGTGAACTACAAATACAAACACTAGCAAACACATTAGTTCACAGGTTATGTTGATCATCAAACACCAAAATCATTTAGTCGAATAGGCCGAGGTCCATTTTCATTACAATCTCCCTCTTTTGGTGATTGATGACAACACAACCAAAGCAAGCAAATGTAATAAATATTTTGATGAAACTATGCAATCTACTTGCTAGGATGCATGATTGTCCCCACAATGTGAGATTATGGACTTAAGCCTCTCCCTAACTCTATAATCCACATACTTCCTATTTTAGACCAAAAACATTTGTAAAACCAAAACCACTTGTAAGCTCAAGATTTTAAATTTTTTTAAATTAGGTGGTGTTTGATATTTGATATATTTAGAATTGCTTTGGTCCCTAAAACTTCTCCCCCCTTTGGAATCAAACACCGAAAAGAAAGACATTAAAAGCATATAGGAAGCAATTAAAAAAACATGCCCTCTAAAAAGATTACTCCCCCTAAAAGAGTATTCTCCCCCTTTGAAGAAATGTTCTCCCCCTTTGTATGAAAGAAGACATACTACCCCTGTCGGAGATCCTCTACTTAAGAAAAGCACATGAGGAAACAAGACATGATTGAATAGACTAACTCCCCCTGTGCATAGGTAAAAGATATATTTTAACGACATATGCATTTATGGCAACATGGGAAGCATAAGATGTGAAATATAGTCTAATAAAAAACTGGATAACACATGTATATGATACGAATAGTGGAATGAAACCACTTGCGGAACTTGAAATCACTTGTAGATTTGCAGCAGAAGCTTATTGTCTTTCTCCGGGGACTCCATTTTCCTTCGATGAGACTACTACACGTAATAGACTTGAAAACAAGCATTAGTCTCAAAGACTTAGATATAGAGTAACCTCCCCCTGAAAGTGTGCATACAAGTTTTGAATACTTGTAGGAGACATGCACTTTAACTTTGAGATCAAGAGGGGCAAATTATCTATAAATCCTAGCTTTGACACATATAAGTCAAAATGACACCACTTGGAGTATAAATTTCGAAGCAAAACATTAGTGTCATCTATTTAGGAATTTTAAATAAGTTACGTGTCGTGCTTAACTAAATATTTTATACCATGTAGGTTTGCTCAAGAATATGAATTGAAAGCAAGCACTCCTACCATATGATTGACCTAGTATGCATGCAACTCTAATCAAAAGGAAAATACCACATCTAAAACTAGGTATTGTCGGCGTTTTGACCCCGGAGGTCCCTGGACCGATGAGTAAATTGTCGCTGCATGTCCCAGCCCAGATGGGTCGGCGCGAGACGGAGACACAAGGGGGGAAAACAGTAAGGGGAACCCGTGGCCTCATGTTGTCCTGCGCCCAGGGCGGATGCTCTTGCAGTAGGGGGTTACAAGCGTTCGCGAGGGAGAGAGAGAGAGGGCGTGAGACTGCGCGTCAGCCCGTTCTCCCGCGCGGCCACCTTTTCGTACGAGGGCTCTGGACCTTCCTTTTATAGACGTAAGGAGAGGGTCCAGGTGTACAACGGGGGGTGTAGCAGTGTGCTAACGTGTCTAGCAGAGGGGAGCCAAAGCCCATGTACATGCCGACGTGGCTGTCGGAGAGGTGTTGGAGCCCTGTTCATGTGGCGTCGTGGCCGTCGGAGGAGCGCTTGAGCCCTATAGAAGCACAGCTGTCGGGGCTGTCGGATCCTTGCTGATGTATCCTTGCTTCCGTAGGGGGCTGAGAACCGTCGTCGTCATGGAGCACGCGGGGTGCCATCATTACTTGTTTTACCGGGGCGAGCCAGATGGGACGCCGGTCTTGTTCCCCGTAGCCTGGGCTAGCTAGGGGTAGGGTAATGATGGACCCCTTGTGGCATGGTCGGTCCGAGCCCAAGGTCGGGCGAGGCAGTGATTCCTCTGAGGTCGAGGCTGAGTCCGAGCCCGGGGGTCGGGCGAGGCGGAGACCGTCATTCGAGGTCGAGGTTGAGTCCGAGCTCTAGGGTCGGGCGAGGCGGAGACCGTCGTTCGAAGTCGAGGTTGAGTCCGAGCCCTGGGGTCGGGCGAGGTGGAGACCGTCGTTCGAGGTCGAGGTTGAGTCCGAGCCCTGGGGTCGGGCGAGGCGGAGACCGTCTTCCGGAGTCGAGGTGGAGTCCGAGCCCTGGGGTCGAGCGAGGCGGAGACCGTCTTCCGGAGTTGAGGTTGAGTCCGAGCCCTGGGGTCGGGCGAGGCGGAGACCGTCTTCCGGAGTCGAGGTGGAGTCCAAGCCTTGGGGTCGGGTAAGGCGGAGACCGTCTTCCGGAGTCGAGGTTGAGTCCGAGCCCTGGGGTCGGGCGAGGCGGAGATTCCTATGGCGCCCGAGGCTGGACTTGGCTGCTGTCAGCCTCACCCTGGCGGGTGGCACAGCAGTCGAAGCAGCGTAGGCGGCGCTATTTTCCTGTCAGGTCAGTCAGTGGAGGGGCGAAATGACTGTGGTCACTTCGGTCTTATCGACTGGAAAGCGCGCGTTAGGATAAGGTGTCAGGCGATCCTTGCATTGAATGCTCCTGCGATCCGGTTGGCTGGTGAGGCGATCTGGCCAAGGTTGCTTCTCCATGAAGCCTGCCCGAGCTGGGCCTCGGGCGAGTTAAAGGTGTGCCCGTTGCTTGAGCAGACCCTCGGGCGAGGCGTGAATCTGCCTTGGTCTACCGTTCCTACCCGAGGCTGGGCTCGGGTGAGGCGAGATCGTGTCCCTTGAGTGGACGGAGCCTTGACCAGAATTGCGCCCATCAGGCCTTTGCAGCTTTGTGCTGATGGGGGTTACCAGCTGAGATTAGGAGTCTTGGGGGTACCCCTAATTATGGTCTCCGACAGTAGCCCCCGAGCCTCAAAGGGAGCGTGGGTACTCGCTTGGAGGCTTTGTCGCACTTTTTTTGCAAGGGGACCGGCCTTTCTCGGTTGCATTTCGTTCCGGTGGGTGCGCGCGAGCGCACCCGCCGGGTGTAGCCCCCGAGGCCTTGGAGGAGTGGTTTGACTCCTTCGAGGTCTTAATGCCTTTCATGATGCCTCGGCCAGTCTGGTTGTTCCCTCATGCGAACTGGTCGTTGCTCGGGTGCATAGTCGGGTTCCGAGTTCTCGGGCTAGTATGTTGACGCTGTCAACAGTTTGGCCGGAGCCGGGTTTGCGAGAGCAGCCCCCGAGCCTCTGCACAGGGCGAGAGGACGGTCAAGGACTAACTCGGCTTTTTTTCATACGCCCCTTCGTCGCCTTTCCGCAAGGAGGAGGGGGGAAAGCGCCATGTTGCCCTCAGAGGGCGCCGAACATGGTGTCTCCAGTGAGTTGCTAACGGGTGATCCGAGTGGACGCCCGTGCCCCGTTCGATAAGGGTCGGCTAGTGGCCTAGAGGCGCGCTCCAAAAGTACCTGCGGGTGATTTGCCGGACCCGGTCCCGTTCGATCGGGTCTGAGGGCTCGATGCCTCCCTCTGATGGGATTCCGTTACAGAATTGCTCCTGCTGGTCTCGGAAATGTCCTAGGGTACCTCGGGAGCGTAGCCTGAGCCTTAGTTATGTATCGAACGTACCTAGAGTCATCCCTCACTCTGCGTGCTCTGGGGCGACTGCCGAACCCATCGGGGGGCCAGCCTACGAACCCCTGATCAGTAGTGGGCGCGGAGCCCGAGTGGCCTGAGGCGGCTGTCGAACCCTTCCGAGGGGCCAGCCTTCGAACCTCTGACCAGTAGTGGGCGCGGAGCCCGAGTGCTTTGAGGTGGCTGTCGAACCCTTCCAGGGGGCCAGCCTTAGAACCTCTGACTAGTAGTGGGCGCGGAGCCCGAGTGCTCTGAGGCGGCTGTCGAACCCTTCCGGGGGGCCAGCCTTCGAACCTCTGATCAGTAGGAGGGCTCGAGGCCCGCTTCCTTCGCGGAGAAGGATTCCTTTCAGAGTATCCCCCTTTCCCGGTCCCTGTAGCAAGAGAGAGAAAGGGGAAGAAGCAAAGGATACGAAATTGAACGACGTGGCGTACCTTTTTTGACGCGGTCATTGTGGCGGAGGTGAAGCGTCGCCCGCTTCTCCTGCCAAAAGTGTCGCCTGCCCTGCCGTAGAGTTAATGCGACGGGACGAGTGGTTCGCGGGGCAGCCGTTGTGCATGCGCGAGCCGTTCAAGGAACGGGCGTTTCGCCTTCGAGTTTTGGATTTCGCGGCGGGTTCGGGCGGAGTGTTGAACGGGTCTTGCCCGGGCCTTTATATATTCGGAAGAGGGTCTGGTGGTGGTTCTTTGCTCTGCTGCTCGCCTCTGCTTAGGTTTCCGCAACCTGAGGGAATAGCTAGAGAAAGAAAACCTCGCACCTTGTCCGCTCCGCCGCCACCTTCTTCGCTTGGTGATGGCCGACCGGGTAACCGTCGTTCCGCCACACGACCCGTGGCCTTTCTGCACCGTCATGGCGGACGATCTGGAGGCCCTTGTTGCCGACGGCTTGCTTCGTCCCCTCTCCGGTGACCTGCAGCCGGAGTGGATGGCTCCTCCGAGCGGAGCCGCCCTGTCCCCGCCGTCGGGGTATGTGCTGAGTTTCATCTCTTTCCATGAGCGGGGGTTCGGAGTGCCAGCAAGTCGTTTTATGCGGGCAATTCTGCATTTCTACGGGGTGGAGCTGCACAATCTCAACCCCAACTCCATCGCGCAAGCAGCCATCTTTACGGCAGTTTGCGAAGGATTTTTGGGGATTGACCCCCACTGGGATCTGTGGACTCACCTCTTCTCCGCGGAGCCTTTTGCCTCGACAATGGGGGAGAAGAGAGTCTGCATGGCGGTGCGGGCCGGTGGCTGCATCCTCCAGTTGAGGCAGGCGCGCGCGCAACAGTACATCCCCGCCATCCTTGTGTCTTCGAACAAGGGGTGGCAGCGCTGGTGGTTTTACCTCCGGAATGACGATGGGAGGCTCTCGTCGTTTTCTCAACGAGTGGTGACCGCCGCCGGCAGCAACTGGCGCTATGGGGCTCCGCGCGAGAGACAGAAGAACCTCCAGCCCCTTCTGGAGGCCTTGCAGGAGCTGCAGGATGGAGGGCTTACTGCCGCGGGGGTGGTTGCCGCCATCCATCGCCGGAGGGTGCTCCCCTTGACGGAGCGGCGGCTGCTACTTTCGGAGATGATGCCGGGGGTCGACTTGGAGGGTTTGCAGGTGTCCTCGGTCCCCCTCCCCGCCGATGACCTCCCCAGGCGGGTAGCCGGCACGGTAGGGAGGCTAGACGTCGGCGCCCTCACCCAGCTCCCGATGCGTCTCGAGCGCGGGTGCATGTCCCTGGTGAGTGTCCGCTCCTTCTTCTTTCTTGTGTCAGATTGCCCTTGGTTCTCACAGTCGAGACCTTTCGTCCATCTCCAGGAGCTGGGGTCTCACAAGCCTTCCCTGCCACCGGTCCCGGAGGACGCGGTGGACCGAGTCGCGCGGAGGGTTGCTGCGAAGAAGAAGAAGGAGAAGAAGGACGCGAAGAAGGCTCGGGCCCGCGAGCGGATGCGGGCTCGGGACGCCTTGGAGAAGCGTCGTCAGCGGCAGGAGAGGGACGGGCTCCCGAGGGAGCCATCGCCGGAGACGCCTGATGATGACGACGACGACGATGATGATGAAGACGACGACATGGCCGCCCGCCTTGGCCTCAGCCCAGATCTGAGGCTGGGCCAGGGGTTGTCGAGCCAGCCCCTGAGTGGGCCGGCACCGTCGGTATCCGAGGCCGGGACATCAGGGTCCCGATCCGAAGAACAGGGGTAGGCTGAGGGGGTACTTGACCCTTTGGCCAAGGAAGTTGAGGTGACCCCAAGGAGTAAGGCCGTCCCGCCTGTTCCCCAAGAGCCATTGCCCGTGTCGGCAGCAGAGGAGGCTGATCCTCAGGTCGCCGTGTCCGCGCCTGGGCAGACCGTTCCTTCGGCGCCCCGGGCGCCCGAAGCAGGGATGGTGCCGAAGCCGGCAGCGGGGCGAACCTTGGTGGTGCCCGCGGGGACTGAGGCTCGAGGGGCCTCCCCGCAGGAACGATTGGTCGTGGCCTAGAGTGGGTAAGTGTCTGAGGATACCTCTGTCCCGGCTCCTCCTTTGTGTGTCCTGATCCTGCTCTTCCCTTTCTTCCCAGCAAACGGAGGCACGGTTCGACCGGTCTGGCTCCCTGGAAGGCCCTTAAGATGGCACCAGCTTCTGCAGCCGGTGCCGCACCGGGCCTCGCCGGCCGGCTGGCCTCTACACAAGGTGCCCCCGAGCAGGGGGTTCAGGTGGCACAAGTTGCCATGGGGCAAGCTCCCGAGGCCGACCCCTCCGTTGAGGCGGCCGTCATGTCGAGGGGGACTGCCGGCTTGGCCGCGGCCTTGAGTCCACCAGACGTGTTGTCGGCGCTGGCACCGGCTTCTGCCAAGGCTGTTGCCGCTCTGGCCATGGAGCCACCCGTCGCGGCCGATGCTGAGATGGCCGAGGTGCCGCTACTCGAGGCCGACGATCGGAAACCTACCCCCTTAGCCGAGGAGGTTCCCAATGTGCCGACTGCAGGGGGTGCCGATGCCTTGGAGGAGTGGGGCGCAGAACTACGGCCCGTTCTGGGGAGCGGTGACCTCGTCCTCGCGCGGTGCAGTCCCAATGAGAGGCGTCGGTCGCTCCGGTTCTGGGCCCGTGGTGCTTCGAAACCCCTCTTCGTTCTTGATGATGAGCGAGAGGAGCAGTCTTGGGACGAGCTTCGTGAGTGTGATGAGGCAACGGTGGGGTCGCTTCGGTCGACCCTAGAGGTCCTTTCTAGGGACGTTCCCAGGATCCTCCAGGTAAGGATTTCAGGCATACCTTTCACGTGATCAAGGCATTCTTTGTGACGCCCGCTTCCCTCCCTCAGGATCTGACGGATCTGAGCACCGCCAAGTCGTCGTTTATCCACCGCGAGGCCGATGTCTAGGGTTCGCTGCGGTTTCTGAGGACCGCGCTTGCCGAGGCTACTGAGCGCCTCTCACAACGGAGTGCCGAGGCGACGGACCTTCGATTGCTCTGCGACGAGCTAGGGGCAGAGGCAGCGGCGGCACGCGCGGAGGCGCAGCAGCGACAGTTGGGGCTTGGCCAGGTCATCGGTGAGCGGGACCAATCTCGGGGCCAGGCCGCCAAGGCTGAAAGCTAGGCTGAGGCCCTTAGGGGCCAGCTAGCCGAGGCGTCCACTCGGGCTGGAGCCCTTGCGGTGGACCTGGCCATAGCCGTCGGGTCTGCTCAGTCCGCCCAAGCCGCAGCCTCGGAGCAGCGTGCCCGGGCTAAAGGTATGTCTTGGCTGTTTTGAGATTTTGTTGCTGCTTCATTCTTCAACTTGCGTTTGAAGACTTCTGCTTTGGCTGTTTGCAGAGCTCGAGTCTGCCCTCAACGAGTCCGCCAAGGCACTTGCCCAGGCGACTGAGCAGAAGGAGGCTGACCGTGTGGCCATGTCCGAGGCTATCTCGGCCTTCTACCAGATTTTTGGTCTTGACGACGTCCCCTCAGGAAGCTCCCCTCAGAGTCACCTGCGGGCCTTGGGTGACCACGCGCGCGGCAAACTCCACGAGGCGCTGCATCATGGCGTTAGGCGGGCCTTCGCTGTGCTTGCTTCCCACTATGATGTGGATCTGGAGCGGGTCAGCGAGGGGTACTGCCTTCCCGACGAAGACGAAGCTGCCCTGGCTGAAGTTCAGAGGCTTGATGCGGCCGCTGTGGGCCCAAGCGCGGTGCTAGCATCCACCTTCGAGGTGGAGATCCTTCCGCTTGCGCTGCCGTTCGAGGGCGGGGCGGATCTCGCCGAGGGTGGAAACGAAGCCGAGGGTGCGGCTCCTCCCTCGGGTGATGCCTGATTTTGTTGCAGCAGTTTATTCTGAATATGTATGTGTCCTTCGCGGCCGCTGAGGCCTGAACACTTTGTCATCGTGATATAAAGTTGTGTCTCTTTTCCTCCTGTTTCGCGTATCCGGACTTGTTCGTCAGTAGCAGGATCGCTTACCCAAGTAAGAGTTATTTTTCGCGATAGGTGACGAGTGAGGTATCCGTATCCCAAAGGCGTAGGAGTCCCTCGGCTCGGTCGGCCTTGCCGCTTACATGCACTCTTATTCGTTTCTCAGGGTTCTGTTACTAATATAGCCGGGAATCACGAGTCGTTTTGGCAAAAGACTTTTTCCGAGGAAAATTTTGACGCAGAGGGGGTTCCCCCCTTCTAGCCCCCGAGGGAGGGTCGGGCTTTGCCGAGGCAAGGCTGACCCTTCCTTGATGGTTATACTTTGCTTGGGTATGTAAACGAGGTACATGAGCGACTTGAAAACATCTTAAGGGTAGAAGCGACGTAGTTGTCGGATGTTCCAAGCATTGCTATAGACCTCGCCTTGACTGTTGGCCAGCTTTTATGTTCCGGGCTTCAGAATCTTGGCGATGATGAATGGCCCTTCCCAGGGAGTCATGAGCTTGCGGCGTCCTCGGGCGTCTAGTCGTAGCCGAGGCACCAAGTCGCCCACCTGGAGGTCTCAGGACCGAACCCCTTGGGCGTGGTAGCGTCGCAGGGACTGCTGATACCGTGCCGAGTGTAGTAAGGCCATGTCCCGAGCCTCTTCCAGCTGGTCCAGTGAGTCTTCTCGGCTGGTCCGGTTGCTCCAGTCGTCGTACGCTCTCGTCCTCGGGGAGCCGTATTCTAAGTCTGTGGGCAAGATAGCCTCGGCCCCATAGACTAGAAAAACGGCGTGAAGCCCGTGGCTCGGCTTGGCGTCATCCTCAGACTCCAAACCACTGAGGGGAGTTCCTTCATCCATCGCCTGCCGAACTTGTTGAGGTTGTTGTAGATCCTCGACTTGAGTCCTTGCAGAATCATGCCGTTGGCATGCTCTACCTGCCCATTCGTCATGGGGTGAGCTACGGCGGCCCAGTCCACCCGGATGTGGTGGTCCTCGCAGAAGTCCATGAACTTTCTGCCAGTGAACTGGGTGCCGTTGTTGGTGATGATGGAGTTCGGGACCCCGAAGCGATGGATGATGTTGGTGAAGAACGCCACCGCCTGTTCGGACCTGATGCTGTTTAGGGGTCGGACCTCGATCCACTTGGAGAATTTGTCGATGGTGACCAGCAGGTGCGTGAAGCCCCCGGGTGCCTTCTGCAAGGGACCGACGAGGTCCAGACCCCACACAGCAAACGGCCAGGTGATGGGTATTGTTTACAAAGCCTGAGCGGGCAGGTGCGTCTGCCTTGCGTAGAATTGACAACCTTGGCATGTGCATACAATCCTAGTGGCGTCGGCCACCGCGGTTGGCCAGTAGAAACCCTGTCGGAAGGCGTTTCCAACGAGGGCCCGAGGTGCTGCGTGGTGACCGCAAGCCCCTGAGTGTATTTTTTGCAATAGCTCATGTCCTTCAGCGATGGATGTGCATCGCTGGAGGATGCCTGAGGGGCTACGGTGGTAGAGCTCCTTTCCGTCACCCAGCAAGACGAACGACTTGGCGCGCCGCGCCAGTCGCCAAGCTTCGGCTCTGTCGAGGGGTAGCTCTCCTCGGTGGAGATATTGCAGGTATTGGGTCTGCCAGTTTCGATTAGGCGTGACCCCATTCCGCTCTTCCTTGATGCGCAGTGCCTCACCCTCGGGGGCCGAGGGTGCCTCGGGCGGGGCCAAGGCTGCCTCGGGCTGAGCTGAGGGCGCCTCGGGCTGAGCCGAGGGCGCCACGGGCAGAGCCGAGGCTTTCTCGGGCTCGGGCGTGTCGTCGGTCTTGATGGAGGGTTGATGTAGGTCTCAGGAGAAGACGTCTGGAGGAACTGTTGTCCACCCAGAGGCTATCTTAGCCAGCTCGTCTACAGTCTTGTTGTATCGTCGAGCGACGTGGTTGAGCTCGAGCCCATAGAACTTGTCCTCCAGGCGCCAAACCTCGTCGCAGTAGGCTTCCATCTTCGGGTCGCGGCAGTCGGAGTTCTTCATGACTTGGTCGATGACAAGCTGCGAGTCGCCACGAGCGTTGAGGCGCCGAACCCCTAGCTCGATGGCGATGCGCAACCCATTAACCAGAGCCTCATACTTGGCCACATTGTTGGACGCCGGGAAATGGAGGCGCAGCATGTAGCGGAGGTGCTTCTCGAGGGGTGAGATGAAGAGCAGGCCCGCGCCTGCTCCTGTTTTCATCAGCGACCCATCGAAAAACATTGTCCAGAGTTCCGGTTGGATCGGAGCTATTGGAAGCTGGGTGTCGACCCATTCAGCCACAAAGTCCGCCAAGACTTGGGACTTGATGGCCTTCCGAGGGGCGAACGAGATTGTCTCGCCCATGATCTCCACCGCCCACTTTGCAATCCTACCCGAGGCCTATCGGCACCGGATGATCTCCCCCAGGGGGAAGGATGACACCACAGTCACCGGATGAGACTCGAAGTAGTGTTGCAACTTTCGCCGTGTCAGAATTACTGCGTACAGCAGCTTCTGAATTTGCGGGTAGCGGATTTTGGTCTCGGACAGTACCTCACTGATGAAGTAGACCGGCCTCTAGACGGGCAATGCGTGCCCTTCTTCTCGTCTCTCGACCACGATCGCGACGCTGACCACCTGAGTGGTAGCGGTGATGTAGACCAAGAGGGCTTCTCCGGCAGCGGGGGGCACCAGGATGGGCGCGCTTGTAAGGAACGCCTTCAAGTTCCCGAGGGCTTCCTCGGCCTCGAGGGTCCAAGTGAAGCGCTTGGTCTTCCTTAAGAGGTGATACAGGGGCAGGCCTCTTTCGCCGAGGCGCGAGATGAAGCGGCTCAGAGCCGCAAGGCATCCCATGACCCTCTGTACTCCTTTCAAGTCCTTGATAGGCCCCATGTTGGTGATGGCCACGATTTTCTCCGGGTTGGCCTCGATGCCCCGCTCGGAGACGATGAACCCCAGGAGCATGCCTCGGGGGACTCCGAAGACACACTTCTCGGGATTGTGTTTTAAGCCTTTCGCCTTGAGACACTTGATTGTCGTTTCAAGGTCGGAGAGGAGGTCAGAGGCTTTCCTCATCTTGACTACGATGTCATCGACGTAAGCCTCGACCGTTCGACCAATGTGCTCCCCGAACACGTGGTTCATGCACCTTTGGTATGTCGCACCCGCATTCCTCAAACCGAATGGCATAGTAATGTAGCAGTACATGCCAAAAGGTGTGATGAAAGAAGTCGCGAGCTGGTCGGACTCTTTCATCCTGATTTGGTGATACCCTGAGTAGGCATCGAGGAACGACAGGGTTTCGCACCCAATAGTGGAATCCACGATTTGATCGATGCGAGGCAGAGGGTAGGGAACCTTCGGACATGCTTTGTTTAGACCAGTGTAGTCTACACACATCCGCCATTTCCCACCTTTATTTCTCACAAGCACAAGGTTGGCTAGCCATTCGGGATGGAATACCTCTTTGATGAACCCTGTAGCCATCAGCTTGTGGATCTCCTCGCCTATGGCTCTGCGCTTTTCTTCGTCGAATCGGCGTAGAGGCTGCTTCACGGGTCGGGCTCCAGCTCGGATATCCAGCGAGTGCTCGGCGACATCCCTCGGTATACCAGGCATGTCTGAGGGACTCCACGCAAAAACCTCGGCGTTTGCGCGGAGAAAGTCGACGAGCACTGCTTCCTATTTGGGGTCGAGCTCAGAGCCGATCCGGATCTGCTTGGAGGTGTCGTTGCTGGGGTCGAGAGGGAAGGACTTAACCGCCTCTGCTGGTTCGAAGTTGTTGGTGTGGCGTTTCGCATTTGGCACCTCCTTGGAGAGGTTTTCCAGGCCGGCGATGAGGGCCTCGGATTCGGCGAGGGCCTTGGCGTACTCCACGCACTCCACGTCGCATTCGTACGCGTGTCGGTACGTGGGGCCGACGGTGATGACCCCGTTGGGGCCCGGCATCTTGAGCTTGAGGTAGGTGTAGTTGGGGACGGCCATGAACTTGGCATAGCATGGTCTCCCCAGCACTGCGTGGTAGGTTCCTTGGAACCCGACCACCTCGAACGTGAGGGTTTCCTTTCGGAAGTTGGAGGGAGTCCTGAAGCAGACGGGCAGATCGAGTTGTCCAAGGGGCTGGACGCGCTTCCCGGGAATGATCCCGTGAAAGGGCGCCGCACCGGCCCGGATCGAGGATAGATCGATCTGCAAGAGCCCGAGGGTGTCGGCGTAGATGATGTTGAGGCTGCTGCCTCCGTCCATGAGGACCTTGGTAAGCCTGACGTTGCCGATGACAGGATCAACAACGAGCGGGTACTTCCCCGGGCTCGGCACTCGGTCGAGGTGGTCATCTTGGTCGAAGGTGATGGGCTTGTCGGACCAGTCTAGGTAGACTGGCGCCGCCACCTTTACCGAGCAGACCTCCCGGCGCTCTTGCTTGCGGTGCCGAGCCGAGGCGTTCGCCACCCGCCCACCGTAGATCATGAAGCAGTCATGGACCTCGGGGAACTCCTCTGCCTTGTGGGCTTCCTTCTTGTCGTTGTCAGGGGCTCTGCCACCTTCCGCTGGTGGCCCGGCCTTGTGGAAGTAGCACTGAAGCATGACGCACTCCTCAAGGATGTGCTTGACGGGACCTTGATGGTAGGGGCACGACTCCTTGAGCATCTTGTCGAACAAGTTGGCGCCTCTAGGAGGCTTCCGAGGGTTCTTGTGCTCAGCGGCGGCGACAAGGTCTGCGTCGGCGGCAACGCGTTTCGCTTGCGACTTCTTCTTGCCCTTCTTCTTCGCGCCGCGCTGAGTGGACACCTCGGGGACGTCATCCAGCTAGCGCCCCTGAGGCTGCTTGTCCTTCCGGAAGATGGCCTCGACCGCCTCCTAGCCAGAGGCAAACTTGGTGGCGATGTCCATCAGCTCGCTCGCCCTGGTGGGAGTCTTGCGACCCAGCTTGCTCACCAGGTCGCGGCAAGTGGTGCCGGCGACGAACGCGCCGATGACATCTGAGTCGGTGATGTTGGGTAGCTCGGTGCGCTGCTTCGAGAATCGCCGGATGTAATCCCACAGGGATTCTCCCGGCTGCTGGCGGCAGCTTTGGAGATCCCAGGAGTTCCCAGGGCGCACGTATGTGCCCTTGAAGTTGCCGGCGAAGGCTTTCACCAGGTCGTCCCAGTTGGAGATCTGCGCAGGAGGCAGATGCTCCAGCCAGGCTCGGGCGGCGTCGGAGACGAACAGGGGAGGTTGCGGATGATGAGGTTGTCATCGTCCGTTCCACCCAGCTGGCAGGCCAGCCGGTAGTCCACGAACCACAGTTCCGGCCTTGTCTCCCCCGAGTACTTGGTGATGGTAGTCGGGGCCTGGAACCGGGTCAGGAACGGCGCCCGTCGTATGGCCCGGCTGAAAGCTTGCAGACCAAGTGGTTTGGGCGAGGGGCTCCAATCTTCCCCGTTGTTGTAGCGTCCCCCACGCCTGGGGTGGTAGCCTCGGCGCACCCTCTCGTCGAGGTGGGCTCGATGGTCGCGGCGATGGTGCTCGTTGCCGAGGCAGCCCGGGGCCGCAGGCGCTGTGTCCCGCGTGCGTCCAGTGTGGACCGAGGCTTCCCGCATGAATCAGGAAGTCGCGGCGCGATGCTCCGGGGGTATCCCTACCTTCAGGAGGCAGAGCTTTCGGCCCGTCGGACCGCGGCATCCTCCAGGAGATTCTTGAGCTCTCCCTGGATACACCGCCCCTCGGTGGTGGATGGTTCTGGCATCGCTCGGAGCAGTATTGCTGCTGCAGCCAGGTTCTGGCCGACCCCACTGAAAGCTGGGGGCAGCCTTGCCCTGGCATCGTCGGTGATGCGGTGCTGGACGTCCTAAGCCAGATGACGCGCTTCTCCGGCCGGTGCTCGGCCTGCCCGCTCCTGCCCGATGTTCTGCCGGAGCTGCACAAGTTGTCCTGCTTCCTCGTCGAGCCTGGCCTGCATCTCGTGGATTTGCTCGAGCTGTGTGTCCTGACCCCCCGCAGGTACTGGGACCACAGCTAGCTCCCGAAGGATGTCAATGCGAGGAGCAGGCCTAGGGGGATCGCCGTCCTCCGGCATACCAAGGTGGTTGCCTTCGTCGAGACCCCCTAGATCGACGTAGAAACATTCGCGACTTGGGCCACAGTCCTCATCGCCGAGGCTATGGCTATCATCGGAGCAATCGGAGAGGCAGTAGTCACATGCGGTCATGAAGTCCCGCATGACACTGGAGTTCCCGAGCCCGGAGAAGTCCCAACCAGAGTCGGGCTCATCGTCTTCCTCGGAACCCGGGGGCCCGTAGGTCGAGACGGTCGTCAATCGGTCCTAGGTTGACCACATATGGTACCCCGGAAGGTTTGGATATGCCTTTATGAAAGCGTCCACCGAAGTGGGGTTGCTTGGCGGGTCGAAGCTGAATCTAAAAGGCACAGGATGGGAAACGGGCGGTACCTCTTGATCGACGGATGGTGACGAAGTCGCGTCGGGGACGGACTGTACCGTTATCTCAGGTACGAGGCTAACGCTCAGCAAGTCCTTCACGAGCATGCTGGCGTCGTTTGTCTGCATGGGGTTGGCGTGTTGCGGGGAAACGACGCTCATCTTCGTCTCAGACACGAGGTCAACGCTCGACGTGTCCCCCGCTGGGGCGCCGGCGACGTCGACTCGCTCGATAGCCGACGAGGCGCCGCCTCCTGCTTGGCCATGATTGCCCCGCCTCCTTCCTCGTCGACGAGGAAGTTGATGGGACAGACTCGGATGCTGTTCTTCCGCCACGCGGGGAAGACGTCATCGATTCTATCGTCGGCGGGCGGGCTGACGGCCGCCATTGTCGTTGTCGCGTGGCGGAGGAAGGAGTATCATGTCGTAGCTGCCGTCGAGGGACATGAACTCGAGACTCCCGAAACGGAGCTTCGTCCCGGGTTGGAGAGGTTGCTGGAGACTCCCCATCTGGAGCTTGACGGGAAGCTGTTCGTCAACACGCAGCAGGCCCCTACCTGGCGCACCAACTGTCGGTGTTTCGACCCTGGGGGGTGCCTGGACCGACGAGTAAATTGTCGCTGCGTGTCCCAGCCCAGATGGGTCGGCACGAGACGGAGACACAAGGGGGGAAACAGTAAGGGGAACTCGCAGCCTCGTGTTGTCCTACGCCCAGGGCGGATGCGCTTGCAGTAGGGGGTTACAAGCGTTCGCGAGGGAGAGAGAGAGAGAGAGGGTGTGAGACTGCGCATCAGCCCGTTCTCCTGCGCGGCCACCTTTTCATACGAGGGCCCTGGACCTTCCTTTTATAGACGTAAGGAGAGGGTCCAGGTGTACAACAGGGGGTGTAGCAGTGTGCTAACGTGTCTAGCAGAGGGGAGCCAGAGCCCCATGTACATGTCGACGTGGCTATCGGAGAGGTGTTGGAGCCCTATTCATGTGGCGTCGTGGCCGTTGGAGGAGCGCTTGAGCCCTATAGAAGCACAGCTGTCGGGGCTGTCGGATCCTTGCTGACATATCCTTGCTTCCGTAGGGGGCTGAGAACCGCCGTCGTCATGGAGCACGCGGGGTGCCATCATTACTTGTTTTACCGGGGCGAGCCAGATGGGACGCCGGTCTTGTTCCCCGTAGCCTGGGCTAGCTAGGGGTAGGGTAATGATGTCCCCCCTTGTGGCGTGGTCGGTCCGAGCCCAAGGTCGGGCGAGGCGGTGATTCCTCCGAGGTCGAGGCTAAGTCCAAGCCTAGGGGTCGGGCGAGGCGGAGACCGTCGTCCGAGGTCGAGGTTGAGTCCAAGCCCTGGGGTCGAGCGAGGCGGAGACCGTTGTCCGAGGTCGAGGTTGAGTCCGAGCCCTGGGGTCGCGAGAGGCGGAGACCGTCTTCCGGAGTCGAGGTGGTGTCCGAGCTCTAGGGTCGGGCGAGGCGGAGACCGTCTTCCGGAGTCGAGGTTGAGTTCGAGCCCTGGGGTCGGGCGAGGCGGAGACCGTCTTCCGGAGTCGAGGTGGAGTCCGAGCCCTGGGGTCGGGCGAGGCGGAGACCGTCTTCCGGAGTCGAGGTTGAGTCCAAGCCCTGGGGTCGGGCGAGGCGGAGATTCCTATGGCGCCCGAGGCTAGACTTGGCTGCTGTCAGCCTCACCCTAGCGGGTGGCACAGCAGTCGGAGCAGCGCAGGCGACGCTGTTTTCCTGTTAGGTCAGTCAGTGGAGGGGCGAAATGACTGCGGTCACTTTGGTCTTGTCGACTGGAAAGCGCTCGTCAGGATAAGGTGTCAGGCGATCCTTGCATTGAATGCTCCTGCGATCCGATCGGCTGGCGAGGCGATCTGGCCAAGGTTGCTTCTCCGCGAAGCCTACCCGAGCTGGGCCTCGGGCGAGTCGAAGGTGCGCCCGTTGCTTGAGGAGACCCTCGGGCGAGGCGTGAATCTGCCTTAGTCTACCGTTCCTGCCCGAGGCTGGGCTCGGGTGAGGCGAGATCGTGTCCCTTGAGTGGATGGAGCCTTGACCGAAATTGCGTCCATCAGGCCTTTGCAGCTTTGTGTTGATGGGGGTTACCAGCTGAGATTAGGAGTCTTGGGGGTACCCCTAATTACGGTCCCCGACAGGTATGTAAGGTAAAAACTAGATACAAGAAATTAGATATGCATATCTAAAAACAAGGAAATGCAACAAATCTAGTTACCTTAGTCATGGGTGGGGAATTTGGGTCCAAAGTATTCACTAACCCACTTGACAATAGACTTGATCCGATGTGATGCATCCCATGATATACATCCCAATTTTGCCAAGTCTCCAAATTCCCTGAAGTCCTTCAGAATTCTCACTTCCCTCTTGGGATCTAAACCTTCACGGTGCTTTTCTTGGTTGAGATAATCTCCTTTGGGACCCAGATGTGTTTGACCTCCTTTCCTGTCTTGGCTTGCTTGGCCTTGATTGCTATCACCTTTCCATTCTTTTTCTTCTTGATCAAATATGGTGTAGTTGCCTTTTTGTCCACCTTGTTGATGTAGGTCTTAGAGATTTTGTTTGTTGGCGTTTTCTTTTGCTTCTCCCTGGTCTTCGCCTTGCATTGGTAAGACTTGTGACCTTCCTTGTGGCATAGCCTACAAACCATGGTTTCTCCCTCCAAAGGCGTGTTCACTCCCGCAGTGGTGTTATCTTGAGGAGGCTGGGTTTGTTTGGCTTTGCCTTTCTTGTCATACAAAGTCTTGCCTAGGCGAGCCACCTCTTGCCTTAATTGATCATTCTCCATTGCAATCTCATCCGAACATATTTCTATAACAACATTTATTACAAGAACTTGATTGCTGAAGTTAGAATCATCAATTAAATAAAAGCAAGAAGTAGAAGCATCTTTCTTGATAATTTCAGAAATTTCAACTAAAGATGCACCTGGGGTGCTACCGATGCTCTCTAGCTTACTAGTTAGCTCATTATTATGTATGCTAATAATTTCCATTTTCTCTAGCAGGTTTTCAATGGCTTCTTGAGAGCTACCTAACTTAAACTTAAGTTTTTCAATCTTTTTGACAAGGCTATCATCGGTAGTTGAGGTTGGAGCATTAGACTCTAATTGCTCAGATTTAGTTGTTAGCTCACAATTCAAATTTGCAATTGTTTCAAATTTTCTAGCAAACATTTATAATCATTTTGAGAGCCAATCAAAATTTTTTCAAATTTTTAAGTTGAGCATTTAGTTTAGTGCAAACATACTCAAACAACCTAACGACATGCACAAGTTCATCTACGGAGGGCTTTCTCTCACCATCACACTCATTATCGCTATCATCACTAGAGGATGGGATACTTCATTTACCTCTTGCCATAAGGCATTTGTGAGATGACCGTGAAGAACGTGATGAAGAGTAGTGGTTGCGAGTCCTTAGAGGATCATCTTCTCTTGAAGAATCATCCTAAGTCTTAACACTTCTGGGTGCCTTGCCTATTCTCCTCCTCTTTGTGGGTTTGGTCATATTTGGACAATTATCCCTGAAGTGGCCCTTCTCCCCACATACGAAGCATCCTCCCTTTCTTTGCTTTTTTTCCTGACAATGTTAAAGAGAAGATCCTCGACATGTAGGGGCACACCCATTATATTAATCTTGCGAATCATCCCCATTACCTTTCTGACGCGCCAGACTATTTCTTTGTCCTCAGAGGATGATGTTGAGGCTTGATCATTTTCTTCATCATCATTTTCATCTTCTTCTTCCTCTTCTTCACTTGAGGAACTTGAGCTTGGAGCCTTCTTGTCTTTCATCCTTTTGTGCTCATCACATGCAAAAGCATATGGCTTTGAAGTTGTTCTTGACCCATTTTCTGTAACATCTCAAATGCCACAATCTTTCCAATCACAATTGTTGGGGTCATTTGGCTTAAGTCCTCAAGTTTGTGAAGGATGGTGATAATGCTACCATATATTTGTTGTGGTAGAAGGGATATGATCTTCCTCACAATGTCTGCATTATCTAGCTTATTAATTCTAAAAGAGTTGAGCTCATTAATCACAAGATTTAAGTGAGAATACATGTATCTAACAAGCTCATTTTCTTTCATAGCAAAAGAATTATATTCATTTAAGACTAGCCAATGTTTTTCTTACGGACATTAGATGTGTCGTCATGGAGCTCATGTAATTTTAGCCAAATCTCATTAGCAGTTTTCAAGGTAAATAATTGATTGAAAATTTCCATGCTAAGAGATTCTTACAAGCAATTTTTGGATCTAGCAATTAAATGAATTTATTTTTTGTCACTCTCTATGAGCTTTTCGAGATTCTTAGGTGGTTTCATCTCGTCATGAGTGACTCTACAAACACCTAGATCAACCGCTTCTAGGTAACAAGCTATTCTAGCACTATAATATGGGAAATTAGTGCCATCAAAGTGTGCTGGCCTATGGGTATTCATCCCCTTTCTCTACAAAAGCGTCGACTCAAATAGCAGTGAAGCTAAAACGTTTCAAATGAGCCAAACCGGCTTTGATAGCACTTGTAGGAAATAGTGATTCCTAAGAGGGGGTGAATTAGGACTTCTAAAAACTATCTCTAAACTAGGCCACAAATAAATCCCTAGAACAAAACCTATGGAAATAAGCAATCTAGAATGTGCATACTAGGTTTCGTCTAAGTGTTGCTATCTCTACCGCAAAAGGAGATTTGCAACCTAGGTTCCAATCCTAAAAATTCTAACTAGAAAGGAGAGAATATAACTTAAGTACTTAATGCAAATGTGGAAGGTAAAGAGCAAAGGTAGAGATGAAAACTCTCATGGATGACGCCGGTATTTTTTACCGAGGTATCCGGAACGACGTAAGGTCCCGACTAATCTTCGTTGGTGCCCCTACGCAAAGGGTAGCCCACACGAGGGCCAAGCACCACAGTTAAGTAACTCCATAGAGAGCCACGAGCCTTCTCCCTACGCAAGTGGTGCTCCGCTTCCTGCTCCTCTCGAACGCTCCATGCTGTCTCCGCTATCGAGATTTCGGTCGAAACGATGTGGGCCTCATTCCCTTTGGTACACGGTGGCGGCCGTGTCACAAACACGGTTGACACGTCTCGCAAGGCTCTTACCCCACTCGGTACAATATTACAACGACTCATGCAAGAGCCGAGGGTTATGTGGGTTTTTTTCTAAACTCACTCAACTAACTAGGATTCACCTAGAGCAAGCACATAAGCATTCTAACTAACCTAGGCACTTTGCAAAGCACCTACGCTAATCACTAAGTGATTCTATTAAGCACTTGGGTGTTTGAGCACTTGGAAATGTCTATAGCATGTGTTGGTATGTTGCTTGGGCTCCCACACCTTCAAATGGATGGTTGGGTGAAGTATATATAGGCCCCAAATCAAATATAGTCGTTGGAGAAAAGCTACTGCTTCATTGCGGCACACCGGACAGTCCGATGCCATGTCCGGTGCTCCACTAGCCATTGGATATGATCGTTGCAGGTGAATGTTGTCGCACATTAGTCTTGCACCAGAAAGTCCAGTGTCTCACTAGGCAGTTTGGTGGCTCTCCTCCATAGTGCCATCAGGAACTAGCTGTTGGGCTAGAGTTCCCTGATGCAACGTACAGTCCGCCATGTGGCACCAGACTGTCTGGTGTGCCACCGGACAGTCTGATGTTCTTAGTCGGACGGTCCGCGAGTGGCTACACTTTCTTTGAGGCTTGACTTTGCTTTATACTTGTTGATCTTTACTTATGGTCTTCATAATGTCTTCTTTAGAGGTGTTGCTTCCTCAATGCCTTAGTCCAAGTCACTTTAGCATCCTGTGAACTATAAATATAAACACTAGCAAACACATTAGTTCACAGGTTATGTTGATCATCAAATACCAGAATCATTTAGTCAAATGGGTTGATTCTCATTTTCCTTACACATTGTAACAAAATGACTGAAACTATAACGAAATGACTGAAATTGTGATGAAATGACTGAAACTATGATAGAACGATTGAAACTATGACAAAATGATCGAAACTACGACTAAAACTTGAGAATTTTACGAACATGAATACCACACTTTAGACAAATCCACATCTCTAACGTTTGCTCGGTATTCACAGTAACTACCTGGATTCACGCGCGTCCGTTACGCGGTGGTTGTACGTGACATCGTGTTAACCATTGCAATAATATTTACGCTATATCTGACACTATTTACGCTCAAACTTGATGATTTTACGATCATAAATACTGTGTCCTCGGGATATCCACGTCTCTCACGTTAGCTCGGTATTTACGGTAACCACATGCGTCTATTACGTCGAGGTCATACGTGACATCGTCTTGACTATTGTAACAACTTTTATTCTATATCTGACACTATTTATGTCCAAACTTGAGAATTTTACGTTCAAACCAGGTGGTGCGCCTGGAGTAACCACCGTGCTCGGAACCCACGCCCCTCAACACATACCATATTTCTAGCGTGCATAGGGAAATGAGATTCCATAATTTATGGCACATTCGTAACTGACATAAAAAATAGATCCCCGACCCAATGAACGCGCCTGCGTGATCTAGGCGTGGAACGTGGGTCTGATGGAGGAGCAGCCGACCTGAGCTTCCTGTAACTATTGGAAACCTCTGTTTGCTCGTGAGGAATTGACCAAACTATTTGGTAAGGAAATCTTTAGAGATCCTTTGTTTGGCATGTCATGACTACTAGTCTTCAAACTCAACCAAACCCGATTATCTCCTTCCCCATCCTCGTGTTGTGATATCTATTTCTGAGCCTTCACTCAAATACTTGAACCATGGTCCAAATCTAATATCTACTAATCATTAAGAAGCTAATGTAGACCAAGACGTGCCCCTGTTCACCTTATCGCACTCTGCATGCACCTGCTCTCCCACTCACACTGCATGCAAGCATGCAACTATGCAAGCTACGGGTGGACCCCTCATTCGCTCACCCTGCATGCAAGCCGCCAAAGCCAGCCCCTGTGGCTCCCTCTGCTCACGCTGCATGCGTTCTTGTCGAGACAAATTTTTGCATGTGTTCTTAATTAAAATGGAAATTTGAAGGAGCTGAGTGTAGCTCAGTTGGTTGACAGTATGGATGTACGCCCAGACCCAAGCCCTCAAGTCCAAGTCCTTGTCAAGGCAAATTTTTCCATGTGTTCTTAATTAAAAACCCTTCTATGCTGGTCAAGTTTTTTTAATAGATATACCACGTTTCTTAGGTGTACTTCTCTTTGTGCATAATATATAGAAAATGGTGACTAACTATCAAACTACCGTCATATTTACTCAATCATTTCCACAACACTTTTACAACATGATGCTTATAACTAGCATATATGAATGCTCATATGTGAAAAGTAAGGATATAAAATGTATACCTAAATGTCATGTTAGCTACTCAAAGGAGTACATTATTTATCTCCCAGATTGTTTGAGCTATTTTAACCTACTTATCAATGCATGTAGCTATGCTATGCTAGCTTTAATGGATGTTCAATTCGGAAGGATGAGCTAAAATGTGTGCATTTGGTTCTTTCTCATCCTTCAAATTAGGTTCTTGTTGTGTTCTCAGTTGCATCTGGGCAGTGAATAATTAATCAAGTTTTCTCAGTTAAATCTTCGACTGTGAATAGATACCAAAGCATTCAGTCTATACTTAGAGTATAATATTAGTGTTAAGGTGATATTTTGCTACTCGGATTTTGCATATCATAGTGACAGTTGTCGTTATATATTTATATTTTATACAAATTTTTAACTCTCGTGGCAACACACGGGCACATATCTAGTCGTCATATATGAAGGCATTTACCTTCGTCTCTTCGATTCTATAAACTAGTTATTAAAGTCCCCACTTGGATTTTGACATGATTCTTTTAATTTGACCCTACTAGAAGGTACAAACATATGGGATGAAGACACGTTGCATGCCACGACGCGCTCTTCGTCTCCCTATGGTTTTCAGGATTGGTCTGCTTTGAGGTGCTCTTCTGCTTCCCCTCTCTCCTCTTACCTGGTCTTCTTTATTTCTTTCGGATGGATCTGGCAAAGTTGGATTTTCGGCCGGGGGCAATCTTCGAGGATGATATTTGGCATTGACTAGCTTCTCCAGTGTTTCCTGGGAGTCCGGATCTCCCTTCGACCTTTTGGTTGGTCATCTCTTTTGGTCGTTGCACCTTCAAGCTAGACACGGACTCAGTTGGCTATCTTCTTCAAGCTTCTCTGGGAGGTTTTGCAAAGGGTTTCAATGTATCTCAACTATCTGTTCGGGTTTTTCGCTTTTCGGTATTCTCCAAGGCCATGGGTTTTCATGTTTATAATACTAAACGTATTGATCATTCGGAATTCAGGACTTTCTTCAATCTATGGAATCATGGTGGACTGAATTGGATTCATGAATACAGAAAATTTATTCAGGAAGAAAATGCCAATTGGTGGATTATTAGGGGCAAGAAGAAAATTTCTTTTGCTAATATTGTTAAGCTTCCTCCCCTATCTGGTGCAAATGCAGTTCTGATTCTTAGCAAGAAGGATCTCACTCATCCTGTTGGGAATTTTGATGAGACAAGAATTTCTGTCTTCAAGAGATTGGGATCTTCTGCTCGTTTCTTAGGATTTCGGGGCTCTAGAAATTTCATCAATGCGAAGAACTCGTCAATTCCTATGAATGTTCTTCCTCGTCGGGTGATTCCCGTGGTGAGTTACTCTAGCCTTAATGGAGGCATGATTAGCCGCGATCGTCGCGGGCGCACTGTTTACTAGGATTCAAATTTAAATATACCTAGACCTCGTAACCTCCAATGGCGGCCCATTTTGAGGAATGGGCCTTTCACGTCTGGGCCTGGGCCTTCGGCCTTGGACATCTCTATGTCGTCTGGAGCGTCTGGTGTGGGCCCTTCGGCTTTTCTCTGCCATTTTGTAAAGTCAAGGGACATTTGGAATTATTTTGTAATTTAAAGAAAACAAAATTAGGATTTCCTCTATCTTCGTTCCCTTCCTTTGAGAGACGATCCAATTTGGAGGGGACGTTAAAATTCATGGACTACAGCTCTTGGTTCCGCCCTTCCCAGGGTCCCTGACTGCTGGGCCTCCTAAGTTTGGTTGCTTCAAAGAGTTCGCCAGGGCGGTTTTATTAAAAAAATCTGAACAGACACCTATCGCGTCCTTGGAGCTCTCGCTGGGTGTCACTTCATCAAAACCACAAACCGCTCCTTTGCCTCTCGTTTGCTAGCGATCTTTGGACCCTCTTGCAATGGCGTACCGGCGTGTCGACCCAGAGCCTTTCCTTCCTCCGGGCTTTAGCGCCATGGTGGTACAACACCATGAAATCATGTCCAGGTTAGTTTCTAGGAGACTTCCGCCAATGCATGAGGACTGGGCGATTATAAATATTCATCCTTTACCTGAGCATGAGGTCCTATTTCCCGCGATCAGAGATGTGATTAGGGAATATTTAGTGGAGCACCGGAGGCTAGGGGTGAGAGATATTCAGCGCTCTCACTTAGGTCAGGTGCTGGTGTAGTTTCACAGTGTTTTAGAGAGAGATAATCTTGTTTTGCTTGGTCCTCAACAGTACCTTGATGCTACTTTCACTGCTCTTCATCATAATGATGCTTGGAATCACTGGGCTCTTTTTTTCAATCATGAATGTTGGCTGATGCTATTGGGCTTTCCTCTAGACTACCGCTCTTCAGAGTACCTGCAAGCAGCAATTGGTTCTTTTGGCAGGTTGATTCTGTGGGAGGAGCATCGACATAATGTCACCAGGACACTGCTTCGAGTTCGTGTCACATCTCTTGAAGAAGTCCCCCAGTTCATTGTTTTCTCTGAAGCAGATGGATTCATTGGGGATTCCTGGATGGTACAGTGTGAAATCATCCAACAGAACATGCTTGGTGGGCAAGCTCAAGATGAGGACCCAGTATCGGAGGCTTCGGAGGATGGTCAACATCTTCCTCTTGTTTTTTTGGTCTGGGTCAACCTTTGCCTCCTGCTGGCCTCGACCTCAACTTCCCGCCAGTTCCTTTGGGTGGTGAAGTTCCGGCCCAACATGATGATAATGTTCAGGGGGAGTGGGACCAACGGATTGAGAATATTCAACCTGAACAACAGATTCAGCATGCCATCCAACCGGATGAGCAGTAGATCAGTAATCAGCACTCTGGTTTATCGTCGCACAGCTCGACCAGGGCGCGTCTCTTCAGAATGGCCAGATTTTAGAGGATCATCCTGTGGTTGGGCCTGTAGTGCCAGTGAATGTGCCTGTTGTCCTTGCCTTAAATGCTGCTCCTATTAATGGGCCACAAGAAGTTGATGGCCCAGTTATTCAGTTAGATCCTCATGCTGTGGATGATGGCCAGCCCCCAGAAGCCCAGGAGGGGGGCATCATAATAACCATTTCTTACACAATGTGGAAATGAACTTCATGTTCGCCCAGGAGTGGCAACTGGATCCAGTGTTTCAGTTGCACATGGAGAGGAAAAGGTCTGCTCAGTTTTACAGGATTTGGGCCAATTATTTTGCGCCAGTGGGGACACTACAGTAAAACGATGGACATCCGATGGCCAAATTACGTCCGACGGCTACCTACAAGACCGTCGGACACTAGCTTATGTCCGACGGTCTCTGCTGGCCCTCGGAAATAACACTTATGTCCGACGGCTTTCCTGCTGGCCCTCGGAAATACGTTTATATCCGACGGCCGAGCTGGTAGCCATCGGACATAAGGTGTTTTAATGCCCGCAGGCCCCGCGCGCCATTTCATTTCGCGTTTTCCTCTCTACCGCACGCTGCTCTCTGCCATCGCCGCCGCCGACGTTCGTGCCTCCCTGCGCGTGCCCGCCGCCGGCCACCCGCCGCCCACCTGCAGCGCCCGTGCCCACCCGCCGACGTCGCCGGCGCGTGCCCGCCGCCGCCCGTGCGTGCCTGCCTGCCGCCAACGCCAACGCCGCCGCCGCCCGCCCGTGCATGCTGCCCCCGACGTCGCCCGTGCCCGCCGCCGCCACCGTCCGGGTAGCTGTCCCGACGCCGGCTGCCCCGACTCATCCTCCGTCCCGCCCACGCCGACCACCGTCCAGCCGTCAAGCCTAAGTGAGTATTTTTAATTTTGTTAATATATATATTATTTTATAGTTGTCTTTTTTCAGTATTAAAATTTTTGTATGTTTAATATTGTTTAGCTTGTTATGTCCGACGGTTGGAATTTGATTATGTAATAAATTTAATTTGTTTTAATTTACTTAGTGGTGTTTTAGATAATTTAAACTTTTAATTTCCGAGGGTTTTTATTATGCCCTCGGAAATAAGGTTAATTTATATAATTTGGCACTCGTGGCAATGTTATTTCGTATATATTATATGTTATTTCGTATATATTATATGTTAGTGGTAGTTTACTTAGTGGTAGTTTATTAGTTTACTTAGTGGTAGTTTATAGGTTATTTTAGTTTACTTAGTGGTAATTTATTAGTTTAACTATGTAATTTACTTATTCTTTTCTATAGATATTGGGGTGATTTACTTAAATAATCAAGTAAACGTAATCCAGTTACCTCATGGAGGAGAATCGTCGGTGGATGTATGAAGGTTGGAAGAAAAGAGGTGCTCTATCAAGTGAGTGGGTTGCCAAGACTGACGCGTTTCTCGACCGTGCTTTTGCTCGGTCAGAGACTGGAACCGATGTTAGGTGCCCTTGTACCAAGTGTCGGAATATTTATTTCCTTGATAGGAGGACTATGTCGATAGATCTTTGCAAGAACGGTTATATGCCAGGCTATGAGGTGTGGGTGCACCATGGTGAGGACCCACCTCCTTGTATTGTATCAGAAGTTCAGTCACATGAAGAGGAGGACTACGATAGGATGGAAGAGATGCTTGACGATGTACGCCATGAGCTTCTAACCGTCGATTTGGAGAACCCCGGTCAACCCACCGAGTATGAGGATCCAGCTACACCTGAGGTTCAGAAGTTCTTCGAGCTCCTTAAAGCTGCCGAAGAGCCGTTGCATGAGCACACAAAAGTGACCGTCCTTGTATATGCAAGGGCATAGGGGTTCTGATCCTCAGAATCCTGATGTGTTATGCACTCAGACGGCCACCGATCGTCTAGTGAGTTTTTGATACTCTATTATGTGTTTGATATTGTTTGCAAGGGCATAGGGGTTATGCACTTATATTTGATATTGTTTGCCTCCAGGCTTCGTATGGGCAGGAGATGGTTCAACGCCATGGGCAGGAGTATGATTGGAGGAGCCAGCCAATCGACCCTCAGGCAGCATATGCTAGCGGAGGAGGACAAGCCCACGGACGGTGAGATTATTTGATTTGGATTTCAAAATTGTCATCATATGCTTGCGATTCAACTGAGGCATGAGTTACTATACTAAGTGCATGGTTCACTCTTGTAGGTTGGGTATTTTTGATTCTACGATTGATTCCAGAGAGCTGAGACGCCGTGGACGACAGTCCACATCGTCGTCTTCACAGTCGTCCCGTTCACGATCATCCACCCATGACATAGAGATGGCAGTGTTGCGTCAACGGGCAGAGTACCATCAATCAGTCTTGAGGGAACAATTGGAGTACCAGAGGCAACAATCTGAGTACCAGAGGCAACAAGCCGAGTACCAGAAGAGGAGGGACGAGTATTATGCAAACCTCCAGGCCCAAAATCAAGCTCTTCTCTCGGTAAGCTGAAGTAACATTTTGTAGCTTATTTTGTAAAACACATGATGTGTATCTTATTTGCTCAACAATGACTTGTATATAATTTGTAGCAACTAGCCCAACAAGCGGGCGTCCCGATGCCCACCTATGGGATGTCGCCTCTGGACTTTGCACTTCCGATGCCAATGCTTGCGCCTCCACCTCCACCTCCGCCTCCGTCACAATTCCCTACGGTATGTACACATATGCGTGTGTGACATGTTCATAGATGTCTTATTTGTTTAAATGAAAAACTGAGTGGTTACAATTTCATGTGCGTGTGTTATAGGGATTTCATACACCCCCCACTACAGTTGGAGCACCAGGAGATGGGTCTGGTCAAGATGACGTATCGCATTCGTGGGTGAATAACCTTTTCAACACGCATAGTCCAGCAGGAGGAGGTGGCTACTCGAACCATCTAGGCGATGGATATGATTGATGTGTTGTGATGTTAATTTGTGAAACACTTTGCAACACTTGTTTGCAACCGTGATTACAACACTTGTTTATGAGACACAATGTCAGTTTGCAACAACCGTCAGACCTATATGTTGATGTTAAATTTGTGAATGTTAATATTTATGTGAGAATATTTGTGATTGTGAATACTTATGTGAATGTGTATATTTGTGATTGTGAATGTATATATGTGCATGAAATCTATTTTTATTTTGTAAATGTCAGTTTTTTAAAAAACAGATTTTTTTGTAACTTCTGAAATATATTATGTCCGACGGCCTAACTATAGCCGTCGGACATAAGGGCTCACTTATCTCCGACGGTTTCTAAAGCCGTCGGAGATAATGGCTCACTTATGTCCGACGGCTACGGTTAGGCCGTCGGACATAACGTTGTGGGACCCACAGCTGGTCGGTAAAACGGTTGACCTTTTTTTCTTCCGACGGGCCGAGGCGGCCGTCGGAGATAGGTTATTTCCGACGGCTGCCGTCGGAGATAAGGCAATTTCCGACGCCTTATCTCCGACGGCCTAAAACTGTCGGACATAGGTTGATGTCGTCGGACATAGGTTATCTCCGACGGTTCAGTCCTTACGTCCGACGGCTTTGGCCGTCGGAAATTGTTCCTTTTACTGTAGTGGGAACCCAGATATTTCAGTGAAGATTCCTAAAAAATGGTCGCCCTTTTTTCTCTCGAATTTGCTTCAGCCAGAATCGTTTAACTGGTCCAAGTCCTTCTTGTCATCAGATATTCCTTCAACGCTGCTGGAGCCGGAGCTTGAGTCTCTGTCTTTTGCCATTCCCAAGAGCTGCCCAAAGGATAAATTTCTAGATAAAGTTCTCTTGGAGGATCCTCGGCCAGCAAACTATGAGCAGGAAGAGAACAATTCTAGTGTCCCTAGTCCGATCATTGTGGAATCAGAGCTTAGGAGTAAACGCCTGAAAGACTCCAGAGCTGGGTTCAGACAGGGTTCTTGCCCGAAAAGGAATTGTTTGATGTGCCACCATAACTTTGATGGTCCACCATCTCTGTCTTCCAAGGTTATCCGGAACCTTGGGGCCAAATTCTGTAGCATGTCAGAAGCAGATTTATCAGACAACAACTTGAAGAAGAAGAAGTTTTCATCAGGATCTGTCGGTCCAAAGAAGATAAACAAAAAGGACAAAAATGACAAGAATGAAGATAATAATGAGGAAGACAAAAAGTAAACCGAAGAAGTGCTGGTTGGGGATTTGTTATTGTCTTTTGAATTGCTGGGCTTTTTGGCTGGTTATTCCCAGGATATTATGTTTCTCGGTTGGCACATGGGTGTGTCTGTATTCTACCTTTGATACTTTATCGTTTGTTGATCGGCACATGTTTACCCACCCAGTGTTTGGGTTTGGGCCTCTTTCTGGCAAAAAACCTAATAGTTTACTTAATGAATAATTCTAGTGCTGCTAATTATTCTGAGTGGTCTGTCCTGAGCCACAACGTTAGAGGGCTTAATTCTAGTGTTAAATGGAATGGCATTCGCTGTGCAATTCGGGAATCTGGCTATGATGTTATTTGCTTACAAGAAACCAAAAAGGAGCTATTTGATGCGGCCTATCTAAAATTTTTTTGTCCCAATTACTTTGATTCTTTTGCTTTTGTTCCTTCGGTGGGGAACACGGGTGGCTCAATTATCATTTGAAAAAGTTCAAAATTGGCAGGCAATGTTATTTTCCAAAATGATTATGCTCAATCAGTGGAATTTATTTCTAATCTATCGACATGCTCCTGGATTATTACGAACATTTATGCACCATGTACTCTGCAAGGGAAAATTGATTTCCTCAACTGGTTCTATAATATTAATATGCCCTCGGATAAACTTTGGCTTATTGTTGGAGATTTTAATTTAATCCGGCGACAGAAAGATAGGAATAAAGCTGTGGGCGACATTAATTTAATGTTGAAGTTCAATGAAGCAATAAGTAACCTAGATTTGGTTGAAATTCCCCTCCACGGTCTATCCTACACCTGGTTGAATAGACAGAGGGAACCCCTTCTTCAAAGGTTAGACTGGTTTTTCATTTCTCAAGAATGGTCGATTGTTTATCCTGAAACTCGTGCAAAAATGATGCCACGTGACATCTCCGATCATGTGCCTTGTCTGGTTTCATTTAAGTCCAAGGTTCCCAAACCTAAGATTTTTAGGTTTGAAAATTTTTGGCTGGAATATGAAGGATTCATGTATATCTTTTTAAGTACCTGGCTTGGCCTTCCAAGTCTGTCTGATAAAGAAAAAAACTTAACAACCAAGTTTAAAATTGTAAGGAAGGTTCTCAAGGATTGGCAGAGATCATTACCAAAAATTGATAAAACAGTGAGTGACATCAAGCTGCTAATCGAGTTTATAGACAATATTGAAGAATACCGGGATCTTTCTATTGAGGAATGGAACTTCAGATATATTGTGCAGAACAAAGTGGCTGAATTGCTAAACATTCAAAAAATTTATTGGAAGCAACGGGCGTCTATCAAATGGATCACTGAAGGAGATATTTGCTCGCGTTTTTTTCATGCACATGCCACGGTAAAACACAGAAGAAATACAATTGCTTCATTGACCGACGATAATGGGATAATTCACTCGGAGCATGACCACAAATCAAATCTTCTTTGGAATGGTTTCAAGAGCAGAATGGGATCTTCTGATTTCTTAGGCATTGAGTTTGACCTAACAGATCTTTTACCTAGAATCGAGGGTCTCCAATGGTTAGACTCTCCATTCACTAAGAAAGAGATTGATAACATTATCAAAACCCTCCCTCCTGACAAATCCCCCGGTCCTGATGGGTTTAACACCAACTTTGTTAAAAAATGCTGGCATGCCATTACTCAAGACTTCTATGACCTTTATGAAAAGTTTTATCAAGAAGAGGTTTGCTTGAGAAGCATCAATGGATCCTTCATTGTTTTGATTCCGAAGAAGGATAATCCGCAAAAAGTGGGATATTATAGGCCAATATCTCTGCTAAACAATAGTATGAAAATTATCACGAAACTCCTAGCAAATCGATTGCAGACGATGATGACACGGTTAGTTCACAGGAACCAATATGGTTTCATAAAAGGACGAACAATTCAAGATTGCTTGGCTTGGGCTTATGAATACATTCATCTATGCCATTCCTCAAAAAAAGAAATCATTGTTCTTAAGCTTGATTTCGAAAAGGCTTTTGATACTTTAGAGCATGAACTGATTCTGCAGGTTCTGATTCATAAAGGATTTGGTCCAAAGTGGATTAACTGGACTCGAAATATCCTTCACTCTTGCACTTCTTCGGTGTTACTCAATGGAGTCCTAGGGAAAACCTTTCGTTGTAAACGGGGAGTCAGACAAGGAGATCCTCTCTCACCCCTGTTGTTTGTCTTGGCAGCTGATCTCCTTCAGAGTATTATCAATAAGGCCAGACATTTGAATTTACTTCAGCTACCTCTGCCAGATAGTTGTGAACAAGATTTTCCTATTGTGCAATATGCTGATGACACTCTCTTGATAATGGAGGCCTGCCCAAAGCATTTATTCTTTCTTAAGGCAATTCTCAATTCCTTTGCAACCTCAACTGGTCTAAGGGTAAATTATAACAAATCAAGTATATATCCGATAAACGTTAACCCTGGGAAAATGGAGATTCTTTCAAAAACTCTCAATTGTTAGAAAGGTGCAATGCCTTTCACCTACCTTAGATTGCCATTGGGTCTTTCAAAGCCTAGACTTCAGCAGTTCCTTCCTTTAATCCAAAGAATTGAAAAGAGATTGTCATGTACTTCTAATTTTTTATCTCAGGCTAGGCGATTGGAATTGGTAAACTCGGTTTTTTCAGCCTTGCCAACTTTTTTTATGTGCATGCTCAAAATCCCGAGTTCTATCATTAAACAGATAGACATTTACAGGAAGCATTGCCTTTGGAGGGGGAATGACACGAGTTCAAAAAAGTTGCCGTTGGTTGCATGGTCCACGATTACTAAACAAAAAGTCAGTGGAGGCCTTGGGGTAATACGGTTAGAAACTCAAAATGATGCCCTTCTCCTAAAATTCTTTCACAAGTTCTTCAATAGTCATGACCTTCCATGGGTAAATATCATTTGGAATAGCTATTATACGTCTGGCAGACTCCCTGGTCATAGACGCATTGGCTCTTTTGGTGGAAAAGTATGTTGAAACTTCTACATAATTTCAAGGGATTGGCGTACCCAATCATTGGCAATGGTAGATCAATTCTTTTCTGGGAAGATCTGTGGAATAAGAGTATTCCAAGTCAGCAATATCCAGAATTATTCTCTTTTGCAAACAACACAAAACTTTCTATTGCAGAGGCTAAAGAGCAAGATCATCTATTTCATATTTTTCAATTGTCTATTTCTGAACAAGCCTATGAACAGTATTTGGAGTTACTTGTAGTTTGGGAGCAAATCGACATAAATACTTCAAAGGACAGATGGAGATATATATGGGATTCAGACAGTTATTCAACAAAAAAGGCCTACAGACACTTAATGGGGCAGACACAGGTTCATTCTATTTACAAGTGTCTATGGAAAAACAAATGTCAACCAAAACATAAAGTTTTCTACTGGTTATGGCTTAAAAACAGACTGAACACTAGGAATATGCTGATAAGGAAAAACATGACACTAGAGTCATATTCATGTGAGAACTGTATATGGCAAAGGGGGGAGACTCTTTATCACCTGTTTCTCAGATGCAATTTTGCAAAAGCCTGTTGGAATTCAATTGGCATAACTCCCCCAGAATCGCTCAACCAGAAGAGGCCTCGACAAACCTTAAGCACCAACTTAGTGTTCTTTTTTCTATGGAGATCATTATACTCATGACATGGAGCATATGGAAATGTCAAAACGAATGGTTATTTGAAAACAAAGACCCTTTAGTACAACACTGTAAGAATGAATTCAGCAAGAAATTACGGTTGGTTATACACAGAGCGAGAGAGAAATATACAACTCAATTCCGAACTGGCTTGATTAGTGACAGGTATAACTTTCGTATTAGTCCCTCTTTTTAGCTCCCTAACTAGACCTTCCGAGTTCACCTCTATCTCTTGTAATCACGTCGCGTTGTAATTCTACATTATTAATAAAATTTAACAGTAGGGGTTTTCCCTCCTGATCTTTCAAAAAAAAAGGTACAAACATTCATATTTGAAATACTCCATTATTTTATATTTCATAAAATTAAATTCCTTGCATGGTTATTCAGTTCCAAAAGGTATTGGTTAATTCAAATATCTCGAAAATCCCCACTTGGCCGGCCGTTGTTGCTGAGCGATGGTCAACCTTTATTCGGTGTTGCGCTTGCGCATGCAGATCGAGACACGCCCAGTACCTGCATGCACCTCTTCTGACTTCTGAGCAAGAGCAGGGATGACTATTGCTACACTTGCGTTGGCCCGACCCGATCCCTGTATATAAACTAGCTAGCTATAACAACAAACAACAAACATTGTAGTAGTTAAGGGATATATGATTGCTTTAGGAAGGATTAATATAACCTTAAAAGTGCCCAGTTCTTTATAACACGAGATAAAGTAATTAAAAACAAATCACTGAAATAAAAAATGCCAAATAGCTAGTGTGAGGACAAAGTCTCAAAATTTGTAGGACGAAGGTGACGGATGGACTATTCTAGTTTGCTGATAAAAGAGAAATTAAGGGCACACAGAGACGATGTTTAAGTTTTGACCTCTTTTGCATTCATGGTTACGCGTACGTACGTCGCTGCAGATGGTTGGCTAATGCAATATACTATCTCGGTATTTATTTATTTGATGATCATTTTGACACTAAGGCCGTTCTCATTATCTCTACTACTATAATCTTTATATATACTATACTTAAAGCACCAGTTTCAACGGTCGTCATACGTCATTCAAATTAATCCGTTTCACGTCTACTATGGCACAGGCACGTCATGCCGGTCTGCTAACTGTATCGGGCCAGCCCGTTAGAACGTCGATCCATTTAATTAAATCAGTGTAACGATGCACGACACGGGCTACATGCACGCGGGCCACAACTATGGCACAAGCACGTCATGCCGGCCTGCTAACTGTGTCGGGTCAGCCCGTTAGCCCGTCGATGCATTTAATTAAATCTGCGTAAAATGTTAAAAAATGGTGCATGAGGTGGGGTTCGAACCCATGCCCTGATAGAAGAAGGTCGTGAGACACTGGGTGAAACTGTCTAACCAATAAAACATCACGCTAAGATGTTTTTAATATTGAATATAAATTGTATATAGGTATATAGGTTTTTTTTTGTAAAATAAAAAAATAATTGTGTCGGGCCGGGCCAGCACTACGGGCAGAGGCTACAGCCCAAGCATGACACGACTTTCTTTGCTCTTGCAAGCATTAGGTCGTTTCTGAGACTACATTGACGCAATGGACTACATAGTGTTTGGGTTGCTGAATTGGATGGAGCAGCAATGATTTGTCACACTAACAGCAAAATGAAAGGTTATTTGTTGGTTTTAAACGTTAGTAATTGCTACGAAGTTGCATAATTTATATGGAGCGCATCCAGTTTTTATTGATGTCTGACTTTAGCAATCACTTCATATTTTGATCTATCTTTTTTATAAGTTTGACTTCATGGGAACTTATTTTATAAACTTGATCTCACAAACTTTCTCTTATTTAGTCTCTGTATGATAGAATTATGTCATTTTATAATCTTTGTTCATTCAGTCAATCGTTGTGAACTCTCTTCTAATCGCTTACTTCATTGGTCGTGTTGTACCAAGACATATTTGCATGGAGTAGACAATAACATCAGTTAGCCAAATCAAAAAATATATTATACAGAGAGTGGAGAAAATCAATAAAAAATCTTGAAATTTTTTTGATGGATAGTTTACGTAGGTATTATTGTAAGCCGTCGCAACGCACGGGCAATCGACTAGTTATACTTAAAGCACCGGTTTCAACGGTCAACACCCTACACCCTGATGGAAGAAAGGTGAGAGACACTCGACGAAGCTGTCTAACCAGTAGAACATCATGCTCAAGTATTTATAATATTAAATATAAATTATACATATGAATATATGATTTTTCTAAAACAAAAAAATAATCGTGCTGGGTCAGGCCAGCACTAAGGGACGAGGCTACGGCCCAAGCACCGCACGTCACTCATGCCGGGTTGGCTCAGGCATTGTTAAATGGGTCGTGCCTCGGGCCGACTCACCAGACACGGCCTATTTGGCCATCTATACCTCCGCACGATAATGATGGTCCTCGCCTCAGTTGCCACCACCTCGTTTGCCATTCTACGTCTTGTCTCTCTCTCCTCATGCCTCCACCTTCGCGCCACCCCATTCTCGGCAAAGGGCATAGGAGCAGGCGCCTCCTCCCCGTATTCGTCCGACACCAGCCCCGACACCGACTCGTGTATTGGCTATTGCACGTCCACGAGGACATTTCACATCATGTGCGCATCATCGTTTTCGCCGTTGTCAGACGTCCCGTTCGTCTTCCCGACCCCCGCGCTGTTCTTCCTCCCCAACCTGCTGCTCCCGCCCACGGTCGCAGCCGCGAGCCGACCGACGCTCGTCGACGCGGGTACGGGGCGAGTCGGTCATGCTCCTAGCCGTTCTCCGTGCATGCCGTCGAGGAGGACATGGTGGCGCCTGCCATGCTTAGGTTATCTTAGCGATGAGGAGTCCAGGTCTGAGATATTGGACAACCAAGGCTCGTAGCGTGGCAGCAGTCGGCATATGCTACGGAGTTGGTGGTGGTATTGTGTCGCTTCGGTGGGTCTAGGGCTAGGAAGACACTCACATTCTCTCACCCTTCTCGGACTGACGCTTGGTGCGGGTGCCTCTTAGTTTGGAGCTGCTCTGGCTGGGCTTCTTTCTCTGCTTGCATGCTCTCTCCCTATATATCTAGCGGTATACTACCTATATCGTCTCCAGATGTCCAGATCTTCGTCGTGTCCTTCTCCGGCAATGAACAAGTATGTCGGCCTCTTTCCTTCCCCTCTTGCTCTACGAAACCTTAGAAGTAGGGGAGGCGAGGGATGGGGGTCTCTGATTTGCTGTCTACGGTACTCGTGCGTTCATAAAAAATATTATGTGAAACATGGAGACAATCAATAAAAAATCTTGACATCTTTTTTGTGGATAATTTACGTGGGTATTGTTGTGAGTCGTCGCAACACACGGGTAACCGACCAGTTACTACTATAATGCACCACTTTTCAAAGTTCCACAGTCATCCTCTTTTGCAAAAAGTCACTATAATTCCACCGTCGTCAACAACCACCCCACAAATGGCACCACCATCCATAGTCCTCCCGCTCGCTGGATAAGCCTCGCTGTTGCTACTCTACAAACAACCTCCACGTCAGTCGTTGTCCTCACCCGCCCCTCACACCGCCCGCGATGCGCCTGCTTGCAGGGGTGGAGCCATGGGGTGGGCAAAGGATGCCGTGGCCCAACCTCAATTTTTTTCTCTTCTTATATATATGTTGAATATGATGTAAATTAGAAAAAAATAGTAAGTACATGAAGGCAAAAATGCAGCACACATCCACCATCCTGCCCAACAATCCAACTCCATAACTCTCTAAAATATCCCAATTCTGCTTCTGTTCTGTTATCGTTGTATCCAATCGACACAAGGTAGAAGCGCTCGACTCCAATGTCGCCATCCCCTTGTTTTACTCGCCCTGACTTTGTCGCCTGCCCCCTTCTGTGTTGCCCCAATGTCGCTGCCACACCTAGCTCCCCTTCTGCGCTCACCAGCTCTATCACCGCACCAATGTCGTTGCCGCTCATCCATCCCTCTTTAGCCTGCGCTTGCACACCCGTGCAATCAATCATTTAGCCATCACAACATTGACATGTAGTTTTTTCTTGTTCATATTTTTCTCTTCTTTCAAATTTTAATTTCTATTGTTCGAGATTCTATATGCAGTGTTACATCTATTTTATAGTCTTATCTAGATGTCTTATAATTTTGTTTGGCCCCACATGAAATTCTGTCCTGAGTTCGCCACTGGCTGCCTGGATAAGTCCGACGCCGTTGCTCCGCGAACAACCTTCGCGTCATCGTCCTTACCCACCTATGATGTGCCTGCATGGATAAGGATGTGATCCTTATCTAGAATCTGCCTACAAAAGAGAGGAGGTGGCATGCTCCACTTCCCCATCCCGGTGCCGGCTCCCTCCATGTCGAGCGCACCCTTGGCGAATGCGCCGTCGGTGAGGTCCGCGGCCGACTGCATCCTTGTCGCCTGGCGCCGCCGCGATCTCCACCCAACTGCTAGAACTCGACGGCGACCCGTGGTTCCTACTGCTCTGGTTGGCCAAATCGTGACGCGAGCCCTGGGAACCCGTCGTGGAGTGCACGAGGCAGGGCTTATCTAGGTGAGCACATATTTTAATACCAAATACCCGCTACTCCGCAAACAACATGTCACTCGTCGCGTCATCTCATCCCATCCCATGGACCCTACTAGAGCCTGTCCCAACTCCACCAAACCACCACCTCTCTTCTCGTTGTTGTGAGCGAGAGGGCTCCGACGATCGTGCCATCCACGGGAACCTAGGCTTTATTGCATCTCCTCTCCTCGGTCTCCTCATCTCTATGGTATGCATTCTCTCTCCTCCCTAAGTCGATCTGGTCTACCACGTGAAGTTGCTAGGGTATCAGTCGAGATCTAATTTCGTTTCTGAGTAGTGTTTCTAGGTAGATCTAGATGGATGAAGTGATATCAATTTCTATTTCTGGTAAGCACGACTAAACATACTCCATATTTTGTTTATAGGCATAGAAGTAGTATATGCCAAGAAGCCCGTTAATATAGAGCCTAACTGTTGGCGCTGATCTGGGCGCCAATCACTGCGATGAGTACCAGTGGCAGTGCTCTCTACGGAAGCGTGGATGGTCCACATATGGGGGGCGGACGGTCTGCGACCTGGCACAGAGGCTAGGGTTCTTGCCTGACGAGTCGTACGGTCCACTCCTGGGTGTTGGACGGTCCGCACGTGTGCAGGGGCGGCGGAGTTCACCGAAGAGCACCTGAATCTCGCTCTCGGGAGGGACCCCGCTAGGGAGGAAAGATCCTAGGGTTGTCTTGGTATCAGGAGACCATCCAAGACTCCTCTAAACAATGTAGAGTCGGAGAGAGGTTAAGATTAGAGAGAGGAATCTAAGTTATTGTCTACTCCTAGGGTAAAAGGTTAAGAACATAAGATAATTTGATTGTTGATTCGATTGTTTGGTGTTCAATCGGCCATACCCCTTCAAAATATATAAGGGGGAGGTCTGGATCCATTCCTAGGCGTTCTCCAATAGCTCCTGCAAGATTAGAGGGCTAAACGTGCAAGGAGATAGGAGTTTTAACCACTTGATTCGATCTATTCGCGGACCGTCTGCGCTTATGGGTAGATCGTCTGCGGGCCGAACCGTCTGGTCGTGCCTAGTGCCACAAATGGTGCTCAACACATGCCCTGCGCCTTTTGGAGAAGCTGAGCGAACCAAAAGCACTGACACAGGCTAGAACTAACTCGATGTGATCAGATCGGTTCTCTTAGGCATCTTGCCACATACTAGGATGGTTTTGCTTTAGGAAATGCCCGTTTAGTGCCTTAGGCAAGTCATTGCCTTGTAATGTTTGCAACAAGTAGGTGTTACCAGATATTACATATGTGATTTTGTAAGGGCCTTCCCATCTTGGCGACCACTTTCTTAACTTTTGGTCTCTGCTCCTTAGTGGCAAGATGGTTTTCCATACTAGGTCTCCTACCAGGAATGACTTAGCCTTGACCTTCATATTATAAGATTTGGTGACCATGATCTTGTCCCTCTCTATTTTCTTAGAGCTATCACTCTCTTGTCTGTTACTTCATCAATATTGTCCATCATTAAATTATAATAATCACTAACAGTTAGATCATTTTGCCTAGCGAACCTGACATCATTTAAGCTTACCTCTATAGGCAACACTGCTTCCTGTCCAACTCAAATGGAGATACTCTAGTAGCACGATGTTTAGATATCATATGAGCCCATAAAGCTTTAGACAAGACTTTATGTCAATGCTTAGAATGATCAGATATCTTCTTTTTTACCAGGCTAATCAATGTCCTATTGCTAGACTCGGCCTATCCATTGGCCTAAGCAAAATATGGAGAATAATTGAGCAATTTAATTCTATATGATTAAGCAAACTCACGTACCTCCTTTGACATAAAAGAAGTCCCTTGGTTTGTGGTCAAAGTCCGAGGAATGTCGAATTTATGAATAACATATTCAGTTATAAACTCAATTACCTCTCTGTGCGTCATGTTCTTTAGAGCAATGACTTCAGTCCTTTTGGTATAGTCTGTGACGACTATCACGAACCGATGCCCTTTTGATGATGAAGGATGTATCTCTCCTATAAAGTCCAATCCACATCCCCTGAAAGGCCAAGGTTTGATGATAGGATGTAATTCGGCTGCAGGGGCTAATTATAAGTCGCTGAATTTCTAACACACTTGGCATCTTTGTAGTACTTGAAACAATCAGCTATCATGTTAGGCCAATAGAAGCCAGATCTTCGTAATAACCACTTCATCTTCGAAGCCGATTGATGAGTACCACAAATCCCCTCATGTACTTCGACTATGGCTAATATAGCATCATCTGGGCCCAAGCATTTAAGCAGGACAACGTTGACAGTTCGGCGGTAGAGTTCATCATTCATTAAAACATATTTGAAAGTTGTACGTCGAACGTTCCTGTCTGTCCTAACACTGGGATTTCGTAGGTAGTTAATTATAGGTGTCCTCCAATGAATTGCACTGGCTGCAATATCCACCAAATCGATCAAGAGAACCTTCCTGCAATGTTGGATGGTCCATACTCCATACCCGGACTGTTCGAACCTGCTACAGACGGTTTGGTTTGGCAGCCCGGATGGTCCGTGACCTAGGGATCTGGCACGACACTAGTTATCAGATTTTTGTTATTGTGAAATTTCCCTCGATTTATCTAATAACCTGATGCGTCTTGTGCCAATTGTTAGCTTTGCAATTCTCAACCCTGGATATGTGTCGAATGTTGAATTCATCAAAAGAATGGATTATGTCCCAGCATTTTTCAAGGTAACTTTTTAGAGTACCATCTAAACATTGATACTCTTCTAATATCTGTTGGACAACCAGCTGAGAATCACCAAATGCCCTCACATGCTTTACTCCCATACAATTTTGAAGTTCCAAACCAAACAAGAGGGCCTCATATTCGGCTTGATTATTAGTGCAATAAGTTTTTAATCAGCTAGAGAAGTCAAAGGAAGCATTACTTGGCAAAACAAGCACGATGTTCTACTATCTCTCGGCTTAATCCTAGCATGTCAGTGTAATTCCAAGCAAAGCAATCAGAATACTCTTTTAATAGACCAATCATTTCATCTCTAGGATCGGCCACTAGGGTCTTGTTTACAAAAGACGGCATCAGAGTTTTACCATCTCCTATGTCAATCCCCTCCAACAGATCTACCGATGTAAACCCATGTCCTAACTTGTCGAGATCCTTAAATTTCTCTATTATGCCTCCTTTAGAGGAATTAGGCACTCTCTATGCGGCTGCGGACCGTTCGACATCGAAGGCTGAACCATCCACGACACCGGACCCGTGATGCAGCGCTCTCTCGTAGCAGCCAAACTATCTGGTCTTAAGGGCCGAACTGTCCTGGAAAAGATCGAACCGTCTGTCCTCAAGGGCTAGACTGTCCGCGAACTGAGCTGAGCCCTAAGAACCTTCTTGCCTTTCTTCAGACCATCCAGCCTCGGGGGCTGGACTATCCATGACCTTGGACATGTTCCTTATGGTTGTACTCTTTATTTAAACATTACTTGGGATTTAGCCGATTCTCCATCGGCTCTAGCATTATAGGAATGAAGCCTTTCCTATCTATACTTATGAATTGATAATCATAAAAGTCAACTCCTCTGAGACATGTAGAAGTCACATAGGTCCAAAGCACATGGGCATCGACCACGACGATGCAGGCTGATGCATCAGCATGTACTTGTTCTATATCATCGCCTACCCATTGTAACAACATTTGATGTAAAGTAGAAGGTACATATTGATTAGTATGAATCTAATCTCTGCATAAGATTAGACTATAAGTTCCTTCTATATCAGCGACGAAGAATGCAACAACAAGGGTCTTGGTCCTGATGGTTAATTCAATGGACGAGTCTCCCTCGACTTTGATCGAACTGTCGGTCCAAACACCGTTGAGCGTCATATTGGTCTAGACTAGTTCATCATCTTGCTTTCCTAATTTTCGGTACTATGAGTAAGGCATTAAATTCACGACCGCTCCTCCATCTACCAACATTTTAGCAATCGATATTCCACCGATATGACTGCGCATGAGGGGCGGTTTTAAATGGTTGACCGATACTTTTGACTTAGTAAAGGCAACCTCTTTAGGACCAAAATCAAATTAAGCAACGACAGGTTTATCGTCACTGATAATAGTACAATCGGTTGAGAACATACTAACATTTATGTCCATACCTAGGTGTTCTGGCGTCGCTCCATAGTCAACCAAGTCCTCTCCCAGCAGGTCATTCTCCTCCATAGGTACTGGCGCGTCATTAGAGGTGTTTTGGTTCAGAGCGGACAGTTTAGACTCGAGGGTCGGACGGTTCATGACGTTCATGGATGGTCCACCTTTTATAGTCGGACTGTCCACCGTACCTATAGAGAGCTGTGCAGTTGCTGTCTTGTTTTTTGTTTTTGTGGGCATTTGATTTGCTTCGACGGCCTTTGGCCTCTACCTTTTTGCGGTGCTGGGTACTGTGTATGTGTGTCATTAAATATTTTTCTGCTTCTTTTTTCTTGCTCTCCTTTGCTCTCAAGCGCTGCGATTTTCGCTTTTGAGACCGTGTTTAGTCCCGATGGGCACCATCGGGGCATGGAGTATCTTGGGTCGGTTGTTTTGCTGGCAGCATTGTCTTCCTCCTTGCTTGTATTGGCTGATTTACCAAAAATCATCGGTCCTTCATTATTTCCCTGTATGACGACATCTGTTGTGCCCATTTTGATGATGTCCCTTTTTGTCGTTCTCTTAGCGGCTTTAGATATATGCCCCATGCCGGATTGGTCGGCCTTTGCGGCCGAGTAGTCCAGCAATCTTGTTGGAGCTGTTCGGGTGATCGGATTGAGGAGCTCTCAATCAGTCTTGAGCTGGAGGTGACAACCTGTCAAACATAGATGTTTGGGGTGCCCCCAATCAGGGTATTATGGTATCCCATATGGATATAGTGGCATGCCCCATATTTGATTGGGGACATAAGGCGAAGGTATGTATGCATACTGATATGACATAGGTGGGTATGGGGGTGGAGGTGTAGATGCAGGCACATTAGGTCTTAATTGAACATTATGATCTGCTGACCTTTCCAATTGGTGAGATGGTCCAATCGGTCTTATCTGCTGTCGCTCTTGAGTAGGTGAGTGAGGTCGCTTTGGTGGCCAGTCATTTTTACTGGCCTTCTTTTTCACATATTTAGATAATAATTGATCAAATATCGGGCCAGATATGACCAGTCGACCAACTGCCTTGAATGTGTTAGTTTTCCACGTTCCTATTTCTGGTCGTCGAGGCTTGAAAGTATGTGGTCGTCGCTGCTCCTGGGCATTGCCGGACCGTCCGCTGGAATGACCCGGACTGTTCGGCGATGTCCCGGACCATCCGTGTATATGCATCGGACCATCCGTGATGCGCATAATAGGAGCCTGTGCTTGGCTACCTACCTACGCTTGCCCCCAGCACTGGAGGTAGTGATGGTAACCTTTAGATTCTCCTATCCATCAGGAGTCCTTTCCGCCACCACTTTCCTACAGGAGGTTTTAGCATTTTCTTTAGCCTCTCATGCATCGCCATTGATGACCTCCTTGCCTTTGCCCTTATCGACCGCGATGGGCTGAATCAGGACTTTTTTACCATCAAAGTTGATCATATTTATTGGAAATGGATCTGTGTCCACCTGCATTTCCTGAAATTTCAATCGTCCCTCGTTAATGGTCGATTGAATTTGTCGTCAAAACACATTACAATCATTAGTGGCGAGAGAAAATGAGTTGTGCCACTTGCAGTATGCGCATCGATAGATGGAACAATATGGTTTATTTTAATGTTGCCATTTTTGAGTAACTCATCGAATATTTTATCATATTTACCTACATCAAATGTAAACTTAACCTCCTCTTGTCGTTTCTTTTGAACCGGTTGTAAGGAGGAACAAGCCGAAGACTTGGCTTGCTTTGTCCAAACCATTTCAGCAGCGTATACTTCTTTCGATTCGTCATTCATGCTACTCTGGTCGCATTGTACTACATGGACACTGTGACGAACTGTTTTGGCAGTTTCTTTGCTTTGGTTTTCACAAGTTAAAGCTCTCTGGTGTAACTATGCTAGCGTAAAAATTGAATCCCTTCTAATATTTATTTTAAATAATAGTCAATCCATTAAAGGCTAATCATGTTAGCCGTTTCTCTGCCAAATGAATTTGAAAACATCGGTTTCTTGTATCCCGAAACCTCCGGATGTAATCATTAAACGATTCATCTTTCCCTTGTCGCAGGGCCACTAAATCTACTTGATCTAACTCATAATCGTCAAAGAAGAAATGATCATAGAATTATTGTTCTAAATCTCCCCACGAAAAAATAGAAATAGGAGGTAGTGTGGCATACCATGTGAATGCAGCTCCTGTTAGAGATAATGAAAATAAACGAACACAAAATGCCTCTTTGTCGAACAATTCTCCTAATTGTGCTAAGAACTGGCCTATGTGCTCGCGCGTGATCTTACCTTGGTCACCCAAAAACTTCGCGAATTCGGGTATCCTAGTTCCCTATGGGTATGGGTGATAGTCAAATCGGCTATCATAAGGTCTTCGATATAATTGCCCCTAGGGATCATGCTAACTCTGAGCTTATCTCGGAATGCCCCAGCTATCTCTTCCCTCACTATATCAATGGCGGCCGGTGGGAGTCCACCGGCTCTCTGGTCTAACATGGGTGTGGTTGTTTGGATATTAGTATGTTGTCTCCCTCCCCACAGGCTTGGATTTTGAGGTGTATTAATACTTGCCCTATGTGGCTCATATGACTGGTTATTCCTCTTCGACCTTCTAGGAGGGGCTGGAAAGAACTCACCCCCACATGTTTGGGAAGTTATATTATGGTGCTGGGGCGCTGTAGGATGTGATGGGGGTTTAGCTAGGATGGATGTGCATTTGGATAATAATCATCTTCATAGGGTTCTATGTATTCTGCACGGACGGTCCGGTTAGATACGCGGACCGTCCGAATGTGTGAGCAGACTGTCCGGTCATATGATTGGACCGTCTAGTAATGTATTCAGACTGTCCGGTGCTATACATGGACAGTCCGAATGGGTTGTTTAGGGTTCGCGTAGTACATGGCGGCTCGGTGCATGTCTTGGTAATTTGCTTCTAAAAACAGGACCGACCGACCCTGGCCTGGACGGTCCGGCCGTGCGCAGATCGGCGGTTTTACCACCGATTTGCAAAGGAGGTTGTGGTTGTCTAGGGTGCGTGTCTATCAGCATCCCATAAAGTGGTTGTGACTGGTCATGACACCCTATAGCCGATGAATCACGCGTATTTTCCCTCGATTCGACCTCGTGCAAGGAAAAGTTTGCGACGATAGATTTATAATCATTTTGCATATCCCCCTATAATCTGTTGCATTTGGTCTCACTGCTCATATATGTAAGCTTTAAGAGATTGAATTTCATTTGTTTCACTTACCTTGGGGTAGCTACAGTAGGTCAGAGCAAAGCCAGATCAATCGCCGGTTGTCGAACGACCTTGTTGTTCCTGTCCACTTTGAAGTTGGCCAGGAACATTTCTTTTGCTTCCTTGATCAGTTGCTCCTGGTGCTCCTCGAACTCCAATTGTTCTTTAGCTAGCAAGGTTTCGCAAGTCGGCTCGATGATGTTGCTAGGGGAGACTGATAGTCGCCTAGAGGGGGGGTGAATAGGGCGAAACTGAAATTTACAAATATAAACACAACTACAAGCCGGGTTAGCGTTAGAAATATAAACGAGTCCGCGAGAGAGGGTGCAAAACAAATCGCAAGCAAATGAAGAGTGAGACACGCGGATTTGTTTTACCGAGGTTCGGTTCTCGCAAACCTACTCCCCGTTGAGGAGGCCACAAAGGCCGGGTCTCTTTCAACCCTTCCCTCTCTCAAACGGTCCCTCGGACCGAGTGAGCTTTTCTTCTTCTCAATCAACCGGGAACAAAACTTCCCCGCAAGGGCCACCACACAATTGGTGCCTCTTGCCTTGGTTACAATTGAGTTATGATCTCAAGAACAAGTGAGAAAGAAAGAAAGCGATCCAAGCGCAAGAGCTCAAAAGAACACGGCAAATCTCTCTCGCTAGTCACTAAAGGCTTGAGTGGAATTGGAGAGGATTTGATCTCTTTGTATGTGTCTAGAATTGAATGCCTAGCTCTTGTAAGTGGTTGGAAGTTGGAAAACTTGGATGCAATGAATGGTGGGGTGGTTGGGGTATTTATAGCCCCAACCACCAAACTTGACCGTTGGCTGGAGGCCTCTGTTCGATGGCGCACCGGACAGTCCGGTGCACACCGGACAGTCCGGTGCCCCTGCCACGTCATCACTGCCGTTGGATTCTGACCGTTGGAGCTTCTGACTTCTGGGCCCTCCTGGGTGTCCGGTGCACACCGGACATGTACTGTTTGATGTCTGGTGCACCGGTATGGGCAATCCTGACGACTGCGCGCGCTGCGCGCGCATTAAATGCACCGCAGGTAGCCGTTGGCGCCGAAATAGCCGTTGCTCCGCTGGCACACCGGACAGTCCGGTGCACACCGGACAGTCCGGTGAATTTTAGCGGAGCGGCTGCCGCGCGAACCCGAGGCTGGCGAGTTCCGGAGACCGTGCTTCCTTGGAGCACCGGACATGTCCGGTGCACACCGGACAGTCCGGTGAATTATAGTGCGCCGGCTTCCGAGAATTCCCGAGGGCGAAGAGTTTGAGTTGGAGTCCTCTGGGCGCACTCGTGGCGCACCGGACACTGTCCGGTGTACACCGGACAGTCCGGTGCCCCCAGACCAGAGGTGCCTTCGGTTGCCTCATTGCTCCTTAGTTGAATCCAAAACTTGATCTTTTTATTGGCTAAGTGTGAACCTTTTGCACCTGTATAACTTATGCACTAGAGCAAACTAGTTAGTCCAATATTTGTGTTGGACAATTCAACCACCAAAATTATTTAGGAACTAGGTGTAAGCCTAATTCCCTTTCAATCTCCCCCTTTTTGGTGATTGATGCCAACACAAACCAAAGCAAATATAGAAGTGCATAATTGAACTAGTTTGCATAATGTAAGTGCAAAGGTTGCTTGGAATTGAGCCAATATAAATACTTCATGAATGCGCATGGATTGTTTCTTTGTTTTTAACATATTGGACCACATTTGCACCAAGAGTTTTGTCTTTGCAAATTCTTTTGTAAATTCTTTTCAAAGTCATTTTGCAAGATAGTCAAAGGTAAATGAATAAGATTTTGCAAAGCATTTTCAAGATTTGAAATTTTCTTCCTTTGTTCAAATGCTTTTCCTTTGACTAAACAAAACTCCCCCTCAAATAAGGTCTCCTCTTAGTGTTCAAGAGGGTTTTCCATCAATTTTGAAAATACTACTTGCTCCCCCTTTAGAACACAAAGAGATACCAATTTTGAAATTTACCAATTGAAAATCATTAATTTTAAAATTAGGTGGTGGTGCGGTCCTTTTGCTTTGGGCTCATATTTTCTCCCCCTTTGGCATGAATCGCCAAAAACGGAATTATTAGAGCCCAATGAAGTACTTTCTCCCCCTTTGGTCATGAAATGAATGAGTGAAGATTATACCAAAGTTGGAGAGATGATGCGGAGCAACGGCAAAGAATGAGTAGTGGAGTGGAGTGGAAGCCTTGTCTTTGCCGAAGACTCCAATTCCCTTTCAATATACCTATGACTTGGTTTGAAATACACTTGAAAACACATTAGTCATAGCATATATAAAAGAGACATGATCAAATGTATATTTATGAGCTATGTGTGCAAGACTAGCAAAAGAAATTACTAGAATCAAGAATATTGAGCTCATGCCTAAGTCTGGTAAAAGATTGCTCATCAAGAGGCTTGGTAAAGATATCGGCTAATTGATCTTTAGTGTTAATGTAAGAAATCTCGATATCCCCCTTTTGTTGGTGATCCCGAAGAAAATGATACCGAATGGCTATGTGCTTAGTGCGGCTATGCTCAACGGGATTGTCGGCCATTTTGATTGCACTCTCATTATCACATAGCAAGGGGACTTTGGTTAATTTGTAATCGTAGTCCCGCAGGGTTTGCCTCATCCAAAGCAATTGCGCGCAACAATGGCCTGCGGCAATATACTCGGCTTCGGCGGTGGAAAGAGCGACCGAATTTTGCTTCTTTGAAGCCCATGACACCAAGGATCTTCCCAAGAACTGGCAAGTCCCCGATGTGCTCTTCCTATTAATCTTACACCCCGCCCAATTGGCATCCGAATAACCAATCAAATCAAATGTGGATCCCCGAGGGTACCAAAGCCCAAACTTAGGAGTATAAGCTAAATATCTCAAGATTCGTTTTACGGCCGTAAGGTGTGATTCCTTAGGGTCGGCTTGGAATCTTGCACACATGCAAACGGAAAGCATAATGTCCGGTCGAGATGCACATAAGTAGAGCAATGAACCAATCATCGACCAGTATACCTTTTGATCCACGGACTTACCTCCCGTGTCGAGGTCGAGATGCCCATTTGTTCCTATGGGTGTCTTGATGGGCTTGGCATCCTTCATTCCAAACTTGCTTAGAATGTCTTGAGTATACTTCGTTTGGCTAATGAAGGTGCCTTCTTGGAGTTGCTTGACTTGAAATCCTAGAAAATACTTCAACTCCCCCATCATCGACATCTCGAATTTCTGTGTCATGATCCTACTAAATTCTTCACATGTAGATTTGTTAGTAGACCCAAATATAATATCATCAACATAAATTTGGCATACAAACAAATCATTATCAAGAGTTTTAGTGAACAAAGTAGGATCGGCCTTGCTGACTTTGAAGCCATTTGCAATAAGGAAATCTCTAAGGCATTCATACCATGCTCTTGGGGCTTGCTTGAGCCCATAAAGCGCCTTAGAGAGCCTATAAACATGATTAGGATACTCACTGTCTTCAAAGCCGGGAGGTTGCTCAACATAGACCTCCTCCTTGATTGGTCCATTGAGGAAGGCACTCTTCACGTCCATTTGATAAAGCTTGAAGCCATGGTAAGTAGCATAGGCTAATAATATGCGAATTGACTCAAGCCTAGCTACGGGTGCATAGGTTTCACCAAAATCCAAACCTTCGACTTGTGAATACCCCTTGGCCACGAGTCGAGCTTTGTTCCTTGTCACCACACCATGTTCGTCTTGCTTGTTGCCGAAGACCCACTTGGTTCCTACAATATTTTGATTAGGACGTGGAACTAAATGCCATACCTCATTCCTTGTGAAATTGTTGAGCTCCTCTTGCATCGCCATCACCCAATCCGAATCTTGAAGTGCTTCCTCTACCCTGTGTGGCTCAATAGAGGAAACAAAAGAGTAATGTTCACAAAAGTGTGCAACACGAGATCGAGTAGTTACCCCCTTATGAATGTCGCCGAGGATGGTGTCGACGGGGTGATCTCTTTGTATTGCTTGGTGGACTCTTGGGTGTGGCGGCCTTGGTGGTTCATCCTCCTTGTCCTCATCATTTGAATCTCCCCCTTGATCGTTGCCGTCATTTTGAGGTGGCTCATCTTCTTGATCTTCTTGTTCAACATTTTGATCCTCAACCTCAAATTGAGTCGGTGGAGATGCTTGCGTTGAGGAGGATGGTTGATCTTGTGCATGTGGAGGCTCTTCGGATTCCTTAGGACACACATCCCCAATGGACATGTTCCTTAGCGCTATGCATGGAGCCTGTTCTTCACCTATATCATCAAGATCAACTTGCTCTACTTGAGAGCCGTTAGTCTCATCAAACACAACGTCACAAGAAACTTCAACAAGTCCTGAGGACTTGTTAAAGACTCTATATGCCCTTGTGTTTGAGTCATATCCTAGTAAAAAGCCTTCTACAGTTTTAGGAGCAAATTTAGATTTTCTACCTCTCTTAACAAGAATAAAGCATTTGCTACCAAAAACTCTAAAATATGAAATATTTGGCTTTTTACCGGTTAGGAGTTCATAGGATGTCTTCTTGAGGATTCGGTGAAGATATAACCGGTTGATGGCATAGCAAGCGGTGTTGACCGCTTCGGCCCAAAACCGATCCGGTGTCTTGTATTCATCAAGCATGGTTCTTGCCATGTCCAATAGAGTTCGATTCTTCCTCTCCACTACACCATTTTGTTGTGGAGTGTAGGGAGAAGAGAACTCATGCTTGATGCCCTCCTCCTCAAGGAAACCTTCAATTTGAGAGTTCTTGAACTCCGTCCCGTTGTCGCTTCTAATTTTCTTGATCCTTAAGCCGAACTCATTTTGAGCCCGTCTCAAGAATCCCTTCAAAGTTTCTTGGGTATGAGATTTGTCCTGCAAAAAGAACACCCAAGTGAAGCGAGAATAATCATCCACAATTACAAGACAATACTTACTACCGCCGATGCTTATGTAAGCGATCGGGCCGAATAGATCCATGTGTAGGAGCTCCAGTGGCCTGTCGGTAGTCATGATGTTTTTGTGTGGATGATGGATGCCAACTTGCTTCCCGGCTTGGCATGCGCTACAAATCCTGTCTTTCTCAAAATGAACATTGGTTAGTCCTAAAATGTGTTCTCCCTTTAGAAGCTTGTGAAGATTCTTCATTCCAACATGGGCTAGTCGGCGGTGCCAGAGCCAACCCAAGTTAGTCTTAGCAATTAAGCATGTGTCGAGTTCAGCTCTTTCAAAATCTACCAAGTATAGCTGACCCTCTAACACACCCTTAAATGCTATTGAATCATCACTTCTTCTAAAGACAGTAACACCTATATCAGTAAAAAGACAGTTGTAGCCCATTTGACATAATTGGGATACGGAAAGCAAATTGTAATCTAAAGAATCTACAAGAAAAACATTGGAAATAGTATGGTCAGGAGATATAGCAATTTTACCCAAACCTTTGACCAAACCTTGATTTCCATCCCCGAATGTGATAGCTCGTTGGGGATCTTGGTTTTTCTCATAAGAGGAGAACATCCTTTTCTCCGCGGTCATGCGGTTTGTGCACCCGCTGTCGAGTATCCAACTTGAGCCCCCGGATGCATAAACCTACAAAACAATTTTAGTTCTTGACTTTAGGTACCCAAACGGTTTTGGGTCCTTTGGCATTAGATACAAGAACTTTGGGTACCCAAACACAAGTCTTGGAGCCCTTGTGTTTGCCCCCAACAACTTTGGCAACTACCTTGCCGGATTTGTTAGTTAAAACATAAGATGCATCAAAAGTTTTAAATGAAATAGCATGATCATTTGATGCATTAGTAGTTTTCTTTCTAGGCAACTTGGCACGGGTTGGTTGCCTAGAACTAGATGTCTCACCCTTATACATAAAAGCATGGTTAGGGCCAGAGTGAGACTTCCTAGAATGAATTTTTTTAATCTTGCTCTCAGGATAGCCGGCAGGGTACAAAATGTAACCCTCGTTATCCTGAGGCATGGGAGCCTTGCCCTTAACAAAGTTAGATAAGTTCTTTGGAGGGGCATTAATTTTGACATTGTCTCCCTTTTGGAAGCCAATGCCGTCCTTAATGCCAGGGCGTCTCCCATTATAGAGCATGCTTCTAGCAAGTTTAAATTTTTCATTTTCTAAGTCATGCTCTCTAATTTTAGCATTAAGTTGTGCTATGTGATCATTTTGTTTTTTAATTAAAGCTAGGTGATCATGAATAGCATCAACATTAATATCTCTACATCTAGTACAAGTGGAAATATGCTCAGTAGATGTAGATGGTTTGCAAGATTTTAATTCAATGACCTTAGCATGCAATAGATCATTTTTAGTTCTAAGGTCGGAAATAGTAGCATTGCAAACATCAAAATCCTTAGCCTTAGCAATTAATTTCTCATTCTCATTTCTAAGGCTAGCAATAGAAAAGTTCAATTCTTCAATCCTAGCAAGCAAGTCATCATTATTATTTCTAGGATTTGGAATTGAAACATTGCAAATGTGAGAATCAACCTTAGCTAACAAATTAGCATTCTCATTTCTAAGGTTGTCTAAAGTCTCATGGCAAGAGCTTAGCTCACTAGACAATTTTTCACATTTTTCCATTTCTAGAGCATAAGCATTTTTAACCTTAACATGCTTCTTATTTTCTTTAATAAGGAAGTCCTCTTGAGAATCCAAGAGATCATCCTTCTCATGTATAGCACTAATCAATTCATTCAATTTTTCTTTTTGTTGCATGTTGAGGTTAGCAAAAAGAATACGCAAGTTGTCCTCCTCATTTTTATCATTATCCTCATCACTAGATGTTTCATATTTAGTGGAGGACCTTGATTTTACCTTCTTTTTGCCGTCCTTGGCCATGAGACACTTGTGGCCGACGTTGGGGAAGAGAAGGCCCTTGGTGACGGCGATGTTGGCGGCGTCCTCGTCGTCGGAGGAGTCGCTTGAGCTTTCGTCGGAGTCCCACTCCCGACAAACATGGGCATCGCCGCCCTTCTTCTTGTAGTACTTCTTCTTTTCTCTCCTCTTTCCCTTCTTGTCGTCGCCCCTGTCACTGTCACTAGACATAGGACATTTTGCAATAAAATGACCGGGCTTACCACACTTGTAGCAAACCTTCTTGGAACGGGATTTGTAATCCTTCCCCTTCCGTTGCTTGAGGATTTGCCGAAAGCTTTTGATGATTAGGGCCATCTCCTCATTGTCGAGCTTGGAGGCGTCAATCGGTTGTCTACTTGGTGTAGACTCCTCCTTCTTCTCCTCCATGGCCTTGAAGGCCACCGGTTGCGCCTTGGATGTGGAAGGCTCGTCAAGCTCGTTGATCTTCTTTGAGCCCTTAATCATGCATTCAAAGCTTACAAAATTCCCGATAACTTCCTCGGGGGTCATTAGTGGATATCTAGGATTACCACAAATTAATTGTACTTGAGTGGGGTTAAGGAAAATAAGTGCTCTTAAAATAACCTTAACCACCTCGTGGTCATCCCATTTTGCGCTCCCGAGGTTGCGCACTTGGTTCACCAAAGTCTTGAGCCGGTTGTACATGTCTTGTGGCTCCTCCCCTTGGCGAAGACGAAAGTGACCGAGCTCCCCCTCGATCGTTTCCCGCTTGGTGATCTTGGTGAGTTCATCACCCTCGTGCGCCGTCTTGAGTAGGTCCCAAATCTCCTTTGCGTTCTTCAACCCTTGTACTTTGTTGTATTCCTCCTTGCTTAGTGAGGCAAGGAGAATGGTTGCGGCTTGGGAGTTGAAGTGCTCGATTTGGGCCACTTCGTCCGTGTCGTAGTCCTCATCCCCTACAGATGGTACCTGTACACCATACTCAACAACATCCCATATACTTTTGTGGAGAGAGGTTAGATGAAATCGCATTAAATTACTCCACATAGCATAATCTTCACCATTAAAAGTTGGTGGTTTGCCTAATGGGACGGAAAGTAAAGGTGTATGTTTAGGAATGCGAGGGTAGCGTAGGGGAATCTTACTATACTTCTTACGCTCTTGGCGTTTAGAAGTGACGGATGCCGCGTCGGAGCCGGAGGTGGATGTCGATGAAGTGTCGGTCTCGTAGTAGACCACCTTCCTCATCCTCTTGTGCTTGTCCCCACTCCGATGCGGCTTGTGAGAAGAAGATTTTTCCTTCTTCTCCTTGTGGTGAGAAGAGGAAGATCTTTTCTCCTTTCTCTTGGAGGAGTTCTTCTTCTTCTCCCTTCTCTTGGTGCGGGACTCTTCTGATGAAGTGCTCCCTTGGCTTGTAGTGGGCTTGTTGTCGCCGGTCTCCATCTCCCTCTTGGTGTGATCTCCTGACATCACTTCGAGCGGTTAGGCTCTAATGAAGCACCGGGCTTTGATACCAATTGATAGTCGCCTAGAGGGGGGGGGGGTGAATAGGGCGAAACTGAAATTTACAAATATAAACACAACTACAAGCCGGGTTAGCGTTAGAAATATAAACGAGTCCGCGAGAGAGGGTGCAAAACAAATCGCAAGCAAATGAAGAGTGAGACACGCGGATTTGTTTTACCGAGGTTCGGTTCTCGCAAACCTACTCCCCGTTGAGGAGGCCACAAAGGCCGGGTCTCTTTCAACCCTTCCCTCTCTCAAACGGTCCCTCGGACCGAGTGAGCTTTTCTTCTTCTCAATCAACCGGGAACAAAACTTCCCCGCAAGGGCCACCACACAATTGGTGCCTCTTGCCTTGGTTACAATTGAGTTATGATCTCAAGAACAAGTGAGAAAGAAAGAAAGCGATCCAAGCGCAAGAGCTCAAAAGAACACGGCAAATCTCTCTCGCTAGTCACTAAAGGCTTGAGTGGAATTGGAGAGGATTTGATCTCTTTGTATGTGTCTAGAATTGAATGCCTAGCTCTTGTAAGTGGTTGGAAGTTGGAAAACTTGGATGCAATGAATGGTGGGGTGGTTGGGGTATTTATAGCCCCAACCACCAAACTTGACCGTTGGCTGGAGGCCTCTGTTCGATGGCGCACCGGACAGTCCGGTGCACACCGGACAGTACGGTGCCCCTGCCACGTCATCACTGCCGTTGGATTCTGACCGTTGGAGCTTCTGACTTCTGGGCCCTCCTGGGTGTCCGGTGCACACCGGACATGTACTGTTTGATGTCCGGTGCACCGGTATGGGCAATCCTGACGACTGCGCGCGCTGCGTGCGCATTAAATGCACCGCAGGTAGCCGTTGGCGCCGAAATAGCCGTTGCTCCGCTGGCACACCGGACAGTCCGGTGCACACCGGACAGTCCGGTGAATTTTAGCGGAGCGGCTGCCGCGCGAACCCGAGGCTGGCGAGTTCCGGAGACCGCGCTTCCTTGGAGCACCGGACATGTCCGGTGCACACCGGACAGTCCGGTGAATTATAGTGCGCCGGCTTCCGAGAATTCCCGAGGGCGAAGAGTTTGAGTTGGAGTCCTCTGGGCGCACTCGTGGCGCACCGGACACTGTCCGTTGTACACCGGACAGTCCGGTGCCCCCAGACCAGAGGTGCCTTCGGTTGCCTCATTGCTCCTTAGTTGAATCCAAAACTTGATCTTTTTATTGGCTAAGTGTGAACCTTTTGCACCTGTATAACTTATGCACTAGAGCAAACTAGTTAGTCCAATATTTGTGTTGGACAATTCAACCACCAAAATTATTTAGGAACTAGGTGTAAGCCTAATTCCCTTTCAGAGACATCAGAGCTATCTTTTGAATCGGTCATTTAGGGCCGATCTGATAGGTCCTCACGTGATGACCCCAGCGAAGTCGCTAAAAAGTATGTTGGCACCGATCAGGGTATCAATCACTGCGATGAGTACCGGTGGCGGTGCTCTTTACGGAAGCGTGGATGGTCCATGGCTGGGGGCCAGACGGTCCGCGACCTAGCGCAGAGGCTAGGGTTCCTGCCTGACAAGCCGTACGGTCTGTGCCTGGGGTTGGATGGTTCGCATGTGTGCAGGGGCGGTAGAGTTCGCCGAACAGCACCTGGATCTCGCTCCCGGGAGGGACCCCGTCGGGGAGGAATGATCCTAGGGTTGTCTTGGGATCGGCAAGCTACCCAAGACACCTCTAAACAACGTAGAGTTGGAGAGAGGTGAAGATTAGAGAGAGAAATCTAAGTTACTGTCTACTCCAAAGGCAAAAGGTAAAAAACAAAAGATACTTTAATTGTTGATTCGGTTGTTCGGTGTTCAATCGGCCGTACCCCTTCAAATATATAAGGGGGAGGTCTAGACCTATTCTTAGGGATTCTCCAACAGCTCCCGCGGGATTAGAGGGCTAAACGCGCGAGGAGATAGAAGTTTTAACCGCCTGATTTGATGTATTCGCGGACCGTTCGCGCCTATGGGCAGACTGTCCGTGGGCCGGACTGTTCGGTGGTGCCCAGTGCCATAAATGGTGCTCAAGACTAACCTTTTGGGTACCAATACAAGTTTTACTTCTTACATGCTGGTCTAAAATATGATTGTTTATTTTAGGTTCTACTTCATCCATAAGGTTCATGTGCAATCTGTGCTGTTGAGTAGAATATCTTCCTATTCTGCAATGAACAATCATGTATTCAATAATGGCTATTCTGCTTATAATGTGTCCGGGAGGTCATATCATGGGATTAATGCACTTGTTGGACTCTCATCTGTCATGGCGCCAACGCATGTCTTCGCTTCTGCCACAAAATAGAAAGGCTTTTCTCTACTTCTATAATACACTGTTTCATCTAACTCTGTTTTTAGTACAATTGGTATTTTACAACACAGATGACCCAATTGGTATTGGATATATACTTTGGTACATCAACCATGAGTACTTGGATGAAGGATGATCCGGCTGACCATTTTTTCCTTTTCAAGATCTCAATGTTTTTTAGTATTTGTGTCGGGGACCATAATTAGGGGTACCCCCAAGACTCCTAATTTCAGCTGGTAACCCCCATCAGTACAAAGCTGCAAAGGCCTGATGGGTGCGATTAAGCCAAGGCTCGGTCCACTCAAGGGCCACGACCTCGCCTCACACGAGCCCAGCCTCGGGCAAGGGCAGCCAACCCCGGAAGATTCACGTCTCGCCCGAGGACCCCCTCAAGCGACGGACACACCTTCGGCTCGCCCGAGACCCAGTCTTCGCCAAGAAGCAACCTTGGCCAGATCGCCACACCGACCGACCGAATCGCAGGAGCATTTAATGCAAGGATGGTCTGACACCTTATCCTGTCACGTGCCCTTCAGTCGACAGAGCCGAAAGTGACCGCAGTCACTTTGCCGCTCCACTAACCGGCTTGACAAGAAGACAGCACCGCCTGCGTCGCTCCGACTGTTGTGCCACTCGACAGAGTGAGGCTGATAGCAGCCAAGTCCGGCCTCGGGCGCCATAGGAAACTCCGCCTCGCCCGACCCCAGGGCTCGGACTCGGGCTCGGCCCCGGAAGACGACGAACTGCGCTTCGCCCGACCCCAGGGCTCGGACTCGGGCTCGGCCCCGGAAGACAACGAACTCCGCTTTGCCCAACCCCAGGGCTCGGACTCGGGCTCGCCCTCGGAAGACGACGAACTCCGCCTCGCCCGACCCCAGGGCTCAGACTCGGGCTCGGCCCCGGAAGACGACGAACTCCGCCTCGCCCGACCCTAGGGCTCGGACTCGGCCTTGACCTTGGACGACTGTCTCCGCCTCGCCCGACCCGGGGCTCGGACACGACCTCGACCTTGGAAGACCAACTCGACCCCGAGCTCGGAGGAGCCTCCGCCTCGCCCGACCCAGGGCTCGGACTGACCACGTCACAGGAGGGACCATCATTACCCTATCCCTAGCTAGCTCAGGCTACGGGTAACAGGACCAGCGTCCCATCTGGCTCGCCCCGGTAAACAGATAATGATGGCGCCCCGCGTGCTCCATGACGACGGCGGCTCTCAGCCCCTTACGGAAGCAAGGAGACGTCAGCAAGGACTCGACAGCCCCAACAGCTATCCTTCCGCAAGGCTCCAACGCTCCTCCGACGGCCACGACATCACATGAACAGGGTGCCAAAACCTCTCTGGCTGCCACGACGGCATGTACTTAGGGCACTAGCTCCTCTCTGCTAGACACGATAGCGCACTGCTACACCTCCCATTGTACACCTGGACCCTCTCCTTACGCCTATAAAAGGAAGGTCCAGGGCTCTCTTACGAGGAGGATGGCCACGCGGGGGGACGGGACGGCGCGTAGGGTCCCTCGCTCTCCCCCCTACGCAGACGCTTGTAAACCCCTACTGCAAGCGCACCCGACCTGGGCGCAGGACAACACGGAGGCCACGGGTTTCCCCTTTTTTCTCCATCTCTTCTACCCCCCTTCGTGCTCCGTCTCGCGCCGACCCATCTGGGCTGGGACACGCCGCGACAATTTACTCGTCGGTCCAGGGACCCCCCGGGGTCGAAACGCTGACAGTTGGCGCTCTAGGTAGGGGTCTGCTGCGTGTTGACGAACAGCTCCCTGTCAAGCTCCAGATGGGTAGTCTCCAGCAACCTTTCCAACCCGGGACAGTGCTCCGTTTCGGGAGTCTTGAGTTCATGTCCCTCGACGGCAGCTACGACATGATACTCCTTCCTCCGCCACGCGACGGCGACAATGGCGGCCGACAACCCGCCCGCAGGCGGCGAAATCGACGACGTCTTCCCCACGAGGTGGAAGAACAACATCCAAGTTTGTCCCGTCACCTCCCCCGCCGACGGAGGAGGAGGAGGGGCAACTGTGACCAAGCAGGAGGCGGCACCTCGTCGGCTGTCGAGCGAGTCGACGGCGCCGGCGCCCCGACGGGGGACACGTCAGGCGTCGACCTCGCGTCTGAGACGAAGACGAGCACCGTTTCCCCGCAACACGCCAGCTCCAAGCGGACGGACGACGCTAGCACGCTCACGAAGGACTTGCTAGGTGTCACCCTCGTACCTGAGACGACGGTGCAGTCCGCCCCCGACATGACAACATCATCACCTGTCGACCAAGAGGTACTGACCGATTCCCGTCTCATGCCTTTTGGATTCGGCCTCGACCCACCAAGCGACCCCGCTTTGGTGGAAGCCTTCATAGAGGCATGTACCAACCCTCCGGGGTATCATATGCGGTCACCCTGGGACCGGCTGACGGCCGTCTCGACCTATAGGTCCTCGGGTTCCGAGGAAGATGACGAGCCCGACGTTGGTTGGGATTTCTCCGGGCTCGGTAACCCCAACGTCATGCGGGACTTCATGACCGCATGCGACTACTGCCTTTCCGATTGTTCCGACGGTAGCCGCAGCTTCGGCGACGGAGACTGCGGCCCAAGTCGTGAATGTTTCCACGTCGATCTAGGGGGTCCCGACGAAGGCAACCATCTTGGTATACCAGAAAACGGTGATCCCCCTAGGCCTGCGCCTCGCGTTGACATCCTTCGGGAGCTAGCTGTGGTCCCAGTCCCTGCGGGGGGTCAAGACGCATAGCTCGAGCAAATCCGCGAGATGCAGGCTAGGCTCGACGAGGGGGCAGGAACACTTGAGCCGCTCCACCGGAACATCGGGCAGGAATGGGTAGACCAAGCTCCGGCCGGAGAAGCGCGTCATCTACCCCAGGGCATCCGGCTCTGCATCGCCGACGACGTCAGGGCAAGGCCACCACCGGCTTCCAGTGGGGTCGGCCAGAACCTGGCTGCAGCAGCGATACTTCTCCGCGCAATGCCGAAACCATCAACCACCGAAGGGCGACTGATCCGGGGAGAGCTCAAGAATCTCCTGGAGGATGCCGCGATCCGACGGGCTGAGAGCTCTGCCTCCCGAAGGTAGGGATACCCCTCGGAGCACCGCGCCGCGACTTCCTGATTCGTGTGGGAAGCGTCGGTCTACACCGGGCGCACGCGCAACACAGCGCCTGCAGCCCCGGGACGCCTCGGCAATGAGCACCACCACCGCAACCATCGAGCCCGCCTCGATGAGAGGGTGCGCCGAGGCTACCACCCCAAGCGTGGGGGACGCTACGACAGCGGGGAGGATCGGAGTCCCTCGCCCGAACCACCCGGCCCGCAGGCTTTCAGCCGAGCCATACGACGGGCGCCGTTCCCGACCTGGTTCCGAACCCCGACTACCATCACAAAGTACTCGGGGGAGACAAGGCCGAAACTGTGGCTCGCGGACTACCTGCTGGCCTGCCAACTGGGTGGAACGGACGATGACAACCTCGTCATCCGCAACCTCCCCCTGTTCCTCTCCGACTCCGCTCGGGCCTGGCTGGAGCATCTGCCTCCAGGGCAGATCTCCAACTGGGACGACCTGGTCCAAGCCTTCACCGATAATTTCTAGGGCACGTACGTGCGCCCTGGGAACTCCTGGGATCTCCGAAGCTGCCGCCAGCAGCCGGGAGAGTCTCTCCGGGACTACATCCGGCGATTCTCAAAGCAGCGCACCGAGCTGCCCAACGTCACCGATTCGGATGTCATCGGCGCATTCCTCGCCAGCACCACCTGCCGTGACCTGGTGAGCAAGCTGGGTCGCAAGACCCCCACCAGGGCGAGCGAGCTGATGGACATCGCCACCAAGTTCGCCTCTACCCAGGAGGCGGTTGAGGCCATCTTCCGGAAGGACAAACAGCCCCAGGGCCGCCAGCCGGAAGATGTTCCCAAGGTGTCCGCTCAGCGCGGCACCAAGAAGAAAGGCAAGAAGAAGCCGCAAGCGAAACACGACGCCGCCGACGCGGACCTTGTCGCCGCCGCTGAGTACAAGAACCCTCGGAAACCTCTCGAAGGCGCCAATCTATTCGACAAGATGCTCAAGGAGCCGTGCCCCTATCATCAGGGACCCGTCAAGCACACCCTTCAGGAATGCGCCATGCTTCGGCGTCACTTTCACAGGGCCGGGCCACCTGCGGAGGGTGGCAGGGCCCACCATGACGACAAGAAGGAGGATCACAAGGCAGAGGAGTTCCCCGAGGACCGTGACTGCTTCATGATCTATGGTGGGCCAGTGGCGAACGCCTCGGCTCGGCACCGCAAGCAAGAGCGTCGGGAGGTCTGCTCGGTAAAGGTGGCGGCGCCAGTCTACCTAGACTGGTCCGACAAGCCTATCACCTTCGACCAGGGCGATCACCCCGACCGCGTGCCGAGCCCGGGGAAATATCCGCTCGTTGTCAACCCCGTCATCGGCAACGTCAGGCTCACCAAGGTCCTCATGGACGGAGGCAGCAGCCTCAACATCATCTACGCCGAGACCCTCGAGCTCCTACAGATCGATCTGTCCTTGGTCCGGGCCGGTGCGGCGCCTTTTCACGGGATCATCCCTGGAAAACGCGTCCAACCCCTCGGAGGACTCGATCTGCCCGTCTGCTTCGGGACTCCCTCCAACTTCAGAAGGGAAACCCTCACGTTCGAGGTGGTCAGGTTCCGAGGAACCTACCACGCAGTATTGGGGAGGCCATGCTACGCCAAGTTCATGGCCGTCCCTAACTACACCTACCTCAAGCTCAAGATGCCGGGCCCCAACGGGGTCATCACCGTCGGCCCCACGTACCGACACGTGTATGAATGCGATGTAGAGTGCGTGGAGTACGCCGAGGCCCTCGCCGAATCCGAGGCCCTCATTGCCGACCTGGAGAGCCTCTCCAAGGAGGCACCAGACGTGAAGCACCATGCCGACAACTTTGAGCCAGCGGAGACGGTTAAGTCTATCCCACTCGACCCCAGCAACGACGCCTCCAAGCAGATCCGGATCGGCACCGAGCTCGACCCCAAATAGGAAGCAGTGCTCGTCGACTTTCTCCGTGCAAACGCCGAAGTTTTCGCGTGGAGTCCCTCGGACATGCCTGGCATACCGAGGGATGTCGCCGAGCACTCGCTGGATATCCGAGCTAGAGCCCGACCTGTGAAGCAACCTCTGCGCCGATTCGACGAAGAAAAGTGCAGAGCCATAGGCGAGGAGATCCATAAGCTGATGGCCGCAGGGTTCATCAAAGAGGTATTCCATCCCGAATGGCTTGCCAACCCCGTGCTTGTGAGAAAAAAAGGAGGGAAATGGCGGATGTGTGTAGACTACACTGGTTTAAACAAAGCATGCCCAAAAGTTCCCTATCCTTTGCCTCGCATCGATCAAATCGTGGATTCCACTGCGGGATGCAAAACCCTGTCTTTCCTCGATGCCTACTCAGGGTATCACCAAATCAGGATGAAAGAGTCCGACCAGCTCGCAACTTCTTTCATCACACCTTTTGGCATGTACTGCTATGTTACTATGCCATTTGGTTTGAGGAATGCGGGTGCGACGTACCAAAGGTGCATGAACCACGTGTTCGGCGAACACATTGGTCGAACGGTCGAGGCTTATGTCGATGACATCGTAGTCAAGACGAGGAAAGCCTCCGACCTCCTTTCCGACCTTGAAACGACATTCTGGTGTCTAAAAGCGAAAGGCGTAAAACTCAATCCCGAGAAGTGTGTCTTCGGAGTCCCCCGGGGCATGCTCTTGGGGTTCATCGTCTCCGAGCGGGGCATCGAGGCCAACCCGGAGAAAATCGCGGCCATCACCAACATGGGGCCCATCAAGGACTTGAAAGGCGTACAGAGGGTCATGGGATGCCTTGCGGCTCTGAGCCGTTTCATCTCGCGCCTCGGTGAAAGAGGCCTACCTCTGTACCGCCTCTTAAGAAAGACTGAGTGCTTCACTTGGACCTCCGAGGCCGAGGAAGCCCTCGGGAACCTAAAGGCACACCTTACGAACGCGCCCATCTTGGTGCCCCCCGCCACTGGAGAAGCCCTCTTAATCTACGTCGCCGCTACCACTCTGGTGGTCAGCGCCGCGATCGTGGTTGAGAAACAAGAAGAAGGGCATGCATTGCCCGTCCAGAGGCCGGTTTACTTCATCAGTGAGGTACTATCCGAGACCAAGATCCGCTACCCACAAATTCAGAAGCTGCTGTACGCGGTGATCCTGACGCGGCGAAAGTTGCGACACTACTTCGAGTCTCATCCAGTGACTGTGGTGTCATCCTTCCCCCTGGGGGAGATCATCCAGTGCCAAGAAGCCTCGGGTAGGATTGCAAAGTGGGCGGTGGAAATCATGGGCGAGACGATCTCGTTCGCCCCTCGGAAGGCCATCAAGTCCTAAGTCTTGGCGGACTTTGTGGCTGAATGGGTCGACACCCAACTCCTGGCGGCTCCGATCCAGCCGGAACTCTGGACCATGTTTTTCGATGGGTCGCTGATGAAAACAGGGGCAGGTGCGGGCCTGCTCTTCATCTCGCCCCTCGGGAAACACCTACGCTACGTGCTGCGCCTCCATTTCCCGGCGTCCAACAACGTGGCTGAGTACGAAGCTCTGGTCAACGGGTTGCGCATCGCCATCGAGCTACGGGTCCGACGCCTCGACGCTCGCGGCGACTCGCAGCTCGTCATCGACCAAGTTATGAAAAACTCCCACTGCCGCGACCCGAAGATGGAAGCCTACTGCGATGAGGTTCGGCGCCTGGAGGATAAGTTCTACGGGCTCGAGCTCAACCACATCGCCCGACGACACAACGAGACTACGGACGAGCTGGCTAAGATAGCCTCGGGGCGGACAACGGTTCCCCCGGACGTCTTCTCCCGAGACCTACATCAACCCTCAGTCAAGACCGACGACACGCATGAGCCCGAGAAGGCCTCGGCCCAGCCCGAGGCACCCTCGGCACAGCCCGAGGCGCCCTCGGCTCGACCCGAGGTACCCTCGGCCCCCGAGGGTGAGGCACTACGCGTCGAGGAAGAGCGGAGTGGGGTCCAGCCTAATTGAAACTGGCAGACCCCGTACCTGCAATATCTCCACCAAGGAGAGCTGCCCCTCGACCAAGCCGAGGCTCGGCGACTGGCGCGGCACGCCAAGTCGTTCGTCTTACTGGGTGACGGAAAGGAGCTCTACCACCGCAGCCCATCCGGCATCCTCCAGCGGTGCATATCCATCGCCGAAGGCCAGAAGCTCTTACAAGAAATACACTCGGGAGCTTGTGGTCATCACGCAGCGCCCCGAGCCCTTGTTGGAAACGCTTTCCGACAAGGTTTCTACTGGCCGACCGCGGTGGCCGATGCCACTAGAATTGTCCGCGCCTGCCAAGGGTGTCAATTCTACGCGAGGCAGACCCACCTGCCCGTTCAGGCTCTGCAGACAATACCCATCACCTGGCCGTTTGCGGTGTGGGGACTGGACCTCATCGGTCCCTTGCAGAAGGCACCCAGGGGCTACACGCACCTGCTGGTCGCCATCGACAAATTCTCCAAGTGGATCAAGGTCCGACCCCTAAACAGCATCAGGTCCGAACAGGCGGTGGCATTGTTCACCAACATCAACCATTGCTTTGGGGTCCCGAACTCCATCATCACCGACAATGGCACCCAGTTCACCGGCAGAAAGTTCCTGGACTTCTGCGAGGATCACCATATCCGGGTGGACTGGGCTGCCGTGGCTCACCCCATGACGAATGGGCAGGTGGAACGTGCCAACGGCATGATTCTGCAAGGACTCAAGCCGAGGATCTACAGCGACCTCCACAAGTTCGGCAGGCGATGGATGAAGGAACTCCCCTCGGTGGTCTGGAGTCTGAGGACAACGCCGAGTCGAGCCACGGGCTTCACACCGTTCTTTCTAGTCTATGGGGCCGAGGCCGTCTTGCCCACGGACTTAGAATACGGTTCCCCGAGGACGAGGGCGTACGACGACCGAAGAAACCAGACCAACCGAGAAGACTCACTGGACCAGCTCGAAGAGGCTCGGGACATGGCCTTACTACACTCGGCGCGGTACCAGCAATCCCTGCGACGCTACCACGCCCAAGGAGTTCGGTCCCGAGACCTCTAGGTGGGCGACCTGGTGCTTCGGTTGCAACAAGACGCCCGAGGGTGGCACAAGCTCACGCCTCCCTGGGAAGGGCCGTTCGTCGTCGCCAAGGTTCTGAAGCCCGGGACATACAAGCTGGCCAACAGCCAAGGCGAGGTCTACAGCAACGCTTGGAACATCCGACAGCTACGTCGCTTCAACCCTTAAGATGCTTTCCAGTCATTCGTACACCTCGTTCACACACAAAGTCTAACCATCAAGGAAGGGTCAGCCTTGCCTCGGCAAAGCCTGACCCTCCCTCGGGGGCTAGAAGGGGGGAACCCCCTCTGCGTCAAATTTTTCCTTGGAAAAAGTCTTTCTGCCAGAACGTCTTTCGTGCTTTTTGACTACTTCAAAAGTGGGGTCCTGAAAACGACGGAGTACACGTAAGCAGCCAAGGCCGACCGAGCCGAGGGACTCCTACGCCTCCGGGATACGGATACCTCACTCATCACCTTCTGCGATAAGTAACTCACGCTCGGATAAGCGATTCCGCCGATCGAACAAGTCTTAATGCTCGAGACCTTTCTACCGAAATGATTTTTCGGGTTTTCTCGACTACATCGTTAGCAGAATCCTACAGACGAGTAAGAGTACACGTAAGCGGCAAGACCGATCGAGCCGAGGGACTCCTACGCCTCCGGGATACGGATACCTCACTCATCACCTTCCGTGAAAAGTAACTCTCGCTCGAACAAACAATTCTGTTACCGACGAATAAGTCTTGATACTCGAAACAAAGGGAAAAAGAAACGCAGCTTTACAACACAGCGACAGTATGTTTGGGCCTCGGCGGCTGCAGAAAGCATACGCACACTACAAGGTAAACCGATCCTGCAGGTTCAGACCTCGATGGAGGGGGAGCAGCAGCACCCTCGACGTCGACACCACCTTCGGCAAAGTCCGACCCAGCCTCGAACGGCAACACAGTCGGAGGATCTCCGCTCCGAAGGACGACGTCAGCACCACGCCCGGGCCATCGCCGCCAGGGTCTCCTCCAGGAGTCCGGCTCGAGCAGACGGCTCGGCCGGTCGCCCCGAAGCCTCAGCCAGCTGTCCCCTAAGGACATCAGCCCGGCCCATGGCCTCGGCAACTCGACTCCGGTGCCGGTCCCGCCAGTGGACGGCCCGGTCAGGCTCCGGCCAACGAATTCTTATTTTTGAGCCAACTCTGCCTCTGTCCATGCTGATACCGCTGCCTCCGGCTCCGGCTCATCGAAGAGCGGCCGAGGGTTTCCTTTAACTAAGCAAAAGAAGCCTCGGGCGGCAAGGCCGACTGAGCCGAGAGACTCCTACGCCTCTGGGATACGGATACCTCACTCGTCACCTTCGCACGAGGCAACTCACACTTGGTGAAGCGGTTCAGTTAGTTGACAGGCGAGTCCTAGTGCTTGGAATGAGGGAAAAACACAGCTTCACGCCAAAAGATACACACATGTTCAGGCCCCGACAGCCACAATGAACAAACACCGGCACTCAAGGTGCCATTACAAACGGAACTCTGGTTCCACCCCCACGGGTATGAACAACCTCCACACCGGAGAGCTTGCCGGGGCGACAAGCTCCGGGCGACTCGCCAGCGACCTCTGCAACAGCAGTCATGGTCCCGGGACGGACGCAGCCACTGGAAGGCTCTCGTCCGCGTCCCCACTCGAGGGGAGCGAACCAGACGTTAAAGCCAAAGATCCGGAGGTCGGTCCGTGGGCGGCGCTGATGGCCTCGACGGCGGAGAAGCTTTCTCCAGCTGCCACCACGTCAGCACCGACGGCGGCGTCCGCCTGTCCACCAACGCCGCACCAGCAAGCGTAGGCCGCTCCAAAGCGCACCGACAGGCCCTCACTCCCGTCCTCGCCATGAAAGCGAGGACAGAGGACGGAATGTTGCATCCTAGCTGGGCAGCAACAATTCGCCTTCCCCGGCATGGCTGGAGGACGCCTCCTCCGCAGAGCTGGAGGATGGTTTCCACCACCAGAAGCTGGAAGAAGAGGTGGTCAGCCGACCCGTGCAGGAGGTAGAGCCCCGACCTGCCTCGCTCTCCGCCCCAGCAAGGATGATGAAGATTCTTGAAGCTGAGGGAGGGGCAGAGGCCGCAGCCCGATTTACTTCTCCCCACCATCGAACTGGTGGTCACCGTCTTGGGTGACCACTGGCAAGGGGATGTAGCCGGGCTGCCTGATGAAAATCCTTGAAGCCGAACGATGGCTGAAAGGTACCAACTTCCGTGAAGTTGCGTTCCCCCAACGACGATAAGGCGGAAGAACCGCGGGCGCCCCCCATCTGGGGGCTCGGAAGGTGGAAAGACGCGATGCATGAGGGGAGCGCGAAGACATGGTTGCTTTTCAAGGGGGTCGCCCTCCTTTTAAAGGCAACTCTCCCCACTTGCATCCTCAGCCATCGCGGGCTGAGTCTTCTCCAACACGCTCCAAGGTCCTCCCCCTACGACACGGGGGCTAGGCCCCGTGCGTCATACAAGCTGGCGCAGGGCAGACAGGGCCAAACCGCCGCCCACGGTGCGCGCAACTGCCCAGCGGTTACGAGCACTCCTCCACTTTCGCCCAGGCCAGCGGGTGAAAGGGCGGGCCGCCATGCAGGCGGCATGCAACCGCACCCAGGGGGATGCACCCTTTCGACTTCGACGCATCTAGCATGGAGGCCCAGGCCCACACGTCATGTAACCGGCGCGCCGGTTACTACGTGCAAGAAACTGGACCGCCACTCGCGCCAGTACCCCGCCTTCTAGACTGCGGAACCAGTACCGCGACTCGAGGTGACCCTGCGCATGACCCGACAGTGCCAACCGAGCACATCGGTCACGGGCCGGTCAGCCGCAGGAGAGGGCGCGACGGTCGATACGGCCAGAAATGGGCCGGCAGTAATGGCGGTGGCAGGCGGGTGGAAGCGGCAGTCGAGTCGTCAGCAAGCTCACGCCCCCTCCTGGGATAGCGAAAGGACCTTCTCCCACGGCGGAAGACGACACGTCCGCGTTCCATTCCTCGAACGGCTCGCGCACGCGCAACGGCCGCCCCGTGAACCACTCGTCCCGTCGCATTAACTCTGCGGCAGGACAGGCGGCACCTTTGGCAGGCGAAGCAAGCGACGCTTCACCTCCGCCATAATGACTGCGTCAAAAAGGTGTGCCACGTCATTCGATTTCGTATCCTTTTCACTTCCTCTTTCTCTCTCTTGCCTCAGGGGTCGGGAAAGGGGACACTCCGAAAGGGATCCTTCTCCGCGAAGGAAGCGAGCCCTGAGCCCCCTACTGATCAGAGGTTCAAAGGCTGGCCCTCGGAAGGGTTCAACAGCCGCCTCAGAGCACTCGGGCTCCGTGCCCACTACTGGTCAGAGGTTCGAAGGCCGGCCCCTCGAAAGGGTTCAACGGTCGCCTCAGGCCACTCGGGCTCCACGCCCACTACTAATCAGGGGTTCAAAGGCTGGCCCCCGAAGGGTTCAACAGCCGTCTCAGACGCAGAGCGAGGGATGACCCTAGGTACGTTCGATACATAATCGAGGCTCGGGCTGCGCTCCCGAGGTACCCTAGGACATTTCCGAGACCAACGGGAACGATTTTGTAACGGAATCCCACCAGAGGGAGGCATCGAGCCCTCGGACCCCGTCAAAAGGGGACCGGGTCCGGCAAGTCACCCGCAGGTACTTTTTGAGCGCGCCTCTGGGCCACTAGCTGACCCCTAACAAATGGGGCACGGGCGTCCACTCGGATTACCCGTTAGCAACTCACTGGAGACACCATGTTCGGCGCCCTCCGAGGGCAACATGGCGCTTTCCCCCTCTCCTCCTTGCGGAAAGGCGACGCAGGGGCGTATGTAAAAAGCCGAGTCTATCCCTGACCGTCCTCTCGCTCTGTGCGGAGGCTCGGGGGCTGCTCTCGCAAACCCGGCTCCGACCGAACCGTTGACAGCGTCAACATACCAGCCCGAGAACTTGGGACTCGACTGTTCACCCGGGCTACGGCCAGTTCGCATGAGGGAGCAGCCAGACCGGCTGAAGCGTTACGAAACGTACTAAGACCTCAAAGGAGTCAAACTACTCCTCCGAGGCCTCGGGGGCTACACCCGGCGGGTGCGCACGCGCGCACCCACCGGAACAAAAAGCAACCGAGGAAGGCCGGTCCCCTTGCAAAAAAGTGCGACAAAAGCCTCCAAGCGAGTATCAACACTCCCTTCGAGGCTCGGGGGCTACTGTCGGGGACCATAATTAGGGGTACCCCCAAGACTCCTAATCTCAACTGGTAACCCCCATCAGCACAAAGCTGCAAAGGCCTGATGGGTGCGATTAAGTCAAGGCTCGGTCCACTCAAGGGACACGACCTCGCCTCACCCGAGCCCAGCCTCGGGCAAGGGCAGCCGACCCCGGAAGATTCACGTCTCGCCCGAGGACCCCCTCAAGCGACGGACACACCTTCGGCTCGCCCGAGACCCAGTCTTCGCCAAGAAGCAACCTTGGTCAGATCGCCACACCAACCAACCGAATCGCAGGAGCATTTAATGCAAGGATGGCCTGACACCTTATCCTGTCACGCGCCCTTCAGTCGACAGAGCCGAAAGTGACCGCAGTCACTTCGCCACTCCACTAACCAGCTTGACAAGAAGACAGCGCCGCCTACGTCGCTCCGACTGTTGTGCCACTCGACAGAGTGAGGCTGACAGCAGCCAAGTCCAGCCTTGGGCGCCATAGGAAACTCCGCCTCGCCCGACCCCAGGGCTCGGACTCGGGCTCGGCCCCAGAAGACGACGAACTCCGCTTCGCCCGACCCCAGGGCTCGGACTCGGGCTCGGCCTCGGAAGACGATGAACTCCGCCTCGCCCTACCCCAGGGCTCGGACTCGGGCTCGGCCCTAGAAGACGACGAACTCCGCCTCGCCCGACCCCAGGGCTCGGACTCGGCCTTGACCTTGGACGACTGTCTCCGCCTCGCCCGACCCGGGGCTCGGACACGACCTCGACCTCGGAAGACCGACTCGACCCCGACCTCGGAGGAGCCTCCGCCTCGCCCGACCCAGGGCTCGGACCGACCACGTCACAGGAGGGGCCATCATTACCCTATCCCTAGCTAGCTCAGGCTACCGGTAACAGGACCGACATCCCATCTGGCTCGCCCCGGTAAACAGATAATGATGGCGCCCCGCGTGCTCCATGACGACGGCGACTCTCAGCCCCTTACGGAAGCAAGTAGACGTCAGCAAGGACTCGACAGCCCCGACAGCTGTCCTTTCGCAAGGCTCCAACGCTCCTCCGACGGTCACGACATCACATGAACAGGGTGCCAAAACCTCTCTGGCTGCCATGACGACATTTACTTAGGGCACTAGCTCCTCTCTGCTAGACACGATAGCGCACTGCTACACCTCCCATTGTACACCTGGACCCTCTCCTTACGCCTATAAAAGGAAGGTCCAGGGCTCTCTTACGAGGAGGTTGGCCGCGCGGGGGGACGGGACGGCGCGTAGGGTCCCTCGCTCTCCCCCCCCCCCCCCACGCGGACGCTTGTAACCCCCTACTGCAAGCGCACCTGACCTAGGCGCAGGACAACACGGAGGCCGCGGGTTTCCCCTTTTTTCTCCCTCTCTTCTACCCCCCTTCGTGCTCGGTCTCGCGCCGACCCATCTGGGCTGGGACACGCGGCGACAATTTACTCGTCGGTCCAGGGACCCCCCGGGGTCGAAACGCCGACAATTTGATTTCTATTTTTTGTTAATTATTTTACTATAGTCGGCTTGCAATTTGGGTGTCTGGTGCTTCTTGGTTCAACAACTGGAGCCATTGATTATAAAGGACATCGCTCGACAAATCCATTTGGTTCATTGTCCACAACATTTGAGGCAGCTCAGGTTGTTTGGCACACCTAAACTATGTTGTTTTTCATTGCCTTTTTCTATGGTCTGAAGGATTTCAATGTACATGCTACAGCTGAATTGTTCGTGCAACTACATCCTACTTGCTTAGTGGTGTTTATTACAAAATAACCATATGCTTTCGTTACTAAACATAGTGCAGTAACAAATCACAAAAAGAAGCTACTTTACCGAGTGCTAGCTCTTGGCGCTCGGCAAAGATAACAGTCGTCAGCTATAGACGACTGCTAATGGCCATCTGCAAGCGTTGTCTTTCGTCGAGCATTAACACTCGATAAAGACCTCTTTGCCGAGTGTCTATCTATGCCGAGTGTCCTACTCTCGGTAAACATGGTCGTTACCGAGAGTGTAACTTTGCCGAGTGCGGCGGTCGACAAAGATGTCTTTGCCGAGTGCCCGACAAAAAGCACTCGGCAAAGAGCCGGATTACAGTAGTACATGATGCTTCTAATTTCACAGGAAGTTGTATCGAATCGTGCAGGAGTCTTATGGATGGCACATATCGAATCGTGCAGGAGTCTTATGGATGGCACATAGTAGCCCAATTCTGAGTATGGCTGTTGGAGGTTCATATATCTTTATACTGGCTGGAGGAATCCGTGGATGGAACTTGCATCACAAGGGGAAATCGATGCTCTGGTAGGATTTTTTGAAACAAATTTCAGAGGAATCTGTACACTTCATCATTGGTCCTACCGGACTCCACCAAGTTTCAAAAAAACCAGTTTATTTGTTGCTGAGAAGCACATTGCTGCTGAGTGATGGCCCTCCTAAAGATGGTATCCCTTGATGAACAACATACTCAGGGGCGACTTATTTGTTTCCCTGGTGCCATTGTGTCCCAAACAGCTTACCTCGCCTTTCTGTTACTGATATATCTTCTTTAGGAATGCCTTAATTTTTTACATTAGTTTATTGTTTAAAAGGGTTCCTTTTATTTATACACACTACGTTTCCAGCTCATAGAACATTGTAGTACATAAGAGTATCTTCTTCTTCATGGTGCTAGTGTATACTTGATTGCAAAAGTGAAATTCTAAATGTGCATTCTGTTCACGCGCCTACAGATTACAATATGAGATTCGGTGGCTGCGGCTGCGAGAGCATTAGTGGGTGATGATGACGGGCGCAAGGCTGCCGCCGCTATGGGGTCCAGCGACCCCGTCGCGTCCTGCCTGGTGACGGTCACCGTCCTCAGAGGAGTGTCGGCCTGCTGAGTTTCATTTTGCTCGAGGGCGATATATATGGTCGTCGTGATCCTCCACGCCGCGCTTCGCTCGCTGTTGCGCTTTGTCCTCTCCATCGCCGACGACATTGGCGGTTGCGACGGTAGGTGCATGTGCTGCCTTATTTACTGATGCATGATTCAACTTAATTTGATCTCAATACTTATCGATTTAATCTCCTGCGACATGCTGTACTCGTGCAGTGTTTAGAGAAGACGAAATTATGTGCCGTCGCAACACACGGACATTGTACTATTAGAGTTTTATTGCACCGTTTCTAAAGTTGTCATATCAAACTTTATTGATCTAGCTAGAAAACAATGTATCTAGAATTCCACCATCATGAATTCTCCTAGGCTTCCATAAAACTCTCTTACGTCTCTCTTTATTAAATCGTATGTCATGTCATTCAGTTTACTTATTATATATGTGACATTTAATAATAATGAAACTCTCGTGAAACTCCCACTCCGTATAGCTTTTTACTCGTCCTAACTAATACATCCATAATCCGTGAGGTTACTTTTAAGGACCGGATCAGAGACAGTAGTTGGCATGGGGAAAGGTGCATGCATGCGCAGGTAGAGGGGGGACGAGTGCGTCTACGTACGCTGCTGCATTGCATGCCTAGTGCCGGGCCGGTGTTGCTGAGCAATGGTCAATCCATATACGGCGTTGCGCTTGCGCATGCAGATCAAGACACGCCTAGTGCATGCAGAATCTCTCGTACACGAGATGCGGTACTCTCGTACGAGCCATGCAGAGAGGTTGACTAGAAAGAAAAATACTGACAAGAGGTTTAGCTGTTTGATAACCCAACTTATTGAAATTTTGATTATTGATTTTAGTGATATATCGCGCTCGGCGGGAGCAAGGAAAAAGAGATGAAACATTTTTTTTATGTAAGGCATAGAAATGGTGGTTGGGTAAATTCTCCTGAAGTTGTCATGTGGATAGTAGGTCTTTTTATCAAATATGCCAAAATAAGCATTGTTGAGCAACTTATGAGATTATGATAATCTGACGTCCAGATTATATAATCTAGTCTAATAGTCTATCTGTTTGTTTTCCATCTAGATTATTTAAGCAAGATTATATAATATGGACAAATCATAATTAAGATGAACAAACATGCCTTAATCTAGTCTGGTAATTAGCTAATACCAGATAACTTAAGATCATATGTTTGGAAGCAATCCCGTTTTGAAGAAACCAATTTTTATCTTTTAGCTAATAGAGGCCAGCTTCTTGGTTTTTAGGAAACTAGGAATCCAATCTCTATAGACTAAGGCATAAACTAGTATATTTGGAATCACCTCAATTTCTATAAACCAGTTTCTTATAAACTCTGTGCTTCCAAACCGGCCCTAAGTGACGACAGACCAGCTGCACGTTTAAGGGCCTGTTTGGAAAAAGCGCCCAGTTTTTAAGAAACTGTATTATAGAAATTGTGGTGGTTTTCCAAACATACCAGTTTATGTCTCGGTTTATAGAAATTGGATTATCAGTTTCTTAAAAACCAAAACCGCAAAGGTAGTCTCTCTTAGCTAAAAGATAAAAACAATTTTTTTTTTAAAAAAAACTGGGTTGCTTCCAAATAGGACCTAAGTTTTGTCCTCTTCTGCATGCATGGTTAATTGTACATTAATTGTTGCTTAACATGCACGTTTAAGTTCTGCCCTTCAATTCTTCTGCATGTTGGTTGGGCCGGTTTCGAAATTCAAGCCCGAGGAAAAAGAACCCGCCGATTTTCGGTTCCGATCCACCATTTTAAATTTTCAATAGATTTAACTGCAGGGGAGTGGGACTGGCTCTAGAGGGCATGCATGGTGCGTGAGCACGGGCACCAGCTGGTGCCTGGTGCTCCCAAGGACCAAGGTCAAGCGGGGGTACCTGATCCATCCACGGCGGCGGCGGCAGCAGCATGCATGGCATAGAGAATACTCATTGACTGCTACAGCCTGCAACGGCGCGTGCAGTGCATGGATGCGCGGCGGCACCAAAAGCGTACACGTACTTGGGAATATGTGCATGCATGAGTGCGTGTCCGTACGTGCCTGGCCTAGTGCATGCAAGTAAAAATTATACGTTGCTGCCGTGGATGGATCAGGTACGAGACCAGCTGCATGACTTTGATAGCGGCCCAGACCCAGTGGACGCACATGCACATCCACCAGACCACCACGCATGCCCACTACAGGCTACAGCCAGTCAAACTTGTGGGTGATAGTAAGATAGTCATCAAATTAAGATTCGTGGTCAATAGCGTAGGCGTCATGTTCCGTAGAGTCAAACTTGTGGGTGACTGGCAAAATGGAGCTAGCATGACAGAGACTAACCATCAATTGCTCATGTCATGATTTGAGAGCAATAAACACAGAGGAATCTGTTGAAAGGAACCAAAATGCTGGATCTGAACCTTAAATCGGTGGGTTCTTTTTTTGTCGGGCTGAATCAGAATCCGGTCCACTAACCTCCATGGAGAGAGAGAGAGGCGTCGAAGAGAAATGCGGCCAGAATATTAAGGGGTGTTGAATACGATAGAGCTAACAGTAGTTAGTGGCTAAAATTAACTGAAGACATCCAAACATCTTAGCTAATAATTTACTATTAGCTATATTTAATAAATTAGTTAATAGTTAGCTAATTATTAGTTAGCTAGCTAATTCCACTTGCAATTTTTTAGCCAACTAGTTATTAGCTATAATGCATTCAAAAATCCATTTGAGCTAGTTAAACTTATATCGAAGCTAGCTAGTTTACTTAAAGTGAGAAGTTTATAAAGTGAGAAGAATAGGAGGTGGCTGGAGATTCGCGCACGCCTCTATCAAAACGTACATGTTAATTTTGTCAAGAGGAGCACCATCCATCGATCGCCGGTACTGTACGGTGGAGATCTTCACTGTCACACCACTGACCCGATCCGGCTGCACGAAAATAGGCTGCACAAACAGCACTGTAGCGGCTGTATCCCGCAGTCTGCTCTCCAGCCACTATTGCAGCTGTTTGTTCAAACAAGTGACGCCAATTTCAAATCAAATTCACAAGCAATGTAAACATTGGGGAACGGCTCATGCACAATTGAGTTGCATTACCAACACAGTCACGAACAGTGCAAAATACCTATATATGGGCAGAGTACAATACATATACGCATTCATCTAACTACTACAAAGCTAGTTTGTAGTCGTACCATAAAGATTACTTAGTACCACAATACATTAGCAAACACATCCATCCAACTACGTCATAACATCCACTAAGGAACATCACACTTACCCATAGTTGTTCAATCATAAATTCTAAAATAGCCCCATTATTTCTGATTCCTTTATCAATAATCTGTGTACAGTTAAAAACTGATAGTAATATGTGCAAACCCACCAAATATAAAAAGAAAACAAACTTAAATTCACAAGCAGGGACTGGCTCTAGAGGACATGCATGGTGCGTGCTGCGTGAGCACGTGCACCAGCTGGTGCTTCCAAGGACCAAGGTCAAGCGGGGGAACGTACGGTACCTGATCCATCCACGGCGGCGGCAGCAGCATGCAACGGCGCGTGCCGTGCACGTATGGTACTACGTACTAGTACTTGAGAATATGTGCATGGGAGTAGACGGGAGCGAGGGACGAGTGCGTGTACGTACGTGCCTGGCCTAGTTCATGCAACTAAAAACTACAGTACTAGTAGAAAAATGCTTAAAGACTATAAAATAATATATTTTTACAGGTAAATTCAGTTATCAATCGTCTATACTATTTTTAGTGGCCGTCACTTAAAAGATCATCACTAAAAATCATGAATTTCTATAGTCGGTTTCTTAAGAAAAACCGCATGTAAAAATCTATTATTTTTAATAGCGGTTTTCTTAGAAAACCATCTATAGAAATCGATTTTTAATGGCAGTTTTTATAAGGAACCGTCACTAGAAATTATTTTTATCCTTAATTTTTCGAGTTTTTCAAACGACCTTGTATGATGAAATCACCAAAATAAAAGTTATAAATCTCTAAAAGTTATGAAACTTTGTAGTTGACAACTTTTTTATTTAAACTCATTTCGGTTTTCAAAATTTGAATCTAAGTATGTCAAATTTAAAATTCAAATTTTGCAAACTACCTCGGATGAAAAAAGTGTCAAAACAAATTTTATAGAAATTCAAAAGTTATTCAACTTTGTAGTTGTCAACTTTTTTATTTGAATTCGATTATAGTCTCAAATAAGCAATTTACACCCAGTTTGTTGCGTGGACAAAAAAAAATTATAAACTAGACACAAAACATGGCATAGTCGGAGTGGTAGTGGATGGTATGCGCGAGAGTGAGGTCGACAATTTGATTCCTAACAACCGCATATCACGCGAATTTTGTTGTTTTTAAAACCTATTTAATGTTTCTGAAATTTTTTTACTAACGGTTTTATTTGAAAATCGATTTTTACTGGTGGTTTTCTTAACTCAACACTGGGCCTAGAACCGATGGTTCTAAAAAACGCCAGTGAAAATAGGTTCACAACAGTCGCTATAGAGTTTTTTTTTGTACTAGTGTATATCACTATAGAGTTTTTTTGTACAGTGTACGTTGCTGCTGTGGATGGATCGGATCAGGTACGAGCAGTTTGATAGCCCCGGTGAACGCACGTTTTCACCCACCATGCATGCCCAGTAGAGCCAGTCCTGCGCATCATCGCACCGCATAAAGATGATAGTAAGATAGTCATCAAATTAAAGATTCGTGGTCAATAATACAGGCAATACGTAGGCATCCATGTTCAGTAGAGTCAAACTTGTGGGTGCGACTAACCATCAATTGCTCATGATTTGATAGCAATAAAAATACAGAGGAATCTGTTGAAAGGAACCAAAATGGTGGATCTGAAGGGGTGGAAACGAGCCGAGCCGGGCTCGGCTCGCTCATGCAACGAGCCGAGCTCGGCTCGGCTTGCCCATCTGGCGAGCTCGAAAATGAGGCTCGGCTCGGCTCGCTTCTGGCTCGCGAGCCGGCTTGCCGAGCCAACGAGCCTAGGCATAAATGTAAAACTGCTCTCTAAATTATAATATAAAATCTTAAAAATATTTTAAATAACATATTTTAAATTTCTAAAATAGATATATCACTAATATAATATAGAAAATAGATTATTTTTTATAGCAATCTCAAATAACATAAATTAATTGTCCACTCAGTACTAATATTATATGCTAATTATGATTTTATTTAACAAACTGTTGTTAGGTCGAGCCACGTGCCAGCTCGTGAGCTGCACCGAGCCGAGCCGAGCCGAGCCGAGCTGGCTCGCTCTTTTCACGAGACACAAAAACAGGCTCGGCTCAGGCTCGTTCTGAGCGTCGAGCCGGTCCGAGCCGAGCCGAGCTGCTGCGAGGCCGAGCCAGCTCGTCGAGCTCGAGCTTTTTTTCCAGCCCTAATCTAAACCTTAAACCGGTGGGTTCTTTTTTTTTGTCGGGCTGAATCAGAAACCGGTCCAATAACCTCCATGGAGAGACGTCGAAGAGAAACTCGGTCAGAATATTAAGGAGGTGTTTGAATGTGATAGAGTAGTTAGCTGCTAAAATTAGCTGAACACTCTAGCTAATAATTTAGCTATTAGATATTTTGAATAAATTAGTTAATAGTTAGCTAAGTATCTGTTAGCTAGCTAGCTAATTCCATTATCAATTTTTTTAGCTAACTAGTTATTAGATCTAGTGCATTCAAACATCCCTAAATTTGAGCTAAGAAGTTTATAAAGTGAGAAGAATAGGAGGCGGCTGGAGATTCGCGCACGCGTCAATTAAAACGTACATGTTAATTTTGTCGAGGAGCACCATCGATTGATCGCCGGTACTGTACAGTGGAGATCTACACTGTCACACCACTGACCCGATCCGGATACACGAAAATAGGCTGCACAAACAGCACTGTAGCGGCTGTATCCTCAGACTCCTCTCCAGCTACTGTTGCAGCTGTTTGTTCAAACAAGTGGTGCCAATTTGAAATCAAATTCACAATCAATGTAAACATTACAAAACGGCTCATGCACAATTGAGTTGCATTACTAACACAGTCACCAACAGTGTAAAATACCTATGGGCGGAGTACAATACATGTACACATTCATCTAACTACTACAGAGCTAGTTCGTACCATAAAGATTACTTAGTACTACAATACATTAGAACACAAACACATCCATCCAACTACTTCATAACATCCACTAAGGAACATCACACTTACCCATAGTTGTTCAATCATAAATTCCAAAATAGCTCTATTATTCCTGATTCCTTTGTCAATAATCTGTGTACAGTTAAAAACTGTTAGTAATCTGTGCAAACCTGCCAAATATGAAAAGAAAACAAACTTAACTTCACTAACACTACTACCTGTTGACTACATCAACGACACTCCAGCAGCGATTCAATCTCTCACTACTGTAATTTCTTGACTTGCATTAGCACCCACCCAATTTGACACATCGTAATCAGCTTGGCCATGCGAGATACTCCCTGAACCTCCTATGTGGCCTCGGTCCAACAAATAGTTGTGCAAAGCAAAACACACAATTACAATCTTCACTTGCCTGCTTCTTTCATACATTGGGAGTCCTCGCAACACATACCACCTTGATTTCAAAAGTCCAAAAACTCGTTCAACTACATTGCGCAGACTTGAGTGGTGGAAATTGAACTTTTCTTCCAAAGTTTCTGCTCCTCTTAGATGAAAATCTTGTAGATGATATCTTTGATTCTGATATGGGGGCAAGTAACCTTCGCGGGTTGCAAGACCAGCATCCACTAGATAATACCTCCATGTAAACAAACAAATAAAGTCAAAAACATTTACTACAACGTACACACGACAATGTATGCAGTGCCAACATAACATGCCACCATACATGCTGGTGGATGTGGATAATTTGCTTGTACCATGCAATCCCTCAGTACTGACATGTCATGACAAGAACTAGCCAGTCCCGCACCTACATAAGTGAACCTCATACCCATGTCTACTATGCCTATAACATTGTAGCTAGGCCACCCTTTTTTGTTTATGTAGTCCAACCTCAACTCATGACCCACGTGAGCTGGAATATTTGTACCATCTAAAGCTCCAATGCACCTTTCAAAGAAATGGGAATATGACATGAGCTTATTATGCACTTTAGAATACATTGGATCCTTGGGACATATATTGGTTTGTGCAAAACCATAAATAACATCTGCCATATGAGACATTTTCCTAGAAATGGTATTTAGAGACCTTTCAAACCTGTCTCTAATTTGGTGTGTCGCCTGTTGTGTCCCACAAGTCCATAAGAACATCCCTAATGCTTCACATGACTTCACTTCTTGTGTTGACCTTAAGCCGTGACACCTCACTAAAGTATCATGCAATTCTAGAAAAGCACTCGGAGTCATATGGAAGTTATCTTGACACTTCCTGAAGTCCCTCAAATTATATTCCACCCACTATTGTCCCGTCACATGCGGCAATGGAGGAGGATTAACCAAAGGAGGAGGAGTAGATGAACCAGAAGCGAAAGCAGCTAGAACTGCTGCTGCACCCGCTGACTAGACTTATTCATAAATAACTTAAAGTGCATTCATCCTTTTTTGTGAGTTTTGGTGATTTGGATAACAACACATTTAAAGGTCTAACAAGTTTGCTAAGTGTTGAACAGGAAATTCAGTATGATGAACATACTTGAATAGTGTATAATGATCAGTGAACAAAGGTTCAACACAAGGTTAAATCCAGTGAGACAATGCAAATGGATATAATATGGTCTCTATATTGGTTTGAATATATGGACAAGTCCTGAGAAATCACTATGCATAAATATGATCATAATAGAGGTTGAAGTGATTAAGAGGATTGGTCAAGCCAAAGTGGATAAGATATGAGGAATCGTGAATTGGCTTGACCATATTACTGTCAGTCCATATATGCTTCTATGAGAATCAAACTAGAGCTTGATTGATCTTGACAATTATATCTAGAAGACATTCAAGCAAGGTTCACAATATTGAAGAAATGATTCTCTCAATGGATGCTCAATTGATGTGACTCAAGAATGGCTTGATAGGGTGAAGATAGCAAGGAAAGGGCTTCGAGGAACTAAGCGAAGGTGAAGGTCAAGCGACGGCTTGTAGACCGAGGTACCATGGCTAAGGTGAAGAAGAGAGTACTTGCACTAAGTCGATGAACTAATCAGCTATGAAGAGTTATAACATGTTGATGCATCAGTAAGGTGACTTGAAGCCATGATTTGAACTCATATAAGGTGATATGGTACAAGTCACTGGGTTTGATTTGAGTTTGCTTCAAAAGGTGAGACAAAGATGTTTGTGATCCTTATGAAGCAATGCCATGGAGAAATCACACATGAGACACCAATGACTCAAGGAGTTTACTTCATTATATTTTATTTAACTTGAGTATAGGAATCGTCGTACTATAAAGGGGGATCCAAAAAGAAGGTTGGTGTTTGCCAAAGCTCAAACCTCTCTATTCAAAAGCTATTTTTGAAAAGCAAAAATCTCTTTAACGTTCTATGGTTGGCCGTGGTTAGGGTTGAGAAACCTAGAGTGTTCTTGCTGAAAAGCAGCTGAACTTGTTCAGCTGCAGCTGAGCTTTTCAGCTGAGCTGGACTTCAGCTGAGCTGAGCTCCTTCAGCTGCAGCTGAGCTTTTCAGCTGAGCTGGACTTCAGCTGAGCTGAGCTTCTTCAGCTACAGCTGAGTTTTTCAGCTGAGCTGAACTTCAGCTGAGTTGAGCTTCTTCAGCTGCAGCTGAGCTTTTCAGCTGGGCTGAACTTCAGCTGAACTCAACTTCAGCTGTGAACCTCTTTGACCATACACCAGCTGAACTTGCCTCCGGGCAGTTGAGCTGGGGTTTTCTCTCCTAAACTCACTGGTCAAGACCAGTTGAACTGGTCTTGAGGGGCAGTTCAGCTGGTCTCTGACCCCTCTGACCTCTGTTCTGCAGTCTGCCAGTCAGACTGGCAAACAGGTCGCCAGAAGTGTCAGGGGTGGTTCAACCGCCCCCCCTGGGCGGTTCAACCGGTCTTGGTCAACTTGATCAGTCTGCAGGTCCGTCTGCGCGTCAGTCTGCCAGTCAGACTGGCAGACAGGCTGCCAGGCCTGCCAGGGGAGGTTCAACCGCCCTAGGGGGAGGTTCAACCGGTCTCAGGCAAAAAAATTTGCCCAACGGCTAGTTTTGAGCTCCACCTATATATACTACCTCCTACCTCTCTCCCCACAGCAGTGAGCACGATTTGAACTCCATTTCTAACCCAAGAAACACCTCCCTCTCTCTCACACATCTCTTGCCTCTCCCATTTCAAATCTTTGGAGAGAAATCTTTGAGTAAGCTTGAGAGCTGCGGTTTTGTGCTTCATCTCTAAATCTCTCTTGCTCTTCTTCTTCATTCGAGCTTTGGTACTACATCGAGTTCTTTGTGGATTCATTACTCTTGGAGCTTCTAGCTCCTAGACGACTAGGTGTCGCTTGTGAGTCTCCAAATCTTGTGGAAGACCACAAGAAAGTTTGTATTACCCGCTCGTTTGAGCAAAGATTAGTGTGTGAGCTTGACCTTTGTGGTCGGCAAAGGGAGGATTAGGGTTGAAAGAGACCCGGCTCTTTGTGGGCGCCTCAACGAGGAAGTAGGGCACCTTGGTGGTGTGACCGAACCTCGGGATAAATCTTGTGTCTCTTGTGTTCTTGCTCATTGTGTTTGTTTGTGTTCTTCGTTCTCTCACCATTCCGTGGAAGATTGTTTATATCTTTTTGGTGTGTGGATTTTGAGAAGTGCCCTTCTCAGATCTACTACTTTTGAACCCTGTGGATCATTTAGAACATCTCATTTCCAAAGTTAACTGGGTGAATTTCGAGATCAATTCAGTTTTACCCAGTTTGCTTCTAGTTTTTGTTGAAAAAGTTTTAACTTGCCTATTCACCCCCCTCTAGGCAACTTTCAATTGGTATCGGAGCCTAATCCTCGTTCTAACGCTTAACCGCGTGAGGAAAGATCATGTCAGGGGGACTAAGAAACGAAAGTGCTTCTAAGCTTGAAAAAGTTGAGATTGTCTCGACTTCATCTTTTGGTGCAGATGTTGATCCTAGGGCAATAGACCTTGCCATGAGAATCGCCGAAAGGATGTTCCTCAAAATGAAGGAAGATGAGGCGAACATTATTGAAGAAGAAGAAAATGATTGATGGAGACCAAACGACGAATCCACCTCTTCACAAGGTTCGTCTTTTAAATCCACTTCTCATATGTGCTTTGTTGCTAATGAGAGTGACAGTGAAAGCGAAAGTGAGAATGAGGAGGAGCATGAAAGTGATAGTGAAGATGAGGATGATCTTCAAAAATTCTTCGCTCAACTAAGTAAGAAGAACCAGATGAGCTTGCTCAAACTCATGAAAAGAGCGGAAGAACAAAAGGAAATGCTTCATAAGCAAGAAGATATCCTCATCGAAAAAATCAAAGACTTGGAGAAGTTGACCAAAGAGCATGAGAAGCTAAAGTGCTCTCATGATGATTTGGTCCAAAGGTATGAAGACATTTCAATTGAGCAAATTAAAGCTATTAATCATTCATCATATATTGCTCAATTAGAAAATAAAAATGCTATGCTCAAGAACACGGTAGAAAAGCTAAACATTGAAAATCTAGCTTTGCAAGAAAAACATGATATGCTTGTGTGCTCTCATAATAAATTTATGGATTCACATATCATGTTAGAAATAGCTCATGAGGTTGTGTTAACTAATTTTAAATCATACCAACCTCACATATGCACATGTACTCAAGTAGAAACTATATTATCATGTGCTAACAAATGTTGCTCTCAAGAAAGCCAATCTTCCATTGAGCTAGAAATTTCAGGAATTAGTGATATTTCTATCACACAAGAAAATAAAGAGCTCAAGGAAGAAGTTGGAAGGCTAAGAAGGAGCTTAACTATTTTGAAGGGAAAGTGTCATGCTCAACCTTCTCAAGATAACCGTGATAATATGGTGAAAAAGCTTGAGAAGGGGACAACCGTAGCATGCACAAAACCCCTTCAAAAGAATACCAAGCTTTCCAAGAAGGACATGAGCAAGACTCAAGGTAAGAAAATTAATGCTCATATTATTTGCTCTAACAATGTACCTATGTGCTTCAACAAAGAAAGATCAAAGAGAAGCGATAGGAGGTGCTATGGATGCAAGGAGAAGGGTCATGAAATTGGTTCATGCCCCCGCATGAAGAACCAAGACCTTGCACGATCAAGAAAGATGACCATCAAGAAGGATGAAAGCAAAAGGCAAATGCATTGCAAGGACAAGCACCGCATTTGCTACAATTGCCGTGAAAGAGGTCATCTATTCAAGGTTTGTCCAAAGGGGTAAAACTCCTAAGCCTAACTTGTCAATACATTCAAATATGCTTAGGAGACCCAAATTTGACTCTTGTGCTAGAAAGGTGACGAGTTCACCACATTCTAGGACCAAGGCTATTTGGGTGCCTAAGTCCTTATTGGCTAACCTTGATGGACCTATCATGAGATGGGTACCAAAATGTACTTAATAAGTTTTGCAGGTACCCAGAGATGATATGAAGCTTTGGGGTGCTTGAGCGGTTCAACTCAATTCTTATCTCAAGCTATCAATCTTACATTGTCTATCCTTTAAGATTGACCCAAAGATGAATTGAGTTGTTATATCACTAACTTCATATTCATCTCTAGCAAGAACTTATGTTGTAGGGAATAAGGATTAACCTTTGTGGGAATCAAGCAAAAGGCCTACAACCAAGTGATATCCAAAGGATGGTAACAATCAATTCTTAAGTGCACATTGCTTTTAATTGGTATATTCCTTTATGTCTTTTGTAGCCACATAGGAAAAATGAAGCACTTGAGAATGAACTTAAAAGATTTTGCCTTGCTTTGGAAAGGATCTAATTATATGGTAGATTGCAAGTTCATATTTTTATTATGACAATCTACATGCTTTAAATTTGGTTGTATGTATCTTGTGGCATATTTCAAGTTAATCATCATATTATTGCCATGACCTAGACATAAAGAGTATTATCCCATGTTTTTAAATGAATAGAGTGCTAAGTAAGAAATTCAAATTCTTAAAGCACTTACTAAAAGGGAATTCTCTATATGACTAGAGTTGTGAGACTAATGTTTCTACCAAGTGTTTATGTAGTCTCACAACATGAGAATGTGTTTCCCAAATGGAGTGTGCCATTCAACATTCAAAGAAGATCGAACCAATACTATGTGATGTATTCATTCTTTCTTAAATTGGTTTTGAGTCTTCTACATTAATCACTCACCATGCTATGAATTAAACTTGCCATGTAAACTTAATTAAATAATCATGCTACTTTCACCTTTTTTTTACAATTGATGTTATGCATGATGCTTGTAAGGGTAATTTAGTTCATATCATGAGGTTTCCTTGTTTTAGTAACCTTCTTGTCATTCATATACTAGAGGTTGCTAAATAGGAAACTATTGCTTGTGTTACTAACACAATCTCTTTTAAGATATTTCATGGAAATTCATAAGTAGAGATTGTGCTCTTTCATTGGTAAAATCACAAGCATTAAAGGTTAATCTTCACCTAAAAGAAAGATTAAGAATGCTCAAGGCAAAGGTATGGAACAAATTGCTTCAATTGGTAGTTGATCAATAGTAATTCCTTCCAAGTGGCATTCTTTCAATTGGTAATAATATATTCTATGGAAAGGAATGTCAATATGAAGGTTAAATTCCTTTTGGCTTAAATTTGTAAATTAGTGCATATTGTGAATTCACTGCTCCATGTGCATTAACTTAAAATGAATTTAATTTATGCATTTACGCCTCATAAATGATGATTTGTTTGCCATTCATATATAGATATCATCATTCATTAAATACTTCCTTGTACTACTAATACCTCTTTTCAAAGTGTTTTATCGACTAGTTTTAAAAGGAAAAGAGATAACAAAGAAGGAAGTCTCCACAAATGATGAAAAGAAGAATACTAAAGTGACACCACCACCGATAGTAAGATCTTTCAAATTGGTACAGCAAATGGTACGTTCTATATGGTGGTAAGTATTCTTAGACATAAGTTAATTCATTGCAAATTTGTCATGCCTTGACCATGATATGTAATGTACTCCCCATGAGACTCTTAACTGAATTGAAAGTGCATGTGCCAAGTCATTCAAATACTAAGACAATCCAAAATGATAAATTTGTATCTCATTCATATGGATTGTAATCTTTGTTTTCTAAATAGCTACTCTTGATGCAGTTTAAAATTCCCTTATCGTTAAATCTAAAAGTGCATAAGAATTTTTTTTGTTGATATTCATCTCATACATATGCACTAACATGGATATGATTTTTAAACTGTAAAAGGTACAATTAGTGATCCATACTCTCTAAATTTTGAAAACCCATATTTTGATATTTTAGAAATCTACTTCAATTGATATCCGTATGCTTCACATTGAATTGGATCACTAAGTTGTAAATTCCATGCATAACTTGTCTTTATGATATGAATGCTTGTGCGACTAACCTTGATAAGCTAGGTGCACCCAAAGTCAAGGTAGGTTCATCATCAAGAAGGCAACACAACAATGTATTAATAAAAGGAGAAAAGGCTCCTATTCTTAACTCTAGTTTTTTATCTATGTGATTAAATATTAACTTGAAACCATGTAAGATGGTTGTCAAGTATATGTGGGTGCCTACACAAAGAGAAAGGCCACAATAAGGATTGTGTGGGTACTCAAGGCTTTTACTACTAATCTCAAAGGACCCAATTCAAATTGGGTACCAAGATATGAAGCTTAAACTTGTTTTGCAGGATCACTCCTTCAATGGATCAAGTTGGGTGCTCGATAATGAATGTATAAATCATATTTGGAGATAGTAGCAAGGATGGTAACAACTGAATCTCAAGTGCATATTATTTTCAAATCTTATCTCTTTTTGACTTGTGTAGTCACTAAGGAAAAAGAAGCACTTGAGGATATACATTAGTTGTTGATTATGAAATAAAGGTCTAATTGGAAGATGAATGAATATTATCATATGGTGAACAATCCAAAATTATGTGACGTATTCTCTATCTAGTTAATTTGGATTTGATTCTTCTTTATTAGACACTCACCATAATATGGATTAAGTCAGCCCTTTAGACTTCATTGAACAACCATGCATATTATTCATGTCATTCAAAATATATTGTGCATGAGGGCTCAAGGGAAATTTAGTCTATATTATGAGATTTCTCTATTTTAGCAACTCGCTTGCCTTCCACATATAAAGGGTTGCTAAATAAGAAACTAGTGCTTGTGCTACTTGTCGGGGACCATAATTAGGGGTACCCTCAAGACGCCTAATTCTCAGCTGGTAACCCCCATCAGCATAAAGCTGCAAAGGCCTGATGGGTTTGATTAAGTCAGGGATCAGTCCATACGAGTGACTTGACCACGCCACGCCCGAGCTTAGCCTCGGGCGAGGGCAGCCGACCCTAAGATGACTCCGTCTCGCCTGAGGCCTCCTCTTTCACGGCAGACGCATCTCCGGCTCGCCCTAGGCCCCGCCTTCGATAAGAAGAAACCCTGACTAAATCACCGCGCCAACCGACCAAGTCACCGGGGCGTCTAACGCAAAAGGTAAGACCAACAGGCGACCAGACTTCGCCAGAGGTACCATAAGAGACTCCGCCCGACCCAGGGCTCGGATTCGGGCTAAGGCCCCGGAAGACGGCGAACTCCGCTCCGCCCGACCCAGGGCTCGGACTTGGGCTAAGGCCTCGGAAGACGGCGAACTCCGCTCCGCCCGACCCAGGGCTCGGACTTGGGCTAAGGCCTCGGAAGACGGCGAACTCCGCTCCGCCCGACCCCAGGGCTCGGACTTGGGCTAAGGCCCCGGAAGACGGCGAACTCCGCTCCGCCCGACCCCAGGGCTCGGACTTGGGCTAAGGCCCCGGAAGACGGCGACCTCCGCCTCGCCCGACCCAGGGCTCGGACTCCGCCTCGGCCTCTGCCGAGTGATCTCCGCCTCGCCCGACCCAGGGCTCGGACTCTGTCTTTGTCTTGCAGGGCGGACTCGACCTCGGCTTCGGAGGAGCCTCCACGACGCCCGACCTAGGACACGAGACCGCCGCGTCAACAGGGAGCGTCATCATCACCCTGCCCCGAACCGACTTGGGTCGCAGAGAACAAGACCGGCGTCCCATCTGGCCAGCCACGCCAGATAGGCAAATCATGGCGCCCCGCTAGACCATGACGACGGCGGCTCCCAGCTCCCTTACGAAAGCAGGAGAACGTCAGCAAGGACCCAGCCACCTCGACAGCTGTCCCCCCGTCCGGCTCCGTTACTCCTCCAACAGCCACGACGCCACACCAACAGGGTGCCAAGATCTCTCCGGCTGCCACCTGGGCATGTACATAGGGCGCTAGCTCTCCCTCGCTAGACACGTAGCACCTTGCTACACCCCCATCTTGTACACCTGGACCCTCTCCTTACGACTATAAAAGGAAGGGCCAGGGCCTTCTTAGAGGAGGTTGGCCTCGCGGGGACGAAGGGCAGGGGCAGGCGCTCTCTCGGGGCCGCTCACTCCCCTCACCTCGCGCGGACGCTTGTAACCCCCTACTGCAAGCGCACCCGACCTGGGCGCGGGACGAACACGAAGGCCGTGGGAATTTCTCCGACTCCCTCACGATCCGGCTCCGGCCACCGACCTCTCTCTCTCTCCGTTCCCCCCTTCGCGCTCGCTCCACGCGCTCGACCCATCTGGGCTGGGGCACGCGGCACTCTCACTCGTCGGCTCGAGGACCCCCCGGTCTCGGAACGCCGACAGTTGGCGCGCCAGGTAGGGGCCTGCTGCGTGTTGACATTCGATTTCCCGTCAAGCTCCAGATGGGCAGTCTCCAACAACCTCTTCAACCCGGGACGGTACTCCGTTTCGGGAACCTCGAGTTCATGTCTCTCGACGGCGACTACGACATGATACTCCTTCCACCGCCGCGCGACGGCGACATTGATGGCGGACAGCCCGCCCGCCGGCGGCGGAATCGACGACGTCTTTCCCGCGTGGGGGAAGGACAACTTTCGAGCTCGCCCCATCCTCTCCCTCGCCGTCGGAGGAGGAGGAGGCGGGGCAACCGGGGCCGAGCGGGAGATCGCGCTCCGACGGCTGTCGAGCAAGTCGACATCCCCGGCGCCTCAACGGAGGACACACCAAGCGTCGCCCTCGCGTTCAAGGCAAACGCGAGCGCCATCCCCCCGCAACACGTCGACTCCGAGCAAGTGGACGACGCCAGCACGCTCACGGAGGGCCTGCAGGACGTCGCCCTCGTACCCAAGACGACGACGCGGTCAGCCCCCGACGTGACTTCATCGCTCCTCGTCGACAAAAAGGTACCGACTGCTACCCATCTTTCGTCATTTCGACTCGGCCTCATCCCGCCTGGCGATCTCGCTTTGGCGGGCGCTCACATTGAGGCGAGTGCAACCTCTCTGGGGTTTCGTATGCGGTCGCCTTGGGACCGATTGACGGGTGTCTCGACCTACGGACCCTCTGGGTCCGAGGAAGATGACGACCCCAGCATCTGCTGGGATTTCTCCGGATCTGGCAACCCTAGTGCCATGCGGGACTTCATGACCGCATGTGACTACTGCCTCTCCGACTGTTCCGACGGCAGCCGCAGCCTTGGCGACAAGGACTGCGGCCCGAGTCGCGAATGTTTCCACATCGAGCTAGGGGATCCCTCCGGAGGCGGCCATCTCGGCGTGCCGGAGGACGGCGATCTCCCTAAGCCAGCGCCTCGCGCCGACATCCCGCGGGAGCTAGCTGTGGTCCCCGTTCCGGCGGGGGGTCACGACCCACAGCTCGAGCAAGTCCGCGGGGCGCAGGCCGGGCTCGATGAGGGAGCAGGCGCGCTCGAGGCGATCCGCCAGAACGTCGGGCAGGTCTGGGCGGGCCAGCCCCCGGCCGGAGAAATACGTCACTTGCCCCAGGGTCTCCAGCACCGCATCACCAACGATGCCAGGGCCAGACTGCCTCCCGCATCCGGCGGAACCGGTCAGGACCTGGCAGCGGCAGCGATGCTCCTCCGCGCGATGCCGGAGTCATCAACCACCGAGGGTCGGCGAATCCAGGGAGAACTCAAGCATCTCCTGGAAGGCGCTGCGGCCCGGCGGGCCGAGAGCTCTGCCTCCCGAAGGCAGGGATACCCCTCGGAACCTCGCGCCGCGACTTCCCGACTCACGCGGGAAGCCTCGGTCTTCACTGGGCGCACGCGCAACACCGCGCCTGCGGCCCCAGGCCACCTCGGCGACGAGCACCCTCATCGTGACCGTCGGGCACGCCTCGACGAAAGGGTGCGCCGAGGCTACCACCCCAGGCGTGGCGGACGCTACGACAGCGGGGAGGATCGGAGTCCCTCGCCCGAACCGCCCGGTCCACAGGTCTTTAGCCGAGCCATTCGGCGGGCGCCGTTTCCCGCCCTGATTCCGACCCCCGACTACTATCACGAAGTACTCGGGGGAAACGAGACCGGAATTGTGGCTTGCGGACTACCGCCTGGCCTGTCAACTGGGTGGGACGGACGATGACAACCTCATCATCCGAAACCTCCCCCTGTTTCTCTCCGACACCGCTCGTGCCTGGTTGGAGCACCTGCCTCCGGGGCAGATTTCCAACTGGGAAGATTTGGTCCAGGCTTTCGCCGGGAACTTCCAGGGCACGTACGTGCGCCCCGGGAATTCCTGGGACCTCCGAAGCTGTCGGCAACTGCCGGGAGAGTCTCTCCGAGACTACATCCGGCGGTTCTCGAAGCAGCGCACCGAGCTGCCCAACATCACCGACTCTGATGTCATCGGCGCGTTCCTCGCCGGCACCACCTGCCGCGACCTGGTGAGCAAGTTGGGTCGCAAGACCCCCACCAGGGCGAGCGAGCTGATGGACATCGCCACCAAGTTCGCCTCCGGCCAGGAGGCGGTAGAGGCCATCTTCCGAAAGGACAAGCAGCCCCAGGGCCGCCCGTCGGAAGATGCTCCTGAGGCGTCTGCACCGCGTGGCGCCAAGAAGAAAGGCAGGAGGAAGTCGCAAGCGAAACGCGACGTTCCCGATGCGGACCTTGTCGCCGCCGCCGAGCGCAAGAACCCTCGGAAGCCCCCCGGAACTGCTAACCTCTTCGACAAGGCACTCAAGGAGACGTGCCCCTACCATCAGGGGCCCGTCAAGCATACCCTCGAAGAGTGTGTTATGCTTCGGTGTCACTTCCACAGGGCCGGGCTGCCCGCAGAGGCTGGCAGGGCTCACGACGACGACAAAAGGGAGGATCGCCAAGCAGGAGAGTTCCCGGAGGTCCGCGATTGCTTCATGATCTACGGAGGGCATGCGGCAAACGCCTCGGCTCGGCATCGTAAGCAAGAGCGTCGGGAGGTCTGCTCGGTCAAGGTGGCGGCACCAGTCTACCTAGACTGGTCCGACAAGCCCATCACCTTCGACCGGGACGACCGCCCCGACCACGTGCCGAGCCCAGGGAAGTACCCGCTCGTCGTCGACCCCGTCATCGGTGACGTCAGGCTCACCAAGGTCCTGATGGATGGAGGCAGCTGCCTCAACATCATCTACGCCGAGACCCTCGGGCTCCTGCGCGTCGACTTGTCGTCCGTCCGAACAGGCGCTGCGCCCTTCCACGGGATCGTTCCCGGGAAGCGCGTCCAGCCCCTCGGACAGCTCGACCTCCCTGTCTGCTTCGGAACACCCTCCAATTTCCGAAGGGAGACTTTGACGTTCGAGGTGGTCGGGTTCCGAGGAACCTACCACGCAGTGTTGGGAAGGCCATGCTACGCGAAGTTCATGGCCATCCCCAACTACACCTACCTGAAGCTCAAGATGCCGGGCCCCAACGGGGTCATCACCGTCGGCCCCACGTACAAACACGCATTCGAATGCGATGTGGAGTGCGTGGAGTACGCCGAGGCCCTCGCCGAGTCCGAGGCCCTCATAGCCGACCTGGAAAGCCTCTCCCGGGAGGTGCCGGATGTGAAGCGGCATGCCGGCAACTTCGAGCCAGCGGAGACGGTTAAGGCCGTCCCTCTCGACCCCAGTGGTGACACCTCCAAGCAGATCCGCATCGGTTCGGGGCTCGACCCCAAATAGGAAGCAGTGCTCGTCGACTTTCTCCGCGCAAACGCCGATGTTTTTGCGTGGAGTCCCTCGGACATGCCTGGCATACCGAGGGATGTCGCCGAGCACCTCGCTGGATATTCGGGCCGGAGCCCGGCCGGTCAGACAGCCCCTGCGCCGATTCGACGAGGAAAGGCGCAGGGTGATAGGCGAGGAGGTCCACAAGCTGATGGCAGCAGGGTTCATTAAAGAGGTATCCATCCCGAATGGCTTGCCAACCCTGTGCTTGTGAGGAAAAAAGGGGGGAAGTGGCGGATGTGTGTAGACTACACTGGTCTCAACAAAGCATGTCCGAAGGTCCCCTACCCTCTACCTCGCATCGATCAAATCGTGGACTCCACCGCAGGGTGCGAAACCCTGTCTTTCCTCGATGCCTACTCAGGGTATCATCAAATCAAGATGAAAGAGTCCGACCAGCTCGCGACTTCTTTCATCACGCCCTTCGGCATGTACTGTTATGTCACAATGCCGTTCGGGTTGAGGAACGCGGGTGCAACGTACCAGCGGTGCATGAACCATGTGTTCGGCGAACACATTGGTCGCACGGTCGAGGCCTACGTCGATGACATCGTAGTCAAGACGAGGAAAGCCTCCGACCTTCTCTCCGACCTCGGACTGACATTCCGATGTCTCAAGGCGAAGGGCGTCAAGCTCAATCCCGAGAAGTGCGTCTTCGGGGTGCCCCGAGGCATGCTCTTGGGGTTCATCGTCTCCGAGCGGGGCATCGAAGCCAATCCGGAGAAGATCGCAGCAATCACGAACATGGGGCCTATCAAGGACTTAAAAGGCGTACAGAGGGTCATGGGATGCCTCGCGGCTTTGAGCCGCTTCATCTCGCGCCTCGGCGAAAGAGGCCTGCCCCTGTACCGCCTCTTAAGGAAGGCCGAGTGCTTCACTTGGACTCCCGAGGCCGAGGAAGCCCTCGCGAACCTAAAGGCGCTCCTCACCCAGGCGCCCATCTTGGTACCCCCAGCTGATGGAGAAACCCTCCTAGTCTACGTCGCCGCAACCACTCAGGTGGTCAGCGCCGCGATCGTAGTCGAAAGGCAGGAAGAGGGGCATGCTTTGCCCATTCAGAGGCCAGTCTACTTCGTCAGCGAAGTGCTGTCCGAAACCAAGATCCGCTACCCACAAGTCCAGAAGCTGCTGTATGCAGTGATCCTGACGAGACGAAAGCTGCGACATTACTTCGAGTCCCATCCGGTGACTGTGGTGTCATCCTTCCCCCTGGGGGAGATCATCCAATGCCGAGAAGCCTCCGGACGGATCGCGAAGTGGGCGGTGGAAATCATGGGCGAGGCAATCTCGTTTGCCCCTCGGAAGGCCATCAAGTCCCAGGTACTGGCGGATTTCGTAGCCGAATGGGTCGATACCCAGTTACCAACGGCTCCGATCCAACCAGAGCTCTGGACCATGTTTTTCGACGGGTCGCTAATGAAGACGGGAGCTGGCGCGGGCCTGCTTTTCGTCTCGCCCCTCGGAAAACACCTGCGCTACGTGCTTCGCCTCCATTTCCCGGCGTCTAACAATGTGGCTGAGTACGAGGCTCTGATCAACGGGTTGCGAATCGCCATCGAGCTAGGGGTCCGACGCCTCGATGCACGCGGCGACTCGCAGCTCGTCATCGACCAAGTCATGAAGAACTCCCTCTGCCGCGACCCGAAGATGGAGGCCTACTGTGAGGAGGTTCGACGCCTCGAAGACAAGTTCTACGGGCTCGAGCTTAACCACATCGCCCGGCGCTACAACGAGACTGCGGACGAGCTGGCGAAGATAGCCTCGGGGCGAACGACGTTTCCCCCGGACGTCTTCTCCCGGGATCTGCACCAACCCACCGTCAAGATAGGCGACGTGCCCGAGCCCGAAGCACCCTCGGCCTCGTCCGAGGTGACCTCGGCCCAGCCCGAGCCATCCTCGGCTCACCCCGAGGAACCCTCGGAGCCCGAGGGCGAAGCACTGCGCATCGAGGAGGAGCAGAACGGGGTCGTGCCAGGTCAAGATTGGCAAGCCCCGTACCTGCAATATCTCCGCCAAGGAGAACTGCCCCTCGACCGCGCCGAGGCTCGGCGGGTAGCGCGACGTGCCAAATCGTTCGTCTTGCTGGGCGATGAGAAGGAACTCTACCACCGAAGCCCCTCGGGCATCCTCCAGCGATGCATCTCCATCGCCGAGGGCCAGGAGCTCCTGCAGGAGATACACTCGGGGGCTTGCGGTCATCATGCAGCACCCCAAACCCTCGTCGGGAATGCTTTCCGCCAAGGCTTCTACTGGCCAACGGCGGTGGCTGATGCCACTAGAGTTGTCCGCGCCTGCGAAGGGTGCCAATTCTATGCGAAGCAGACCCACTGCCCGCTCAGGCTCTGCAGACGATACCCATCACCTGGCCCTTCGCTGTGTGGGGTCTGGACCTCGTCGCCCTCTGCAGAAGGCGCCCGGGGGCTACACGCACCTGCTGGTCGCCATCGACAAATTCTCCAAGTGGATCGAGGTCCGACCCCTAAACAGTATCAGGTCTGAGCAGGCGGTGGCATTCTTCACCAATATCATCCATCGCTTCGGAGTCCCGAACTCCATCATCACCGACAATGGCACCCAGTTCACCGGCAAAAAATTCTGGATTTTTGCGAGGATCACAACGTCGGGTGGACTGGGCCGCCGTAGCTCACCCCATGTCGAATGGGCAAGTGGAACGTGCCAATGGCATGATTCTACAGGGGCTTAAGCCTCGGATTTATAACAGTCCTCAACAAGTTCGGCAAGCGATGGATGAAGGAACTCCCCTCGGTGGTCTGGAGCCTGAGGACGACGCCAAGCCGAGCCACAGGGTTTCACGCCGTTCTTCCTGGTCTACGGGGCCGAGGCCATCCTGCCCACGGACCTGGAATACGGCTCCCCGAGGACGAAAGCCTACAACGAAGAAAGCAACCAAGCTAGCCGAGAAGACTCGCTGGACCAGCTAGACGAGGCTCGGGACAGGGCCTTACTACACTCGGCGCGGTATCAGCAGTCCCTGCGGCGCTACCCACGCCCGAGGGGTCCGACCCCGAGATCTTCAGGTGGGCGATCTGGTGCTTCGGCTGCGGCAAGACGCCCGAGGGAGGCACAAGCTCACGCCCCCCTGGGAGGGGCCGTTCATCATCGCCAAAGTACTGAAGCCCGGAACGTACAAGCTGGCCAACAGCCAAGGCGAGGTCTACGGCAACGCTTGGAACATCCAACAGCTACGTCGCTTCTACCCTTAAGATGTTTCCGAGTTGTTTATATACCTCGCACCCACGCAAAGTTTAGTCAACAAGGAAGGGTCAGCCTCGCCTCGGCAGAGCCCGACCCTCCCTCGGGGCTAAAAGGGGGGAAACCCCCTCTGCGTCAAAAATTTTCCTCGAACAAAAAAATCCCTTTTACCAGAACATCTTTCGTGCTTTTTGACTACTTCGAAAAGCGGGTCCTGGAAACGACGGGGTGCACGTAAGCAGTCAAGGCTGACCGAGCCGAGGGGACTCCTACGCCTCCGGGATACGGATACCTCACTCGCCACCTTCTGCGATAAGTAACTCGCGCTCGGATAAGGCGAATCCGCGGATCGAACGAGTCTTTACGTACGGGAGCTCTTCTGTCGAAGTGATTCTTCGAGCCTTCTCGACCGAGTCGGTGACAGGGCCTCATGGGCGGGTAAAAAGTACGCGTAAGCGGCAAGGCCGACCGAGCCGAGGGACTCCCACGCCTCCGGGATACGGATACCTCACTCATCACCCTCCCGCGAGAAGCAACTCCTTGCTCGCACTAACATCCCTGCTACCGACAAAAAGTCCAGATACTCGAAACAGAGGAAAAGAGACGCAGCTTTACAACGCAACAAGGGTATGTGTTCTGGCCTCAAACGGCCGCGCAATGCCTACGCTACAAGACGATTCGACCCTGCAGGCTTGGATCTTGACGCTGGAACGAGGGCGACGACACCCTCAGCATCGACGGCACCTTCGGCAAGGCCCGACCTAGCCTCGGGCGGCGACACGGTCCGAGGGCCTCCGCTCCGAAGGGCGACGTCATCACCACGCTCGAGCAATCTCTGCCCGAGGACTCCTCCGAGAACCCAGCCCGAGCGGACGGCTCGGCCGGCCGCCTCCGAGGCCTCGGCCGACCACCTTCCGAGGGCGCCAGCTCGGTTCGAAGCCTCGGCTGAGCGACTCCGACGACGATCCTGCCAACAAACAACCCGGCTAGGCTCCGGCCAACCAGGTTTCATTTCGAGCCAACAACGCCTTTACTCATGCTGATATCGCTACCCCTGGCCTCGGCTCGTCGAAGAGCGGCCGAGGGGTCTCTTTAACTAAGCTAGAGGAGCCTCGGACAACAGGTTGACCGAGCCGAGGGATTCCTACGCCTCCGGGATACGGATACCCTCACTCGTCACCTTGACACGGGGCGACTCATGCTTGGTGAAGCGGTTTCAGACAATCAACAGGCGAGTCTTAGTGCTCAGGAATGAGAAAAAACACGGCTCTGTGCCGTAAGTTACATACATGTTCAGGCCCCGAAAGCCAAAATGAACAAAAAACCCGGCACTCGAAGTGCCACTACAAACGGAACTCCGGTTCCGTCCTCGCAGGTACGGACAAACCTCCCCGCCAGAGAAGCCCGTGGAGCAGCGAGCTCTGGCGGATCACCAGCAAACGCGGGACGCCCTTAAGCACCCTGGCAAGATCCTCGCAGCCCGTCCTCGCCGCGAATGCGAGGAGGAAGACGGAATGTTGCATCTTAGCTGGGAAGCAGCAGTTCGCCTTCCCCGGCATGGCTGGAGGATGTCTCCGCCGTAGGGCTGAAGGGCGATTGCCACCACCAGAAGCTGGAGGATGAGGTGGTCCGCCAACCTGTGCAAGAGGTGGAGCCCCGGCTCGCCTCGTTCCCCGCCCCGGCGAGGATGACGAACACCCTCAACACTGAGGGCGAGGGGGACCACAGCCCGGTTTGCCTTTCCCCCTCCGGGAGCTGGAGGCCACCACCTTGGGTGATCACCAGCGGAGGGGAGCAACCGGGCTGTGTGATGAAAATCCTTGAAGCCGAACAATGGCTGAAAGGTACCAACTCCCACGGAGTTGCGTTCCTCCAGCAATAGAGCGAAAAGACGGCGGTTTCCCCCATCCGAGGGGCTCGGAAGATGGAAGGACACAATGCATGAAGGAGGTAGGAGACATGGTCACCCCACCAAGGGGGTCGCCCTCCTTTTAAAGGCAACTCCCCCTGCTTGCGCCTTCAACCGTCACGGGTGAGTCTTCTCCAACACGCCTCCAAAGCCCTTCCCTGCGGCGCGGGGGCTGGGACCCCCTGTCATGCAGACCGGCTCTAAGCAGAAGAAGCCGAACCGCCGCGCACGACGCACGCAACCACCCAGCGGTTACAAGTAAACCCCCACTTTTGCCCGGACCAGCGGGCGAAAGGGGCAGGCGGCCATGCAGGCGGCATGCAACCGCGCCAAGTGGACGCGCCTCTCCAACTCCTGACAGGCCAGCGCGACGGCTCAAGCCCACGTGTCGGGCAACTGGTGCGCCAGGCGCTGCATGCGAACCGCTATGCCACTCGTTCCACCGCCGCGCCTCCTCGATTGCGGAACCGATACCGCGATTCGAGGCGACCCAGCCCGCGACCCGGCAGCGCCAGCCTGGCGCAACGGTCAAAAGCGGTCAAAAATGGGCCGGCAGTAATGACGGTGGCAGGCGTGCGAGGGCAGCGGTCACGCCATCGGCCAGGCCCACGTCCCATCCGGAGGCAGCAAGAGAACCCCCCTCACGGCGTGAAGACGACGCGCCCGTGACCCGTACCTCGAACGGCTCGCGCACGCGCAACGGCAACCTCGCCAACTACTCACCCCGGCGCATTAACTCCGTGGCTCGACGGACAGCGCTACGGGCGGGAGCGGCTGGTGACGTTTCGCCTTCGCCAAAACGACCACGCCAAAAGAGGTACGCCACGACGTTCAATTTCGAATCCTTTTTCCCTTTTCCTTCTTTCTCTATCTCTTGCAACAGGGACCGAGAAGGGGGGATAACCCCAAAGGGATCCTTCCCCGTGAAGGAACTAGGCTCCGAGCCTCCCTACTGATCAGGGGTTCGAAGGCTGGCCCCCCGAGGGGTTCAACAGCCGCCTCAGATCGCGTGGGCCCGACACCCACTACTGGTCAGGGGTTCGAAGGTCGGCCTCCCGAAAGGTTCCATGACCGCCTCAGGCTACTAGGGCTCCGTGCCCCCTACTGATCAGGGGTTCGAAGGCTGGCCTGTCGAAGGGTTCACAGCCGCCTCAGACGCCGAGCGAGGGACGACCAGGGGTACGTTCGATACATAACCAAGGCTCGGGCTGCGCTCCCGAGGTACCCTAGGACATTTCCGAGACCAGCGGGAACGACTCTGTAACGGAATCCCATCGGAGGGAGGCAACGAGCCCTCGGACCCCGTCGCTAGGGGACCGGGTCCGGCAGATCACCCGCAGGTACTTTTGGGCGTGCCTCCGGGCCCCTAGCCGACCCCCAACGAACGGGGCACGGACGTCCACTCGGATTACCCGATTGCAGCTCACCGGAGACGCCATGTTCGGTGCCCATCGAGGGTAACATGGCGCACTCCCCCCCTCCTCCTTGCGGAAAGGCAACGTAGGGGCGTATATAAAAAGTCGAGTCTGTCCCTGATCGTCCTCTCGCTCCGTGCGAAGGCTCGGGGGCTCTCGCAAACCCGGCTCCGGCCAAACCGTTGACAGCGTCAACATACCAGCCCGAGAACTTGGGCCCCGACAGTGCACCTGGGTTACGCCCTGCTCGCATAAGGGAACCGCTAGTCACGCCAAAGCATTACGCAAGGCATTAAGACCTCGAAGGAGTGAAACCACTCCTCCGAGGCCTCGGGGGCTACACCCGGCGGGTGCGCTCGCGCGCACCCACCGGATCAAAGTACCTCCGAGAAAGGCTGGTCCCCTTGCAAAAAAGTGCGACGCAAGCCTCCAAGCGAGTGTTAACACTCCCTTCGAGGCTCGGGGGCTACTGTCGGGGACCATAATTAGGGGTACCCTCAAGACGCCTAATTCTCAGCTGGTAACCCCCATCAGCATAAAGCTGCAAAGGCCTGATGGGTTTGATTAAGTCAGGGATCAGTCCATACGAGTGACTTGACCACGCCACGCCCGAGCTTAGCCTCGGGCGAGGGCAACCGACCCTAAGATGACTCCGTCTCGCCTGAGGCCTCCTCTTTCACGGCAGACGCATCTCCGGCTCGCCCTAGGCCCCGCCTTCGATAAAGAAAAACCCTGACTAAATCACCGCGCCAACCGACCAAGTCACCGGGGCGTCTAACGCAAAAGGTAAGACCAACAGGCGACCAGACTTCGCCAGAGGTACCATAAGAGACTCCGCCCGACCCAGGGCTCGGATTCGGGCTAAGGCCCCGGAAGACGGCGAACTCCGCTCCGCCCGACCCAGGGCTCGGACTTGGGCTAAGGCCTCGGAAGACGGCGAACTCCGCTCCGCCCGACCCAGGGCTCGGACTTGGGCTAAGGCCTCGGAAGACGGCGAACTCCGCTCCGCCCGACCCCAGGGCTCGGACTTGGGCTAAGGCCCCGGAAGACGGCGAACTCCGCTCCGCCCGACCCCAGGGCTCGGACTTGGGCTAAGGCCCCGGAAGACGGCGACCTCCGCCTCGCCCGACCCAGGGCTCGGACTCCGCCTCACCCGACCCAGGGCTCGGACTTTGTCTTTGTCTTGCAGGGCGGACTCGACCTCGGCTTCGGAGGAGCCTCCACGACGCCCGACCTAGGACACGAGACCGCCGCGTCAATAGGGAGCATCATCACCCTGCCCCGAACCGACTTGGGTCGCAGAGAACAAGACCGGCGTCCCATCTGGCCAGCCACGCCAGATAGGCAAATCATGGCGCCCCGCTAGACCATGACGACGGCGGCTCCCAGCTCCCTTACGAAAGCAGGAGAACGTCAGCAAGGACCCAGCCACCTCGACAGCTGTCCCCCGTCCGGCTCCGTTACTCCTCCAACAGCCACGACGCCACACCAACAGGGTGCCAAGATCTCTCCGGCTGCCACCTGGGCATGTACATAGGGCGCTAGCTCTCCCTCGCTAGACACGTAGCACCTTGCTACACCCCCATCTTGTACACCTGGACCCTCTCCTTACGACTATAAAAGGAAGGGCCAGGGCCTTCTTAGAGGAGGTTGGCCTCGCGGGGACGAAGGGCAGGGGCAGGCGCTCTCTCGGGGCCGCTCACTCCCCTCACCTCGCGCGGACGCTTGTAACCCCCTACTGCAAGCGCACCCGACCTGGGCGCGGGACGAACACGAAGGCCGTGGGAATTTCTCCGACTCCCTCACGATCCGGCTCCGGCCACCGACCTCTCTCTCTCCGTTCCCCCCTTCGCGCTCGCTCCACGCGCTCGACCCATCTGGGCTGGGGCACGCGGCACTCTCACTCGTCGGCTCGAGGACCCCCCGGTCTCGGAACGCCGACACTACTAATGTCATCTCTTGTGTTGAGTTTATCCTTAGAAAATCTATGTTAAGAGATGGTGCTTGTTTTAAATTGGATAAATCACAAGCTTAAAGGATACTATTCAACTAAAGTAAGAAGTTGATAAGAGGCCAAGGTATGAAAACTTCCTCTCCTTCAGTTGTTTTAGTATTCTATCCTTAGTGGGATGTACCATAGTATAGGTTAATTTCCTTGCAATATAAAATGTTCAATAGTGCATATAACTTTGAGATCAACTATATGTGTGCACTAATTTAAAGGAATTTAATCTATCCTTTTGGGTTTCAAGAATGATGATTCATTCTCCATCCACATATAAGGATTATCATTTGTGAAACCCTCCCTTGTTTTTCTAATGCTCTCTTTTCTAAGTGTTTCAATAAGGTCCTTCCAAGTGTTTTCAAGATGGATTCAAAATCTACGGATATAAGAGTCTTGGTTCTTTCAATCATTGAGTTTCAATGAGTCTCATATCAAGTATGATCGAACCAAGCAAGGATGAATAAAGTTCAAGATCACTTGGTTGGATGAAATCATAAAAGAAAAGAAAGCACAGTCATTCAAGAAGGGAGTTACACTTTTTGTCAACCAAATAATGAAGATGTAGTGACATATTTATATGATATCCTTCATTATGAGGTTTGAGGTTCATATTAGCATGCTTTACCCTCCAACATTTCAATTGATATACTTTTAGTTCTTAAACTTTTAATTGGTTTAATTTTCATCATCTATGTAAAGCATGTTATGTTAAACCAAGATATAGTACAAACATCTCCTTTAACCTTGTATTGTTAATGTGCATAAGTGTACTTTGTGTACTCTAGCATGCACAAATTGATGGAGAGTTTAGCCTGTATCTTGTGAGACTAATGATTTCTTTCAAGTTCATGTTGTGTAGTCTCACACCTTGGAGAACATCAAATGAGGATGAATGGTTCCATAGAAATGAAAATGAGTTTCTCTTGAACCTATCAAGAAAATGAGTTTCTCTTGATCGTTTGAAGAGGATGAGTTTCTCTTTGAAATGTCAAGCCTATCAAAAGCAAGAAGATGGAAATTCATGATTATAATGGAGACCATGTGGCATAGAACAAAGGTGTGTCACTCCATGAACTATTGTATTACATTTGTGTATCTAGGCTCTTACATGCTAGTGTGTGCATGTATATGCAATATCTTAAGTCACATCATAAGGTTGCACTTGTGGTGACGATTAAAGAATATCTAGATATTTGATTAATACCTCTTGTGGTGATGTCATAAGTTAGTCTTGAGTCATCTTAGTGAGGTATGAGTCAAACATGCTATCTTCTCAAGAATCTTGACTTAAAATATTGCATATCATTTCTATTAGTATACCTTTTGATTATGAGTAATTCCTTCAATTGGTGCAATTTCATATTTTCATACTTTATTTGTACCAAGGTTCAAATTGTAGAACTTAATCCCCTGACCTCACAAGTCCAAGTGCATAAGCTAAACAAGTATCCATCACTTGTATGCACACATTTAGGGGAGAATGGTCTATAATTTGAATCTTTGAGACTAACTTCATTTCTAAGTCTATTATGTGTGTAGTCTCAAATTAGAAAGGAATTTTCGGGCAAAGACAACCGCTTCCACTGCAAATTTTGATGGGTATCAAAGATTGTTTGCTCCAATAAATGTATATGTTATACATTTCATAAGAGAATGAGTTTCTCTTTTATATGCTACTCCAACGTCATCTAAAATTGGTAAATATGTATCACATCCTTTTGGATTGCAAATGTCTGAAGTAGCATAGCTTATAAATTCTCCTGTCTAGAACTTAATTGATTAAATAGTGCACATGTTCCTTATGTTGCATGATTATGTTCAATTGATACTCCTTGTATGCCAATGGTAATTTAAGTTGCAAATAAGTACTCTCAACAGGTATCAATTGAATTCATATATATGTGTGCACTAAAACTTGAGGAGAACTTAGTGTAATATGCTATTAGTGATCTGCTTATCTATCAAATTGTATCAATTGGTGTTTTTCAATTGATATTTTTCATACATGATCACTAGTTGCATAATCCATACTTGTGCAATTTTCATGCTGCCTCTTGTTATGATAAGAAAATGCTAGGTGACATCTAGACTCCATGTATCAAGCGTCACCTTCGATTTAGTATGACAATCTTCATTAAATATCTTGGACCTATGTCACAACTATACCAACAAGAGCTTGCAAATGAATTGTAAATCCAACACAAGTTTGGAACTCCCCTTGAAAAGGTAAAATGCAAAGGTACATCACTTCATGTCACTTCTACATTACCTTTGTGCCATCTAAGGACCCTTTTCATAATAGTGTGTTCCCATCTTGCTTAATCATAATTTCTACCCTTTATATTCTTTGTATCCTTTTTGGAGATTTATGACAAAGGGGGAGAAATTTGCATTAAAGCTTATCTTTATTTTTAAAAAGGGGAGAAATAATTAACAAAAAGGGGAAGTCATAAGAAAAACATAAGATGAAGGAAGTTGATAAGTGCATTCCATGTCATGAGCATCACGGTTATTTTATGACACACTGCACCCTATGAATAGTTTGATATAAGTTGTCTATACTTTGACCTAAATATGTGCTTTTGGAATTTGAGTACAAAAGTGTTATTTTCTGAAATGCACATATTTAGGGGGAGGAAACTATATCATAGGATTTAAAATCTTATTTATCAAATCTTATGTAAGCTTTAAATGTGTTGTCATCAATCACCAAAAAGGGGGAGATTTAAAGTGCATTCATCCTTTTTTGTGAGTTTTGGTGATTTGGATAACAACACATTTAAAGGTCTAACAAGTTTGCTAAGTGTTGAACAGGAAATTCAGTATGATGAACATACTTGAATAGTGTATAATGATCAGTGAACAAAGGTTCAACACAAGGTTAAATCCAGTGAGACAATGCAAATGGATATAATATGGTCTCTATATTGGTTTGAATATATGGACAAGTCCTGAGAAATCACTATGCATAAATATGATCATAATAGAGGTTGAAGTGATTAAGAGGATTGGTCAAGCCAAAGTGGATAAGATATGAGGAATCGTGAATTGGCTTGACCATATTACTGTCAGTCCATATATGCTTCTATGAGAATCAAACTAGAGCTTGATTGATCTTGACAATTATATCTAGAAGACATTCAAGCAAGGTTCACAATATTGAAGAAATGATTCTCTCAATGGATGCTCAATTTGATGTGACTCAAGAATGGCTTGATAGGGTGAAGATAGCAAGGAAAGGGCTTCGAGGAACTAAGCGAAGGTGAAGGTCAAGCGACGGCTTGTAGACCGAGGTACCATGGCTAAGGTGAAGAGAGTACTTGCACTAAGTCGATGAACTAATCAGCTATGAAGAGTTATAACATGTTGATGCATCAGTAAGGTGACTTGAAGCCATGATTTGAACTCATATAAGGTGATATGGTACAAGTCACTGGGTTTGATTTGAGTTTGCTTCAAAAGGTGAGACAAAGATGTTTGTGATCCTTATGAAGCAATGCCATGGAGAAATCACACATGAGACACCAATGACTCAAGGAGTTTACTTCATTATATTTTATTTAACTTGAGTATAGGAATCGTCGTACTATAAAGGGGGATCCAAAAAGAAGGTTGGTGTTTGCCAAAGCTCAAACCTCTCTATTCAAAAGCTATTTTTGAAAAGCAAAAATCTCTTTAACGTTCTATGGTTGGCCGTGGTTAGGGTTGAGAAACCTAGAGTGTTCTTGCTGAGCTGGACTTCAGCTGAGCTGAGCTCCTTCAGCTGCAGCTGAGCTTTTCAGCTGAGCTGGACTTCAGCTGAGCTGAGCTTCTTCAGCTACAGCTGAGTTTTTCAGCTGAGCTGAACTTCAGCTGAGTTGAGCTTCTTTAGCTGCAGCTGAGCTTTTCAGCTGGGCTGAACTTCAGCTGAACTCAACTTCAGCTGTGAACCTCTTTGACCATACACCAGCTGAACTTGCCTCCGGGCAGTTGAGCTGGGGTTTTCTCTCCTAAACTCACTGGTCAAGACCAGTTGAACTGGTCTTGAGGGGCAGTTCAGCTGGTCTCTGACCCCTCTGACCTCTGTTCTGCAGTCTGCCAGTCAGACTGGCAAACAGGTCGCCAGAAGTGTCAGGGGCGGTTCAACCGCCCCCCCTGGGCGGTTCAACCGGTCTTGGTCAACTTGATCAGTCTGCCGGTCAGTCTGCGCGTCAGTCTGCCAGTCAGACTGGCAGACAGGCTGCCAGGCCTGCCAGGGGAGGTTCAACCGCCGTAGGGGGAGGTTCAACCGGTCTCAGGCAAAAAAATCTGCCCAACGGCTAGTTTTGAGCTCCACCTATATATACTACCTCCTACCTCTCTCCCCACAGCAGTGAGCACGATTTGAACTCCATTTCTAACCCAAGAAACACCTCCCTCTCTCTCACACATCTCTTGCCTCTCCCATTTCAAATCTTTGGAGAGAAATCTTTGAGTAAGCTTGAGAGCTGCGGTTTTGTGCTTCATCTCTAAATCTCTCTTGCTCTTCTTCTTCATTCGAGCTTTGGTACTACATCGAGTTCTTTGTGGATTCATTACTCTTGGAGCTTCTAGCTCCTAGACGACTAGGTGTCGCTTGTGAGTCTCCAAATCTTGTGGAAGACCACAAGAAAGTTTGTATTACCCGCTCGTTTGAGCAAAGATTAGTGTGTGAGCTTGACCTTTGTGGTCGGCAAAGGGAGGATTAGGGTTGAAAGAGACCCGGCTCTTTGTGGGCGCCTCAACGAGGAAGTAGGGCACCTTGGTGGTGTGACCGAACCTCGGGAAAAATCTTGTGTCTCTTGTGTTCTTGCTCATTGTGTTTGTTTGTGTTCTTCGTTCTCTCACCATTCCGTGGAAGATTGTTTATATCTTTTTGGTGTGTGGATTTTGAGAAGTGCCCTTCTCAGATCTACTACTTTTGAACCCTGTGGATCATTTAGAACATCTCATTTCCAAAGTTAACTGGGTGAATTTCGAGATCAATTCAGTTTTACCCAGTTTGCTTCTAGTTTTGTTGAAAAAGTTTTAACTTGCCTATTCACCCCCCCTCTAGGCAACTTTCAATAACACAGTTCACTAACAATCTCGATTAAACCTGGAGGCCACAACAAACAAAGTTCGATAAGAAATTTGATCTGGGCCAAAGGCCACACTTATTACATAACAGTGCACGCATACATCAATGCATTATTATAACAACACACACAATCCAAACTAAAATGCAATACTTAAAACAAGATACTTGGAAAATGTCTCACACTCTTTATTTGTTAGCCTAGTTGAACCTAATCCAATGGAGGCGTCCCTGTTTAGTTTGCATTGAAAGGAAAGCCCTCCTACTCAGTTCGTTGTTGCACAGAATTAGTGCCATGCTGTCACACCCGGCTTTAAGGAACAAAGCCAGGTGCATCTCATACATGCGCCAAGAAGACAACATATATAATAACAGAGTGTATAGAGATAAATGTCAATAACATCAGAGTATTTATTACTTAGCGGAAGACTTATTACAAAATAAAAGATAAATATAAAACGAACTAAGGATCGTTGGCGCCAATGTCAACTGAGAAACGCCACCTAGATCAGATCATACTCCTCGCCTTGTGGCTCCTCCTGAACCACCTGCTCTTCTCCTGTGGGGGGTGTGAGACAGCAAGGGTGAGCTCACACATGATCATAGCTCAACAAGTTGTGGGGAACCAGTGGACATAAACTCACAAAGGTGTGAGTTCATGTGATGTGTAAGGCTAATCAATGATAGGGGTTAAAGCTGAGCATTGCTTTTAAGTAGTTGGTCAAACTTTTATTAGCAGTTACTAAGTGTAAGTAAATACCAAACCATAAGTAAAGTAATAGAACAAAATTAATAACAATCCCATGCATATGCGAATGACAAATTGAATTTAAGTTCCATAATTTAAACATCAGAGAGTCCTGAGTTGCTCATAACCATGAGCACGGCTAGTATACCAGTTTTACACTCTGCAGAGGTTGTACCCTTTACCCACAAGTCATGTTACCCATATGCCAAGGGATCGCGACTTCCCATACACCTCTACCGAGGAGGCGAGGCAGGGTAGCACTACGAGGCCTTTACAAAGTTCCACTAGCTTCAGAAAACCCGCTACAGTTTATAGGAAGTTCCAATGCAGGGTTCTTGTCTGACCGCCATCGCAGCAAAATCAACCAAGGACCTCCCTACACTGACCACTCCCCTACTGCCCTTGCCCCTTTCGGGTAAGGTAGACCTCCACTAGCTTTCCTAGTTAATCAGCCAAGGGCGTCCCATTAAACCCTTGTGGTGGCACGTGTTACTCAAGTTAAGCTCTATGTTCCAATTAACATTAATAACCTCCACTAGCTTTCCAATTGGAACATAGAGGTAATAAATGATTATCCCAAATCCATATAAAGCAATAGCAAACTACCCAAGTGATTCAGGGGTAAACAAGGTAATGAGATAAACAATCTAGGGTGACCTATTGGGTCCCATCAAAATTAACCTATGCATGGATAAGTGATATTAAAGAACATTATTGGGTAAAAAGTGGTCAAGGGCACAACTTGCCTGGCACTTGAGATTCCAGGTACCAACATGCTTTTCAGATGACACGTGTCCTCGTGCTAGTCATAGCAATACAAACAAACATGGTATAGATAAAATTAACATCACACCAAACATAAGTACAAACTGAGTAATAATGATCTACGCGTTACTACGAGATCGTGGGAACGAGAACCACTAAAATCGGAGTTACGGTCACCGATATATGATTTTATGTAGTTATTAAGTACCTAGAATAGAGTAATTCATGTGAATAATTTTAAATCAAGTTTCATGGTAGATAAAGGTATAGGTGATAAACAATACTTAAA